>JARHVA010005122.1:632500-1290000 GCA_037957365.1 Torreya grandis | reverse complement strand
ACCCATGAAGAAGGAGAACAAGGTAACAAGAACTTGTAGCTCATGTCCACATGATCAACAAGGTTAGAATAGTTTTTTTGAAGGAATCAAGACCTTTATAACTCAATTGCATGCTTGATATATATTATTGCTAATGCTATCACATACTTCAAATTTTAAGCTAGGTGGTCTAGGAAGATAGAAACAACTAAACTTCACTCATATGCTCAATAACCTTAGTTAGAATTCCAAGATAACACCAAAATAAGTTCATGATTATTGAAGGAAACACAAATATTTTTGGTTGATGTTGAATAACCATGGCCTACCAAGGATGCTTTTACATGACCATACAGGAAAATTTATTTAGCACACATGTTTTCATAGAAGTATCTTCCTATACTAGATATATTAGTGGTTTTATATGTTATATTATACATGTTATAAGTTAATACGTTTATTTCGAGACATGATATTCACAAGTTTTTATCACATCTCAAAAGGGGGGCATATCTCTCTTTCATCATATTTAACAATATTCTTTTGGGGCTCTTATAACCCAAGTAAATTCTCTGGTAACTCAAGATTTATTTATTTTCTTACTTTTATGGATGATGTACTCAAACTAGTTTTAACATATATGTTCTTCTCACATTTGTTAGGTTTTCATTGTGTTTGCCGAATCTTCTGGTCCCCTTTCTCTCTCTTTTCTAATTTGAGTCTCTTGGCACGTTGTCTGAATCATTAATGATGCTTTAGGGCTTACCTTTTGGGACTTTTTGAAAGTTAGAGTGCATTTGACCTTTAGGTTTAACTTTTTTCTTTTTCTAGTTGTTGGATGTTGATTTGTTTGCTAATTGGGTTCTAATTTGAATTAAAGTTTTCTATGTAGCTCATTGTACACTAGAGATACAACATCTAGACATCTAACAAGTATTTTTAGAGTAATATTGAGCACCTGCTAGCATTCTAGAGAGATCAAACAATGATTAGAGCATTTATCATTGTCTAAAGTAACTAGCTTTTCCCATGGAGCTTTTTTGGTAGTTTTTATGTCACTAGAATTGATTTCAATCATGCAAGATGTTGTTGTCGAATTGTTCATTGTTTAGGTGCTTGATAATTGGATGACATTTAAAACCACAATTAACCCTTAGCATAGGGCCAAAAGCATTCATTGTTTTGTGTAAGTTTTAGATATCGTTTCCAATCTAAGGCAAGGATATAAAATTCTATTTTGCAAGTTGCAGGGGTCATAGTGTAAAAATCGGAGTGAATGAATCAAATATCTGAGCTAAAAAAACACAGTTATCAAATTAATTTTACATGTCTATAATTTAACACCAAATTCCATACAATAATTTAACAGTTGTGTACAATAATCTTTCCCTCTCAAAAACACCCATAATACTTCTTACTTTTTTAACTGATTACTATCAAATCTCTAAACGAATCCTCTACAGCTTTTCGACACACGTTTTTATGTTCAATTTTTGACTACTATCACCAAATTCCACCATAAAATAAATATACTTATAAACCCTCTACACATAGAAAGGTCCTACTTTTAAATTGTAAAATATTAACTATTGTCCATAAGACACGTACTCGATATCTTTAAAAGAAAATTTCAACAACACGCCATCTCCCTTTCTCATGCATATCCCAAAGAGTGAGATGCTTAGGTGACAAAGAATGTGAATAATAATGAAACGCCCACAATTGGAAATTCGAACCCCACTCCCACCCACTTTTGTAGGCGATTCAAATAATGCGAATGGAACACATCATATCAAACTTTTGACTTGTATCTAAATGTTTGATGTTAGAGCAACACATACTAAAGCGATTGAGACATAAAAGGAGCACATGCTTTAATTGGGGGATAGTTTTGTTGTCACATCTATCCTTGTAAGAGCATTCAGGGATGGTTAGTCTTTAAGATATGACAATTGAATGAATTAGATTTGGCCTCTATCTTTAATAAGTATGAGTTGGAGGCCATAAAGATTTAGAGGAATTGAAGGTCAAGGTTGATCTTTAACCTTTCATGCATTGAACATGAGAGATTGATAAGAATTGATGGGTGCAGAGATAAATGTGAATTTGTGGAGGCACTCATGTAAAATAGATGAGAAAAGAGAATATGCTTGCACTTATTCATTATGGTGGTATTTTCTTAGTGTCAATTGTGTGGATTGACATTTTTTCATCTATACACTTACATTTGAAGATTGACTCCATTATGAACCTCTACCATTAATAAAATTAAAGACAGAATGAGAATTGATGGTAATTAAGTTTGAAGATTGATCCCATTATGAACTTCTACCATTAATAAAATTAAACACAGAATGAGAATTGATGGTAATCAAGTTATTATGACTTTGTATGATGGGTTTTATTTTGTGAATAGAATTTTGAGACATTGTTAAATAAGGATGTCAAGATATTTAGAGAGGGATGCCGAAACAATTGAAAGTTTTATTAGATGGGAATATGGTTTTGAGTGTAGCATTTTGTTCGGTTTTATTTTTTGATATTGTATTTTGAATTGGTGTTTTGTTTTCATGTATGGAATTTGAATTATGAATATCAATCGATTATATTGTTATGTTTTTTTATTCTTTTGTGTAATAAATTTTTATTAAAGTATTTTAATAGTAAATATTTAACATTAATTTTCAAAGATGTTAAAAAAATTAATCATGTTGGTAATGAGATTCGCTCTTTTAAATAAGATTTTAAGTTTAAATCTAATAATATGTAAATAAAAAAATTTAATTTTATTGAAAGGGTTGTAGTTTAATTAATGAGGATGATATGGTTTATGTGCATCCATCATATTACAAATCACTTTAGATATTTGACACAGAGAGTCGAACAAATAAAGCTATGATCTTGTTATAAATAATTTTGATGACATGGATATTTTTTAATCATAATTTCTTAAGTAAAAACTCATTGATTTAAATGTACGTTTACTTAACATTGTAATTCATTATATATTTATCAATATAAATATGAACCAAATATTAATATTTTATATAACTCAATGAATTCTTATAATATATAATGTATTTAATAAACAATAAAAATATAATTTTATTATTAATTTTAAAAAGAACTCACTTGTATCTTTAAAAAAAGCCATTGTTAATTAAATATTTATTTCTAATTAATAATTGATATGGATTTGCATCTTTGATGCATTGTTCATTTAAGAAGGAATTATAATAGAAATAAATTTATAAATGTTCATTTAAGAAGGAATTATGATAGCAATAAATTTCGTATTGTGACCTTTAAGAATGAAGTGATAAGAGTGTTTCTATTTTGTTATTGGATGTTCAATTCTTACAACAAAAAAATAAATGGAAAAAGGCCTTTGACTCAACAACATTTTGGATTAAATTACGTAATCCACTATTAAGATGAAGATGTAGGTTAGATTGTAGATAGGGAAATTTTTATATAGATAAATATTTAGCATACATTAAATGTCAAGTGGTTTAGTATTAATTAAGTTAGTGTATTTAATTAAATTAATATAATAGTTATATTATTTATTTAATTTAATAATTTAGATATGTTAAATATATTGTGGTATATAAATTTTGAGGTAATTATCTTTGATTTATTATAAAGTTTTATTATTGAATAGTTTTGTATTAAATAGTGATTTTATTATTTTTTTTATAAATTTTTTATTTATTAGTGATAGATAGCCTCAATTTAGATGTATCATTATATTGAGATTGAAAAAATAAATTAAAAAATGACTTAAAATTCTATTATATATGCAAAATATCATAATTTTTCGATTGTATTCTCCAAACAAAAAAATCTTGATAATAAATAAATGGATGTCAGTTTTAAGTTCAATCATTTTATAAATATACTTAAATATTATGCTTTACAGTCACCTTTAATTATTATTATAGATTATGTATCCTAAAATAAGTACATCAATTATAAACTAGTCATTAACTATTTAATTACAACTAAATAACAAATGAATTAATTATTATTAAATTAAAATTAATTGATTATGGTCTTATTGCGCACCACCCATAATTTTATAAGGAGGCTCATCCTATATTCAAGTAGATAATTTTAGGTATTGAACAAGATGACCTCGATTCCTTCTGATTTGAAAAAATAATAATATATTAATTTCCCCTTTAAGTTAGGCACTCTTAATGACCCATCACTCTTAAATTTAGAAAAGATCCTTCAACTAAAAAGAGTAGTTATTTATTTATTTATTAATAGTACCATCACTTAAAGATACAATTAACTTGATAAATAAATTAGTTACTTGATTATGATTAAATATCCAATGATCAATTCTAATGACAAGTTCATAACAACTAGTTTTTCAAAGCTCATTTTTAATGAATAGTTTACAAGTAATATAAAAAATAATTGTTAATGTAAAAAATACTTGAATAAATAAACATACTTAATATTATATTATGGTTAGAACCATTAGGAATACACTATAGAGTATCAAAAATGGTCACATGCACTTTACATAAGCTTTTTTTGCTACTAATTCGAAACTCTTATTATCCACAAGATTTATCTGTATTAGAGGTTTCTTTAATATAAATTAGCATCATAGATTTGTATCCTATTCAATTTATTGGGTTTTACTTAAATAGAGTATAAGTCAATTATTTAACAAATTAGAGTACATAAATATAATATAGAAACTAAAACTTAAATACATATAAAATAAAAAATATGATATTTTTATTAATTGAATACAAAGAGTTAAAATGTATCAAATATTTAAAAAAAATACATAAACATATTATTCTTATACATTTTATTCTTAAAATAAAATTATAAAAAATATATTATACATCTACTTGACTTTTAGACTTTTTAAAAATCTTTCTTACAAATTATAATTACTCATTTCTTTATAATATTTTGAAACTTTATCTGATTCACTTTTATAAAATCCAAAATCTTATATCTCTAATTTAATTTGAATATTCATCTTTAGTGTTCTTGTCCATTACTATAAAAACAATAATTAATGAGAATATCAAATGATTTACCTTCTAGATGTTAGAAGATCTCAAGCAATGAGATGAAACCCAAGCTATACAACTTCAATTGGATGAACTTATATACATGCCCTATTTGAGATTGTGACATTTGCTTAAGAATTTGCATAGAACATGTGGTATACCTACTAATCACTCCAAACAAGATGGCATACCTAGTTGATCTTGGATAAGATCAAACCCTTGCTTAACCTTAAATAATGTCAATTTCTAACTTGATATTAAACAAGGTATAATCCACTTGAGTTGTGACAAGTTAGAGGGTGTGCTTAACCTTAACAAGGCTTAGGTCACTTGCTTAATAAAAGGTCAAGTGCCTAGGTCACTTGATCAATGACAAGGTCAAGTCCTTATTTAATTTAATAATGGTTAAGTTCCTACTTAACTTTAAATAATATACAGGTTTTTTGAGCCATAAAGTAAGGTCAAGTGCATATTTGAATTATAATAAGGTCATTTTTTCATTTCATCTCAAAGGAATCTAAATATTGATATTCAACAAACATGATCAAATTATTTTTCTAATGATATTCCTAAATCAAGTTTATATTCTATTAATAAATACTCAAGGCTTGTACTTATAATTATTTGAATGGAATTTGATTTTTTACATAAATTTATAGGTCTTATATCTAAACTTATCTACTAAAGATTTATAATGTATAAATATATAATTTACATTTGCACTCAACCTCATTTACTAGGTTTTCTATCTCTCCTAAAAGTTGCATCTGATCTTATATGTTAAAAAAAATTATTCAATCAATATATTTATATGATTATTCTACCCAATCTCATTTGTTAAATTTATCTACACATGCTAATGTAAACATCTGAAAATGACTCATTACCATTTATTTATCATTATTTTATATATTTTAATCTATATTATTATATTAAAATTATTTAATTCATAACAAGATCAAACACCTATTTAATCTCAATAATGATTAAGTATACATTATTTAACCATAAATTAATATCAAATGTGCACATAAACCATGACAAGGTAATTTTCTATTTCATTTCAAAAGATTCTCAACATTTTTTATTCAACGTACATGATCAAATTATCTTTCTAAAGGTGCTCCTACATCATGTTTCTACTCAATTAATAAGTACTCAAGGCTTGTACTATTATTGTTTGAATGAGATTTTATATTTTAAATATACACTTAGATCTTGTGTCTAAATTTATCTTATTATGAGTCTATATTATATAATTTATATTTTCACCTAAACCTCATTTATTAGGCTCTCTATCTTGTTATTATATTCATAAAAGTTGTATACGATTTTATTTAAAGAAGGGTTTTTATTTAATCAATATATTTATTTGATAATTTTATTAAATTTTAATATGACGTAAATATTTAAAAATATATCATTGCATTTTATTTATCGTTTTAATAATTAATTTAGTTAAAATATATAAATATTAGTTATTTTGTTGACTTTCATGGCGTGAAACCTTATTTATCAATATTTATGATGTATTGGAATTAAAATAGAGTTGTTTTAATACAATAATCTTCTAACTATTATAAATCCAATACGTACATGATATTGGTCTACAGAGTGATTTTAGGGTATAAGCAAAAGTCATACGTAAAGAAAGTTGGAGTCAATTTATAAGGAGAACCTACATCTATAATCTCTAATGAGAATTGAAGATGAAAGACCTCATTAAATTGTTTGCAGACTCTAAAATAAATGTGTAATATAAGAGTTTCAGTAAATTGTAAAGTAAAAAATATAATACAATTAAACAATAAAAAATAATTTAAAAAAATAAAATATCACTAAATAATAAAGTAAAAGATATGAATAACAATAATGTAAATAATAACAATAAAAAAATAAACATGTATTAAAATATTGAAATAGATATAAAAAAAAATATAAAACTCTCTTATTTTTAATTTGGAGAAACCAACATCTCTAATAAATCACTTAAACCATTTAAAAATAAATATAGATAAAATTGAAAATAAAAGTAATTTAATTATATGAAATATCTAATTTAATTTATTTTATATTTTAAAATAGAATGCTAATTAAATTATTTTAAAATAAATTTAAAAACTCATTAAAATTAATCGTTAACCAAATAAACTTATAATAATCAATGATAGTTCTATCATAAAATATAATTCTTATAATTTAAAAAAAAAAAAAAAAAACATGTACTCAAATATGTGTAATTGTAACTTACCTAATTACAAAAGCAAACATGTCCATTTGTAAATCATACAATAATAACTAATATTGAACATCACATGAATATATTTAAAAAGAAAATGGAATTCAACATACAACCATGAATATCAATTACAAATATGAATAAATTTTGAAATAAGACGGTGAAAGGTGTAATGTAAATACCATCCATTTATTCCATGTTTATGAAATATATTTGTAGGCTATAAAAGCCATGGTTATTCTGGAACATGATGTATGATTTATGAAATTATATATATAATTTTTTTTTTAATGGAATATCCGAATAATGTATTTGTGATTACTATTGCATGTGTTTTTTCATTCATTATGAATTAGGTCATAGATCTATGCTTGTTTAAGAATGATTTTTCACTTTTAATGAAAGATTTGATAAAATGAATTCGACATGGATGAATGTAATAAGGGCTTGCTAACCTCTATCTATGCCTTAAGGTGATTATTTAAGCATTGGCATAGGATGACTTAGGAAGTACTAATGAGAAGGGAGAAACATAAAACTAAGGTTAAATGGAGAGTGAGGATGAAAGAGAGCTAATACTACACAAATTTAAATTTAATGTTGGGATAAAAATATTGATAGTTGCACTAGACTTTAAAACAAGGGGGAATCAAGTTAGTAGAATGTCACAGGACTTGCATATGATGGGAAGGGAATGCAATAAAGCTCTCTGAGGATAGTGCATGCTTTGAGTAAGAAGAATGGGTGTGTGGACCATATCATAAAACAAGTAAAGAAATAAATTTAGTTGAGGAAGAT
Source organism: Torreya grandis (assembly GCA_037957365.1). NCBI lineage: Eukaryota > Viridiplantae > Streptophyta > Pinopsida > Cupressales > Taxaceae > Torreya > Torreya grandis. Next base: position 1,281,939 of record JARHVA010005122.1, on the reverse strand, counting down.
GTGTAGATCCATTAAGATTTATTAGAGGACCCCAAATAGAACGGAGTGAATTACCATGCCTTAACCTACATGAATAAAAATTGTGCATGTATCTTAGCCATCAAGAAAGAAACTTTGGTTGAAGTGTGGGCATGTAGAGTAATAAGGATTCCACCAGACAATTGAATCAGTAGTAGGTGTTGAATAATTTAGTACCATACCCATAGATAATATCACCAGTACAAGCAAGTTCATATAAGATTGTGTGACCTAATTTAGTTATGTTTAGAATGTTAGAAGGAGAGGTTTGAAGTGGTAACCCTACTGCTCTAGTATATACATTTAATTATTGTATGGGATTAGTTTATTCTTATGTTATTAGAGTGTTTATGCGTTTATTAACCTTTGGTTTAGATTAGGCTTTTGTGGTGCATATTTATTGTGTTTTATTAACTTTCAATATTTTCCTTGACATTTTGTTCAAATTTTGACACTTTTGACACTTTCTTTATCGTAATGACTTTCTATTCTTCTATGTTTCTCTATATTCTTATGTGTTCTTATTCATCTACTTCCATTTCTTCATGTTTGCCTTCTCTCCATAGTTTTATTCCTCCTCTTGGTTTTCTCTCTCTTACCTATGTTTTTCCTTTTATTTTGAGCTATGTGTCAAGAACATAGTAGAATAGTTTTGGTATGCCAAAATTGTACCACTACATTCTTGGTCTACCAGGAGTATAATATTACATTCTTGGATTTGTTTTAATGGGCCCAATATATTACAAAGCATTCCCTTGGCATACCCATAAGTTTTGGGGAAAAAATTAGGCATTCCAAAGCATTTCATGTTTCAAAAGTACTATGGGCACCTTGAATATCCATCTAGTCAGTTGTATAATCTCTAGATGATGTATAAATGGGTAATTTTCACATTTTTAGGACCATTGTGGCCTTTTCTTTAGATTCACCCAAGCATTTCCACTCTTTGTATTACACCTACAAGAATATAAAGTTGCTTGTAGAAGTTATTTTTCATACAACAAAGGCTCTAAAAATGAAGTTCATATATATGGGCTATGAGCCCATCTCTACTTGGAGGCCAACATTCTAAAGGTTGGAGACTCAAGAATTAGCCATATTGATCTAGAGGACTTCTAAGACAAAATGATGAAGTAAAATGTTTGGCCATTGGGTAATGCAATTTTGATAGTAGGCTCCCACAAGATGTTAGATTCCCAACCTCACTTTAGTGCAATACTTGGTCCTTGCATGTGAAAATTATCACAACCTAGAAACTAGAGAATTATGAACTATGGAGGTCGTGCTAATGACCAAACTGATTGGTCACTATCCAAACATCACCCTCAAATTCCCTCCGTCTACACTCCCCCCCCCCCCCCACAAAAAAAAAAAAAAAAAAAAAGAGGATCCATTTTAATGAGTAAGGAGATTTATCAACAATATTGGGACTAAAACACAACAAAATTTCTCAATATGGTCAATCAAACATGCTTGAAAAATAAGAGGAAAGTTCCTTCTAAGCTCCCAATGTAACTCTATAAATTATAATTTCATGAGGAGTTATCCAACATGATCACTCTGCTTAATATAGTAATGGGGAATCCATCCATACATCAATTTCATGAGTGGATGTGTATGATAATGTACATCATCTATGAAGATAAACAATTTATTGATTAGGGTCATATCATCAATGATACATTGCATAAGCAACTAATAACACTTGAGACCAAAAAGATATTTTACATGAAATCTTACTTAGTATATTCAATTATGGTCTTAAGGTCATGCCTGATGAACTCAAAGGGACAATTTATCCCATAAAGAATTATTTATGAATATTACCCTCAAATCGCATTTGAAAATGGGAAGAAGCACTTTATATGCATCAATGACATGTGTGGATGGAAATGCAATAGTCATAATCTTTGATTAAGAGGCCAAATTGATCAAACAATATGGAAGTTATCTCATACAATTTCCAAAATTCATCCATATTAGAGTATATGGTTTCAAGGGAACTTCATACCAGTTTCCTAGATATTCCAATGATAAATTTCACCTCATATAACTTTATAGGTAGCTAGGGGAACTCTGTATGAGGTGCAAGGAAAATCACATTATTGGTATCCAGTTTCCCAATGAACCAGGTCATTATATTTAAATAAAAATACTTGAAATGCATAATATTGAGATAATAATGTTTCATTTCTCAATGAAATTTCATACTAAAATGTTTCTTTTTGATAGCAAGGACTTCATAAAAAATCACATCAAGTTGGGTGCTAGTTACTATCATGAACCATCCATTGAATATTCATCGCCTAACTATGTTAATCACTTTGAGGTGAGGTAGAGATCTATATAAGGATGAGCTTACAATAATTGTGAGCCTTGAAATTAGAATGGGTCACCAAGGGAATATTTTATTATGGGAGTGACTTTGAAGACCTGTTATACATAAATAACTTCATGTCTATACCTCTACTCAATTTGAACCAATTTTATAAGAAGGTGACAGACTTGGATGCACACACTTAATTGGTCATGCATATATCAAGAAAATTGTTTGAGAATAAAATATAATAATTCAAAAGAGCATCAAGCTCTAAGATCACCAAACCCTTAAGAATTCTAAAGTAGACAACTACACCACAACAATAAAATTGCATAGCTCTATTTCTTGTTCACATCCTTCATAACAAATTACAAAAAAATAAGTGTAGGTAATGATGAGGATCATGATCAATGGAAATTTCCTAAAAAATATTTGGTGTAAATTATCTTCATCAAAAGTAAAATTTACATTCAATAGGCCTCCTTTTTTTCATGCTCAGCTATGTGAATTTCCTTATTCTCAAGCTCTTGATTCCTTTATGTTGATTGATAACACAACTCCTAAATTTTTATAATTAGATCAGGGATCTAACCAAATCCCCCATGTCCATACCCCAATAAGATAAAACTAGTCAGATTCACCTCATGTGCCTCCTCAACCTATCTCTCCACCCCCAAATAAACCCACTCTTCCTGAGATAATTCCTAAATATGATTCTCAAATAGTTGGTTCTTCTAGTGATATGTCATTTGCCTAGATCCATCAGCTTTTAAATAAGAATAAAAATGATATTAAAGTTTTCACTTTTGAATCTAATAAAGTATTAAAAAAATTAGACCGCACCTCTAATGAAGTCAAAGATCACTTTGAGATTGGTCTCAAATACTTCTAGCATGTAATGTGCATAGATAACACAACTTACTTCTGACAAGAATGAATAAAACATGACCTTGGTAGACAAAACTTGAACAGAATACATATGTGAGAGCCAAGTCATGAAATTGATATTCACAACTTCAAAAATTCCGTAGCTATATTGTCGAATAAGACAAAATAAGGTAAGCTGACTCAAAAGAAACTTGAAGAGCAAATATGAATTTTCACTACATATATCAAGTCATTCTTAAATTTGAATGATACCCCTTTGGTTTCTATCTTATATTGTTTCACCATTGAAGGTATCAAAAAATAAGTGATCACTAATATCTATAAATACAATATCCATGGAGAAGTGATGGAAACCTGGCTGAAACAACATCTTGATGAATGAACTGAAGTTCACCAATGAGAGCAAAAATGATTTTGAGTTATTGATAGTTGAAAAGGCTGAAGTCATTGATGAGATAAAAACCATGATGAAATATTTATAAATGTCAAGAGACAAAATATATTACCTACATTGATGAGAATATCTTTATATCATAAGGTGTTTTTAGTCAAGCTGAAAATAATGCCTCCCATTTGTGGTCATAATGTATTGAATGGAAAATCAATGCATTAAAATATGCTCTTGAGGATGTCCATGGTTACTAAAATAAATATGATGACATGAAATCTGAGATTTATGCCAACATTTGGTAAATTCATTGTGATCTTTTGAAAGAAGAAGACTTAAATCCATACAAAACTGTTGAGCTAAAAAATGAGATAAAAAAATTATGTCATGAAAAAATATTAACATCAAAGAAATGTATACTCTTAGTGACATTCACAGTTCCCTTTGTTAATAAATCAAGATTTTTCTTAATTTATTCAGATGGATGGATGAGATCATAGAGGTTATGGAAAAATAATTTGTGTATCTTTCCAACACTATCAACCTAGAAAGCTAAGGTATAGTCACTATTGTGACAAAATTCAAGGTTGTCAGATTGAAGAAATCTCAAGATGGAGATTATGGTGTTGCTATACAAATAATTAAGGAGGAGAAAATGCAAATTAAATAATCTCTTATGAGTGAAACAACCTGAATTTTCTTATTTTCTTTTATTTATTCATTGCACTTTTTTAAATAATATTTCATTGAAAATGTATCACTTAATTCACCTTATAATGTGAAAAGAGTGAAAAATCTGCAAGAACCCCAATTTTTTTTTAAATATAGAGTCAAACAGAGTGTAAATACACACTATTATTACTAAATGACACTAAAGGATTATCTAAATAATTTAGACTTGTTCATCTAACAATAGAGAATATGAAATGAGTAACCATTTACACGTATGATCCATATCTAAAAATTCATAATCCATAACTTCCCCTAAAATATGACACTTTAAAAAGGTTGAAGAAACATACAACCAATTCATTCAACAAAAAAAACCATGATTATTAAATAAAACATTTGGATTCAAAAAGTCTTAATAAATATACAGCTAATTCATTCAATAACAACAACCATGATTATTAAATAAAATGTTTAGAGAACACTATTTTTTCATTACCCCAATGCATCATCAAAGAGTTCCCAAACTAACTCAAACATTAATAAAAAACATACCATAATAGTTTCTAACAATAATGAGTTATTTTCATATCAATATTTCATAACCTCATTTACTATTGTAGAGTCCTAATGACTCAAACACTATTTATATTAATCTAACCAAATAATTTTATAGGCATGATCGCATTCAAGTGAACATGTAATGCTAAATTAAACTAAATACTCTTTCAAAGACAAGTATGTTATTAAATCTAATGACTTCATGGAACTTATAATATTAACTTGCATACAGTATTAGTCGAAATGCTTAAATGGGAAAACCAATATTAAATACACTAATAGTCCCATTGTCAATGAAAATATACTTAACAACAATAAAAATAGACCAATTCAAAGCATATAAGCATGTACTTACTTATTTCCCAAAGTAAAAGTTCCAAAATGATAAACACAATCACAATAGTAATTTTGTTTACCCCTACATGCAACAACCATTCACAACCAATTATGACTTCTTTCCTTCCTTTCATTATAAACATAGTATCAAAAAGAACTTATTCAATCTAAGCAATATCATTAATAGAATTAAGCTTTTATATAAGCCATACAATCAACAACATATAATTCCTTAATTCAAATCAAGTGTTAAAAGAGAATTGTGATGAATTACAAATAACCTAAAAAATCTATGTTATGCATAATCGTACTATAATGATAGAACAAGAAAGGACCCAGATATGAAATCAATCAATTAACTATAATTATATTTAAGTGATGTGACTCATGAATAACCATATATGCATCCACTAAAAAATCAAGGGACCAATAAATCTATAATTAATTTTAACAACGTGACTGTTTATTTGTTATGAAATTAAAATAATAATATATATAAATATTCACCTCAACATTATTTTCCGTCAACTTTCTATTCCATAATAAGTTTATAAAAACCAAGTAAGCATAATCTAAAGGATTCAATTTAAGAATATATAACCAATATTCTAAACACTATGAAATAATATTATAATGAAAATGAATTTTAAGATTCATAACAATGATTCATAATTAAACACATAATGCATTCAACCCATTTACTTAATATATTTACAAATGAGAAAACATAATTCCAATACTTTAAATTAGTGACCACAATCATTATATCTTCCTAAAATGACTACAACAATTACAAATATTGAAAGTAAGACTTAGTCAAAATTACATGATCATCTTAAAGCAGAATAAGTATTCCATTAAAAAATAATATACAACCACATCAAGATTCTTGAATATTAAATCAAACCTTATTTACATAGTTTCAAGTAGTAAATATATGAAATATATCATATAAGCTCTATAATACAATAAAAGACAAGGCAAAGATAAAAAAAAATAGTAAATGATGCACTATGTATAATAACAAGTTTGACACCCAATGAGTCTATTCGAACATGGTTCAATGAAGTGATATACATCTCAAAAACCACACACATTTTAATATAAATAATTTTCAAAGTGAAAAACCCACCCAAGCATACATATGAACCCTAATTGGTGGCCCTAGCCACCCCATCCATAACTTGATGGTGGACCCTAGCATACAGGGTGGTGGAAATATTCCACAAAGTTTTTAAGTTTCCATAACCACTCAAATAAACCTAACAGTAAAAATACACAAAACACTAGGTATTTTCAATATGAACCCTAAGTGTTTATGCCATGAATACAAGCCTTCACATCCAATTCATGAATTAATTATACAAAAAACACCTAGAATTCACATCACATACCCAATAAACAAGGTGTGAACCACTTTCACACAATCTAAAAAACCAAGATGCAAGGCAATACTTCAAATACAAACCTAATATAAGAAAATGCAAATGACATTGTGAGAAATGTGCATGGAACTATAACACAAAATATCAACTCAAATTTCCAACAAAACCCAAGGTTATTTTTCATTCACATTGCTTACAATGCAATTTTTACTCCAAATAAAATAAGTAAAACCAAACCCAAAATAAAACTTGGTTAAATGTTTATAGTTTGTGATTTAAATTATTTGGGAATAATGGAGTTTTATTTCTATTTTAGTTAAATGTCTGGATTAATAAATTAGAGAATATAACAATAAATATAGTCCTAATTTGTTCAATTATGTATCTTTTTCACCTTTCAAAAAATAGTAATAAATAAGAAGAAATATAACTTAGCTAGAAAATAGACTAAGACGGCTGATACGAGGTTGAAAATGGTTGTGCAAGACTAGGAAGGTGTCATAAACCTGCATCTCACTTTCATTGGGTGAAAGGATAGGAGCACCAAAAATTAGATTTTTTAGTGTCCAATGTTATTTTCCATTCTTGCCACTATTGTCCAAACTGATCACAGAGACTTGAAAGTTTCTAGGTAGTTACGTTGTGCCTATGTGAGCATGCCTATGAAAAATTGAGAGTTTGTTATCGATAGAACTCACTGTGGAGCTGATTTTGTCTTCAAACCCTAACCCTCCATCATGCTTGATAAAATGACATTTGAGTCACTTGAGAAAGGGGGGTTAGTGTGAAAGATGTACTAAACATACAATCCACACATGTTGTGTGGGCACATTGCTTATATACATTACTAATCTAAAGAGGGATCAAGTCATATGTAGTTCTTCCACCTAGTGTGCTTTGTACAATAGTGTGATGTGGATGAAAATGCCAAATTGATAGTTTTTTAGATGGTTAGGGATTGGTATGAGGATTTGAGTAGGTTTGTAACTATGTTGGGTGGCTATGTGCAAAAAATTAGGAAGTTTGCCTTTGTGCTTTATTTGTATTATTTCTTGTTTTATAAGTGTGGTCACCCCATTTATAAATGAGATTTGAGTGGGATTTTATAGGGAATAATTAGTCATGGGTCAGATGCATTCATGCTAGGCTCACCTAATTAAGGATAAGGACCAGATGAAAATGACCATTGGGGCTCAAAGTGCAAATGGATAAGATTGTCAAAAATGGGACACTTCTCTATAGGGCACTATAGTCCAAATTGAGTACTCTTATCCTATAAGCTCAAGACCTAGGGGAATAGGATTGGCATGGGGAATAATGTCTAGTTAAGGTGAAATGACCATTTAGAAGGTTATGGATGACTGAAAATGAACAAAAAGGTGTATAGAAGGGTCATAAGAGCATGGAAAGAAGACCTATGGATGGGGTGTCGAAAGCCACATTCAAACTACAAATTTAGACATTTTATATGACTATATTTGCCTCCCTTTATTCTAGTGATGTACTAAAGTGAAATACTAGGATAAAGGAAAAATAGAAAGTGTACCTAATATTACCTACAAGGGTGAATCCCATGAAGATATGTGATGCTAAGTGTGCATAGAGAGAGCATAACATGAAGTGTACATCTATAAGAGAAAACAAGGAGTAGATCAGTTCTTAATAGACACACTTGTCTAACATAAGAATGTATAAAGGCTGGGTAAAAGAAAGAGGAAGAGAAAATAATGAATACACCTTACTGGGTATGTGAACCAATACAAAACCTATCATGATGTTGAGTGATGCTGGGTATGTGTTATACTAAGAGTAATATCATGAACAAAGCTGAGTGCTTAATTCCCTGAGGATGGCTCAAGAATACAAGGGCTAGCCCTTTGGCTCCATCTTTGCCCACTATGTAGTGAAGCTATGTGATCATGCATGTGTTAACCAATGTTTGGACTATGTGTCTAATACCTATAAATAGGTGGCTCAAGAATACAAAGTTTAGCTAGTCCTTTGACTCCATCATTGCCCACTAAGTGTGAACCATGAAATAATATTGGTATGAATGTGTATCATATGAGATGGATCATGAAGGCCATGAATTCTTTGTAATCTGATAATATGGTGTGGATAGCTGATTGTGTATTAATAATTAGGCCAATCTTGGCCACTCTAAAAGGTGGAGATTAGGCTTGTATAAAAGCCACTCCAAAATTTAGAACTAGGCTTATATGAAAGCCACTCCAAAATGATGTCAACCACTTGTAGATGGAATAAAACATGTAACTACTAAGAATACCTAGGTAACACAATGAACTAGAAAGAAAAGAACACAAATTTTCCATGCACATTTCCCCCAGTCATTGGTGTCTATAACATGGATTCTGATCTTGAAGTTGTACTAGTTGCCCAATCTAAAACTCGAAGTGAGAGCCATCATATAATGCATGATGCTCCCTATATCTAGATAATCTGAGTAAAATTGTACTGAAACTACCCAATCTAAAATAGAGTATAGCTAACAAAATTGTATTTGACCTTACCTTTTTGTCTATTTTTAAATTTTTTGGGTTTTTGGTTATTTGGATATGAGTGCCAAAAAGTGGACACTTTGCTATAGGGTGATATAGTTAAAATGGGGTGCTCTTGTCCTTTACTATTTTTGATGACTGTTTTATGTTCATCCCTATTTTTCTATTCTATTTTGTGTATTTTGAATTTTTATTACTATTATGAGTGTTCTAAAAACTAATTTTGACAGATAGAGGGCTCTGATCTCTATGAAAAAACCCTTATTTGTTGCCCCCTCTTTTGAAGGTAAGAATGAAGACCTACAATGACTTCCCTCAAAAGAAAGATCCCTGCAATTATGTTATGCTATGAAATACATGATATAACAATGATAATCCAAAAGATGTTTCAAGATATATAATAGTTTGTATAGGATATTGTTAGATCAATAGGGGTATGCTTAGATAGATGTAATAGTGTAATAACATGTGCAGTATACTGAACTAAAACTAGAAATTTGGTTAGTTGTCAAGGAGGGATGGAGCATGATGTCCATCATGACATACAAGAAGGTAAGAGAATGCATGATGTGGATCATGGCATTAAAAATAATTGAGAAGCAAACAAGCACACAAGGTAAGAAGTAAGAAGCATAGAAAAGAGGTCGAGGGGCCAAGAAAACAAGGGATATGTGCATGCCACTCAAACTAGGAAAGTAAACATACAAGGCATGTTCAAGTTCCACATACACATGTAATCACAAAAAATTAATACTGGCATGAGGGCCACAAGCATATACAAGAGTACAAGCAAAGGACATTGGCAAATGTCCTAAGGCACACACAAGTAGCAAAATAGGAATTGAGAAATGTAATTACATCTAGCTACTCAAAGAAAGAAAGGAAGGCGTGTAAATGCTAGAAATACTATCCCATATAACTGATCAAAGTAAGAAGTGAAAGTATGAAAAACATGTAGTACAAGACTAGGTAGATGTTAAGAAATACATAAGTGATATATACTAGTGAGTGTCGATAGAATAATCTATGTAAGCTAGTAAGTAATGTACATCAACATGATAAGTAGAGTGTGTGGTGTAGGAATGACATAACCTGGATGGTGTATTCATGTAGAATATGCCCCCAGTGGGTAGATATCTTGTTGTGTCTCAAATGTAAAAGTAGGATGTCCCCTCAATGGGTAGAGTGAAGCAATCAAGGATATGGGTGTTACTGTACATACTTAAAGAAGATCAAGTGAAGTATGGTAATGTAGATAAATCGACAAACAATAACATATAATAGCAAAATGTAAGTCTAGTATGGTAGTAGAATTATGAAGCATGGATAATGCATACAGTTGAAATTTTTTTTGGTGTTTTGAGTTATTTTAATGTTTTTTTTATTTTGACATGTTATATTGGTTTTTGTAGTTTGAAATATTGTATTGTTTTTGGTATCTTGACATGTTATATTATTTTTGATATTTTGAAATATTGTATTATTTTTGGTATTTTGACATGTTATATTGTTTTTGGTATTTTAAAATATATTATTTTTTTTGGTATTTTTAAATAATCTATGTACAGGTAATCATAAATAAACTATGTACAAGTAAGATGAGAAGTTATGTACAAGTAAGTTGAAAAAAACTATGTACAATAAAATGTGTGATGAAATACTATACATGGAATCTGTATAGATGCATAATATTCATTGGGTTTTTGAGTTTATTTCATTCAAGTGAGGCTAAATGATATGCATTAACGCTAAGCTTTATGATAATGAGGTATGGACCTATCCAATTTGGTTTGAATTTTCCTTTGATTTCTTCTTTGGGAGTGACATTGCGAAGATTTTATTTAAGATTGAGATCATTAACTTTGAACTCTCTAGTTTGAATTCATTTGTTTTAGGATCTTTGTATACATTACTGGTAGATTCTGATATGTTCAACTACTTGAATTCATGTATGGTCTAACTGCTCGAGTTGGTGTAGACACTTTTCACGATATTGGTCATCGATGAGGATACCTTTAAGGGAGACACATAGAGATGAGATTTCTAATTTAAATGGTAAAAAAACCTTTATGTCATAAATGAGTGAATAAGGAGTGGCTCCTGTAGGCATAAACATACTTATGTGATAAGCCCATAATGCATAAACTAGTTTATTATGCCAATTATCTCTGAATGTGGTCACTATTTTTCTCAAAATGCTATTGATGGTTTTATTTTGTAGCTTCTACTTGAACATTTCCTTATGGGTGGTATGGAGTGGAGAACATGTGTTTAATATTATATTTTGTGCAAAATTTCTTGAAGTTTTATTCTTAAATGATTTTTCATTATCAGAAATAATAGTTGTGGGTAAGCTGAAATGTGAAATAATATGAGTAATGAGGAAGCTACAAATGTCCTCACGTATGTCAGATTGAAGTGGAATGGCTTCCACCCACTTGGTAAAGTATTTTGTAGTTGTGATGATGAAATTATGTATGCCAATGGACTCAAGGTTAATCTTTTCAATAAGATTAAATCCCCATAACATAAATGGCCATGGAGAGACAATAGGCTATAATTGTTGTGATGGTGCATGTTGTAGGTTACTATGTCATTGACATTTATCACAAAGCTTTGCATATTATGAACATTCATCTTCCATGGTGGGTTAGTATTATACCTATCAAAGAAATTTGTGTGACATGGCCTTTCCATTGAAGTGACCACCACACTCACTATCATGTATCTATATAAGAGCAATTTTGGCTTCTCTTGAAGTCAAGCATTGAAGTAATTATCTGTCAAAGGATCGCTTAAAAAGGTCTTCACCAATGATTAAATAATAGAGTGCTTATTTGTGTAACTTATATTTATTAGTTCACAAGAAAGTGTCTGGTGTAATAGATTTGTTTAGAAAGTTATAGATATTAGAAAATCACTCTAGAGTTGTAAAACTACATGTAGTGGCTAAAACAGAAAGGGTAATCAAATCCACATTAGATATTGATGGAGATTATAATTGTTTAATTGTGAAAATAGATTGATCATCATTGATGTTGATAGGAATTAGAGATGTAACACTTGACATTACATCTATGTGTCAGTTATATTTTCTTGGTATACTTTCTATAGAAAAGTAATCGAACTATGATGATAAACATTGTGCCATATTCTGATATGGGATAAGATGTTCTTCTTTTATCTTATAGACATCATTAACTTGGTTGACCACAAGTTGGTAATCACTGGAGACTCAAATAGATATAATTTGGAGGGACTAGGTGACAAAGAGACCTAAGATAAGTGCCTTATATTCTACAGTGTTGGTGGTGTAGGGTAAGCTTTATTGATATGCAATAAGAACTATGTCACCAGAAGGGTCGACAAAGATAATGCCTACCCTTGCACTAGTTGTGCATCAAGAACCATCAAATAAAATGGTCTAAGTGTTAGAATGAGTAGAATAAGTAATAAAATAATCTCTAAATGTGTCATTAATAAGATTAGTTTCCAAGAGTGGTGTGGTTTCCAAATGATTTGTAATGATTTGGCATTTTATTGATTTTTATAGATCTATCTTTAAGTCAAATTCTATGAATAACATGACCCATTTTATGATGCAACCAAAGAAATGTATTTTTTCCATTAAAAACCTCAAGGGATCTACTTTTGTGATAACCTGAGTCTCATTATTTATCATGTAGTGTCAAAGTTTTTGTGTGGTAAAAAGTAATGAAAGACATATTTTTTCCATCACAGAATATTTTTTTTGGTAATCAACTAATGTGCAACTGATGTAATAAATTGATCACTAGATATGTTGATCATTGTGTCATGCTAAGAGTGCTCCTAATGCATGATCTATTGTAGAGATATATAGTCAGAGAGACTTATTAGGTATAGGTAGTATTAGAATAGGTGGATTAAGAAGATATTACTTGATTATGTTGAAGCTTTCTTGACAGGCTTGGTCCCGAACAAAATTTGTATCTTTCTTTAATAATCGAGTGAATGATTGAGTCTTATCAGTAAGTTGAGCTACAAAATGGTAGATTACTTGGATCTTGCCTTGTAAGGATCAAAGTTGTTTTAATTTTGTGGGAGGTGGCATGTCAATAATTGATTTGAATTTTTAGGGTTAACCTCTATGCCATGCTGAGAAATAATGAAACCTAAGAGTTTATTTGATATAACTCCAAACATACATTTCCTTGGATTGAATCAAATATTTTATTGCTTGAGTCATTGAAAAATCTATTATAAATTGATGGTATGATGTTTTCATTATTTTTATTTAACTAATAAATCATCAAAATAATCCTTTATGGTGTGGTGAATCAATTCATGAAAGATATGCATCATAGTATGCTGATATGTGGGTCTAGTGTTTTTAAATCTAAAAGGCATGATAATGTAATAAAATTTACCCCAAGGTGTTGTAAAAGATGTTTTCTCTTGATCTTCTTCAGTGATTTTAATTTGGTTGTATCCTAAAAATCCATCCATGAATGATAACATTTCATAATTGACTGTGGAATCTATGATCATGTCAATATTAATCAAGGGGAAATCATCTTTTGGGCATGTTTTATTTAAATCTCAAAAATCAAAACAACATCAAATTTATCTGTTGGGTTTCACCATGGGTACTATATTGGAAATACATTTAGGGTGTGCTATTGGTCAAATGAAACCAACATCTAAGAGGTGTTAGATCTCATCTTTGACTAAGAGAGCCACCTTAGGATGCATTTTGTGAATTTTTTGCTTAACTAGTTTAGCATCAGGGTCTATGGAATCTAATGGACTACTATAGATGTATCAATTCCTACCATATCTGAGTAAGACCAAGTAAGGAGTTATGGAAAATCTATCAAATTTTTATGAATATATGTATCCTCTTCCTTTCATAGGGAATAAAATAACAAGACAATGCAAGGATATTGATCGATTCCAAAATGGAAATCAACTATTTCCTCGTTAAGTAATGTGGAATGATCTAGTGTGTATGGGGTTGTAGGAATAGCATCTTCTAAATCAACTGGTATGTTTTGGGAAGAATCTAAATTTTATCTAAAGTAAAAATGGGCATTTTTGTGATGAGGAAATGTATTTTTATGATAGAAAGATGGGAGGTCTTCATATGCTCCAAAAACTATAAGAGGGATTCATCGTTAGAGAATTCATCTAATGTGAACATATCTGGTGAAACTATATCATCTATGAGATCAGGATAGACCAATGATAATATAAAAGCATGATTAAATGTGTGATATATAGGTGCAATGGGTGGATAAAACATTATATGCTTTGAAGCAATAGAAGAAGGTTTATCATGAAGACGGGTAAGCTAATATCCCAATCCTTAATTTTCATGTTGTGTGGATGCCTCAATAGGATTCATGATTCCTTGTTCATGCTTTCCAAAAAAAATTCTATGATATTGCATCTTATGAAGACATTTAAGTGCAAAAGGATAGGTAAATTGGTGATTTGGTACCGATGCTATTACAAAACTTGGAATCTTATGATGTGTTGTATATTCCAAAGGTACACTGTGAGTAGTAGGTTGTGTAGGTATATTATCAAGATTAAAGTATGAAATGTAATTTTCTTGATATTATATAACCTAGCAGTATTTAAAAGGTTCATTGTCCATTGGGCACATGTAGATGTATCCTTTGTGACTAAATTTAAAAAAAATATGGAGTGTGGAAGGCACTACATGCATATCATGAATCTAAGGCCGACCAAGTAATAAATTATAATTGAGTTCATTTGGCATGACTTGGCAAGTAGTTGGCAAAGTCTTAGGTCCCAAAGTAAGATTAAGTGTTATTTTACCCATGGATTTCCATGGAATATTATCAAAACATCTGATGTTCATGTCAAAATGGTCTAGATCTGTAGGTTGTATATTAAGACGTTTAAGAAAAGAAATGTTGCAAATGTTGAGTCCTGAACCATTATCAACTAACACTATTTTTACCCCTACATAATTAATTCTTAATTAAATATATAGGGGTAGATGTTGTTCAATGATGTGGCACGAGGGTAAATCCTCTTTCTTAAAGGAAATATGTTCTTCAATCCATTACATTATGTTGAGGATAGAGGTGACATAAGCTGGTTCAGTAGAAATAGGAACTCTAGTATTACAAAGGGTTACATACAACACATATTTTTAAGCATTTGATTGTTAAAGGAGATTGAGAACTAGAACTATATCAGAAGGAGTGCTAACATGAGTTACAAATCTATATCCATGGGTGTAATCAACTTGCCTATCTTCATCAACTTGGGTGATAACATGTACCACATGATCTACTATAGGCATAGAGTTGGTAATAGGTAAAACATAAGAGTTAGGTAAACCAATTTTGAAGGGAGGAAGAATAAATATAACCGTTAGTGTTTTCTTATGTCTAGTAGATATAGGGAGATACTCAAAAGTAGCGAAAGAGTTAGATACATATATGTAGAAACCATGTATGTGGGATGAAATGCATGTAATTAGAGTTATAAGTTGTATATCAATATGATTATAAAGAACATTCCACATGAGAGATAGAAAACAAAGGATAGAGAGCATAGAAATTTTCACTAATGCATAAAAAACTTTGACTTGTGACATGATATTTATAACATGTTTAGCAAGATAAAGTTAAAAATTATTCCACATGAGAGAAAGAGAGTATGTAAAATAAATAATGAAACCTTGTATTAAAGAAAAGTAAACATTTCTTTGAAATAAATGGATCTTAACATGTTTAGCAATAAATTTCTTAATATCATCTCATATTATAAAAGGTAAGCATGAAAAGGAAAGAATGAAGTTTTGCATTAACTTTTAGTAAACTTCATCATTCATATACATGATAGGACTGAGTATGGACTCCTTAATGTTTGTAAGAAATGATTTGAAATAAGTGAGATCCATTTTTTTTTAAATGTGAAATCTAATTTAATTAAAAAAAATAAAAAATATATTGCTAAAAATCAGCAAATAAATTTCCCTAGGGTTTCTATAGTTTTCATGCACAAGTGAAGTAAGTTGGGTTCATCAAATGATTTAAATTATTAGGTAATAATGGATTTTTATTCCTATTTTAGTTAAAAGTCTGGATTAGTAAATCATTATAGAATATAGTAATAAATACAACCCTGATTTGTGCAACTATTTGTCTTTTTCACCTTTCTAAAAATAACAATAAATAAGAAGAAATATAACTTAACTAGAAAATAGACTGAGACAAATGATACAAAGGTTAAAAATGGCTATGCAGGACTGAGAAGGTGTTGTAAACCTAAATTCTGCTTTTTTTGGGTGAAAATATAGGAGCATTGAAAACTGGATGCTTTGGTGTTTGGTGTTATTGTTCATTCCTACTACTATTATCCAAAATGATCATAGAGACCTATAACTTTTTGAGTAGTTGCACTATGCCTATATGAGCGTGCCTATGAAAAATTGAGCACTGGTTATTGATGGAACTCATTGTGGAGTTGATTTTGTCTTCAAATCCTAACCCTCCATCATGTTTGATAAAATGACATTTGAGTCACTTGAGAAAGAGGGGGGTTATTGTGAAAGATGTATTAAATGTGTAATCCACACCCCTTATGTGGGCATGATGCCTACATACCAATACTCTAAAGAAGGATCAAGCCATATGTAGTTCTCTCACTTAGGTGCTTTGTGTAATAGTGTGATGCAGATACAAATGCCAAATTGATAGTGTTTGAGGTGGCTAGGGACTAGTATGTGGATTTGAGTAGATTTTCAACTATGTTGGTTGACTATGTGCAAATAATAGGGAAGTTTACCTTAGTGATTTGTTTTTATTCTTGATTGCTTTGTAATTATTTTTACCTCCTTTGAAAATGAGATTTTAGTGGGATTTTATAAGGAATCATTGGTCATGGGTCAAATGTATTCATACTAGGCTGACCTAATTAAGGATAAAAACTAGATGAAAATGATCATTGGAGATCAAAGCGTAAATGGATAGGACCACTAAAAATGGGACACTTATCTATGGGGTGATATATTCCAAATGGGGTGCTTCTGTCCTATAGGCTTGGTACTTGGGGGAATAGGATTGGCACAGAGAATACTATCTGGCTGAGGTGGAATGACCATTCAGAAGGTTTTGAGTGACTAGTAATGAGAAACAAGGTGTCTATAAGGGTCGTAAGAGCATAAAAAAAGGACCTATGGATGGGGTTTCTCAAGCCATAATAAAATTACCAATTTGGACATTTTATATGACTACATTTCCCCCCCTTTATTCTAGTGATGTAACAAAGTAAAATACTAGGATAAAAGAAAAGTAGAAAGTGTACCTAAACTTACCTGTAAGGGTGAAGCCCATGAATATGTGTGATGATGATTGTGCATAGAGAGAAAATAACATGAAGCATACATTTGTAAGAGAAAATAAGGAGTAGATCAATTCTTACTAGGTGTGTTATGTCTAAAATAAGAATATACAAAGGCTAGGTAAAAGAGAGGGGAAGAGAAAGGAATGAATACACCTCACTAGGTACATCAACCAATACAAAACCTATTATGATTTTGAGTAATGTTGAGTGATGTTGAGTTATGTTGGGTATGTGTTGTACTAAGAGTAATATCATGAATAGAGCTGAGTGCTCAATTTGCTAAGGGTGGCTCAAGAATACAAAAGCTAGCCTTTTGGCTCCATCATCACCCACTTTGTAGTGAATCTATGTGATCATGCATGTGTTAATTGATATTTATACTATGTGTCCAATCCCTCCAGGCAAGTGGCTCAAGAATAAAAGGTTAGCTAGTCCTTTGGCTCCATAATCACCCACTAAGTGTGAATTATAAACTGATATCGATATAAATGTGTGTCGTATGAGATGGATCATGAATCCTATGAATGATATATAATCTAAAAATATTGCATGGATAGTTGAATGTGTAATTAGAACTAGGCCAATATTGGCCACTTCAAAATGTAGAGATTAAGCTTGTATGAAAGCCATTCGAAAATTGAGAACTAGGCTTATATGAAAGCCACTACAAAATGATGCCAACCACCTATAGATGGAATAAGGCACGCAACTACTGAGAATAATTGGGTAATATAATGAACTAAAAATAAAAGAAGGAAAATTTTATGTGCACATTTCCCCTAACAACTAGTGTTTGTAACATGGATTCTGATCTAGAAGTTGTACCAACTACCCAATCTAAAACTGGAAGCAAGAGCCATCATGTCACGTATGATGCCCCCTATATCTAGATAGTCTAAGTAAAATTATACTAAAACTATGCAATATGAATTGGATTGTAGCTGATAAAACTATAATTGACCTTACCTTTCTATTTTTTTAATTTTTTTTGGGTTTTTAGCTGTTTGGACAAGCTCACCAAAAAGTGGACACTTTATTGTAGGGAACTATAGTCTGAATGGGGTGCTCTTGTCCTTTACTATTTATGATCATTGTTTTATGTTCATCCCTATTTTTTTGATCATTTTTACATGTTTTAAATTCTAATTGCTATTCTAAGTGTTCTAAAAACTGATTTTGACCAGTAGAGGGCTCTAATCTTTATGACAAAACCCCTATTTCTTACCCCCTCTTTTGAGAGTAGGAATGAAGACCCTGCAATGATTATCCTTAGAATAAATATCCCTATAAGTGTGTTATGCTATGAAATACATGATATAACAATGATGATAAAAAATATGTCTCAATAAATAGCATAGTTTGTGTTGGAAATTGTTAGATCAATAGGGGTATGCCTAGATAGATATAACAATGTAATAGCATGTACAATATACTGAACTAAAACTAAAAATATGGTTAGTTGTCAAGGAGGGATATAACTTGATGTCCATCATGGTATCCAATAAGGCAAGATAATACATGATGTGGATCATGGCATTACAAACAACTGAGAAGTAAACAAACAAATAATCATGCAAAGCAATAATCAAGAAGCATACAAAAGAGGCCAAGGGGCCAAGAAAACAAGGGACATGGGCACATATCACTCAAATTTAGAAAAGAAAGCAGACAAGGCATTTTCAAATCTCCACACACACACACACACACACACACACACACACACACACACACACACACACACACACACACACACACACACACACACACACACACACACACACACATAATTACAAACAAACAAGATTGGCATGAGGGATAAAAGCACATACAAGAGTACAAACAAAGGACATTGGCAAATTTCCTAATTTACACAAAATAACAAAATAGGAAATAAGAAATGCAATCACATCTAGATACTCAAATCAAGAAAGGAAGGCATGTAAATGTTTTAAGTACTATCACATCTAATTGATCAAATCAAGAAGTGAAAGTATGTAAAACATGTAATACAAGACTAGGTAGATGCTAAGAAATATATAAGTCCTATATACTAGTGAGTATCGATAGAATAATCTATGTAAGCTAGTAAGTAATGTACATCAACATGATAAGTAGAGTGTGTGGTGTAGGAATGACATAACTTGGATGGTGTAGTCATGTAGAAGACACCCCCGATGGGTAGATATGTCAATGTATGTCTCAAATGTAAAATTAGGATGCCCCCTCAATGGGTAGAGTGAAACAATCAAGGATTTAGGTATCATTGCACACACTCAAAGAAGATCAAGTGAATCATAGTAATGTAGATAAATTGATAAACAATAACATAAAACAATAAAATGTAAGTTTAGCATGGTAGTAGAAATGTAAATCATGGATAATGCATATAATTGAATTTTTTTTAGTGTTTTGAGTTATTTGAATGTTTTTGTATTTTGAAATATTATATTATTTTTGGTATTTTGAAATAAACTACATCATCACCATTATCCAATTTTGGCATTATTATCTATTTCAATTTTTGATTTCAGATTCTAGTGTGATCTAATTTTGGGGTCCTATATGTGTCTTTATTTCTTTGTGATCACCTATCTATGCTATTATTTGACCTATTCTCTTCTCAAACCCTAGGTCTACCTACACACATGAAAAAACAAACATATCAAAAGCCAAAAGGGAAAAACCGGGTTAGGGGAAGTATGATTGCATGATCTAGATCCCTTATTGTCATAATTGCTAACTATATTAACCCTCAAGCTAGGGTCTTAGATTAAATATTGTTCTTCCTTAAGGAACATGCATAACCAACATGCATGGTAGATAAAAGAATGAACTTTTTCCTAGGCCATTCCTTGATCAAGAATGCAAATCTATGTGTGATGCAGAATTCTAAGTTATACTATTGACTAATTATAATTATTTAGTGTGCCAAAGTAATAAGTCCTAGATATAAAATGCCTTGTGAAGTATTTTACATAAGAGACTCTTTATCTTAAAATTTTGAGCTTATTCATGTCAACTAACATCAAAAAGATAAATAAAACTTAAGAGAGGGGCTAAGAAGGATTCATGACCTATTAAGTAAAAAAAAATGATAGTTGGACAATAGTACGAGGGATGACAGAAGCATCAGGTGTTGTAGTCCACCAAAATTCTATTTTTTGGGATTAATAAAAATAGGCTAGGACTAACACAAGGCAAGTTTGGGGGTCTTTGGGGGTATAGATCAGTTGATTGAGATAATTTTAAGGTGACAAAAGTGAGAAATAAGACCAAGACAAGTAAAACAAAGACATGGATAGTGCGAACAAGATTCATATTCTCTAGTCAGAGTCTCCTATGAAGAGGACTATGAAAATACATGATATGTGTGGTTACTTGACCAATTTAGGGTGTATACATTTACCCCCATTTTATTCTAGTGATACAATGAAATTAAATACTAGAGTAAAATAAAGAAGAAAAAAATGTGTACCTGAACCTACCTTCATAAAGGTGAATGTTTTGTGAGGGTCCAACTCACTTTCTAGCTAGGGAAGTGGATGGAGATCTGAATAGTGCCTAAAGAGAGAAGGAATTGATGGAGTGAATGCCCCCTATACTGAATCTGAATGCAGAATCCATGTATCATGGAAAAGGAGGGAAATGCTTTCCGGCTATGTTGAATCTAATTGAAGATGAGGAATGTTTGGAGGCCCAAAACCAATGTTTGTCCTCTGTCCCTAATAAACTTATGTAATCTAGATGTATGCATAAAACATATATAATGTGAAGAGTAAAATTTGTCATGCCCCCACTCTAAATATTTGAAATAGAACTGAGAAGTGATTGGAGGCCCAAAACCAATGTTTTTCCTCTATCTTGCACAAACTTGTGTTGTCTGGATCTGAGTAATACAATGGACCAACCCCTATAGAAGGTTATGTGGTCCAATCTGGGGACAACTTAGGTACAAAAGAGTGTAATCTAAAAATTATTTCAATGTGAAAGAAGAGAATGGCATGTTTTACCATTCCATCTGCATAATCTTGAGTGATGAAGAACATGAACATTTGTGCCATGCCCCAAAATCTGGTATCTATATCAAAATCACTGTGAATCCATATAATATAAACCACTATATTTAAATAGTTTGTATATCTATAATTTGAAGATATATCCCTCTAAATGTCTTGAGTAATGTTGAGTGACCCACATAATTTGTGTCACTATATATCTCAACCAATTTGAGCTAAATCTAATAATCTAAATGTTAGATGTATAAAAACCATGGTGTATACACTTATGAGAGTGGATGGGTATGCTAGGTAAGTATAGAAATGGGAATAGTATGAATGATTCCCCCTTTTTGGGGAGAGGGATAAAATTTGTGATAGAGGAGGTCGAGACAAAAGTGATGACTAGTGGTGTAGTAATAGAAACAAGGTTGGTATGTTATGAATAGATTGAAAGGCTGTTTAATTTATTAGATTGAGTTGTTGAGATTGGAGCACATTTTGATTCTTAATGACCAAGGTGCGTGTCTAGGTATAGGAAAAATATATAAATGTTCATTCCCTAGTAGGAAGATAAGGTAGTAAGAGAGTGAGGCTTGAGTGATGTTCAAGATATCATTATCATGATTCTATAGAAGGAAATGGTTTGAAAAATATAGTCACAAGGTTTGAGTTATGGACAAAATGGTATTTCATTTTGAATGAGAAAGTTTTTTAACATGGGAAATTTGATTGGTTCTTGATTCATTTGTGCATTAAATAGGTTGAGATTTTTATCTCTGAAGTGAGAAAAATTCTAAGGAGATAAGCACCAACCATGACCCATTTCGAGCAGTTGGCAGCCTAAGTTCAAGTTGGTGGTGATGTGACCCTAGTAACTAGCTCAAACTCTTGGGTTTTATCAGCTTTTAGGCTTGTTTTGGTGTTTTTAAGGGATTAAAAGTAGCTCAAGATTTTTTTCTATTTTTATTGACCTTATCCTATAGTCTAGTGCTCTTATCCTTTTGGGGCACTCATATCCAGTGTTGTTGTCCTTACTATAACATTGTTGTCTAAGAGGCAAATTTTTTATATGATGTTGCTTTGTTATCTATTGTTATTTTGGCTTAGCTTTTGACTTGGTATTGTTGATTGATAGATGTGTTACTTCTAGTGATGTAGGGCAAGGTGTGGATGAGAGAGTTTTGTAGGGGTTAGGTGATGGAGAAATTAAGATTGCTACCACTATCTTCTAATGAGAGAGTGGTTATGGATAGGGCAAGGTTGGAGGTGGAGATGATGATTACCAGGAAATAGTAATTGAGTTGACACTTTGAGAGCTCATATGGCATGTACCTGATGATCTGGTGGAGGAGGGATTGATAGAGTGAGCAATGGTCATGAATAATATCCATGCCCATATATTTGATAGGGATGTTATAGTGATAGCTACATATGTTAGGGAAATAGGAGAGAGAGATTAGCTGAGAGCTGAGTTGGATAGGCATATGATGCCCCCACCTAATTTTGGATATATTTACATGAGGATCATGGATGAGTATGTAGATCTTCAGAGATGATACGTAGAATTATACAAGAAGCATGGTTGGATAATGGAGTGAGAGAGTCATCATAAAAGTAATGTGGTAGTTCGAGGGGGTGCAAGGCCATCAAGTGCTAGGGTAGATTATAGGATTAACATTGGTGGAGAGAGTGAAGGCTTGATTCCCATTCATGACTGATTATACTCGATACTAGCGTATATGTATTAAAAACTCATCATATATATGGATACTTTTTTGATTTTGACTTGTGTGTATTATGTTATGGAATTTTGAGTCTATTGGTATATTTGTTACAAATGCTTGATTAAAAATAGTTGATTTGGCATTGATCTTGACATTGAATATGTTTGGTAAAATGATATTTATGATGTGATTTGATTGTTATTAAAAGGTTTAAGTGTGATGCTAGTTTTTATTTTGAATCATATTTGAGTAAAAAATTTGTTGTTTTATAATTGGTAAATTGATTTAATAAAGTGAATTGGTTTAAGATTGGTAAAATAGGAATATTGGTAAGATTAGGATTTGGATAATTTGGTTTGGATAGGGATGGTTATTTATAACTATGAATGTTAGTTGTTATTAGAAGGGAATGTAAGATATCACTCTATGCATATCAACCCTATGGCTATTGTATCACTATCTAAACCCTGATGGTCAACTGAACAAGTGGCCATACTGCTCATGTTGTGTAGGAACATGCCTTGTATCTGATGTTATTTGTAGTGCACTAACTATAGTTGTACATGTGTTAATACCCAAAATTTCACTAGATCAATTGGACCCTTGTCATTAAAAATCTTGAGTCTAAACTGGGTTGAGTATCAATGTTTAAGTTGCTAGCCCCAATCCTATCTCTATGTTTTTTTTGGAAGGTCAAGTTCATGTTTATAATTTTCCAAGTCTTTTGTCTTATTTTTTGCCTAGTGGAAATTTTCTTTCCCTTGGCTATTTTTGGTCCTTTTTCATGAACATAATGCCTAATGAAAATAGGTCTTCAGGACTTTTGTCTATGACCAAAGCCATGAAGACTTATTTTCATCAGACATTTTGTCCACTTCAAAAGTTCTGAAATAATTCCATCCCTTGTATTTTGGTCTTAAATGTTTTTAGATCATTTGTCTCAGACTTTTTGTCTATGGAAATTTTTTTGGAGGTCACTTTCCCTTTAGACGATTCACCTACACAAAAATATTGAAGGATTGGTAGGATCATATTTCCCTTATAAAATCTCTGAAGGAACTTTTCTTTCAGGCATTTTGCCTTTGCAAGATTTTTGGAAGGCACCTTTAAAGGATCATTTTGCCTTCGTAAAATGTCCAAAAGATTATTTCCCTTGGGAACTTTTGCCTTAAAAATTTCTTGAAGAATGTATACAAAAGGTTCGAAGGGAACTTTGTAAAAAATGAAGGACATTTTCTATAGTTCTAAAGGAATTTCATGCTTTGACTGAAGGTTTTATGGTGGGATGATTCATAGTGAGAAGATAAAAGTGTAGCCAAGCATCTTTTTGTACATGATATTCTACCTTATGTTCGAAGAATAAAATTTAAGGCCTCAAATAAAACTATCAAGTTACACCTTCAACATGTGTTGATGACTAAGGTGAAGAATTACCCAATGAACCAAATGAAGGACACGTGTATATCTCGAGGGACTCCTATGAATCTTGTTGAGGGTCAGAAAGATCTCGCATCCCTCCCCAAATGAAAAAAGTTTTTGTAAAATTAAAAAGTGGCTGAGGGTTTGAGCTTGCATCTAAGTTGGACATGTGGCAAGTTCTCAAAGATTTATAAGTTTTGGGCCCTTTTTGAAGATTGCCTCACTTACCTTTCTAATGGGCAAGGTGTAAAAAGTATACAAACCCTAAATGCCTAAATGTTCAAAGAAACTGATGCCATATGGCAACTCCTTGAGGTCTTTTTAGTTTTAGCTCCTTTTTGAAAATTTCCTCACTTACCTTTTGGTGGGCAAGGTCCAAAAGGTCCTTAAAGCCCTGAATGACCAAATTTAAAAGTTGAGTAATGACACATGGTGTTCCTACATCCCATGAGGATCTTAGGGCATATTTTACCACTACACCAAAGGAAATAATGAGTGAATAGGTGCAAAAGTCTTTGAAGGCCTGAAAAGGTGCCATAATGTAATTTATACTTATATGGTTCCACGTGTTACGAGGAGAATCACTTGGTATGAATGAAACATTTGCACCTTCCTTCTCTTCTTTTAAAATAAATTCAAGTGATTAAAGAGGGTAGTTAAAAAATAGCTATTATGCTTTGAAGCATTAATGGAAACCCTAATTTTAAAATGCGAAGGATTATAAGTAAGTCATTTTCCTTCATTTGTGTTTACCATTTGCATTCAGATATTATATTTTTATCTTTGATCTATTTGTATGCCCTAGCTATGTGTAATGTGAGAAATTGATTACAATGAATTCTTCATGAATTTTCATCTTTCATTGTGTGTAACCCTTTAAATTAATAGTAAGTGTTCTTTTAGCTCCTTGCATTGTGTTCTCTGAGAGGATTTAAGAGGTATTTAGAGGGTTGCGTAAATGAAGGGTTTGTTAAAATTCAAAGTATTACACTAGAGAGCTAGAGAAAAATGGCTACATCCTTAAATTCTATAAAGATCACCATTATCTCTATCTTGGATGGGATTAAAGATACAGATGTCTTAGGGTTAGATTATATAGCCTTATTGAATGTATTTTAGAAGCCAGACCCCCTCCCAATAGTTTTTAAATTTGGCATGAGTTACATCACCCCTATGATATTATTCCCTTTGGCTTGACCATACCTCAAATTAGTTATTACATGTGCTTAGGTGTACCAACTAGACACCATGATAATCATTGATGATAGCCATTCAATTATTTGCTCTTTCACCCCTATGGCCCTTAGCACCATGCTCAAAATTCCTTCCTAACCTGAAAGTATTACACTCTCTCTAGAGGAATACTAGGAGTACATAGAGAAAAATGACAAAGAAACTTGGAACATTGTCAACTCATGTTGGCCAGCGAAGAGAAGGTAGGTCTCTAGAATGTCCAAAATTATAAAACTAGTGGAATTTAATGAGTTTCCCTAGTATGTTATCACCATGGCCAACAAAATTTATGGGATGCCCACCATAGATAAGTTTGAGTCTTAGATATTCTTAATCCTAATTTGCATGTTAGAGAAATATAAGAAGCTAGACAAGGCCACCATTATGAGTGACAATCTACACAGGTAGATGATGTAGCTCCAAGCCATAATTATTTCAAAAGAGGCATTCATAGGTACATTTTATATGTCCTATTTATTAATGTATATCTTGGTGCATAATATGAAATTCCAAGGGCTCACCAGGAAACCTAACGGGATGAGAATTTATGAAATATATCCAAAAATCATTATGGACAGCTTTAAGAAGAAATTTTTTAGGGTTTACAATTACTTCTTCAGCACTATAATGAGTTTTTTCTTCCCTTTGAGAAGACTCAAAAAATTTTCCAAGGTGGCCAAGGAAATAATTGATAAATATGGTGCTTATTATATTTAATTTAGGACATTCACTTACATCAAGATAAGTGGTTACTTAGGGTGTTTGTTCAAATTACCAAGATATTTGGATAATAAGTTGGCAGTGATGGAGTTGAGATAACAAATGATGCTTCCACATGAGTTGATTACTGTAAAGAAGGTGAACAATCCCTTCAAATTTTGGTCCAAATAAGATATTACTCATGCCCTTCAGTCACTAAGGCTAAAGGGTTAGAACATGAAATGGGCTAGTATGTGATTGATAAGATGCCACCCAGGCCCAACTATGATATCAAATGGTTGGTGAACATGGTGACTAATGTGATTCTGAATAAATCACATTATGAAGATATTTGGTCTAACTGCACCACTAAGGAAGATGTTAGAAAATTAGACTACATGAGGTTGATAGTGCAAGAGGTTATTTCTTATAATATCTCTCACATCGCTAAAGACATGGTGGATAATAAGATGACAATGTCTTTAGTATACACTGCAACCAATATTAAAGCCTAGGCGATATCATAGGTGGACTTAAATGTTAAGGAGAATGATTCCATCCCTTGGAGAGCCTTTGAAATTATGAGGAGAACCTTGAAGTGGTTAAAGGAACATGGGGTTGATCTTAGTGCACATGATACCCATTCGCTCCAAGAGCATAGATAGGTTCAAGAGCTAAAAGGTTTTCTCCCAAAATATAATGATGATCCTTTAACTCCACCAGTAGTGAAAGGCAAGGGGAAGTGAAAGCTTTGAAATGTTGATTTCACCTAGCTAATTAATGTGGAGCAAATAATAACATTTCATTCTAAGGTTGGACTATCCTTCACAAATTTAACAAACCTAGCAAAAAATTGGGATAAAATTGTTAGTGGGGAAGATACATTGGCTAGTGCCACCCCTTGATCCATTTTGGTAGAGGGGGGCCCAATAATGTTAGTCATTCTAATTTCCATCTAATGGCCAACCTGGTTACTATTCACACTACTCCACCAACATAACAACCAAAAATTGCCCCTCCCCAAAAATATATTCAAGGAAGAAAGGAGGTGAGGATAAAGGAGAGCATCCCAAGCAAAAGAGAGTTAAGAGGGCTATGAAACCTCCAAGTGGATTTCTTATGAGAAAGAAAGTTATGTTTAAAGACCTACCTTCTAAGGAAATCCATAGAAAGAGGAAGGAGGATCGGTCCTCATATGCCTAAAATTTGAGGGATATGAGTGATGATGAAGGTTTAGATGAAGGTAAGCCAATTGTTGAGGTGATGAAGAAGAAAAATGTATTAACTCCTCCTCAAATAAAAAATGGGTAGAGAACTCCAAAGAAAAGACCCCAAACCCTAGTGAAGCCATAGATAATGTGTTTGTTTGCATAAGAGGGTCCCTCAGGAGTAGAAAGTAAAGGTAATAATGAGGATGTTCTTACCTCAAATAATCCTTTATCTTCTGATGATGTTTTTTAGGTTGGAGTTGAGGTGGCCACACAAGCTTAGGCTCCTCAAGAGAAGGAAGCAATATCAAAAATATAGAGACATTTGTTGAAAAAGTCATCACCTAATCACCAAGCCAAGGTGATCAAGGTGGAGCTGAAGAATTGAATAAATATGATGAGAGAGCTAAAGCGGAGCTGAAGTAGGAAACTCATGTCACCACCAATTCTAGAGTGGTGGTTGAGCAAGAAGGATCACGTGCAGCTTTACATGTACCCAAGATGTCCCTTCCCCTCTAAAGGTTTTATGTTCAACACCAAAGGAGTAGCTGAGTGTAGAGGAAGGTAGGGGAGTAAACCTGAAAATGGGTACCCCCACCCATATAGAATCAAATAAGGAACATGATAAGTTGAATAAAGATGTTGAGGAAGGTACTTCTGGAAGTGTTTCTTTAGTTAAAGTACCATGAAATATCCTTCCACACATTAAGGTTCATGACCCAATCCAAAATAAAGGTCTTGAGGCTATTATTGGTGAAGAATTTCCTGAAGTCAACAAGGATATCACCATTGCTTCATCCATACCTAAGGTTCAAGCAAATAAAGAAGGCAAAGTGGTTATGCAGCCTTATATCCAGTCAACTGAATAGGGGAGTTCAATTGAAAAGTTACTCAGTGGGTCACATAAACTTAGGTCGAATTTTAAAGTTTTGGAGTAGATAGAGCCAAAATTGGAGAGGGAACATGGAGTGGACAAAGGTGGTGAGGATAAAGAGAGTGATGAAGAGATTGGTCAATTTGTGTTGAGCCCATAACCCACTCCTGTGGCACTCCCTTCATCAAAAACTTTGATGACAACACCTTTTATTATCTCAAGGCCAACATCAATGTCCACCATGTCAATGGGATTCCAGACTAAGCCCCTTCTTTGGGTCAAAGAATAGTTCAAGGAAAAAAGGGACATTATGAGAAAAATTGGGGAGATTGATGTAATAAAGATCACTCATGCACATAAGGCCAAGCCCCCTAAAAAGGTCAGAACACATTATAGGACCACCTTCACCATTATAGGATAAAGAAATGTGGAGATATCCATCCCTCCACTAGATTCTTTGATAAGGATGCTCACCTTGAGATCTACACTATATATAGCTACAATCTAGGAGAGCCATCAAGGAATGAGATGAAACATAGCTCACAGGTTTTGGCTAACATGGTGGCCCACATAATGGATAAAGACAAGGCCATCATGGAGGAGTTGAAGATAGAAAACTATTCTATGATCTAGTACTTTCCAAAGTTACCGAGTGAGTGTAAGGTAGTGACTCTAACTACCAAAAAAGTTCTAGGTCCTCTCCATCTCACATTTGCATCATTTGACTCTAGATGAATCAATGATTTGAAAATAAAAGGATGAGAAATATAAGAATGGTATCAAGACTTAGGTACTAGGATAGATTAAATAATCCATGAAACATTTAAATTCTTGAAAAACATAGCAAACAATAAAAGGGAATGTGATGCCTAGATGTTTTCCTATGAGGCAGATACCAAAAAATGGGAAGAAACTTGATAGAAAATGGATGAGATATGTATTATGGGCATAAAATTTTTTATTATAGAGAATATCATTGCTCCAAATGATCATAAAGGCCCAAAGAATATCAACTAGAAATCATGCATCATTTGATGATGCTCAAAGATGGCATCTTTGATTTAAAAGGAGAAAAACAGTCTACAAGGACAATAATAAAAGAAATAGATGCCACAATGAGAAGATGGTGAGCCTTGATGGTGTGGGTGATTTGAGGGAGGAATTAGTATGCACTACTCTGAAGAACCTCATTAATGCACTACAAGAGTCCTTTGATGTTAATGAGATAAAGCAATTGGTGTCACTAGAAAAATATTGTGACCATCTCAAAGAACACATTAGATGAAAGCAAGCCATGATTTAGAAGATTACCATCTAGCTTGAGGAGTATAGATTCAAATTAAAATACCAAGTAGGCCCGAACTAAGGGAGTCTCACCACCATGCTCAAATAATATACCAAGTACAAGAATAAGTTGGTGAAGGACTTCATTATTTAGATCGACTCTAGGACCTAGTAGGAGATTTTAGTTTCTTCCAAGTTGGTGCCACTTCTCTTTTCTCTTCTCTCCTCTTTTCTTTTCTTGTTTTTAATTGGGAAACTATTTTACTTTACTTGATAGTGACATGTCCCTTTCAATGTATTTTTGTGTAATAATTTACATAGGAAAAGGATGTTTTTGTTTGTTATATAACAAGACAAAGGTTTGTTTTGTCCCTTGAAGGATCATCCTCCACATGGATAACTATAAATATTATGCCTTAATGGGGATCAAGTTTTGCATCATCACAAGAGCATGAGCATAATCTGAGGAATCATGTTTGTTACAAGGTCTAACAGACTCCAAGCCCATGAAGGAATCTTCTAGTTGGGGCATCTTTAGGAATATGCTAGGCTTAACTCAATTGTATAAGTAAAGGGGTTATGTCCCTTTACAATGGTCAGTTAAATTTTTGAGTCTATTTATATATCCTCAAAGAGTTCTCACTATGTAATATTTCTAGTACCAAATTGATTCATGATGTAAAATCATTGGCAAGCTTTGAGAGCATAATATATGTCTCCTTTATCACAGGATCTTTCATGGTGTTAATTTGTTATATTGTTTAATACACATTGTATTCATTTCCAATTCAATTGATAAATGAAATCTGTTTGTGGTTTTCATTTTATTTCCATTGTTGAAGTACAATGCCATGTTTTACATGCTTAGTTGATTGGTGATCTAATGTATTCATCTTTATGGTGGTCATTTAGAGTGGATATCCAGATTATAAAATCCTTTTTACTTTAAGATTTAGGAATAGGGTGTTGACAACCTTTTTAAGGGTAGTGTTGGGCTATGGATTCAATTATAAGGGGTTATTTAAGGATATCATTTATGCATTATTTTAATTTGATTTTTTTAGATCTATGGTACATTTACTAGTAAAGGTGACATAGTAGTTTATTTGAAATTCTTTGTGCTCATCTATTAACCCTCCACTTTAATCTCTATTAATTGATAATTTTGTCCTACCCTATTTTAACCTACATATAACATGTCCTCTACATATTCAAAGTGTTGTTTGCCTACGAGTACATAAATATTATATACTTAGCATGTGTTTGCATTTTATGCATTAAAAAATCAACATTTTAATCTCTTATTCAACCCTCTATCACTGAATATTCTTTAGAATGGAATTTGTAATCATGTCCATATCTATCTTTAGTATCTTGCGTCTAGCTTAGAAAATTTTCTCACTTTGTGTGACAACCCTTGTTGGGTGGATTGAGCAAGCTTGTTTATGTTCTAGTCATACTTGTATTCCCTTGTGACAACAATCCTCATGAATATTGAATTGTTGAATCCCTTCATATGAATGAAGCTACCCCTTAGGTCCTCTCACCTTGGTTCAAGTAGAGCCAAAAGTAGTAGGGAACTAACCATACCCTTTATAGGTTCCTCCCAGTCATTTTATACATTCAGTCTAGTCATGATATCAAACCCTTCCCTAGGTATAATGACATATTAAGTATGTATTCCATCTTTACTTGCCACTCTCTTCAAGTGTGCAAGGCTGAGCGATATAGGTGTATAATTGGGAACCAACATCTTTCTAACCCCATTATCAAGGATAATTATTGTAACATGTGCTACTGGGAATACTCTTAGAGAGCTTTAAGTGTTTTGTTTATTTCATTCTATATTATTACTACACCAAAATCTCAATTTTTGGTTTGTTAACATCTTTACAGTGTTTCTTAGTGACTCCACTGGGAATGTTTATCTATGTGATGTAAGAAATTTTACAACATTCTTGGAATTATCTTCAGTGTTTGAAAGTTTCACTCTATCAAGTTTTGTTTATATTTCTTTAGTTATGGTCTAGAAATTTTTTCTTCTAGTGTTGACTCCATTACATCAAGGTTTAAAGTTCAGTCCCTACCATATGTATTCTTCTCTGTCTTGAAGAGTTTCATTTAGATCTATAAATATGGAGGGTACTAGGTCTTCTTTTCAGAAAGATCCATCTAAAGAGCTTGTCCTTGAGTTGAAACCTCCATCCAAAAGGAGATAAGTGTGGAAGCCTATTGTAGGCCAAAAATTAGGCAATCAAGTAAGACCTAATCAATTTTTACCCCATTATATTTACCCCCTTTTCTATAATATCCCTTTGGTTGAAGGATATCAGATAACCTTAGAGAAATTTGAGCTCTCTACAAGTCATGCTCCTTCTCCCCAAAGAAGTATTTCTTCTCCTGTTAGGCCATTAAGGCTTCATTCTAATTCTCCTCCTTCAAACCCTCCTCATAATATTCATTCTCAATCATCCCCTAGTTAATCTTCATCTTCAAATTCAATAATGGGGGACCATGATTCGAGGAGGAGGATGTTTAATGTAGGAAATGATAATGATGGGGAAGAAGATCAAGGTCTAGCTAATAGATGTAGACCATTTATGATCCCAAGGTTTAGACCTATCAACTTCAATGGTATGTTTGGTTTCCCTAATAAGGTTCCCATCAAAGTAAGGAATATATTGCCTAAATTCTAAGGGGAAAATGCCATGTTTGGAGAATAATATTTGAAAGCATTCTTGAATGTTATTAAAGATTATGAAATAGACCTATAAGATGTGTGCATAAAGATATTTGTGAACACACTTGAGGAAGAAGCCTTAGAGTGGTTCAATTCCATTTTTAATGGATCCATAGACACATTTTGGGCCATGATTTAGGTATTTAAGATGAAATTTAGTGATAGCATTGATCCCAAATTCTTGCTCTTTAAATTAGAGATCCTCAAGAAAAATCCTAATGAGTGTGTCAATAATTTTAAATCTAGATTCAATATAGTATTGAGAAGGCTACCAGAGGACATTAGACCTACTATTGATACCTATTTTAAGTATTGTGATTCATTTGACAAGAAAGTGGCATATTATCTCAGAGATAAGGCTCCCAAAAATTGGAGGATGGCTTTGAGTTTGGCTATCCAAATAGAGAACAACATAAAAGCTATGGGTAAGCCTTTAAATAAGAGGGCTGATATCAAGCTGGTATATCCTAAGAAGCCTTAGACCTCCCACAAGAGTGTATATATAGAGGAAACTATGAAGACTCTAACCACTACTATGAAATAAATCTCTTACCAGTTGGCCAGAGTAGAGAAGGGGTTGTCTTAGGGTTCTTCTAACCATGAGAATAGGAGGGATCACAAGAGAGAGGAAAGAAAACATCCCTAAGATCAGGGTTAAGGTAGGATAGACTTCTAAGCTAGGAATAATGAGAAAGGAAAGGGGCCAATAAGGGATGACAAATATGAATGAAACTAGAATTGAGGGGGTGGAAGGGAAGTACCAGATCCTCTAGTTGCAAAGGTCAATGAAATTGATTTTGATATTGATTGGTGTGATAAGTGCTTCCTCCCTCATCCCCCATGTAGCATAGGTAATGATGATGGTCAAGATGTAGAAGGATTTGAATTTTCATTTGATGAAGATGATATATACATTTTTAAATTCCAAGAAATGGAAAGTTACACCTTCCAAGAGGAAGTTATGAGTGCTCTAAATGTCCTTAATTATGAAGTTACTCTAGCATATGAATCTTTTACTTTCTAAATTTTTGAACCAGATGTGATGATTGCTTCTCCATCTATAGATTTGATAAGCATTACTAGTTCTTAATGATTCTAAAGAGCATGTGAAAAGGTAAGGGTTTAAACCCTAGATTTAATCTATTAAATAAACATGATGCATGAATATGAATTACCTATTCATGATTTTGAGTTTCTAAGATCAATGATGAAAGAAAAGTATAGATATTCACCTCCATTAGTTGAGGACCAGTAATTGATGATCCATGTAGCTATTGCCCAAGAGAAGAAGAAGTAAAATTTCAAAATTAAGGATCAAAATACTCCTCTGAAAGATAAATACTCTGCTACCCCTAAAGTAAAGACTAAAGAAAAAGAAGCCAAAGGGAATAAAGTAGTCCACAATTCCACCAAGCCTAGTTCAACACCTAATAATGTCAAACCAAGAGGTACCTAGGCCAAAAATAGAACTCCCCTATTGTCTAGTATCCCTAAGAAGGATGAACATAGGAAGCCTCCCTTGAAAAGTGAAGTAAAACATGTAGGTTCTCATACTCCTCTCCCTTGACTCTTAAAGGGTGTATCCCAAATGAGAATGTCACTAGTCTACCTGCTAATACTCCTCTACCAAAGTATAATATTTATGACATGGCCCATGTATTGAGTCAATTGATACTCAGAGTAACTTTTGTAGAATTTCTTAGAATTCTAGAGCACATGAGAAGAGCTTTTGAGTATTTGGGATTCACTAAAAAAGTTATTGCCAATGAGATTGTTAAAGTTGAGCCTTATCTCACTTTCCCTATGGAAAGTGAGAACACCTAAGAATCCCATAAACATCACCTGGAGGTATATTTGGAAACAACATTGGTATAGAGTTATATGGACATCAACCCATTCTATACCACCCTACTGATTAATAGTTTAATTATCCACAACTGCATGCTTGACTCAAGTGCATCTTGCAACATTATACCACTAGTTGTGTTGAATAAACTTTGTATAAGGATAATTGTAATGTATATATGATTCCTCACCATGGATTATAGATAAGTACCTATTATTGGTATGGTTAAAGGACTGGTGATAGAACTTGCATAATACCCTAGTAAATTTTTGAGTATGGATGTTGTATTTGTAGACTGTCTACCAAAGTGGGGTATGTTGCTATCTAGAAAATGGGTTGCTAGTATTGGGGGTAGTGTTAAAATGGATTTATATTATGACACTATACCTCTAGATGGTAAGATGGTTCAATTGAAATGAGAGCCTCAAATGTTCCATGTCCTAGAAGATCCCAAATAACAACTAAATGAAGTGGTGTATGTGGACACATATATTAGAAATTTTGTGGCAAGTGTTGAGTACATGGAAATGCCTCATAAATTTGGTATTGATAATGAAGACTCCATCTAGATCGTGCATTTTGATGGAGCATTTTAAAAAATTGGAAATGGAGATGGGGTTGTCTTATATGCCCCTGACAGCTAAACTTACAGATACTCCTTCTAATTGTCCTTTGAGTGCACAAACAATATTATAGAATATGAAGCACTTTTTATTGTCCTTTGAATTTCCTATGAATATGGATTCAAAATTTTTTTAGTTAAGGTTGATTTAAAAGTAGTGGTGAAGTAGGTCCAAGCTATTTACACCATGAAATAGAGAAAATTGAGGTAGTATCACAATGATGTATAGGACTGTTTGGAATGGTTTGATGCTTTCAATATTGAATATCATGATTGAGATCTTAATCATGTCATAGATATGCTTACGAAGAGAGCTATAGATTTCAAAGTTGAACATAGGAATTACTCTTGTGAGTACGAGGTAAAGGTACTAGTAAAACCTTCTGTCTTAGACAACATCACTCATTAGTAATTCTTTGACAATGATGATTAAATAAGAAGGTTTATGTGATATATATATGATTTCAAAGGAACCCTTATAAATTTGGATTCTATGGTAGAAGTTTTTGATGGAAAATAAACCTTATATGAAAATAAATTATCGAGTTAAAGACTAATACTATCCCTAGAGGATTGGTTAGTCTGGAAGCATCCTTTGATGGAGCTGACAGAGTCAAATTTGTAAATTTTTATAAATCAAAGAATGTGACTAAGTTTAACATTGGGATAGAGGAAAATCAAAGGAAGATTTGGATTGGTACTTACCTGATTAAGAAGGAGAAGGAAGTGTTTATCAAGTTGTTGAGAAAGTACTAAGAATAATTATTATGGTCATATTCATAGATAAAGGCTTATAAGGAGGACTTGTTCTATCATGTTACCCCCCTCTATCCTAATACAAAACCATTCCAAAAAAAATAATAACCTATCAATCCCATCTTGGCTACCAATATGTAGGAAGAATTGAAGAAACTAAGGGATGATGGGATAATTCAACCCATTAGGTATTCATCATGGGTGGAAAATATAGTCCCTATCAGAAAGAAGAATGGAGAAATTTAATTTTGTGTTGATTTATAGAACTTGAAAAAGGATTCACTAAAGGACAATTATCCATTTCTTAACATGGAAAACATGCTCCAATATGTTACCAGGTTTAAACTATTGTCAACTCTGGATGGCTTTTCTAGATACAACTAGGTAGTAGTGAAGGAGTATAATAGGTCTAAGACTACTTTCACTACCCCATGAGGCACTTATATGTATGTATAAATGCCTTTTGGCTTAGTGACTGTAAGTGCCACCTTCCAAAGATCAATTGATGTAATCTTCACTAGGTTAATCAATCAATTCATTTATGTTTATCAAGATGATATTATAGTGTACTGTAAGAAAAGAGATGACCACTTGGTGCATTTGGAACAAATTCTTATCAGATGTAGGGAGTTTGGACTTTACCTCAATCCTAAGAAGTGTCATTTTAGAGTACATAAGGAAAAGATACTTAGGCACATTATGTATCAACAAGGTGTCATGATGGATCTTAAAAGGGTATAGGCCATTGACAAGGTACCCATCCCATAGACCAAGAAAAGTATCCAGTCATTCTTTGGCCATAAATTTTGTTAGAAGGTTTGTTTCCAATTTTGTAGAGATTACTTTGCCCGTTACTTCAATGTTGAAGAAATATCAAAATATAAAGTAGGAGAAGAAGGCTACCCAATCATTTCAGGACATCAAGGTAGATTTAAAAACTGCCCCAATGCTTATTAGTCCTAATTATAGAAAAGATTTCAAAATATTTTTGTTTACCTCCAAACATACCATTTCTATAGTGCTACTACAATAGGATGATGAGGGTTATGAGTAGCCAATTAACTTTTTTGGCAAGGCATTACATGTATATGAACTAAAGTATACCATAATGGAGAAACAAGCCTTTACTCTATTAAAGGCTATCAAAAAGTTTAGATCCTATATTCTAAGTTCAAAGATTGTAGCCTATGTTCCTCACATTATGGTGAAAGACATATTAACTCAAAATGAGACTATTGAAAAAAGATGCTGATGTGTCGATAAAATTCAAAAATATGACCTAGAGATACAAACTACTAAGTTGGTCAGAGGTATGGGTCTTGCTAAGTTGATGACTAAAACCAACTTGTAGGTAGTAGAAGTAAATAACATAGAAGGGGTGGTTGATAGCCCTAAATCCAAGTACAACTAATCTCCATAGTACAAAGACAGTCTATTATTTGAAGACTCTGAATTGTCCTCCCCATTTAGACAAAAATCAAAGGAGAATGCTAAAGTTAGTATCCCAATAATATCTTATGTTACAAGATGATATAGCTTGGAGGAACCTAGATGGTGTCTTCTTGAGATGCTTAGTGAAAAGTGATATTTTTGAACTTGATACACAATTTCATAATGGTGTGTGTGGTGGTCACTTTGATCCTTAAGTCACTACACACAATATTTTGAAGGTTGAGTATTGGTGGCCCAAACTATTCAAAGATGTTGTTACCATAGTAAGAATATGTGAAGAGTGTCATCAATTCTCTGGGAGGATGAAAGCATCTAGATCACTTCCCTTATAGTCAATTTTTGTTGATGGATCTTTTAGGTAGTGGGGAATGGACTTTAGTGGTGAAATATTAGGCGCTTCAAGTGTTAGTCATAATTAGATCTTAGTATCTACTGATTACTTTACAAAATGGGTTGAAGCAATCCCTACCAAAAAATTAACCCATTAAGTAGTCATTGATTTCATTTTGAATAATGTGATTTGTCGATTTGGAGTGATAGTTAAAATTATATGTGAAAATGCCATGTGATTTAGAGCCAAATAGTTAGTTGCATTGTGTGAAGATTTTGGGATTGATCTAGCATAAACCTCCAATGATAATTTGTAAGTAAATGGGTAGGCCAAGTCTAGTAATAATAATTTATTGAAAATCATTAGAAGGACTCTAGATGCCAACAAAAGGAAATGGGGTGAGCATTTGAAGTTTGTTGTATGGGATGATAGGTTGAATCTAAAGAGGTCTACTGTAAAAATCCCCTTTGAGCTTGTTTATGGAGATTAAGTTGTTTCACCCCTAAATTTTTAGATACATACTTACCAATTCATGCAACAAATAACTAATGATGAGGAAGAAAAAAAACACTATGAAAAAAGGATAAAAAAGATCATAGAGCTTGACAAATCTCATATACAAGCTCATAAAAAGCAATTAAAGTTCAAGGAGAGGCTCAAAAAAGTATTTGATAAGAAGGTCAGCCCAAGAGCCTTTTAAATTGGTGATTTGGTCATAATCTAGGATAACAAACATAAAGATAAGAGAAAACATGGTAAATTCAATTCCAAATGGATGGGTCCATACACCATCAATGATAAAATAAGGAACCATACATTTTATCTCAAAGATATTGATGGAGAAATATTTGAGCTACTAGTCAATAGCAGACACCTCAAGCATTTTCTAGATTGAGTCTATGCTAGTTATTGTAAATGTGTACATGTTATATAGTCCCTTTGTGTTTTTTGGTCCTGTTTTAGTTTGTGTTTATATAGTTGGTGTCTTTTCATTAATTTTTTTATTTGGATGCCTTGTTATAACTATGATTACCCATGATACATTTTTCCTTGCCTTTATGACAAAATCCATTGACTTCGTGGCCCAATGGATAGTCATCTAATCTGGTGTTCTTTGTGTACCCATTGGGGGTACCCATCCTTGAGTAAGAGCCTATGTTAGTGACCAAAATTGTACTATATAAATTGGGCCTTTGTTAGTAAAACACCCAAGTCCAAACTAGGTTGAGTATCAATGTTTAAGTTACTAGCCCCAATCCTGTCTCTGTATTTTGCTTTGGAAGGGCAAATTCATGTTTAAAATTTTCCAAGTCCTTTGTCTTGATTTTTTACTAGTGGAAATGTTCTTTCCCTTGGATATTTTTGGGCCTTCTGCATGAACATAATGCCAAAAAAAAATAGGTCTTCGATAATTCTATCTTCTACCAAATCCCTAAAGACTTATTTTTGTCAAACATTTTGTCCACTTCAAAAGTTTTGAAAGAATTCCATCCCTTATATTTTGGTCTTAAATGTTTTCGGATCATTTATTTTGAGAATTTTATACACAAAAAAAAATTTGAAGGGCACTTTCCCTTCAGATGATTCACCCACATAAAAATCCTAAAGGATTGGTAGGATCATCTTGCCCTTGCAAAAGCTCTAAAGGAACTTTCCTGCCGGCATTTTGCCTTTGCAAGATTTATAAAAGGCACCTTTGAAGGGTCATTTTTCCTTTAAAAAATGTTTGAAGGATTATTTAATTTAGGCACTTTACCCTTAATTTTTTTTTAAGAATGTCTATAAAAGGTTTGAAGGGCAATTTCTAAAAATGAAGGGCATTTTTTATAGTTTTGAAGGAATTGCACATTTGAATCGAAGGTTTCATGGTGGCACGATTCACAATGAGAAGATAAAAGTGTATCCAAGCCTCTTTCTATGCATGGATTTTTTGCATTATGTTTGAAGAAGAAATTTTAGAGGCTCGAATGAAATTGATGAGTTGTACCTTCAACATATTTTGATGACAAAGGTGAGTAATTGTCTGATGAACTAAATGAAGGACACATGTCTATCTCAAGGGACTCCTATAAATCTTATTGAGGGTCAGAAAGATCTCGCACCCCTTCCTGAATGAATAAAGTTGGTATAAATGTAAAAAATGGATGAGAGTCTGAGATTACATATAACTTAGACATGTGGTGGGTTCTTGGGGATTTATAAGTTTCAGGCCCTTTTTGAATACTACCTCACTTACCTTTATTAGGTTGTGGAGCTAAAAGCTTCACTGATGCAGACATGGAGGAGGTTGCAGGATGAGTTGCTGAGTGTCAGAAGAAACAGGTGTTGGTCTGGCCAACCGACGTCGGCAGGATAAGACAGGAAGGCAACCGACGTCGGTCATGGATCGGCCGGCATCGGCGACCCCCAGGCAGACAGGGACCGACGTCGGTCGCCTGTGTGGTTCGATTGCGAGCTTATTATGGGCAGTTAGCTAACGAACCAAGTGTTTGCATGAAGAGAGCTATTTTTAGACTGAGAGCTGCGGATCTAATTATTTTAATTAGATGTCTAATCACTGTTTGGATGAGATCTATATAATAGACTCATGGTTGTATTGGAAAAGTTGTTCTAGTTTGAGTTGAGCAAAGTTTGCTCCTTCTGTGTGTGAAGTGAGTAAGGGTGTTCCTCTTAGTTCCCTATCAGTGCCAAGCTTGGTACTGGTTGAAGAATCATAAGGACTTGGTGAGGCAAGGACAAGGGTTCTTCAGGTGTGTAGGATCTTGGTCACAGTTGCATGGCCTATATAGGAGATCTACATGGTAAGTAAGATCGTTGATCTACAGGTGTATGTGTGTGCAAGGTCAAGGTTCACAGGGGAGCAGTACCATGTTTGATTTGCAGGTGTGCAAGATCATATAGACAAAAACACAACAGGGAGCAGTATCAGGCAGGATCTACTTGGAGTACAGGTGTGTACTCGGATAGAGCAAAGAGGAAGGCAAGGGAGTTCCTTCCATAAGTATGGTCTGTTAAATTGTAGGTTGTTGCAGGTTCATGGGAGATCTACTTGAAGTACGTGGAGTACTTGTTTGAGTGTGTGGAGCACTTGTGGTGTGCGTGGAGCACGGGAGGTGAACACCAACTTTGTATTTGAGTTGGGTGTTGGGACCTGAGAGGGAGAGCTTTGGGGAGAAGAATTACTGTTCACTTGAGGTGTGGGAAACCTCTGTAAGGTGGTGGTAAAGAAGTGGCATCTTCTTTATTGTATTCTTTTCTGTATAAAGTGTTAATACAATTTGTGTATTGTCTCTCATATCATGTGTTATTCTGAATTCTAGTTACTTGGTGAATCTGGTTAATTTCTGCATATTAAGTTGCTTGGTATTGGTAATCAATTGTGTGATTCCGGTTTATTTCTCCCAACAAGTGGTATCAGAGCTAAGGTTGTAGGAAGCAGGTTTTGTGTTTGGTTACAGGGCACTCTCAGGGGTTTCTGATCGAGTGGGAGTAGAGCAACAACAGATCAAAGTAAGCTAAGAATGGAGGAGTTGAAAATCATAGATGGTTACTCATGGTCTTATGGAAAGAAAGAGCAGGTAAAAGATTATTGTTGGTTGGTAGCAGATCAGCATGAAGGAACTGAAGAAGCAGATGTTGCAAGTGTTATTGCATAAGATGTTCTTGGAGGTTTCTTGGATAAAGTTGAATCTTGGATAAAAGATTCGGTTGCCTCTTTCCATGCAGCCCCAGGTAGAGGCGCTGGTAAGCCTTGCCAAAGAATTGGCAAAGGGGAAGTGAAGCTGAAATTACAGGTGGCCAACACACAGGTGTTGATGAAGGTCATGCAGGTCCCAGGTTTGGAGATATGGCTAATTTCTTCAGAAAGATTGGGTGATGAGAGATGCATAAGAACTCTCACAGTGGATGCACTTGAATTAGCTGGTGGTAAAAAAATAGGTACCCTTTATCTACTTGTTTATATTACTGATTCTTCTTTTGTTGCGGAGACGTGGCTTCGTAGGCTTGGTCACATGAGTAGGAAGGAGATGCATGTTCTTAAGCGGAAGACAGATATATTTGATAGGCTTAAGAACTGGAAAGCCTTGGTGTTTATGGAGGAGATGGCAGACAGAACCCAGTGGATGGTGCTGGATACTTCTGAGCAGGGCAGTTTGGACATGGGTTTTGATTCAAAGAAGCTCGCAGGTAAAAAGTCATCACTCACAGGCGAACACAGGTACCGGCGTCAGTCAGGAAGAACCAGCATCGAACAGACAGGTGCCAATGTTGGTCATGTGAAGACCGATGCCGGAAATGTCAGGCAGAGTAAGACCGACGTCGGTCATGGGACCGACGTCGGCAGTAAGTGAGACTGATGTCAGTCAGAGGACCGACGTCGGCAGCAGGGACATGGCAGGGTCAGTAGTCAGGGACAAACGCATGGAACCGACGTCGGTCGGATGCAGACTGTGGAGTGACCGAGGTCAGTCACTGTAACGGATTTTGGGTGGACAACATGCTGTCAAGGAGTCTCAAACACCCATACAGAGGATTGAAGGCGTAAGTAGGCCCTCAAATTTGTTGTTCCTCTTCTTTATACATGTTGCTGATTGTAAGAGCAGGAAGGATCCAGGAAACAGGTGTGAGCTTGGCATAGATGAGG
Source organism: Torreya grandis (assembly GCA_037957365.1). Classification (NCBI taxonomy): domain Eukaryota; kingdom Viridiplantae; phylum Streptophyta; class Pinopsida; order Cupressales; family Taxaceae; genus Torreya; species Torreya grandis. The sequence continues at coordinate 1,239,657 of JARHVA010005122.1, read as the reverse complement.
ATGTGATTCCTTGGAGGAGAACCAAACAGGTGTGTTTTGGCAAGGTTGCCAGCAGGTATGAAAGCACAAAGATGAATGGATACCTTAGTAGAAGAATAGAGAGAACGGATACGTGAGACGGAAGACCAGGTATATGGTCTTGTGGAGCTGCAGGATAGTGGTACAGGTTTTGACAGGTGGAGGATGAAGCATGGCTTCAGTCAATGTCAGGGTAACTATTGTGGTTTGCCTTACTAGGTGGATGATGAGTCATGACATCATTCTGTTGCTGTATGTGGATAATATGCTAGCTAGCAGGATTGTAAATACAGGGTTTCGCTGAGCTAAGGGTAAGATTAGTTCAGTGGCATGTCAGGAAGAGTTTGGAGCAGCAGAATTCTTTGACATGGGAGACATGGAGATCACAGGTTGATTTTGTCTCGAGTGGGAGCTGATGTGAATCAGGTGTTGGCGAGGTTCAGGATGCAGAGCCGGAGCACACTAAGGGCTAGACAGGTACAGTGTCTGAAATCACATGAGGTCTGGTATAGACTTGAGTATTCCCATGCAGTGGGAGTTGTCAGAGAGTTAGGAGCCAATTCGGGGAAGTGGGTTCTCAGGTACTTGAGAGGGACCAGCAGCAGGTATACATGCAGGGTCAGGACTTCACTACATGTGTTTGTAGGTTCGGATGTGGCAGGGTACTCGGATGACAGGAGGTACATCATAGGTTGTGTGGTGGGTTGTCTTCAGGATTGATCTTGAAGAGGGATACAAACCAAGAAACAGATTAGACAGAGTATAGGTACAGGTACAGTGCAGCTGTTTATCTCCAAGTGGGAGATTGTTAGGTTGTGGAGCTAAAAGCTTCACTGATGCAGACATGGAGGAGGTTGCAGGATGAGTTGCTGAGTGTCAGAAGAAACAGGTGTTGGTCTGGCCAACCGACGTCGGCAGGATAAGACAGGAAGGCAACCGACGTCGGTCATGGATCGGCTGGCGTCGGCGACCCCCAGGCAGACAGGGACCGACGTCGGTCGCCTGTGTGGTTCGATTGCGAGCTTATTACGGGAAGTTAGCTAACGAACCAAGTGTTTGCATGAAGAGAGCTATTTTTAGACTGAGAGCTGCGGATCTAATTATTGTAATTAGATATCTAATCACTGTTTGGATGAGATCTATATAATAGACTCATGGTTATATTGGAAAAGTTGTTCTAGTTTGAGTTGAGCAAAGTTTGCTCCTTCTGTGTGTGAAGTGAGTAAGGGTGTTCCTCCTAGTTCCCTATCAGTGCCAAGCTTGGTACTGGTTGAAGAATCATAAGGACTTGGTGAGGCAAGGACAAGGGTTCTTCAGGTGTGTAGGATCTTGGTCACAGTTGCATGGCCTATATAGGAGATCTACATGGTAAGTAAGATCGTTGATCTGCAGGTGTATGTGTGTGCAAGGTCAAGGTTCACAGGGGAGCAGTATCGTGTTTGATTTGCAGGTGTGCAAGATAATATAGACAAAAACACAACAGGGAGCAGTATCAGGCAGGATCTACTTGGAGTACAGGTGTGTACTCGAATAGAGCAAAGAGGAAGGCAAGGGAGTTCCTTCCATAAGTATGGTCTGTTGAATTGCAGGTTGTTGCAGGTTCATGGGAGATCTACTTGAAGTACGTGGAGTACTTGTTTGAGTGTGTGGAGCACTTGTGGTGTGTGTGGAGCACGGGAGGTGAACACCAACTTTGTATTTGAGTTGGGTGTTGGGACCTGAGAGGGAGAGCTTTGGGGAGAAGAATTACTGTTCACTTGAGGTGTGGGAAACCTCTGTAAGGTGGTGGAGAAGAAGTGGCATCTTCTTTATTGTATTCTTTTCTGTATAAAGTGTTAATACAATTTGTGTATTGTCTCTCATATCATGTGTTATTCTGAATTCTAGTTACTTGGTGAATCTGGTTAATTTCCGCATATTAAGTTGCTTGGTATTGGTAATCAATTGTGTGCTTCCGGTTTATTTCTCCCAACAAGTGGTATCAGAGCTAAGGTTGCAGGAAGCAAGTTTTGTGTTTGGTTACAGGGCACTCTCAGGGGTTTCTGATCGAGTGGGAGTAGAGCAACAGCAGATCAAAGTAAGCTAAGAATGGAGGAGTTGAAAAGCACAGATGGTTACTCATGGTCCTATGGAAAGAAAGAGCAAGTAAAAGATTATTGTTGGTTGGTAGCAGATCAACATGAAGGAACTAAAGAAGCAGATGTTGCAGGTGTTATTGCATAGGATGTTCTTGGAGGTTTCTTGGATAAAGTTGAATCTTGGATAAAAGATTCGGTTGCCTCTTTCCATGCAGCCCCAGGTAGAGGCGCTGGTAAGCCTTGCCAAAGAATTGGCAAAGGGGAAGTGAAGCTGAAATTGCAGGCGGCCAACACACAGGTGTTGATGAAGGTCATGCAGGTCCCAGGTTTGGAGATATGGCTAATTTCTTCAAAAAGATTGGGTGATGAGAGATGCACAAGAACTCTCACAGTGGATGCACTTGAATTAGCTGGTGGTAAGAAAACAGGTACCCTTTATCTACTTGTTTATATTACTGATTCTTCTTTTATTGCGAAGACGTGGCTTCATAGGCTTGGTCACATGAGCAGGAAGGAGATGCATGTTCTTAAGCGGAAGACAGATATATTTGACAGGCTTAAGAACTGGAAAGCCTTGGTGTTTATGGAGGAGATGGCGGACAAAACCTAGTGGATGGTGCTAGATACTTCTGAGCAGGGCAGTTTGGACATGGGTTTTGATTCAAAGAAGCTCGTGGGTAAAAAGTCATCACTCACAGGCGAACACAGGTACCGACATCGGTCAGGAGGAACCAGCGTCGAACAGACAGGTGCCGATGTCGGTCATGTGAAGACCGATGCCGGCAATGTCGGGCAGAGTAAGACCGACGTCGGTCATGGGACTGACATCGACAGCATGTAAGACCGATGTCGGTCAGAGGACCGACGTCGGTAGCAGGGACACCGCAGGGTCGGTAGTCAGGGATAGACGCATGGAACCGACGTCGGTCGGATGCAGACTGTGGAGTGACCAAGGTCGGTCACTGTAACGGATTTTGGGTGGACAACACGCTGTCAAGGAGTCTCAAACACCCATACGAAGGACTGAAGGCGTAAGTAGGCCCTCAAATTCGTTGTTCCTCTTCTTTATACATGTTGTTGATTGTAAGAGCAGGAAGGATCCCAGAAACAGGTGTGAGCTTGGCATAGATGAGGATGTGATTCCTTGGAGGAGAACCAAATAGGTGTGTTTTGGCAAGGTTGCCAGCAGGTATGAAAGCATAGAGACGAATGGATACCTTAGTAGAAGAATAGAGAGAATGGATACGTGAGACAGAAGACCAGGTATATGGTCTTGTGGAGCTACAGGACAGTGGTACAGGTTTTGACAGGTGGAGGACGAAGCATGGCTTCAGTTAATGTCAGGGTAACTATTGTGGTTTGCCTTACCAGGTGGATGATGAGTCATGACATCATTCTGTTGCTGTATGTGGATAGTATGCTAGCTAGCAGGATTATACATACAGGGTTTTGCTGAGCTAAGGGTAAGATTAGTTCAGTGGCATGTCAGGAAGAGTTTGGAGCAGCGAAATTCTTTGACATGGGAGACATGGAGATCATAGGTTGATTTTGTCTCGAGTGGGAGCTGATGTGAATCAGGTGTTGGTGAGGTTCAGGATGCAGAGCCGGAGCACACTAAGGGCTGGACAGGTACAGTGTCCAAAATCACATGAGGTCTGGTATAGACCTGAGTATTCCCATGCAGTGGGAGCTGTCAGAGAGTTAGGAGCCAATTCGGGGAAGTGGGTTCTCAGGTACTTGAGAGGGACCAGTAGCAGGTATACATGCAGGGTCAGGACTTCACTACATGTGTTTGTAGGTTCGGATGTGGCAGGGTACTCAGATGATAGGAGGTACATCACAGGTTGTGTGGTGGGTTGTCTTCAGGATTGATCTTGAAGAGGGATACAAACCAAGAAACAGATTAGACAGAGTATAGGTACAGGTACAGTGCAGCTGTTTATCTCCAAGTGGGAGATTGTTAGGTTGTGGAGCTAAAAGCTTCACTGATGCAGACATGGAGGAGGTTGCAGGATGAGTTGCTGAGTGTCAGAAGAAACAGGTGTTGGTCTAGCCAACCGACGTCGGCAGGATAAGATAGGAAGGCAATCGACGTCGGTCATGGATCGGCCGGCGTCGGTGACCCCCAGGCAGACAGGGACCGACGTCAGTCACCTGTGTGGTTCGACTGCGAGCTTATTACAGGTAGTTAGCTAACGAACCAAGTGTTTGCATGAAGAGATCTATTTTTAGACTGAGAGCTGCGGATCTAATTATTGTAATTAGATGTCTAATCACTGTTTGGATGAGATCTATATAATAGACTCATGGTTGTATTGGAAAAGTTGTTCTAGTTTGAGTTGAGCAAAGTTTGCTCCTTCTGTGTGTGAAGTGAGTAAGGGTGTTCCTCCTAGTTCCCTATCAGTGCCAAGCTTGGTACTGGTTGAAGAATCATAAGGACTTGGTGAAGCAAGGACAAGGGTTCTTCAGGTGTGTAGGATCTTGGTCACAGTTGCATGGCCTATATAGGAGATCTACATGGTAAGTAAGATCGTTGATCTGCAGGTGTATGTGTGTGCAAGGTCAAGGTTCACAGGGGAGCAGAACCGTGTTTGATTTGCAAGTGTGCAAGATCATATAGACAGCAACACAATAGGGAGCAGTATCAGGCAGGATCTACTTGGAGTACAGGTGTGTACTCGGATAGAGCAAAGAGGAAGGCAAGGGAGTTCCTTCCATAAGTATGGTCTGTTGAATTGCAGGTTGTTGCAGGTTCATGGGAGATCTACTTGAAGTACGTGGAGTACTTGTTTGAGTGTGTGGAGCACTTGTGGTGTGCGTGGAGCACGGGAGGTGAACACCAACTTTGTATTTGAGTTGGGTGTTGGGACCTGAGAGGGAGAGCTTTGGGGAGAAGAATTACTATTCACTTGAGGTGTGGGAAACCTCTGTAAGGTGGTGGAGAAGAAGTGGCATCTTCTTTATTGTATTCTTTTCTGTATAAAGTGTTAATACAATTTGTGTATTGTCTCTCATATCATGTGTTATTTTGAATTCTAGTTACTTGGTGAATCTGGTTAATTTCCGCATATTAAGTTGCTTGGTATTGGTAATCAATTGTGTGCTTTCGGTTTATTTCTCCCAACAACCTTTTCAATGGGAGAGGTGCATAAAGTCTCCAGGGCTTGAATTCTCAAACGTGCAAAGAAAATGATGCCATGTGGTAGCTCCTTGGGGTCTTTTTAGTTTTGAGCCCTTTTTGAAGATTGTCTTAAATTTTGGTGGGCAAGGTCCAAAATGTCCCCAAAGGCCCAAACACCTAGATTTTAAAGTTGAATAATGACATGTGGAATTCCTACATCCAATGAGGAGTTTGGGGAATATTACATCATTGAACCAAAGGAAATAATGAGTGAAAAGGTGAAAAATTCCTCAAACACCTAAAAAGGTGACATAATATAATTTTTGCTTATATGGGTCCATGTGTTATAAGGAGAATCACCCAGTATAAATGAAACATTTTCACTTTCCTTCTCTTCCTTTGAAACAAATTCAAGTGATTAAAGAGGGTAGTTGGTAAATAGTCATTATGCTTCAAAGTATTAATGGAAACCCTAATTTCAAAATTGTAAAGGATTATAACTAAGGCATTTTCCTTCATTTTTTTAGCCCTTAGTATTTATAGCTTCTATTTATGCCTTCAAGCTATTTGTATGCCCTAGTTATGTTTAATGTGAGAAGGTGATTATGGAAAATTCTTCATGGATTTTTAGCTTCTATTGTGTACAACCCTTTGGATTAATAATAAGTGCTCTTTTAGCTTCTTGAATTGTGTTTTCTAAGAGGAGTTGAGATTTATTTTGAGGGTTTCTTGAGTGAAGGGTTTATTCAAATTCAAAGTATTACACTAGAGAGCTAGATAAAAATGACAACATCCGTGATTTATATAAAGAGCACCATTGTCTTTGTCTTAGATGGGATTAAAGATACATATGCTCTAGGGGTTAGATTTGGTATCCCTATTAAAAAGATAATAGTGGCCAAACCCCCTCTTAATATTTTTTTTTAATGTTGGCATGAGTTATATCTCCCCTAAATCAACATTCCCCTTAGCTTCTCTATACCCTAAATTCATTATTACATGTGCTCGGGTATACCAACTAGACACCAGGACCATCATCAACAGTAGCCATTTAGTTTTTTTATCTTTCACCTCTATGGCCCTCAATACAGTGCTCAAAATTCTTTCCTAGATTGAAAGCATTACACTCTCCCTGAAGGAATGCTAGATTATGTGTAGAAAAATTACAAAGCATTTTGGTACATTGTCAACTCTTACTAACTAGCCAAGAGAAGGTAAAAGGTCTCCAAAATGTCTAAAATTATGAAACCAGTGGAATTTAATGAATTTACCTAGTATGTCATCCTCATGGCCACAAAAATTTATGGGATGCCCACCATAGATAATTTTGAGCCTTGGATATTCTTAATCCTAATCTACATCTTGGAGAAATAAAAGAAGCTAGAATAGGCCACCATTCTAAGCGACAATATGAATAGGTGGATGATGTAGCTATATGCTATAATTATTTCAAAATAGGCATTAATAGGTACATTTTATATGTCCTCTTATTTAATGTATAGTTTGGTACACAATAGGACATTCCAGGGGCTCATCAGGAACCCTAATGGGATGAGAATTTATGAAATATATCTAAAAATTGTTATGGAAGACTTTAAGAAGAATTTCTATAGGGTTTACAATTACTTATTAAACACTATGATGAGTGTTTTAATCCTTTTGAGAATCCTCAAGATAATGTACAAGATGGCCAAAGAAGGAATTGAAAAACATGGTGCTTCTTATATTCAATTTAGGACATTCACTTACATTAGGATAAGTGGTTACTCAGGGTGTTTGCTCAAATTACCAAGATACTTGGATGATAAGTTGGTAGTGATGGATTTGAGTTGATAGATGGTGCCTCCACATGAGATGATTATTGAAAATAAGGTGAATAATACCTTCAAATTTTTGGTCCAAATTAGATATTATTCATGCTCTTCAGTCACTAAGGCCAAAGGATTATAAGATGAAATGGGCCAGTATGTGATTCATAAGATGTTACCTAGGCCCAACTACGATACCAGATGGTTGGTGAACATGGTGACCAATGTGATTATACATTAGTCACATTATGAAAATATCTAGTCTAACTGTACCACTGAGGAAGACGTCAAAAAATTATACTACATGAGGATGACAGTGCAGGTGGTTAATGCTTATAATATCACTCTCATCTCCAAAAAACTATCTTTAGTGTACATTGAATCCAATATTGAAGCCTAGGCCATATCACAAGTAGAATTCAATGTTAAGGAGAATTATTACATCGCTTGGAGAGCCAATGTAATTATGAGGAGAACCTTCAGGTGGTTGAAGGAACATGTGGTTAATCTTGGTGCATATGATATCCCTACCCTCCAAGAGCTTAGATAGGTTCTAGAGATAAAATGTTTTCTCCTAGAATAAAATGATAATCTTTTACCTCCACCAATAATGAAAGGCAAGGGGAAGCACAAGTTTGGTGATGTTGATTTCACCAAGCTAATTGATGTGGAGCAAATAACAACATCGTAGTCCAAGGCTGGAATATCCTTCTCAAAAATAACAAGATTGGTAGAAAATTAGGATAAATTTTTTATTAGGGAGGTTAAATTGGCTAGTACCACCCCCATATCCATTTAGATAGAAGCCCCCCCAAAAATGCCATCCATTCTATCAGTTATCCCAATAGCCAACCCAACTACTATTCCACCTGCTCTAATAACACAACACCTAGTAGTTGCCCCTCCTTCAAAGATATATTTAAGGAAGAGATGAGGTGATGATGAAGGATAACATCCAAAGAAAAAAGAGTTAAGAGGGATTTGTAACCTCTAGGTGGATTTCTTGTGAGGAAAAAAGTTGTGTTTAAAGACCTACCTTCCAAGGAAATCCCTATAAAGAGGAAGGAAGATCAGTCCTCATATGCCCAAAATTTGAGGGATATGAGTGATGATGAAGATATAGATGAAGGTAAACCCATTACTAAGGTGATGAAGAAGCAATGTGTATTCACTCCTCAATTAAAAACTGGGTAGAGAACTCTGAGGGAAAGACCCCAAACCCTAGTGAATGCACCAGTAATGGGTTTATTTATAGAAGAGGGTCCCTCAAGTGTAGAAAGTAAAGGTAATGAGGAATATGTTATAACCTCAAATGATCCTTTATCTTTTGATGATGTTGTATAGGTTGGATTTGAAGTGATCACACAAGCTCATCCCCCTTAGGAGAAGGAAGTAGTATCATCAAATATAATGATATTTGTTGAAAATGTCATCACCTAATCACCAGGCCAAGGTGATCAAGGTGGAGCTGAAGAATTGAACAAATCTCATGAGAGAGATCAAGTGGAGCTAGATCAAAAAACTCAAGTCACCACCAATTTTGGAGTGGTGGTTGAGAAATAAGGATCATAGGCAGCTCTATATGTACCACAAGATGCCCCTTCCCCTCCAAAGGCATTAAGTTTAGCACAAAAGGAGAAGTAAAGTGTGGAAGAAGGTGGGGGATAAAACCTAAAAATGAATACCCCCACCCATAAAAAAGAAAATAAGGAATAGGATAACTTGAATAAATATGGTGAGGAACGTACTTCTAGAAGTATTGCTTCAATTAAAGTACCACAAAGTCTCCTTCCTCACATCAAAGTTTATGATCTAACCCAAAATTATGGTCTTGAGGTTATGATTGGTGAAGAGTTACCTAAAGGCAACAAGGATATCACCATAGCCTAATCCATGCCTGAGGCTCCAACAAATAAATAAGGTGAAGTGGCTATGTAACCTTCAAACTAGTCAACTAAATAGGGGAGTTTAATTGATAAGTTACTCAATAGGTCACATCAGCTTGGGTTAGAATTTGAATTTTTGGAGCAAATAAAGTCAAACCTAGAGAGGGAACTGTAGCAAACAAAGGTGGTGAGGAGAAAGAGAGTGATGAAGAGATTGAAAAATTTATGTTGATCCCAAAATAAACTCCTATGGCTCTCCTTACATCAATCACTTTGATGACACCACATTTTACTATCTCAAGGCCAACATCAATGCCCACCATGTTGATGATATTCTAGACTAGCCTCCTTCTCTAGGTTGAATAATGGGTCAAAGAGAAAAGGGAGATTATGAGCAAAATTAGGGAGATTGATGTAATAGACATCACTCAAGAACTTAAGGCCAAGCCCCCTAAAAAGTCTAGATCACATTCTAAGACCACCTTCACTACTACAGGAGAAAGGCATGTGGAGATATCCATCCCTCCACCAGATGCTTTGAAGAAGGATGCTCCCCTTGAGAGCTACATTGTCTATAGCTATAGTCTAGGGGAACCATCAAGGAATAAGTTGAAATGTAGCTCACAAGTTTTGGCTAAAATGGTGGCCCACAAAATGGATAAAGATAAGGCCACCATGGAGGAGTTGAAGGTAGAAAACTAGACTATGATCTAGTACTTGAAAAATTTATTGAGTGAGCCTAAGGCGATGACTTTGACTACCAACAATCTGGGTCTTCTCCATCTTGCATTTGCATCATTTAAATTCAGCTGAATCGATGATTTGAAAACTAGAGGATGAGAAATAGAAGAATGACAACAAGACTTATGCACTAAGGTAGAAGAAATAATCCACTGAACATTTAAATTCTTGAATAACATAGTGGACAATAAAAGGGAATGTGATGATCAGATGTTTTTCTTTGAGACAAATATCAAAAAGTGGGAAGAATCTCAATGGAAGATAGATGAGATAAGTAATATGGGCATAAACACTTTGATTATAGAGAATATCATTACTCCAAATTATCACAAAAGGCCCAAAGAATATCAATTGGCAATCAATCATTATTTGATGATGTTCAAAGATGACATTTTTGATTTAAAAGGAGAAGAGCAGCCCCTCAAGAATGCAAAAAAATAAATAGATGGCATGATGAGAAAGATGGTGAGCCTTGATGGTGTAAGTGATTTGGGGGAGGAGGCAATATGTTTTGCTCTGAAGAACCTCATTGATGCACCATAAGAGTCCTTTGATGTTAATAAGATAAAGTAATTGGTGTCACTGGAGAAATCTTGTGACCATCTCAAGGAACTCATTGGATAAAAACAAACCATGTTTTAGAATATTGTCACTTGGCTTGAGGAGTCTATTGTCAAATTCAAATACCAAGTAGGCCTAGACTAACTAAATCTCACCCCCATGCTCAAAGAATATACCAAGTAAAATAATAGATTGGTGAAGGACTCTGTTATACAGATCAACTCTGGGACCTAGTAGGAGATTTCAATTTCTTCCAAGTTGGTACCACTTCTCTTTTCTCTTCTCTCTCCTTTTATTTTCTCATTTCCCCCTAAGAAATCATTGTACTTCACTTGATAGTGGCACATCCCTTTCAAGGAATTTTCTTGTAGTCATTTTCATAGGAAAGTTATGTTTTTATTTGTTATACAATTGGACAAAGGTTTGTTTTGTCCCTTGTAGGATCATCCTCTATGTGGATAACTAGAAATATTTTTCCTTAGTGTAGAATAAAGTTTTCCATCATCAAAAAAACATGAGCATAATTCAAGGAATCATGTTTGTTACAAGGTCTAATAGAATCTAGGCCCATGAAGGAATCTTCCAACTAGGGCATCTTTAGGAATATGTTAGGATTAGCTCAGTTGTATAAGTAAAGGGGGTATGTCCCTTTACAATGGTTGGTTAAATTTTTGATTCAAGATCTATAGCCTCAAAGAGTTCTCACTATGTAATATTTCTAGTAAAAATTTTATTTCTAATGTAAAATCATTGGCAAAATTTGATAGCATAATATATGTCTCCCTTGTCACATGATCTTATTGCACAGTGCTAATTTATTAGATTATTCAATACACATTGTATTCATTTCCAACTCAATTGATAAATGAAATTAATTTGTGGTTTCCATTCTCTTTATGTTGTTGAAGTACAATGCCATGTTTTACATGCTTAGTTGATTGGTGATATGATGTATTCATCTTTTTGATGGTCATTTAGAGTGTATATCCAGATTATAAAATCCTTTTTGCTTTGAAATTTGGAATAGGGTGTTGATAGTCCTTTGAAGGGTAGTCTTGGGCTTACAAATTTAAGTAGAAGGGGTTCTTGAAGCATATCATTTGTGCATGATTTTAGTTTAGTTTATTGTAGATCTATGTTACATTTTTTATTAAAGGTGATAGTAGTTTATTTGAACTTCTTTATGCTCATATATTAACCCTCTACTTTAATCTCTATTAACTGATAATTTTGTCCTACCCTATTTTACCCTACATATAACATGTCCTCTACATATCCAAAGTGTTGTTTGCCTATGAGTGAATAAATAATGTATACTTAGCATGTGTTTGCATTAAAAGATCAAAATTTCAATCTCTTATTCATCCCTCTATTGTTGAAGATTCTTTAGAATGGAAGTTGAAATCATGTCCATATCTATCTTCAATGGCTTGTTTCTAGCTTAGAACATTTTCTCACTCCGTGTGACAACCCTTTATAGGTGGATTAAGCAAGCTTGGTTGTGTTCTAGTCATACTTGTATTCCCTTATGCAAAAAATACCCATGAAGAGTAAATCATTTAATCCCTTCATGTGAGTGAAGATACCCCTTAGGTCCTCTCACCTTGGTTTAGGTAGAGTTAGAAGTAGTATGGAAATGAGAATACCATTTATAGGTGCCTCCTAATCATTTGCTATGTTTGGTCTAGTCATGATGTCAAACCCTTCCCCAACTACAATGACATATTAAATGGGTTTTCCATATTTACTTGCCACTCTCTTCAAGAGTGCAAGGCTAAGTAGTAGAGGTGTACAACTGGGAACCAACAACATAGAGACTCTATAAGACACAACCTTAATTTATGTGAAACTAAAACTATTTACTATGAAGGAGGTTCATATATCTATAATCATAGTAGATTGAAATGTGGAATAACATCTTGTGGCCTCTGCTATGATTACATATGACTGAGTAATATATCAGGATGGAACTATAACCTATGATGGGGGCTCATCTAATATCAATCATATCAGGTTGCTACATGAAATAGGTCCCTAAAAACTTGGTTGTAATGAATATTTATCTATAGTATTACTATGTGATGTGGGTTTATCTAATCTTAACTATAGTGGGTTGCTACATGAGATAGGACCTTAAAAACTCTATTGTGGTGCCTTTAACTATGCTGGATATGTTTATGGAATTACACTATGTAATACATGGGCTACACTATTATATGTAGGATGCTCTCATTTTACTATTATTCAAACCCTCTAAGTAGGTGGGATAGGAGATCTCTTATGAGGCTCTATCCTAGAAACCACATTACTCTCACGATGAGTAATCGATGATTCCTGTGAAGGAATGTCTTGGGATAATTTAGTCATGGAAGAATGAGTTCTATGGATCCATGATGGAGGAGATATTGATGCCCTTGGTGTGAATGTGATGATGCCATTATCAACACATCTATTAATATAGTCCCTTAATCCATAACAATCATTGTCTCTGTGTTCATGGATATGATGATAATTACAAAATAGGTGATGTGGTTGTTTGTGTAAGAGTTTCGGATATCAAAGATGAGTAGAAGGAAATGTGATTAACATATTATTTGGTAGTGTTGATAATATGACATATAGGCTATCCTACTTTGAATGAAATTATAGTGGTGCCCTATTGTTGTTCTCTATAGTGCATATTGTAGGTAGTGCTTTGGAAATTGGCTCTTTGTTCTTAACTAGTTGCTTTTCTAACTATGGTCTCTTATCTTTTTTAGGACATGGTGGATGATTTGTGCTAGGATCTATAGATGGAGGTAATGCTGCAAAATCTAGAGTGAATTGAGTAATTAAATCTAACTCAATCAATCTCAATTTCTTCTCAAAGGCTCAAATTGTATAACATAAGTGCCTAAAAGAGGACTTTATTTAATATAATATATGTTCTAGGAGGGATTCGTGAAGCCCCTTAATAGAGTTATGTTGAACCTTTAAATCTATTGGTTTATATATCAAACGTAACATGCAAGTATTAAATTGTAAAATATAATCACTAACTGGCTCTAAAGGATTCTGATGTAATGTGGCAAGTTTCTCATATGTAACATGAGCGTCCATGTTTACTATGTAATATCTAAGAAATGCATCCTTTAAGTCATCATATGTATGTAAGAAACCAACATGAAGTAGATGAAAGAACTAATTTTGTGCATTACCTACTAATGTCTTTCAGAACAACTTAAGTAGAATCAAAGGACTTGCATGAGATGGAAAAGCCTTTCAAAAGGCTTTAAGGTGTAGAATGGATTTATAGTTCCATCAAATTGAGGAAATGATGCTATATAGAAGTGTTTAGGTAATTAAGCTTTGATAAATGTCTTCCAAATAGGGTTATCATGAAAGTCATTGTCATCCATCCAAAGACTTATAAGCCTTATTTTCCAAAGAATATGTCTAATTAATCCATCAAAGAAGTGGATGCAACTACTAAAATACATTAGGTTCACCAAATGATTTAACTTATTTAGTAATAATGGAGTTTTATTCCTATTTTAGTTAAGGATTTGTATTAATAAATCAATAAAAAATATAGTAATAAATATAGTCCTAATTTGTGCAACTATTTGTCTTTTTCACCTTTCTAAAAATAGCAATAAATAAGAAGAAATATAACTTAGCTAGAAAATAGACTAAGACGGTTGATACAGAGATTAAAAATGGTTATGAAAGACTAGGAAGGTGTCATAAACCTAAATTTGGATTTTATTGGGTCAAAGGATGGGAACACTAAAAAGTGGATGCTTTGGTGTTTGATATTGTTGTCTATTCCTGCCACTATTGTCCAAACTAATCATAGAGATCTAAATTTTTTCGGGTAGTTTCATTATGCTTGTGTGAGCATGCCTATGAAAAATAGAGAATTGGTCATTAATGGAACTCATTGTGGATATCATTTTGTCTTCAAACCCTAACCCTCCATTATGCTTGATAAAATGACATTTGAGTCACTTGAGAAAGAGGGGGGGTTCATGTGAAAGATGTAATGAACATACAATCCACACCCCTTGTATGGGCACCCTAACTACATACCAATACTTTGAAGAGGTATAAATCCATATGTAGTTCTCCCACCTATTTTGCTTTATGCAATAGTGTGATGTAGATGCAAATGCAAATGCCAAATTAATAGTGTTTAAGGTGGCTAGGGACTGGTATAAGGATTTGAGTAGGTTTTGAAGCTGTGTTGGGTGAATGTGTGAAAATAATAGGGAAGTTTTCCTTAGTTTTTTATGTGTATTATTTAATTTATTTGTAAGTTTTGTCACCTCCTTTGTAAATGAGCTTTGAGTGGGATTTTATAGGGAACAGTTGTCATGGGTCAAATGTATTCATGATAGGCCAACCTAATTAAGGATAAGGACTAGATGAAAATGACCATTAGGTCTCAAAGTGAAAGTGGATAGGATAACCAAAAATGGGACACTTCTCTATGGGGTGATATAGTCTAAATGGGGTGTTCATGTCTTACAGGCTGAAGGCCTAGAGGAATAGGATTGGCATAAGGAATATTGTTTGTCTTAGGTTGAATGACCATTCAAAAGGTTTTGGATGACTGGTAATGAAAAAAAAGGTGTTTAGAAGAGCCATAAGAGCATGTAAAAAGGACTTATGGATGGGGTGTCACAAGCCACGCTCAAGCTACCAATTTAGACATTTTGCACCCGCCCCCTTATTCTAGTGATGCAGCAAAGCAAAATACTAGGATAAAAGAAAAATAGACAACATACCTAAACTTAATTGTAAGGGTGAATCCCATGAAGATGTGTGATGCTAAGTACGTATAGAGAGAGCATAGTGTGAAGCATAAATCTACAATATAAAACAAAGAGTAGATTAGTTCTTACTAGACACACTATATCTAAAATAAGAATGTACATAAGTTGGATAAAAGAGAGAGGAAAAAAAGGAACAAACACACCTCACTAGGTATGTGAACTAATACAAAACCTACTATGATCTTGAGTGATGATAAATGATGCTGGGTATGTGTTTCACCAAGAGTAATATCATGAATGAAGTTGAGTGCATAATTCCTCTAGGGTGGCTCAAGAATATAAAGGCTAGCCCTTTGGATCCATCATCACCCACTATGTAGTGATGCTATGTGATCATGCATGTGTTAATCGATGTTTTTACTATGAGTCTAATCCCTATAAGTAGGTGGCTCAAGAATACAAAGGCTAGCTAGTCATTTGGCTCTATCATTGCACACTAAGTGTGAACTATGAACTAATACTAGTATGAATGTGTGTCATTTGAGATGGCTCATAAATCCCATGAATACTCTATAATATAAAAATGTGGCATGGATAACTAAATTTTTATTGAGAACTAGGCCAATCTTGGCCACTTTGAAAGGTGGAGATTAGGCTTGTATGAAAGCCACTCTAAAACTAAGAACTAGGCTTATATGAAAGCCACTCCAAAATGATACCAACCACCTATAGATGGAATAAGACATGAAACTGATGAGAATATGATCTAAGAACCCCATAGTTACATCACCTTCTTAGAGTTACAAGGGGACCCCATAGTCAATTTCCACTACACAATTTTTAGAGTCATAGTCTTAACCCTTCCATCATGCTTCACAATCATGCACGATCCCTCTTCTTGATACAAGACACCATGATAGGGAGTCTCTTATGAGACTCATCAATTAGTATCATTTTTTTCTTAGTCTTTCTTGTACATAATTTCTTAGCTTACTTTTAAATAGTTTCTTTCTACATACTTGTACATAATTTCTTAGCTTACTTGTGTATAGTTTCTTTTTGTTTTCTTGTACATAGTGTTTTTTGCTTACTTATACATAGCTCATTTAAAAATAATACAATATTTAGAAATACCAAAAATAATATAACATGTCAAAAAAAAAAACATTCAACTAATTCAAAACACCAAAAACTTTTCAATTATATGCTTTATCCATGATTTTCATTTCTACTACCATGCTAGACTTACATTTTGATGTTCTATGTTTTTTGTCAATTTATCTACATTACCATGCTTCACTTGATCTTCTTTGAATGTGTATAGTGACACCCAAATCATTGACTGCTTCACTCTACCCATTGAGAGGGTGTCCTACTTTTATATTCAAGACATACATCAACATATCTACCCATCAAGGGCATCTTCTACATGAATACACCATCTAGGTTATATCATTCTTACACCACACACTCTACTTATCATGTTGATGTACCTTACTTACTAGCTTACTCTTGACACTCACTAGTATAAGCACTTGTGTATTTCTTAGCATCTACCTAGTCTTATACTACATGTTTTACATACTTTAACTTCTTAATTTATCAATTAGATGCAATAGTAATTCTAAAATTTACATGCCTTTCTTACTTTGAGTAGTTAGATGTGATTGCATTTCTCAATTCCTATTTTTTACTTGTGTGTGCCTTAGGACATTTACCAAAGTCCTTTTCTTGTACTCTTGTATGTGTTTGTGGTACTCATGCCAATCTTGCTTGTTTATAATTATATGTGTATGTGGGTGTTTGAACATGCCTTGTATGATTGATTTCCTAGTTTGAGTGACATGTGCCCATGTCCCTTTTTTTCTTCGCCCTTTGGCCTCTTTTGTATGCTTCTTATTTTTTGCCTTGTGCGCTTATTTTACTTGTTTGCTTCTCAATTGTTTGCAATACCATGATCCACATCATGCATTATCTTGCCTTTTTGGATGCCATGATGGATATCATGCTCCATCCCTTTTTGAAAACTAACTAGATTTATAGTTTCAGTTCAATATATTGTAAATGCTATTACATTGTTACATCTATCTAAACATACCTCTATTGATCTAACAATATCCAACACAAACTTGTTATATCTTGAGACATATTTTTTATCATAATTATTATATCATGTATTTTTTAGCATAACACACTTGTAGGGCTCTTTCTTCTGAGTGTAATCATTGTAGGGTCTCATTCTTACCCTCAAAAGAGGGGGAAATAAATAAGGGTTTTGTCACAAAGATTTGAGCCCTTTGTTGATCAAAACTAGTTTTTAGAACACTAAGAATAACAATCAAAATTCAAAACATGTAGAATAGATACAAAATAGGGATGAACATATAATAGCCATAAAAAATAGTAAAGGATAAAAGTGCACCATCTAGACTACAATACCCTATAGTACAGTGTCAATTTTTAGTGCTCCTATCCAAACAACCAAAAACCCAAAATTTTCAAAAATAGATAAAAATGTAATGTCAATTACAGTTTTTTCAACTACAATCCAATTTAGGTTGGCCAATTTTAGTATAGTTTTATTTAGATTATCTAGATATAGGGGGAATCATGCACTACATGATGGATCTCACTTCCAATTTTAGATTGGGCAATTGGTACAACTTTTAGATCAAAATCTATGTTATAGACACTAGTGATTGGGGGCAACATGCATGACACATTTGCCTTCTTTTATTTCTAGTTCATTGTATTACCTAGGTATTCCTAGTAGTTTCATGCCTTATTCCATCTACAA
This sequence comes from Torreya grandis, assembly GCA_037957365.1. Classification (NCBI taxonomy): domain Eukaryota; kingdom Viridiplantae; phylum Streptophyta; class Pinopsida; order Cupressales; family Taxaceae; genus Torreya; species Torreya grandis. Next base: position 1,221,890 of record JARHVA010005122.1, on the reverse strand, counting down.
GTGGTTGGCATCATTTTAGAGTGGCTTTGATATAAGCTTAGCTCTCAATTTTGGAGTGGCTTTCATACAAGCCTAATCTCCACCTTTCAGAGCGGCCAAGATTGGCCTAGTTCACAATAAACATTTAGCTATCCATACCACATTGTCAGATTATAGAGCATTTATGGGATTCATGATCCATCTCATACAACACACATTCATACCGGTATAAGTTCACAGTTCACAATTAGTGGGAAACAATGGAGCCAAAGGACTAGATAGCCTTTATATTCTTGAGCCACCTACTTAGAGGGATTGGACACATAGTCCAAACATCAATTAACACATGCATGATCACATAGATTAACTACATGTTGGGCCATGATGGAGCTAAAGGGCTAGCCTTTTTATTCTTGATCCACCCTTGAGGAATTGAGCATCAGGTCTATTCATGGTATTACTCTTGGTTTAGCACATACCCAACATCACTCAACATCATAATAGGTTTTATATTGGTTCACATACTCAGTGAGATGTATTCATTCCTTTCTCTTACTCTTTCTTTTACCCAACCTTTGTACATTTTTATTTTAGACATAGCATGTCTAGTAAGAAATGATCTACTCCTTGTTTTCCCTTACATATTTATGCTTCACATTGTGCTCTCTCTATGCACACTCAACATCACACATTTTCATGGGATTCACCCTTGTAGGTAAGTTTAGATACACTATCTAGTTTTCATTTATCCTATTATTTCACTTTGATGCATCACTATAATAAAGGGGGGGGGGAAATATAGTCATATAAAATGTCCAAATTGATAGTTTGAGTGTGGCTAGGGACACCCCATCCATAAGTCCTTTTTACATGCTCTTGTGATCCTTATAGACACCTTTTTGCACATTGCCAGTCATAAGGGAACCTTCTAAATAGTCATTCCACCTAAGCCAAACAATATTCCCTATGTCAATCTTGTTTTCCCATGTCCTAAGCCTCTAGGACAAAAGCACCCCATTTGGACTATAGTGGCCCATAGATAAGTGTCACATTTTCAACAGTCCTATCCATTTGCACTTTGAGCCCTAACGGTCATTTTCATCTGGTCTTTATCCTTAACTAGGTCAGCCTAGTGTGAATACATTTGACCCATGACCAATTATTCCCTATAAAATCTCACTTAAAGATCATTTACAAAGGAGGTGACCAAACTTATAAATCAAGAAATAATACACACAAAGAACTAAGGAGAACTTCCCTATTATTTTCACATAGTCACCCAACATAGTTGAAAAACCTACTCAAAATCTCATACTAGTCCCTAACCACCTCAAACACTATAAATTTGGCATTTGCATCTGCATCAAACTATAACACAAAGCACACTATGTGGGAGAACTACATATGGCTTGATCCCTCTTCAGAGTATTAATATGTAGGTAGCGTGCCCATACAAAGGGTTTAGATTAAATGTTTAGTACATCTTTCACACTAACCTGTTAGCTTGTGGAGCTAAAAGCTTCAACTTGATGCAGATGAAGAAAAGTAGGTTGTTAAAGATTTAGAAGAATCGGCATCGACAGCATGACCGACGTCAGTTGTTACCAGAGCAGAAGGCCACCGGCGACGGTAGGAAGTCAGCTGATGTCGGTAGCACCAGGCAAGCAAGGACCAACGTCGATCGCCTGTGTGTTCTGGAACTGTTCGTTGCACAAACAGTTAGTTTAGTGAACAAAGTGTTTACATGTAAAGGCTATTTCGAGCCTTGAGTTGCGTGGATAATTATAGAAAACTAAGAGTCTAAGTTATTGTTCAAGTCTGGGATCTATTTATAGACCCATTAGCATGTATTGTAAACTTGTAGCTAGGGAGTAAGAGAGCTACAAGCTCCTTCTGAGAGAAGAGAGCAATGGAGTGTTCCTCCTAGTGCCACAGTACCAAGGTGGGTACTGGTTTGGAGAATCAATAGGGTTGTTCATATTTGTATGATCTTAGTCAGCAGGTGAGCATGGCTTCTTTTAGAGATCTACAATGGTGAGTCAGGTCTAGTGATTTGTAGGTAGCAGCAGAGAGCAGGAGATCTACTTGGAGTACGGTTGTGTGTTTGGTGTACTGGCAACGTGTTACTGACTGGTTGGAGAGGTGAACATCAATTCTATATTGGAGTTGATTGTTGGGACCGAGAGAGAGAGGGAAGAAGGTCTTGAGGTGTGGCAAGCCTTTGAGGTGGAGGAAGAAGTGGCATCTTCCTTATTGTATATTCTTCTGAGTGATTATTAATACAATTGTGTATTGTCTCTCAATTCCTGTGTTGTTTCATATTTCTAGTTACTTATTGATTCTGGTTGAATTCTGTGTTTAGTTGCTAATACAAGAAGTAATCATATATGTGCTCTATTGGTGGAGCAAGATCCTGACACGTGGTATCAGAGCATGTTTATTGTTCTAGGTTCCTGACAAGTGGTATCAGAGCCTTTGTTGTAGGTTCAAGAGCTGATACCATCAATTGGTATCAGAGCTTTTGGTTGGGTTGACTAACAGGTGGTTTCAGATCTGGTAGTGTTTGTTGATTATAGGTCACTCATAGGGGTTTCAGATTGAGTGGGAGTATAGCAATGGTAGAAGAAAGTAAGATACAAATGGAGAAACTGAATAGCATGAATCGTCTGATTGATGGAAAGAAAGAACAGGTAAAGGGAGATTGTTGGTCGATAGAAGATCAACGTGTAGAAGCAGATGTTGTAGGGGATGTTGCACAGGTTGCTCTGGATAAAGTAGAATCTTTGTTTACAAATTCTTTTGCCTCTTTCCATGTAGCCTGAATTAGAGCATCTTTTCATGGGTATGTCTTTGGAGACTTTGGAGATATTTATTTAGGGGTTGGAGAGCCTTGTCAGATTATTGACAAAGGGGAAGTGAAGCTGAAATTGTAGACAGATGACACACAGGTGTTGAGGGAGGTCATGCAGGTTCCAGTCTTGGAGATGAGTCTAATTTCTTCAGGAAATTTGGGTGATGAGAGATGCACAATAACTCTCACAGCGGATGCACTTGAATTAGATGGTGGTAAGAAAGTAGGTATCCTTTACCTATCTACTTATATTGTTGATTCGCCTTCTGTTGCAGAGATGTGGCTTCATAGGCTTAGTCACATATGTAGAAGGAGAATGCAGGTTTTGAAGCGGAAGTTAGACATCTTTGACAAGCTAAAGAATTGGAAAGCCTTGGTTTTCATGGAGGAGATAACAGATAGAGATCAGGAGAGGAAACTGATTTATTCTAAGTAGGGCTATGTTAATTTTAACAGGGTTTTAACCCAAAAGGAGCTCGCGGGTAAAAGTTGTCACTCACAAGGAAAACACAGAAACTGACGTCGGTTAGAAAATTGATGTCGGCGTCCTCATAGTGATTGACATCAGCTATGTGCAGACCGATGTCAGAAAAATAGGGATAGGTAAAAACTGGTGTCGGTCACAAGGACCAACGTCGGTGAGGAAGCAGTCGTAGGGAACCGACATCGATTGGGTGCAGGCTAGGAGATGGCCAAGATCGGTCACTAGAACGAATGTTGGGCAGACAACAAGCTATCAACAAGTCTCAAACACTCATGTAGAGGTCAGAAATGGTAAGTGAACCTCATATTTGTTGTTCACCTTCTTTATTATTGCTTACAGATGGTTGAGAACCAGGAAGATGTATAGAGGCAATGTAGGTAGAATCTAGAAACAGTGGGAGCATGGCATGAATTCTTTAGAAGAGAACCAAGCAGGAGATTTGGTAGATTTTTCAGCTAAGAGAGAGCACTGGAAGAGGAGTGGATTCCCTTATTAGAGAAGAGAGTGAATGGATAAGTGAGACAGAAGGCCAAGGTACATGGTCTTGAGGTAGCTGCAGGACAGTGGTACAGGATTTGACAGGTGGATGACTAAGCATGGCTTTAGTCAATGTCAATGTAACTATTATGTTCTTTTCTTTACCAAGTGGATGATGAGTCACGACATCATCTTGTTACTATATGTGGAGTGGTTGCTTATTGCAGGTTTACATATGCAGGGAGTTTTCTGAGCTAAAAGGTAAGGTTAGTTCAGAGGTATGTCAAGAAGAATTTGGAGTAGAGAAATTATTTGGCATAAGAGACATGGAGATTTTATCTCCAATGGGAGCTAGTGTTGGCGGGGTTCATGATGCAGGATGCAAAATCAAAAAGCACACCAAAGGGCTGGACAGTTCAAGTAGAGCTTAGAACAAGTGTTCGAAATCACATGAGGTCTAGTGTAGACCTGAGTTTTCCCAAGCAGTGGGAGTTGTCAGAAAGTTTGGAGCCAATTCAGGGAAAGAAGTACTGGAGGGCAATTCAGTGGATTCTTAGAGGGACCAACAATAGGTGCACATGCTATGCAGGGTCAAGTTTTTTTTTTCTACAGGTGTTCGTAGATGTGGATATGGCAAGAGATTTGGATGACAGGTTTTGCACTACAGGTTTTGTGGTGGTTGGTCTTCAAGAGTGATCTTGAAGAGGGATATAGAGCCAAGGGAACAAACTAGATGATGTATAGGTATAGGTATAGTTGCAGTTGTTTATCTCCAAGTGGGAGATTGTTAAGTTGTGGAGCTAAAAGCTTTAACTTGATGCAGATGAAGAAAAGTAGGTTGCTGAAGATTTAAAAGAACCGGCGTCGGTAGCATGACCAACGTCAGTCGTTACTAGAGTAGAAGGCCACCGGCGATGGCAGGAAGTTGGCCGATGTTGGCAGCACCAGGTAAGTAGGGACCAGCATCGGTTGCCTGTGTGTTTCAGAACTGTTCATTGCACGAACAATTAGTTTAGTGAACGGAGTGTTTGCATGTAAAGGCTATTTGAGCCTTGAGTTGCATGGATAATTATAGAAAACTAAGAGTCTAAGTTATTGTTCAAGTCTAGGATCTATTTATAGACCCATTGGCATGTATTGTAAACTTGTAACTAGGGAGTAAGAGAGTTACAAGCTCCTTTTGAGAGAAGAGAGCAATGGAGTGTTCCTCCTAGTGCCACAGTACCAAGGTGGGTACTGGTTTGGAGAATCAACAGGGTTCTTCATATTTGTATGATCTTAGTCAGTAGGTGAGCATGGCTTCTTTTAGAGATCTACAATGGTGAGTAAGGTCTAGTGATTTGCAGGTAGCAGCAGAGAGTAGGAGATCTACTTGGAGTACGGTTGTGTGCTTGGTGTACTAGCAGCGTGTTACTGACTGGTTGGAGAGGTGAACATCAATTCTAAATTGGCATTGATTGTTGGGACCGAGAGAGAGAGAGGGAAGAAGGTCTTGAGGTGTGGTGAGCCTTTGAGATGGAGGAAGAAGTGGCATCTTCCTTATTGTATATTCTTCTGAGTGATTATTAATACAATTGTGTATTGTCTCTCAATTCCTATGTTGTTTCATATTTCTAGTTACTTATTGATTCTGGTTGAATTCTGTGTTTAGTTGCTAATACAAGAAGTAATCATATATGTGCTCTATTGGTGGAGCAAGATCCTGACACGTGGTATCAGAGCATGTTTATTTTTCTAGGTTCCTGACATAACCCCCCTCTTTCTCAAGTGACTCAAATGTTTTTTTATTAATCATAATGGAGGGTTAGAGTTTGAAGACAAAGTCAGCTCCACAATGAGTTTTGTTGATGACCAACACTCAATTTTTCATAGGCATACTCACATAGGCATAGTGTAACTACCTAAAAATTCTTATGTCTCTATGATTAGTTTCGACAATAGTGGAAAGAATAGATAATATCACCAAACAACAAAGCATCCAATTTTTGGCATTCTTATCCTTTCACCCAATGAAATCTAGATTCAGGTTTATGACACCTTTCTAGTCTTGCACAACCATTTTAAACCTATGTATTAGCCATCTCAGTCTATTTTCCAACTAAGTTATAGTTCTTATTTATTTCTATTTTTAGAAAAAGGTAAAAAAGACAAATGGTTACACAAATTAGGGTTGTATTTATAGATATATTTTGTACTGATTTATTAATCTAGACCCTTAAATAAAATAAGAATAAAACTCCATTATTCCCAAAATAAGTCTTTTTCACCTTTCTAAAAATAACAATAAATAAGAAGAAATATAACTTAGATGAAAATTAGACTGAGATAGTTGACACAGAGGCTAAAAATAGCTATACAAGACTGGGAAGGTGTCATAAACCTAAATCTAACTTTCATTGGGTGAAAGGGTAGGAGCACCAAAAAGTGGATTCTTTGGTGTTCAACAATGTTTTCTATTTCTACCACTATTTTCTAAACTAATAAGAAAAACATAAAACTTTTTGGGTATTTATGTTGTGCCTATGAAAAATTTAGCACTGGTTATCGATAGAACTCATTGTGGAGTTTATTTTATCTTCAAACCCTAACCCTTCATCATGATTGATAAAATGACATTTGCATCACTTGAGAAAGGGGGGTTAGTATGAAAGATATACTAAATGTGCAATCTACACCCCTTGTGTGAGAATGCTACCTACATACCAATATTTTGAAGAGGGATCAAGCCATATGTAGTTCTCTCACCTAGTGTGCCTTGTTTGATAGTGTGATGTGGATGCAAATGCCCAATTTATAATGTTTGAGGTGGCTAAGGACTGGTATGGGGATTTGAGTAGGTTTTAAGTTATGTTGGGTGATTATGTGCAAAGAATAGGGAAGTTTTCTTTATTTCTTTGTTTTCTTTGTAATTTTGGTCACCCCCTTTGTAAATGATCTTTGAGTGGGATTTTATAGGGAATAATTGGTCATGGGTCAGATATATTCATGCTAGGCTGACCTAATTAAAGATAAGGACTGAATTAAAATGATTTTTGGGGCCCAAAGCACAAATGGAAAGGACCACAAAATATGAGGCACTTCTCTATGGGGTGCTATAGTCCAAATGGGCTGCTCCTATCCTATAGGCTTGGGACCTAGGAGAACAAGATTGGAATAAAGAATACTATTTGTCTGAGGTGGAATGACCATTTAGAAGATTTTGGATGACTAACAATGACCCTAAAGGTACCTAGAAGGGTCGTAAGAGCATGTGAAAAGTACCTATGGATGGTGTGTTGCAAGCCACACTCAAAGTACCAATGTGGACATTTTATATGACTATAATTTGCCATCTCTTTATTTTTATGTGTAAAAGAATCTCTTTCTTTTTTTTTGCATGCTTTCACACACCACACACTCTCTCTTATGGTAAAGAGATGATTTTAAACCCTTCAAAGTATTCAACAAAAATATAATATCTCAGGTCATGGTTCCACTACACAAAGGTATTAACTTCCTTTTCCCCTATGTCCCCCATTTCTTCAAGTAGAACTACATTTTATCAACCAACAATATCCTCTTTGAAAGACCCAAAAAACCATCAAACCCAAGAGATTACCAATGGTAGATAAGATCTCAAAAGACTAGAAATAATAGTTAAGTTTCTCATTAAGATCACACAAACTACAATTAAAATTGAGTTACCAAAGAAGGATCTAGAACTAATACTTTGAAAAAAGTGCCATCAAATACAAAATCCTAAGTCAAATTTACATCATATCATTTCCATGATATTCCATGCATACAATGGCTTTGGATGCAAATGCTATAATTTTAAACAATAAAATGATAATCACATAATGTAAGTCAATGAACCAAGGTCCAATTTACAAAGACCAAACAAAATACCAAACCAAGCAATTAACAAGGCAAGGCAAAATCCTTTACAAGGTGGTAACCATTACCATTTAAAAAGATGGTAATTCATAAGCAAAGCAAGACAATAAAAATGACAATGAAGGCCAAATTATAAGAAATAATATAATATCCAGCCATGCCCACTTATCATGTAAATAGACATTATCACAATTGTATTCCAAATCATAATCACTTCCATCTCAAAAATCTATACTAGAACAGAGTTCCATCCAGAATGATAACCTGTATACATTGATCCAAATTAATGCTAGATAAAATAAACAAGAAGATTTAATAATTTAATTAAATTGGAAAAGTAAGTCTGTGGATAATGAAATTACACTCAAACATCTACACTCAGATGAAGATTCAAATGAATGAAATACACTCAACAATCAACAAAAAGACTCAAAAATCAATGGATATTTTTGGAAACTTAAGCATATTAACTCTTGTTGTCAGAATAAAGTTAAATTTCCATACACACTCCCTATCATCTAGACTCTATTGATCAAACCTAGCTAATTTTAGTTCCTCCAGTCATGAGAAGAATACATTAGCAGCATATGAACCATTTACAACATTAAATGTTCATAACTAAATAAAAATTATGATCAACACATCATTATAATAATTGTAGACACCTAAAACTGGCCATCGATAACCTCCAAACATGTTTTGGCCAATTTCCACTTAAAATGCACAATTTGGCCTAAAAACACTAAAATGTATTAAATAATTTGAAATTGACATATTCAAGTGCCAATTTTGGCTAGGGTATCACTAAATGGGGAAATGTAATTTATGGGCCAACTAACTTTGATCAGATCATTTTGAGTCAAAATACCAATTTTACACATAGGTACTCTGGATTGTTATTTCCTATCAAATATCTTGCACAAGATGCATGCCTTTGTTATTTTTTATTGATAACATCCTAAATGGGATAACGAATCCAATGCATCTGACATCGACTTCCAATTCCAATCCAGTCAAATTTTACACTAATAACAAGGTATTCTGATCAATTTGAGTAATTTGTGCACAAACTGCTTAATCATGCTTAAGAGCTAATTAATCCAAGTTAGAGCCTAATTAACAATTCCATGGAAAATTGTTGAATAATTTGTTTTAGAAATGAATATTAAATATCTACATCATCAAGTGACCTCATTTCTTGGGAAGACATCTCTAGGCCATAAATGCCACAAATATCAAGATTCATGCCTCCCATGCCTCATCAAAGCCCTCCATGCCTCTTAATTGAACCTTCTTCTAATGTCATGATGAGGATAATTATAAACTTAATTTCAAAAATTGAATTAATCAACCACACATCTTAATCTCAAGATGGATGGTTTTAGTTGATTCTAGACATTCTAAAAAATGTATAAATAGATGGGCCATGAACATTATTTCTAAGTCTTGATAATGTAAAGTTATAATGGACAAATGATTCTAAAAGCCATTGCAATTAGTGTTACCATGCCAAATTTATTCCAATTCAAGCCAAGCCAAAGCCACAAGGTACCAAGGAGAAGAGGAGATAACCAAGCCTCCTTTGATGAAGACTTCATGAGCACAAGCTAAGCAAGCCATAGAAAAAAGCATTTTGGAACATACAAGGGAGGTAAAAGAAGGTTTCTTTTGAATTTTAGTTGTGTGTTTTATTCATGTTTGTTAACTAATCTCTCTCTAGTATCTAGGCCTAGAGATTTTATGCTAGTTGGTGTGTTTCTTTCATTTTGTTTTCATTTTGAAACTAACATAATACTAATCATCCTTTCTTTAGTCAAATTCTTAGTTCACATATGGCACACCTAGTGGGACCAAACACATCCCACACATGAATAAGATCATTATGCAACTTTAAAATCTTCATTTGGGTCTTTAAAACTCTTGAAATTTGATTTTCTTTGTTTTTCCATTTTTCTTTATCTCAGGTTTACACAGTAACCAAAATCGATTAGTAAAACCATCATTAGTTGGCATAGCCATCATCAGTCATAGTTGGTATAAATGATGTTGGTTAGATAACCATCATCGATTAGTAAATATAACCATCATTAGTTATATAACCGATGTCGATCACTATGTTTTTCTTAAAACACAAACCCAAGAGCTATTTTTTTGAAGTTCATTGTTTCAAACCCAAAATAGCTTCAAGGCTAAAGGACATGCTAACATTTTTATTGCAGGACCAAGTTTGACATTTGCTAAAAACATGTTTATATTAACTTTTGCATGCTTAAAAATGAATTAAGAAAATTATTTTGGTGCTTAAAGTAACATTTAAAATGCCTAAATAAGTGTTTTTAGCATTAGTTTTCAAAGTTAAAAGTAAAACTAAGGGGTCAAATGAACACCACCTCATTTTTTGAATTTGTGCTTAAAAATTAACTCAACTTTCCAAGCTTTTTGCATTCACTTATTTGTTTGATCTAATTTTGTTTAGCAAAGAGAGGGGTGTTGTATGTATTCTCTTTTATTTATCCCTTTTAGGGAACCCTTGGAATCAAAAGCACCATTCCTATTGCAAATGACCTAGTCTAAGGCTTAGAAAGAAAGTCATCTAAAGCATTCCCCAAAAACTTGTCAAAGTTTGGGTGACCTTGAAAATGATCCTAAAGTCTTTCTATTTTCATGCTTTCTTTATTTTTATGCAAACTTGGCTTATGAGGGGGACTTCATCACCTCCCATGAGTTATTTAAGGAATATTTGACCTAGGGTTTCACCTCCCAATATTGACTTCATTTGGCTCCTAATTAGAGTTGTACACATGACGTATCTGCATTTGGACATCACACTACATTGAGCAAACAACATGATGTAGTGATTGTTAAAAGGACTAGACATTTTTACAACTAACCAATGTCATGGTCACCCAATTTCTATGCTTGTCTTTTGTATTATTTGACATGAAATTCATTATGAAATTTATTCTAGAAACATTCAAAAGCTTGCTAGTTTAGTCAACCCCACATTGTCATACCCTTGTTAGTATTTAGACGATTATACTTAGTGTATTTTGGTCATTTTTACTTGGTATGTTTTGAGACTAAAACTTTTTTGTTTATTCATAAATCCATGTCAAAATCAATTTGTATATATGTCACTCTTTTATCTAAAGAGGCGTTATGCTGGCCATTTTACACCACACTCGTGTCTTGAAATTTTTGCTAAACTTGTTTTTGTGTGTGTCATTTGAGTTGAAGAGGGTAGTGTTATGCTGCCCAAAACATGTTAAAACAATTTTGCCTTTAATTCTTTTGAAGCATCACATAAATCACATCATTCAAGCATGCTTATGTTGTTAGGCTACTCAATTTGTTTCAAGACTTGCTTCACCTTGTGCCAAAAACCATTTGTTTCAAACCATGTCATGGCTATTATTTGGACCTTTGTCTTATGGTATCATGTTATCCAATCTTGTCTAGCTTGTTTGATAAAATCCTAGTTATTAATTTTGAGTTTTAAAGTAACCTTGTTAGGTTTGGATCCAAACATTGATTGATTTATACTTAGGCCTCAATTTATGGAACTGATACACAAATCTTTCTCTTTCGGATTGCATAACTTCGGTTAATCGATTACCCAAATTTGAAAACTATTGATGGTTTATTTATTCAGTACTTATCCTTATCATTGTTTGTGACTTTATTTGGGAAAACATAGTCTTTCTTCAGAGATCCTTTTGCCTTATGCCTTATGCCACTGATCATATTTATGTTTGATTCTGTGTGTCGGGTCTATGTCAAAGTTGTTTCCAAACTTGTTAGATTAAATTAAATCACATCATGCCTTTGTTTTAAGTCTAGATTTTGACATCATTTGGCCAAAATTCCTAGTGTATGCCTATTTGTTTGAGTCTAGCTTTTGATTGTGCATTTGGACAAAATACCTAGTAACTCAACTTTTCCCTTTCCTAGTTTAGACCTTTGAAATGCCAATTTTTATTTTGATGCTTGACCTTTTATGCATATGACATTTGAAATTAGACATTTTATGTCAAGTTTTTTATGCCAATTCTTAGCACACATAATTTTGGAGATACAGCTCCACTTTCAGACAATATTGGAGATACAACTCCACCCCTTCAACCAAGTTAGGCTAAGTTTGAACCATTTATCCTTTGGATAGTTTTTCAAAGTTTGTAGAACTCTAAGCCTTTTTATTTCAGATTTTTCATCATTTATGTGGATATGTATAGCTACACTTATGGTGGAGTCATGTACAATCCAACTTATGATAGAATGGTCGCATAAAATCCCACTAGGAACCCCTTTAGAGAAATTTTTTCGAAGGAGTTTTATTATTCTCCCTATAATACTCTATATGGGGAACATAGTCAAAATCCACAAAATCTAACTCAAGATGTTGATTGGTATGAAGAGGCTTGTAAGGATGAATTTGAAGACAAAACTAAAGATAATGTTGTTTGGGATATGGTTCCATGCCTTCTTTATAATAATCAGTACATGAAACACAATTAAGAACTAGCTTATGATCCAACTCACGACTAGGATGATATGGTTTATGAGGAATACTTAGATGCTTTGGCTTATGTAAGTAATAAAGTTTCATGATGCCCTTTTTTTATCTAATCATCAATTATCCCTAACCCTCCTTTGGATTATATGAGCTATCAAGCTCTATAATATCCAAGGAATACCATTATCATACCAAGACCTAGTCCTTTGGCATGTGTGAGCAATCATGCTCCACACCACCCTATCATTACCATCTTAGTAATCTATCCTTTAGCTTATGAAATGCATCATGCTCCCCAAGGCCCTATTATTATCCAAAAATAAGCCATTCCTCATCCAGAACCAATCCCATCCAAACCTCAATCAATCTAGTCCTTCAGAGACCAAGCTATGTTCCAAACTAGTATTTTCCAACTAATTAGAAACCAAGGACAAATTAACTAACCAATCCAAGATGTTTTTGTTAAACCAACCACTCTTGATAAGTTAGCCTATGATGAATCACCTATTGATCCTTTATCAGTTATCAAGAAGTCTCACTCTAATAAGCCAATCTTTATTGAGTCACTTCTTAATGATTATAACTACCTTTGGGAAAATCATTACCTTGACTATGTACCTATTTTTCAAGAGCCTCCTATTGACAAACTAGTCTCTAAGGAGTTGTCTCTTAACCTTTTTCCCATCCTAAAGGAGTCTCACTCTGACAAACCATTTTTTGTGGAGCCCATTATGCAATCACATGTTGTTACTTATCCAATACCAAGAATTCAACAAGACATCATTGTAATAGAGTACCCATCAGATGAAGAATTAGAGTCAAAGTTAGGTTTTAATCTTATATCGACATCAAATTTATATTCAAAATATAAATCAACATTAGTCTCAACATTAGATTCAAAGTCCCTTGAGTTAGAATCAGATTTAGAAGAAGAATGTGTTCATGGTTGTTACAACATTTGTTATGCATGCCTTGCAGATCAATTTGAATACATTTGTGATCCTTCTATAGTTTTTAAGGATGATTAATTTATCTTTGACACAAGTTATGCTAGTATCTTCTATAAGTATTATGATGACAACACCCATTCCATTACCATTCCACATGCCATAACTATCAACTAAGATAGCCATATTATTGACATTCCATCTCCCACAAGTGTCGATTGAGATCTATAGTATCACACTGTTAATTTGAATCCATGGTGACATAGTAGTTGAAGAAGAGCAAGGAAGACAAGACCACATTTATGTAGTAAAAGAACCCTCTTGTAGTGAAACTTTTTCAGAGGTGCTAGGATATAATAAAAGTTCCAACTCAACATCTTATAGTGAAACTTTTTTGAAAGCACTAGAAGAAAATCAAAGTCAAAAATTGATATTCCTTAGTGAAACCTTCTTGAAGGTGATACAGGACAATCAAGACAACTTCATTAGTGAAAACCTCTTTGAGGCACCAATAGCTAAGCACAAAAGTTATTCACTACTTGATGAAGACAAAATCAAAGATCAAATTAAAATAGATTCCAATCTACAGTGTAATCAAATGGTAGCTACACTCAAGATCAAACAATATAAAAATATGGTGGTCCTATCAAGAGAATAAGTCTTCAGCCCTGTCATAACCAAAATTATGTCAAATATAGCATTAGTAACATTGTTTGTGATTTAATATCCTGATCTTCATTTGTGTCTCATCCTTTCCACATTCCATTATCATCTTCCATTTCATTTCATAATCAAACCTACCATCCATTATTTTTCCTTGTTTACCATCCATGGCCACACTCTTCTTTGTAGAGGCTCTAAAGATACCTTGTCTTGACATTTGAAGGAATCAAAATCAATGACCAATGAAGATCATAAAATCATTCTTGACATCTAAATCTACATGCCATTTTTGATAGAAAAACTATTCATACGAGGTGTGGGATATAAATTAACATGATTAAGTATTCTATTTGTATCATTTATTGATTATGACCTATATCTCCTTATCAACAGGAATAATAGAATTAAAAAACCACACCCAAGCCAAAAACATGTACCATATCATTTCACATTGCCATTTCCATTGTTGCATATCCATTCGCCATTGTTGTAGATCCTAACCATTCAGTCCACCACTTGGAGAAAACCCCCTTTCCATTTTAGTTAATTTATCAAACCATCATTATCCTAAAGCAATGCCATTCCATCCTAGCATTCCATTCCTATCTAGACCAAAGCCTATTTTTAGTCATCCTACCCAATCCTATTTTGATCTTGGTTCCTTTGGTTCTTCCTCCAATTTTTACAAGAGGATTCCAATTAAGTTTCAAAAATAAATCAAGTCCATATTTAAATGATAGTTTATGAAAGTAGTGTGATAGTTGATCTGGTAAGATATCTTTCATTTTCCACCCTGTATCAAGATTGTTTATGTGAACCTGATTATAACCACCTATGGGAAAATCAATGTTTCACCAGTCTTGCTACTAATTATAACTAAATATTGGAAAATTAGTATCATTGACCTATGATGTTGTATCCTAGTTATAACTTCCTATAGGTAAGCTAGGGACAACATTTGTTTATCATGCATTTCCACATCACCTTGCCATTACTATTTTCATTTGACTAGCTATTTACCAGATTTGAGAACTTGTTGGGACCTAGTTAGTTTTTCTCACCTTTTGGGTGGATGAAATTACTATGACTTGAGGTCATTTCAAGACTATGTGGGTCATGCTCAATTTATGTTGAGGTCACCTCAATCCCCCTTTCCATATGCTCTCACCATTTTTCAAGCAACCTAAGACAAATGCTCTTGCCATTTTGTGAGCAGGTATCTTATCATTCTCAATCGAGTTAAGATACCTAAAAATTCCAAAAACATTCATAACATTTCATTAATACAAAAATATTTGTCCTGTCTAAGCCTAGTTAGTAATCCTCGATCCACCTTACTGGGGCATGTCATTTTTAGGATGCTTTCTTTTGATTTTGTTTTTAGGCTTTCTATTTGTTTTTTTGTTTTTCTATTTGTTTGTTTATTTATTTGCTTGCATGTTTGTTGGTTTTTAGCATTGTTGCCTCGACTTAGTTTATATGTATTCATTAGGTGATTCCTCAAGCACATTATTCTTGAGTCCATCCATATTCATCCATTAACATTGTCATCATGGTTTTTATCATTGGTGCATTATTTTTGAGTGTTTATTGGATTAGGAGTCAGTCCTTACGCATATTTTGGCCAAGTCTTCATGCTTTTCTATCATTAAGCCTAGCATCACATGCTATAGTGAAAATTAGCTTTAGGAAGGTCTACAATCAATAGAGCTTCAAAAGTTTCTCCTTGGCACCTTGGAAAATCCTTTCATCCCACCCTTGATCAAATATAACTCATTTTACCATTCTAGTTTTATCATTATTAATTAGTACGAGCATCTCCTCATTGATAGGTATAACTAAATCATTCACACTGATAAATCTTATTCATATATTCATCTCTTTCATCACTTTATGCCTGCTCATCTTTAATATGTATTCCAGGTTATGTCCTTGAGTTAAGCTTGCTAATCATCCCTAACTAGGGCACCATCATTTTTAGCCAATCCAGGTTTGCTTAGTGATTATAACCACCTATGAGCAAATCATTATGTTTACTTTTATTCCTAATTATAAATTCCTTTGGGAAAATCAACATCTTTTTTACATCAATACATGCAAGCATTTTCTTATTTGGATTAATCTCAACCACAAATTAATTCCACCTTTCTTCTTGTTTCTTTTTGAGGGATCATCCATCAACAAATGTGATGACCACTCCCTCAAGGGGACATCACAATAGGATTCCCAAAATAATTTGGAGCTTTCTTTTTAAATCATCATCTTTTTGTTGGCATACATGCCATCTCTCATTATTTTAGAAGACATTTCTTTGCCTATAGTTTGCAACATCTTTCCAAATAGGGGCAAACTATAGACACCTAAAATTGGCCATTGATAACCTCCAACTAGGATTTTGGCCAATTTCCACTTAAAATGCACAATTTGGCCTAAAAACACTAAAATTATTTAAATGAGTTGAAATTGACATATTCAAGTGCCAATTTTGGCCAAGGTATCACTAAATGGGGCAATGAAATTTATGGGCCAACTAACTTTGATAAGACCATTCTGAGTAAAAATACTAATTTTACACCTAGGTACTTTGGATTGTTTTTTCCTATCAAATATCTTGCACAATATGCATGCCTTTATTATTTGATGTTGATAACATCCTAAATGGGATAACATACCAAATGCATCTGACATTGACTTCCAATTCCAATCCAATCGAATTTTGGACCAATAACAAGGTATTCTGATGAATTTGAGTAACACAAACTGCTTAATCATGCTTAAGAGATAATTAATCCAAGTTAGAGACTAATTAATAATTCCATGGAAAATTGTTGAATAATCTATTTTGGAAATGAATATTTAATATTTGCATCATTAAGTGACCTCATTTCTTAGGAAGACATCCCTAGGCCATAAATGCCATAAATATTAGGATTCATACCTCCCATGCCTCATCAAATCCCTCCATGACTCTTAATTGTCCCTTATTCATATGTCATGATGAGGATAATTATAAAATTAATTACAAAAATTGAGTTAATCCTCAACCACATATCTCAATCGCAAGATGGACAATTTAGGTTGATTATAGACATTCTAAAAAATCTATAAATAAAGAGGCCATGAACATCATTTCTAAGTCTTGGTAATGCAAATTTATAATAAAAAAATGATTCCAAAATCCATTTCAATTAGTGTTACCATGCCAAATTTATTACAATCTAAGCCAATCCAAGCCAAAGCCACAAGGTGCCAAGGAGAAGAGGAGATAGCCAAGCCTCCTTTGATAAAGGCTTCATGAGCACAAGCTGAGCAAGCCACTACAACAAGCATTTTGGAGCATCCAAGGGAGGTAAAATAAGGTTTATTTTGCATTTTATCTGTATTTTTTATTCATGTTTGTTAACTAAGTTCTCCCTAGTGTCTAGGCCTAGAGATGTTATGCTAGTTAGTGTGTTTCTTTCATTTTGTTTTCATTTTGAAACTAACACAGTACTAACCATCCTTTATTGAGTCAAATTCCTAGTTCAAAATAATAATGTCATATTAAAATATATAATTAGATCATTTACATCATTTCCATGATGTCACAATCATAGTAATCAAAACAACATATAATATGTGATGCCAATGTCTAATAAATGTAGTCAACAAATTATAAATGGTTCTAGAAATGGAGTTATGATATCCTCTCCCACTTAAAAAGGATTTTTATTGAAAATTAATAAAATATCCATGGGTAATCCTATCTAAGAGAACTCTCATCTTCCCACATAACACTCCTTTCACTAAGTGGTCCCACTAGACCAACACCTATTGAATAACTATGATTTACAGTCTAATGATGTAATGGTCTAAGATCCTCATTGGTTTTAATTGCATATTTCCTATTCCATAAATTAAAGGTTTTTCCAATCCAAAATATGATCAAGATTAGATGTTTATTTTCTTAGTAAAGTAACATGGAAAATATCATGAATCCTAGATAAAGGAGGAAGGTCAAGATGTTAGGTAATAGGTCTAATCTTTTCCACAATGTTGAATGGTCTGACAAAGTGTAGATCTAATTTAGAAGTATTTCCAAACTTCATGGAATATTTTTGAGTTTTAACTCACAAGAATACCTTATCACCCAGGTTGAATTCTCAAGGTTTTCTTTTTTGATCCATATAACTCTTTTGTTGATCTGAAGCCACATTCAAATTTTGGTGAATAAGAGGCTTTTTATTATCATATTATTGAAGTGCATCAAGTCCAAAAATAACCCCATTATCTAAGTTTTCCCAACCAAGTGGGGTTATACATGTTCATCCATATAGTTCTTCAAAAGGGGCCATTTTGATTACAAATTTAAAATAATTTTTATATACAAACTCAACTAATTAAAGGTAATACTCCAACTTAGCATTTTGATCCACCACATACATTATCATCATTTCCTCAATGAATTTATTTAGTATTTCATTCTAACCATCAATTTTTGGGTGGTACATAGAAATAAAATTCAAGCATGTTCAAAATATGATATGCAAATTTCACTAGAACCCTAAAGTAAATAATTTATATCTATTAGAGTTTATCACTTTTGGTATACCATTTAATCAATAACTTCCTTTAAAAACTTTTTCATAAACACATGGTCATCATCAATCATATTTTTAGTAATAAAGTGACTAAATTTGGTTAAATTATTAGTTTTCTATAATAATTATATCATGCTTGGTACGATATTTAGGCATCCTAGAAATAAAATCAAGTGAGATTACAAGCCACTTATCCCATGGTATTTCATGAGGGTACAACAATACCCCAAGGTGGAAATGCTTATCTTTGACACATTGGCAATTTAAGCATTTAGTTGCAAAGTTAGCCACATCATACTTCATACCAAGCCAAAAATAGTACCGTTTTAGTTCATGTGCCATCTTCATGACACCAGGATGAGTATAATGAGGTGTTATATGCACTTATTTCAAAACTTGACTTCATAAATCTCCATAATTGGGTACAAAAATTATGTGTTATGCCTTATAAGGCCATATTTTTCAACATGAAAATCAGAAAATACCTTTGAAATAGGCTTATCAACCAAACTTTCTCGTAACTCATGGAAGTATTCATACTAAAATTATTATTTTAATACATAATTTTATCAAATTAAAATTTATTACAAATTACACAATAAGGTATGTGCATCGACTGAGTGCATCAACAACATGATTTTCCTTACCCTTGACACAAGAGATATCCATGTCAAAATTTATTACAAATGCTACCCATATAAATTGGCACACATTCAAATCATCCTAGGAGAAAAAGTGTTCTAGGTTGTGGTGATCATATTTCACCTTAAAATGTTTACCCAATAGAAAATGTTTCCACTATTTCAAAGCATACAGTATGAAAACAAGATCCATGAAATGTGTTGCATAGTTATTCTCATTCCCATAGAGGTTTTATGACTCATAATCTAATACCTTACCATACTAAGTTAAAACTCCACCAAAACCATCCTTAGAAGTATTTGCTCGGATCTCAAAATTACCATTTGGATTAGTGATGGCAAGTATAGTTATTCTAGCTAATAGCTCCTTAAGCTTATGAAATTCCTCTTAACAATGGGGTGTCCACACAAAATTACTAAACTTACACTATAATTAAGTGATAGGATTGGATATGATAGAAACAAATCCATAAATCTATGGTAGTAGCCAACCAAGTCCATAAAACTACATAATTCATGCATGTTAGTAGAGGCAAGCCAATATTTTATATCTTTAATCTTTGTTGGATCTAAAACAATACAATCCTTATAGATTATGTTCCCCAAATAATGTATTTTAGGATGAAAGAATTCACATTTTAAAATGTTTCCATAAGACTTATGTTGTCTTAGTATTTACAAGACTAATCTCAAGTGTTGTTCATGTTCAATTTTTTTTTTAGAATAAATCATAATATCATCTAAGAAAACTTAACACAAATTTATCCAAATAATCCCTAAAAATTTTGTTAATAAAGTTCATAAATGTTTTTGGTGGATTATTTAAGCCAAAAATCATAACAATGAACTCATAGTGACCATAACAAATTTGGAAATTAGTCTTATGAATGTTTTCCTCCTTGTTTATCAGTTGATGGTAGCATGGTCTCAAGTAAATCTAAGATAAAATAATTGTTCCTTTAATTTGATTGAACAAATCATCAATCCTAAGCAAAGGATTATATTTCTTGATCGTCACTTTATTGGACATACAATATTACACACACAACCTTAAAGTGCCATATTTATTCTTCAGAAATACAACCAATGCACCCCAAGGAGACACACTTGACCTAGTGCTTCCATTGTCTAAAAGTTCTTGTAGTTGAAATTTTAATTCTTATAAATTTTCCACATTTATCCTATAAGGATCATTTGGATACACATGTAACCCTGAGCATAGTATTTATAGAAAAATCAAACTCTCATTTAGGTGGAAGATCAAGTATTTTTTTAGGAAATACATCCATTAATTCCCTTAGGAAAGGAAAATCCTTGTAGGATGGTTCCTTGTCCTTAGATAGTTCTTGAAATTAGATTACATAAAAGGTGGAAACCTTTATGCATAACATTTTTTAATTGTAGAGCCAAAAGTATTTTGTGTGATTTAGGATTTTGAATTCCTTTCACCTCCATGATTCTTCTAAAATCACACATGCATTAAACCTTCTTATCGAAACTGTCAAGCATTGATTGATGTAGTTGTAGCCAATCCAAGTCTAAAATAAGATTATAGGATTCCAAGAGAGTTAGGAACAGATTTAATTTAGTCTTAAGGACACCTAAATCAATCTCAACTTGCTCTAAGAATTTACATATTAGTACCCTTTTGTCGGTACTGAACTCGACCTCCCAACCTTATTTGACTGTAATAGGTTTGATTTTACACTTATTTTCTATAATATGTGAAATAAAGCTATATGTTGCACTAGAATAAATCAAGATAGATACATTAAAACTACCTATAGTACATCTAGTTTCAATTAGAGTAGCTTAAAAGTCAACATTATGACAATTAATTATTGTGTACACCCTCTAATTAGCTAATTGTCTAAGTTTTAGCTTGAGACAATCATTTTGGTAGTGTTTATCACCACATTCCTAATATTGGATAGTTTTTGGTGGTGAAATAAAAATATTATTGGCACTTATGGCTGGGCCATGTTGATTATTTTGGATCTAATTTGAACTGTTGGACCATTTGTTGGGTGAGTTTTGGCCTTTAAAGTTCTTATTTTTTCCTTAGAAATTGTTAAATCCACTACTATTCTTGGTAAACCTAGGTTATAGTATGAATTATTAAAAAATTAGGTGAGGGAGAGAGATTTTTCCCTTGGTTTATTACCTACTCACCTTAAAATCTTATCTCACCTTTTTTGATACTTTTACTTCTCTTATTCCCTATGAGTAGACTCAATGGTAGCTGCTAAGTTTTTGGGGTTAGTCATATTGACATCATGCATCAATATATATTTATTCCCATTTTAAACTATGTAACTTTAGTCTCTTCATCATGCATGTAATTTAAATAACCCAACAAGTTCAAAACTTGTTTTCTTACTTAGTGAAAGACATGTTATCTTTCTTCAATAGCTTAAAATGTGTGATTTTTTGTTCCTTTAAGTTGGCACTTATGTACCTTTCTATAACTACCTATAAAAAACTATTAGGTTAGGATCATTGGTTGGTATACCTTTGGTACACCCTCAAGGTTATCAATTTTGCATTTTTGAGCTTTGATCTTACCTTGTATGGCATTCAATGCTATCAAAATCCCATGCAAGACCTCTTCATGATTTTTAATTGGGTTACCCCCAACTGCATTAGTATGAGTGATGTCATTGTTGTCATTAACATTATTAGCATGAGTTAAGTTAGTTTTATTATGTTTTACATTGGGATCACCACAACATCCACCTTTATTTCTAACTTTTCCTCTTCCTAGGTTATTATTACCCTAGTTAATCTTGGTATTGTCAATTCTTCCAGACCTTATTATAATTATCTTGAGGATTCATAAATTAAATATTAAGTTAGGGTACATATTTAAAAAAAATTTACCCAAATTTACCTAGATAAAAAACCTTATTTGAATACCAATGCAAAAACCCCAATTTTTAAACATGTGTGTGTGTGTGGGTGGGTAATGAAAACACACACTATTATTACTAAATGACACCAAAATCTTCTCTAAACAATTCAAACCTATTAATCTAACAACAAATAATAGGAAATGAGTAATTGTTTACACTCATTGATGATTAAATATTCTCAAGTGGACCCTATAAAGAAGTGTTTCATCCCTTTTTTGATATATATTTTATAATGTATAAGTGTGTCATTACACCCTTATAAATTTTGAGATAAATACTCCTCCATGATCGTCTTCCCCTTAAAAACAACTAATCAAACTTAGCCTTAGGTGAGTTTCCTTTATGAAAGTATATCATAAGATAAGTAAAAGTATATAATACTCCCATATTCTACTCTTAATTCATTTATATTATTAAAATAATCCTGATAAAATATACTAAAAATGAGATGCTTTTCTTTATATAAGATGTTCTCCAATCAATCATATAATCCACATTACTTGATACAATTATATAACTAAAAGGTTAAATCATTTCATCACAACATCATTAATATATTATTCATAATTCCTTTGAATAACAATACATAATATTCAATATATATGCCAATGAGTATTCATATCATAACTAGAAATAATCATTTACAAAGAATTGTTATCTAAATCTAAGCTATGTGAGTAACACCTTTATTCATGTGTTATTCACTTTAATAACAAGATATATCATACATTGTACAATAAATTAATACCATCAACTTAGTTCCATATCTTTATACACATGTAGTAACATAAGAGTTACTCTTCTCAATAATTACAATTCAAAATTAGCACACATGTTAATGAATTAAAACCATTAACTAATAAGATCATTCTATAAGTAAGTAAAAGGAATAAGTAATGGTCAATGCTACCTAATCAAGATTGTTTTTTCCTCTGGTCTTTAGGTCACAACATCAAAATAACACACATTTATTATTCTACTAAATAATAAGAACACTATATAACCTTATTCTAATAGAATTCACACTAGAAAAACTTGATTATAAAATTAATTTACTAACCATCTATTATTTCAGACCTCATTTGAATTAAATTCAATTTAGGGAAATATTTTTAACTTCCCTCTAATAAATTATATGTGTATAAGATCCATAATAGTTAAATCTTGCTAAAGCAAAAATCAAGATAATACATGTAATTATTGTAATCCCACATAGTTTAATTTTGATGGGAAAGAGTATAGAGATGACTCAATATTATGAACGTGAGATAACTTTATTTTATATATCATGTTTGTTATTTTTTGAGTCATAGTGGTAATTTTATAAAAATAAAGGGACCCACTTTTTCATCGCATAATTAATTATCACATTATATTAATTATAATACATGCATTGAATAAAATAGATTATACATCCCATAGTAAGAAGCTAATTCAAAAAATAGAAAAACATGATATGTATGTAAAAATTCACAAGCCATTACTACTCTTAAAATGTGGCACTTCAAAAAGGCTTAAGAAACATAGAATGAATTCATCCAAAAACAACAACCATGCCTATTAAACAAAACATTTAGATAATGTTATTTTAACATTACCCTAATGCATCCTCAAAGATTTACCAAATTAACACAAATATTAAGAAATAACATACAATAAAAATTTATAACAACAATGAATTATTTTTAAATCAATAGTTTATAACCTCATTTACTGTTGTAGAGTCCTAATAACTCAAACATTGTTTTATCTTAATCTTACCAAAGAATGTTAAAAGCATGCTTGCAGTCAAGAGAACATGTAATGATAAAGCAACTTGATTACTCTTTTAAAGACAAGTACATTATTGAATCCAATGAATTATTCCAAACCTAATTCACCAAGGAACTTATAGTATTAACTTGTATACACCATTAGTCAAAATTCTTAAATGAGAAAACTAACATTAAACACACTAATGGTCCCATTGTAAATGAAAAACTACTTAGAAATAAGAAATATAACCAAATTTTAAGTGTATATTCATGTCCTTACTTATTCTCCAAAGTAAAATTACCAAAATGATACAAACAACCACAACAATAATTTTGTTTACCCCTACATGAAACAACTATTCTTTCCTTCCTCGCATTATAAATAGAGTATTGAATATAAATTATGTGATCTACGTAATATCATTCACACATTTAATCTTTCATATAAACTATACACTTAAAAACATATATTTCCTTAATTAAAATCAAATACTAAAAGATAATTGTGATTACTTACAAACAACCCAAAGAAATTATGTTATGCATAATCAGGGTGTAATGATAGCACAAGAAGGGACTCACACATAACATCAATAAATTAATTGTTATTCTATTTAAGTGATTCAAATTAGGCATAACCATCTATGCATCATCAATTAAATTAGGTGACCAAGAATCTATAATGAATTTTAACAACAATATTGTCTATTCATTGTGAAATCTAAATAAAAACATATTTAAAGATTCACCTCATACACAATCAATTTTTTTCCCATAATAAGTTTATAACAACTAAGTAAGCATAATTTCAAGGATTCAATTGAAGAATATATAACAATATTTTAAACACTGTGAAATCATATTATAATGAAAACTAATTTGAAGATTTATAACAATGATTCAAAATAAAACATAGAATGCAAACAACCTATTTCCTTAATACATTTACAAATTAAAAAATAGAATTCTAATACTTAAAATTAGGTGACCATAGTCATTATAGCTTCCTAAAATGATTTAAATAATTTAAAATATTGAAATCAAGACTCAATCAAAACTACATAATCATCTTAAATCTAAATAAGTATTCCATTAAAAAATCATATACAACCTTATCAAGATATTTATATATTTTCAAGTAGTGAATATACATAATCTATCATATAATATCTATAATACAATATAATATACGGAAAATATAAAAAAGATAGTAAATGATGTACTTTGTATAATACTAAGCTCGACTCCCAATGATTCTATTCTAACATGGTTCTATGAACTGATATGCATATCAAAAACAATACATAGATGAAGATAAACAACTTGTAGAGTGGAAACTCCCACCCAAACAACCATATGAGCCCCCCATTAATAGCCTTATCCACTCCATCCATTATTTTGAGGGTGGATCCTAGCTTATAGGGTGGTGGAAATATTCCATAGAGTTTCCAAGTTTCCATAACCACTCAAACAAATCTAACAAGAAAAATTCATAAAACACAAAGTACTCTCAATATTAACCCTAAGTGTTTATTCCATGAATAAAATTCTTCATAGTCAGAACATGAAGTATTTATGCCATAAACACCTAGCATTCACTTCACACAACCAATAAACAAGGTGCAAACCACTTTCAATCAATCCAGAAAACTAAGAATCAAGGCAACAATTCAAATGCAAACACAATACAAATAAATGTAAATGACATTGTGAGAAATGTGAATGGCATTATAGAAAAAAATCTCAACTCATATTTCTAATATAATCCAAGGTTATTTTTTATTCACATTTCTTACAATTCCATTTTACTCTAAATAAAATAAGTAAAACCAAATCCAAAACAAAACTTACTTAGATAAATGTTTATACTCTACCTTCTCCTCCTTTTTTTGTGTGAAATATTCTTTTATTTTCCATGATTTCACATACCACACATCCTCTCTAATGGAAAAGTGATCAGCTTAAACAATTTAAACTCTAAAAAAAATAGAATAGCTCAAGTTGGGGTTGAATAAGATGAAGGAATTAACTTCATGTCCCCTATGTCCCTCATTTATTCTATAATAACTACAGTCTATCTACCAATAATATCCACCTCAATAGACCCAAAAAATCCATCAAAATAAGAGATTAACAGTGGTAGAAAATATCCCAAAATCTTAGTAATAATTTTTAGGATTCCCACTGAGCTCACACAAACCATAAACAAACTGGCTTACTAAAGAATGAGCTAGAATAAACATTTCGAATAAAGTGTCATCGAATGCAAAACCATAATTCAATTTTTCATCATATCATTTTCATGATATGCCATGCATACTATGTCTTTGGATGCAAATGACATCATTTTTAGTAACAAAATTATAATCACATAATGCAAGCCAATGGACTAAGGTCTAATTGACGAAGACTATACAACATACCAAACCAAGTAATTCACAAGGCAACACAAAATCCTTTACAAGGTGGTAACCATTGCCCTTTAAAAAGGGGGAATTCGTAAACAAATCAAGATAATAAAAATTACAATGAAGGTCAGATTAAAATAAATAATATAGCATCCAACTATGCCCATGTATTACATAAAGAAAAATTATTTTAATTTTAGGTCATATCGTAATTACTTCCATATTATGAAGACGTGTTATAACTTGGTTCCAATAAAAATGAAAGAATGAATATGATCATCTAATGTGATGTTGGGTAAAATAAACAAGAAAATTTAATAAGGCATTTAAATTAGTAAATCAATTCAATAGATAATAAAATGACACTTGAATAAATGTCTTAGACTAAAAGAGTCAAAGGAATGAACTATGTTCAACAGTCAACAAAAAGACTTAAAAATTAGTGGTTATTTTTAGAAACTCAAGCATCTCAACTCTTTATGTCATAATGTAATAGATTTTCCACATGCATATGCCTATCACTTAGACTTCATTGACCAAACCTAGCTCATTTTAGTTCCTACAATCATGAAAATAAGACATCAAGATTATCTAAACCATTTATAACATTAAATGTTCATAATTAAATAACAACTATGATCAACACATCATAATCATAATAATGACATAATCAAATAAATAATCAAAGCATCTAAATCATGTTCATGGTCTAACTATAACAGTGATCAAAATAACATATGATATGTCACGATAATTTCAAATAGAAGTAATCAACAACTTTTAAATAGTTCCATAAATTGGGTTATGACAAAATCAAATGTAAAAATAGGATATTTATTCAACTAAGTTAGTTATAGTTTAGTTATGTCCACCTATTATTATAATTAGGAGTGAAAATTAATGTAAAATAACTTTTGATAGTTCAATAAAGTTTTGGTAGAAAGAAAGATATAAAGAATACTTTGTGTTTATTTCTCAATAAATACAAAAATATTTTCAAGATTTTATACCCATTATTTCTTTGTGTGGATATATTTTATTATCTTTCATTATCTTTCTTAACACTATTAAATATAATTTTAAATTTTTAACATTCTTATATGTTATTTTCTTACATGAAAATTTAGATCTAAGTTTATTTATTTATGTATGTACCCATTTCTTTCTTTGCTTCAAAATCTTCTCCTTCCCCCATTTATTTTATTTTTAAATCTAAAACCCCCACAAATGTAATTATTTTTTGTTTATATTTTATATATTCTTTTATTTATTTATTTTATTTCTTCCAATAAATTCAACCTCCCAATATAATAAGGGTTTGTTTGTTCCCTTCAATGTTGATAAATCTCTATTTTTTCCTAGTTGAAAAATAAATTTCCAACATTTTTCGGATCCCACCGTTGTGCACATTTTTGGTCTTTATGTGCTACTCATAAACACATCATTCAATCCACATGACCATTCTTATAAATCAAATAAACATTTTGAAATTGAATCTTTATTGGATCTAAGACACTCAAGAAGACATTTATGGTAATATTTGAGCCAATACATGTTATAATAGATTGAATTATGCTCAGTATCAAAGATTTGTCACAATCCTATATAAATAATAAGAAAGAGGTGACCTTGTAAAAATAGATACAACCCTCATTGCAAGAATAAACCACGGAAATTTTATCAAAAGAGTTAGAAGAGTAGTTTAAGATCCCTCTCTTTTCAACCTACTCCAAGAAAAAAATATTACATTGGATGAAAGGAGATTTACTAGGGAAAACAAAACATAACAAATAATATACCCATTATTTGATATCCAACAACAATTTGATTTTAAATTAAATCCATATAAGAGGAATGTTTTTAATAAAATGACAAGTACATCTTCCATAACAAAGAAATTAAAAATAGGGTGTAATTGTGAAGAGTAGATAAATAATTCTTAGAGGAACTATTTTTCTTCAGATCATACACTTTAGATACATGGATACAATACATTATAGTCTAACTGTAATATCACTTTCTCTAGAAGGATAATAGCTTGAGTTACCCAAATGATATATAAATATTTTTAATAAATTCACTAGGGATTTGAAAAAAATGTCATTATGAAGACATTTATGCATTCACCACTACATGAAATATCCTTGGTGTTTAACATGAAGATGTGGCAATCAATTTTTGTTTAAACTTTACCATAGTAATATGATGAATGGTTTTACTATCTCAGCCTAGGTTTCATTCATGACTAGGCCACCATGAAATCAAACTTCAAAAGTAGATTCATATAAATTGAATTAGTTCATGCCTTTCTTTCCCAATTGTCACAAATTAAAAAGGAGGCTCATGAAACCATGAGGGAATCTATGTATGAATTTGACAAAAAAATTAATAAAATCACTATTATATCTAATCTTATAAAGGATAAACATAAATAATTCTTAATCAATGTACAATTTCCTGAAGTAAGTTTATTACTTAGGAGAACCCAAGTGTAATATTTGAATGAAGTTCAAACATTGTATATATAATTTTAAGATGATATAACTATTGTAGATCTAGGTTATACCCTATCTGAGCAAAGGGATTGTTAAGTTCCCCACCCAAATCTAGTCCAACATGGGAACAACCCCAGGTTATGGGTCACCAATGGTGAGGTTGAACCTCTAGGATTTTTTAATGAGGCTATCTCCTCTGATGCATCATTTAGCTCACTTATACTAAGTCCTACTGATTGTTAAGGAAAAGGGAGATAAATATAACTAAAAGGGAAATCTAATCTAATGTTGGTGATGCACCTAAAATTATTGTTCATCCACTCTTTTTGAACCTTTAAAAACACTAATGAGATAGAAAAAATGACTAGATCTACAACTCTAAAGTCTCTTATGTATCAGTATTTCATGCAAAGGTTCACCAAGTGATCAAAACTTAAGAAAAGTGATGGAGATGCCTCATTAAAGGCACTAACTAGTCAATGTATCCACATGCTAACTTCAATCAAATGACATCAAACACTAAACATGACCTGCATAACAAGATAACTAGTAGCTAGGTGAGATCAGGGCTTGACAAGGGAGAGATTTCTACCACATATGCAAATCAAACTGATATTTACAAACTATACTAGAATAATGAAATATGATATCAATATTCTTTTTATTTCAAGAGGTTACAAATCTTATTAAAGTCTAATCATGCCCAAGAGAGGGATTGATTTCAATGCTCCAAAGCCTATATATATATATATATATATATATATATATGTCATAATAGGAATGAGAGAGATGGGGAACATGTGTGGGGGAATGGAGAAGGAGTCATCAATGATCAATAATTTTGGTGGAAATTCATTGATTGCCTTTTGTATGCACACTTTCATTTAAATAGGAATAATCATTTACTTACAAGCTAACCTTTATCTTCTCCAATAGTCTTCGAGCTCCTCGCATTGGTTGAGAGATTCACTAGAAGATAAGGTTTAGTTTTGATGAGTCATGACTTATCTTTTGGAGAAAATATATTAAATATCTAGACATAATCAACACTCTAATTGCCTCACCAGTTCTCCACTTTAGGACTCTACACCATCTTCCACTTGACCTATTAATTATAAAGACAATGTCCTCATGCCTTGAAAACTAGATAGATCCATGTTATATTTTATTAAGTGGTAGTTTGTCAAAGCTATGACTATGTAGAAGATGAGACACTCGTTCATAACTATTCATATCTACTCCTAATCCATTTTGAATACATATCCTTACTATAGGTCAAAAACCAATATCCTTTATTAGTTTTCCTATAGATAATATATCGATGTAGACCTATAGACTATTAGCTTCATTATTTATCTCCATTAGGTCTAAAAGGCCTATTATTATATTTGATCATTCATAGAAACTGAGAACTCATCATAAACAAGTCTTCTTTAAAAAATGGTAAACACATTCATAGAATGAACCTTGTATGATACAAATTTTGGAACCATAGGTCTATATTAAGATTCAATGGTGTCAAAAATTCATCATTGATCATCCTTAATGCATAACCATGTCCATTAATGGTATTCTATTGAGCTCTAATGATGATGGGATGATTCTTTCAAGACTTGCTTACTTTAGTCAAAAATTTCTTCTTCAACTTCCAATAAAAAATATCTTGGTTTCAAATTTGGTCATCAAATATCAATTTGAGCCAATAAAATTATGCCAAACTATATTTTCCCTATTGGTCCCTAAGACACACTAAATTTTTGAATTTAACTTGCTTCATTAGATATATATGTACGAATGAATGTGAGCCTTTGATCTAGATCATTTGACTTTTTGACTTTAACTCACATCATTAAATCTAGATGTACAAATGAATGTGCACCATAGATCTGCCTAGGACCTACCATTTAAACTCAAATGGGTAATTCATGATGTCCAAAATTGATGTCTACATGCCTGTATTTGATGTCTACATGAATGTCTTTGATGTCTACATGAAAGCATTAGGATTTTAAAACCCTAATGGTTATTTTCTATGGTTTAAATTTGATTTTCATGTGCCCATCATTTGGCATTTGCATGACTGTCATTAATGTCCATATGACCATCAATATTTTAAAACTAAATAGTTAATTATTAGGGTTTAATTTTAATGTCCACATGAATGCCTTATTCTATTGGATCAATTTTGAAGGCTTGTATCTTGAGATAGAAAACTCAGCGAGACATGAAATTTATAGAGGATGATCTTGGAATGAAGGGGATCATGTCCATGCATTTATTTTAGTCTATGAGGCTTTATAATCATAATTTAAAAATGCACAAGTAAGTTGACCCATCTATTTCTACATGACGTTTTGGTGACAGTCTAGCTCTTCACATCTTGTGTAAGCCATCTTTTGATCCCTTAAAGCTCTAGAACTCTGCTCATCTATTCAGTCCATTTAAAAACTTGGTATGTGGGCCAAAATTGTCCAACATTTTTGGAAACTCATAGGGAAGTATGCCTATTATTCTTGAGAACCTAAACTTTTTTGCCTTGTCTAGTCTATTAGGCATGGAGTTTCCTCTTTGGTTCAATAATTTGATTTGAATTTAAAACTAATTTCCCCTCTGGATAAATCCTCTTGAAACAAACAAGGACCAAAAGAAATAAAAATAACACAAAGTAATCAAGGCACTTATTGAAGGGAAGCATAGAATAGAAGGAAAACTAATCTAATAAGGCAAGGACCACTAACCTAATGTGCTAGGATAGTACTTGGAGGAAAATAGACAACTAATTATGTATAAGGAACCTAACTAACTAAGACAAAGCATGATCCACATAGATTAAAAATGAAATTTATAGACTCACTTGGAGAATGACATATCACATGTTCCCTTACAATCTTGGTGGTTGAGGAAGCAAATCTATTCTTTGCCAACTCCTTTAGCATACTTATATGTGGAATGGTAGGGAAAAAATAGCCTCCAATATAAACATACTCACTTCATGGCTTTTCCTCTTTACCAATATCCAGCTAAAATTATGTCTCAAAGGTAATCCTACTAGCATCCCCTAGCTTGGATTCAAGCTTTATTCCTTCAAAATTTGGTTGACTCGGCTAAGCATCAACTAGACTTGTATTACCTTTTAGAAGCAGACCCATGTCTATAGGCCCACCAAGGAGTTGGTAGATCATTCTAAAGATCTAAAATAGGTCCATGTTTACAATTAACTCTTGAAGTGGTAACATTGAAGGAATGCCTATTCCATGCTCTTTGAATTGTTTGACAAGGTTATTTTTTTGGCTGCAATCAGACCATAGTCCTCCTGGAGAAGAGTGTATCCTACTCCCAAAACTTAAAAAAAGTATTCCAATGGGCCTTTTAACTGATTGGTTACCTCTACTTTCCCCATAAATTCATCAATTTTATCAACTATCATATCCATTTATGGATCCTCTACATAAGATAACATCTCATTTGAGGAGTTGATAGCCTCAACTTATTCATTCACAACATATAGTGGTAGCTCTGATTCCTCCTCATTGAAGGTATAGATTCAAGACATATCCACTTCTAATGTAACTTGAATTGTTTGGGTAGCCCATTCATAGAGGAAGCTTTTGAAGTTTAGAACCTTGAATTGTTTAACCTTTTCAAGTTCCTTTGCTTGATCAGATAGACTAGGCACAATAGGATCCTCATGACAAAGGTTGAGCCTCACATAATTTGATTTCATATCCCATGAAGGTTTCTAAATTTGAGATGGATGGGTTATATGAGGAATGGTAGGTAGAGTGGTTGAAGGGAAAACTATCTCTTAGGGAGGTAAGAATCTTGGGGCTTTGAATGAAATAAGTGTAGGATTTGGTAGTATGTATGGATCTTTTGGTATAAAATAAATTGGTGATAAAATTGGTACCTCCATGAACTCCTCTTCAGGGTAAGAAGCCATGAAACTAGGAACTTTTATTGGAGTAGATTCCTATTGATTTACTTGTTCTTATACTTGCATCTTAACTTCCTCTTTGAATTCATCTACTCTTGCATCTTGAAAGACTGTAACATGCTCACCCTTGCCCATTAATGTCCCAATTATGATCTCTTCTTCTCAGTCACTCAAGTCACCTTCATTTTATATTTCCTTAGTTGTATCATCATGATTTTATTCACAAAGGAGATGTTATTTCTTAAAGAGTGGCACAACATACCCTTGAAATTATTCATTAAGATGATAAAAGTCCAAAGACGTTACCATAGGTATCTTATTTTTCTCATTGAGATACTCTTCTTGATTTAGCTCTACCTCCTCTCTTTATTTCTTTGCTTCTTGAATGAATTTCCATGAAGGAAAGGCCTTGGGTTATTGAGGATAAAGGAGTAGAGGTTGAATAATCTCATGCTTGATCTTGACTTCAGCATCATGGCTTATGCCTGATTGTTCTTCATTACTTCTTGATCATTGAATCTAATTCCAAGTCATAAACTTAGGTTTAGAAACCTCTTCTTTTGCACTTTTTTTTGTTATGGGTGAGAAAGAAAGATTTAATTATTATGTTTCCTTTGTAAATGATATTGAATGTTGAAGATGTTGATTGGCAAACTCAATTTTCTTGGCTAAATTAGCCTCAAAATCATGGACTAGATCACTAGAGATTTCTTCCTCTAAAATTAATGATATAGGCTCTTGTATGGTCTACAGAGAAACATGGAGATTAGTATCCTCAAAGCATGCTTGTCTAGCCTTCTAAAACCTTTCTTAGATATACTTTAGGGTAGGAAAGTTAGGTATGGCCTAAATGGACTCTTGAGGGATATGGTAAACATTGGTTTGCTAATCATAAGGAGGAAATAGGGGTTTTATGGGAACATACTATTGCAAATGATGACCCTGGGGTTTCTCATAAACCACTAGCCTCTCTTTGATCACTACTATTAGACCACCAATGTCTAAAACATTAGAACTAAACTTTGAATGGTCTTGACTTATGAAAGATGAACATACCTATTTAGCTTGTTATAAATTAAGTCTCATGCTTTGAATTTCATGATTGGAAATCTCTACTTTATATCTCTTCCTAGTGTCTATGCTTATCATCTGTTTCTCTTAGCCAATCAAATATTTCTTAAAATTTGAGATGGATTGATTTTAGGCTTGATAAGTCTAATCAAGAAGACAACCAGATTCATGAGGGTTATTATAAGATTGATAATGGTCACCATATGGTTGGTAAGGCTTTGTACATGGTTGGTGATGCTCATCATAAGGTTGATAGAGATCATGGTAGGGTTGATATGGGTTATGAGGATCTTATTAGAATTGTTGATAAGGAGGTGAATGATAATGCTATTCATCGTAGCTGATCATATCAATTACATATGTTAAATGAGATGTAATAAATAATTAAAAATATTCAATGAGACATACCTAGGCTACTTGCAACTAAAAGCATAAACTTGGAGTCATCATTGGTGTTAAATTGCTTCCAAAAGATGAGTAGAAAAAAGAAACACCAATAATCTTTCCACTCTTTTGGATCTTTGTCCCATCGTGCATGCTATAACTATTGTAGATTTAGATTGCACGCTAGCTGAACAAAGGGATTATTTAGTTTGCCTACCTTAATCTAGTCCAAGATGGGAAAAATGCCATGTTGTGGGTCTCCTATGGTGAGGTTGGAACTCTAGGATTTTTAATGAGGCTAGATCCTCTAATGCATCATTTAGCTCACTTATACTAAGACCTAATGATTATTGGGAAAAGGGAGAGAAAGATAACTAGAAGAGAAATCTAATCTAATGTTGGTGATGCACCTACAATTATTATTCATCCACTCTTTTTGAACCTTTAAAAACACTAATGAGATAGAGAAAATGACTATATCTACAACTCCATAGTCTCTTATGCATCAGTATTTCATGCAGAGGTTTACCAAGTGATCAAAACCTAAGGGAAGTGATGGAGAGGCCTCATTTAAGGCACTAACTAGTCAATGTATATATGTTATAACTTTAATAAAATTAGTCTTATATTCATCTCAAGAGGTTGTAAATCTCAATCTTGGTAGAGTTTAGTCATGCCTGAGAGAGGGATTCATTTCAATGCTCCAAATCTTATATATATATCAGAATAGGAAGGAGAGAGATGGGGAACATGTGTGGGGGAATGGAGAAGGAGTCATAAATGATCAAAAAGTGTGATGGTAGTTCATTGATTATCTTTTGTACATATGCTTTCATTTAAACAGGACTAGTCATTGACTTGCAAGCTAACCCTTATCTACTCTAATAATCATGACTTATCTTTTGGAAAAAATATCTTCAATATCTGGACAAAATCAACACTCCAACTTCCTCATCTATTCTCCACCTTGGGACTCTACGCCATCTTCTACTTGACCTGCTCATTATAAGGACAAAGTCCTCATGCCTTGAAAACCAAACAGAGCCATGATATATCTACTTAAGTGGTGGCTTGTTAGATCTATGACTATGTAGAAGATGAGACACTTGTTCATAACTATTCATATCTTCCCCTACTCCATTTTAAACATAGATGTTTACTATAGGTCAAAAACTAATCTCCTTTATTGGTTTTCCTATAGCTAATATATCAATGCAGACCTATAAACTACATATCTTCATTCTTGATCTTCATTAGGTCTAAAAGACCTATTTTTGTATTTTATCATTCATATAAACCAAGAACTCATCATATATAAGTCTTCTTCAAATAATGGTGAACACAGTCATAGAATGAACCCTGAATGATAAAAATCTTCAAACCAGAGGTCTATATAAGCTTCAATGGTGTTGAAACTTCATCATTGATCACATTAACTACATCACTATGTCCTTTAATGGTATTCCATCAAGTTATAATGATGACAATATGATATTTACAAAACTCACTTGCTTCGGTCAAAAATTGCTTCTTTGACCTCTAATGAAAAATATCTTGGGTTTGAATTTGGCCATAGAAAATAAACTTAGGCCAATCAAATTATTCCAAAATGTATTATCTTTATTGATCCCAAAGATACATTAAATCCTTGACTTTAACTCACACTATTAAATCTAGATGTATGAATAAATGCAAGCCTTTGATCTTGATCCTCTGACTCTTTGAATTTAAGTCACACTATTAGATCTAGATGTATGAATGAACATGCACCATAGATCTTCCTGGGACCCACCATTTAAAATCAAATATCTAATTAATGAGGTCTAAATTTGACATCTACATGCTTGTATTTGACATTTGTGTGAATGTTTTTGATGTTTGTGTACCTACATTTGATGTCTGCATGAATGTCTTTGACGTTTACACAAATGTCGTAGGATTTTTGAACCCCTAAGGTTATTTTTCATGGTTTAAATTTGATGTTTGTGTACCTATCATTTTAATTCTACATTACTGTCATTGATGTCCATTTGACGTTCACTATTTGAACATTAAATGGTTAATTATTGGGGCTTAATTTTGACATCTGTGTGAATGCCTTACTTAGATCAACTTTAAAGGCTTGTATCTTGAGATACAAAACTCATTGAGACATGAAATTTATAGAGGAGGATATTGGCATGAAGGGCATCATTTCCATGCATTTCTTTTGGTTTATGAGGTTTTTATAGCATACTTTAAAAATTCACAAATAAGTTGACCCATCTATTTTTGTATAATGTCCTTGTGATGTTCTGGCTCTTCATAGTTTGTGTAGGCCATATTTTGATCCTTCAAGCTCTAAAATTATACTAATCTATTAAATCCAAGCAAAATCTTAGTATGTGGGGCAAAATTTGCCAACAATAACCATGGTATAAAGTCTAAATAGATAGTTTAAATGAACCAAATGTCAAAGTTTAATAATTCCTTTGAGTTTATAATTTAGAAGATGGCTAATGATATACCACCCCTAAAGAAAATAATACTTAAAAATACCCAAGGTCCTCCATACAAATATGTTTTAAGGATGGATTATGTTCCATACAATGGTAATCATCCTTGCCTCCCAACACATCAACATAAATTAGCATTGAGGTTCCTCCAGTTGCAGTTGTTTTTGTCAATGTAAAGTTTGAATCTCAATATGTGAATGAATATGACAAAGCCAATGTAGAACAAAAAAATAGATGATATTTATAACTTAAAGTTGAAATAATTGATGGAACTATATGATTAGATATCAATGTTTAATAAAAACATAAATGATTTTTATAACTTAAAGTTGTAATACTTGATGAAAACTATACAATTGGATAGTTTGAATTTGTTTCAAATTATGATAAATATGATGATGTAATTGTAGAGATGAACAACCTTTCCTTTGTTATTTTTAAAATTTATTATAATTAAGAATAAAAATTAGTTGAAAGACCTAATGAAAAATATAAGGTTAAAAGTAATGAATTCTAAAAAATGGCTTCCATAAATATTATTCTTCCTAGAGGTTCTCCTCTACTTACTTAGTCCAAGGATAAGCATCTAGAAGGAAAGGTAAATACCACATACCCATATCATTCTATAAGTTATCCAAACCCTAGTTCCTTACCAAATAATGATCAAAATACACCTTATGTAAATATAAATCCTAAATGATCAACATCTAAAATTTTTACCACATTTGACATAATTGATCATGTAAACAAGACCAAAATTTAGATTCCTCAAATTGAGTACTTAAAATATAATATAGATCACCTTGATAGGTTGAAAAAATTAATTAGAAGAGACAGTCCCAATACCTACAGATTTGTATTTAAAAGTATTTTTATAATGCCCAAAACTTCAAACCACTAGAATATAATTGCTACCTCTACTTTGAATTATTTAAAATTAAAACCCTTCAATGTCTATTTTTATTTGAGGTTAAATGCTTAGTAATTTTAGCATAGATTATGGAGCTTATGATAATGAGATGCCCACTAAATTTTCTCATGCACTGGGTCTCACATGTACTAATAATTTTGGTTGATAGTTATCCATGGAGAGAAAAAAATTACCATTGGAAAAATAGATTAAAGATGCAAAAGTAGATTTAGATTCTTATTCTAAAAATAAGTTCAAAATGACTATTTTACTTGTGCGCATTCCTAAAACTTTGATGTAACCATGATCTAGGGTCCTAGTGAATGGATACGTTAAACCATGCAACTTAACTCATCTTGTACAAATTTAGAAAATAAGTCTTCTTGAATAAATATAATAAATGATTAGAATAGCATCACCCAAGCATAAGCTACAAGATTGTTGGGATCTGAATACACATAGAATGCATATATAATGTTTAAGGCTTCATGGATTCCTATCTCTCCCATGTTTAATTTCCTTCATTATGAAAAATAGTAGAACCTCTTAAAGAGTTATAAATTAATCTCACAAAACAAATACCAATCTTTCCTTTTATAGACTCATTGAGGTGCCAACAAGGAAAATCACCCATGTAATCTTATCGTTAAAAAATGCACATCCTAAAGCCTCTAGACATCCTTTTTATATAATTTTTGATAACTTTTAGTTAATTTGGTACTATATTTAGTGTACCTAAGTTATACAACTCAGTAAGTCTAGAATTAGAATCATAGGCTTTGATATGTCAATGCCATCTAAATCTCAACTACATGTTAAAGTAGATCCACAATTAGTTAATTTTATTTATTCCCACCTTTTATGTTGATCCATTATTCATGCTTTAGATTAGGATCTAGGTGGGTTCATTGTAGGTCCACATTGCTTGTGTTTAAACTAGGTTGACTAAGAAAAACATTATTGTGCCAAAATCTTTTTGTGCTCACATATTTTGCCTCCTTATTTTCCAATCTTTTGCAATAAAACTCAATTTGGAATTTCTACTAATGCTCTATGTATGCATCATCCTTAAAAAAATTAGACTTAGGAAAGTACTTGATGATGTAAGGTTACATTTTCATCTAGGATGATCCTACAGTAGACACCTCAAGTAATTTAAATGGGAGATCCAGCTCACAGGTCAAAATATTCAAGAGAATAGGCTTAGCAACTAATTTTTGTGAGATCCAACTAACTTACATCCTCCATTGTGAATTATTCCACTTTACCAAGTATTGAAAGCATTCCTTCCCACATATCCTTTACTACCTTAGATTCAAATATGACCTTTATCCCTTCCTTATCTTTCTTTAGTATTTATTCCTTATAGTCTAGTATTTCCCCTGTTTCTCTATTTGGTTGTCTGTCATTAATATCAAATAAATCCACCACATTAAAAATGGGATAAATATACAGTCCCTTTATAAACTTGATCTCATATGCATTGGATGACAATTTTTGAAATATCTTACATGGTCCTATCTTCTTCATCTTCATCTTATTATATGTCCCCCTCAAAAAATGTTTCTTGCACAAATGTGCCATCACTAGGTCTTCTACTTGGAATTTGTTTTATGCACCTTACATCCATTCATTCATTGGATTAAAAACTTATCTACACCAAAAATTTTCTCATTTATTTTTTAACTCATGTATACAATCAACATAGTCTTCTACTTTGTGTGCTTCTTCCATGTGCTTCTTTGATGTCCCTTAGCTCTACAACTCCTATAGGGATAATTATGTTCACCACCTAGAAAGATGTTTTCCTAGTGCTCATGTTCATGTAATTTTTGTAATGAACTCGACTTCCACAAACACCATATCATATTTCTTAGGATTTTCACCTACTAGACATCACAAAAAGTTCCTAAGGCTCTTATTCACCACTTTCATCTATTCGTCTATCTATGAATGGTATTTTTAACTAAAATTCAATTTTTACTAAATTTATCGATAATGTGCACCAAAAAAATCATATATATTTTTATCTCTATAAAAAATATGCTATGTGGAAAACCATGTAGCCTCACCACTTTGTGAAATACAAAATTTCATATGTTCATCACGTCACTTGTATTTTTACATGAGATATATGTGCCATCTTTGAGAATATATCCACCACAAAAAGATGGAATAATTTACTCATTTAATTCTCATAAATATTATAAAAAAATCCATGTTTATTTCATCCCATGGCTTCTTTATAATATCCAGTGGCCAATATAATCCCATGTTCAAACTCCTTCCTTTTGACAACTAGAAAATTTCACATCTTTTCACATACTCATGGAAATCTATGCCAATCCTCAGCCAATATTATCCTTATATCAATTATGATAACATGTTTTCAATCCTAAAGTGAAATTATAATTATATAATACGATTCTCTTTATCAATTTTCATGCATTGACCTTCTAGGTATGCATAATTGCATTCCTCAAAAAATCATACCTTCTTAATGTTGTAGTCTAACAATGGTGTTTTGTACACACTCATTGGTTCTGCACATTATATCCATGTGTCATGGAAATATTAATCATCAAAATATATCTCTTTTATGATTTTAAAACTTATTACCTCCTCTCACATCTCATTCAACACTAACACTCTCTTGATTAACATATCTACAACCTTATTTTATTTATCACTCTTATGATTCAACACAAATGTGTAGATTTGTAATAAATTAACCCATTTCATTTTTTTATTCAAATTTCCTTGGATATGGATGAGCTATATCACTTGGTATTTTATGTATAACACCAACTTATTTGGAAAAAAATAGTGCTTCCATTTCTTTAGGCCTGCATAATAACATAAAATTCCTAGTTATAGACCAAATACTTTCACCTTTTTGTTACTCTTCTCACTGAAGTATGAAATCAACCTTCCTTATTATCTAAATTATCCTCCTATTGCTATACCATTTCCATCATAATATTCCTGAACCACCTTATTGAAATTTGGCAGTGCTAGCACTAGCTGCTTAATCACCTTCTACTTTAACTCCTTAGAACTATGCTCAACTTACTCCATCCATGTGAATGTCTTATGATATCCTCTCAAAAAAAAATTTATCACTACAATATCCCAATAAATTTTATGATTAAATTCATATATAATCTTTTGATACCATGAAAACTTCATGATTCAAATGTGCTCTATAACTATGGACACTCCACTCTCACACACACCTTATTCAAATCCATATTTAAACCTTCTTGGGATGTCATAAAACCCAAGTATAATAAATTTTTATACATAAATATAAATTTATTCACATTTATCAACAACTTATCTTAGTAAAAAAATCTAAAAACATTTCATATATATTCTAGGTGTTCATCTAGATTATATTATTGAACATTAGAATATCATCTAAGTATACAATGAGATACTTTATTATAAATGCATTTAAAACTTTTTACATAAATTTAATGATGATATTTCATGCATTTGTCATCCCAAATTGCATTACTATCCATTTATACAATCCTTCCTTCATTTTAAGGTTTTTATTCCATTCATCTCCTTCTCTCACTCTGATCTAATGATACCTAATATTAAAATTGATCTTTGATAATTTATTTTACCCACTTAAGTGATCCATAAATTCATCCATTAATTATAATGGGAAATTTTACTTGATACTTATCTTGTTTATGGCCCTTCAATTGATTCACATTTGCCATTCACATCCTTTCTTTGGATCCAGTACTATGATATTATTCCTAGGCTCCAACTTTCTGTGTTCAATCCTCAATCCAATAACTCATGAACTTTACTTTGTATATATTCATTCTCTTATGGTTTCAACCAATATTTTACCTTGTTTAACAAAATAAATATTGGGATCAAGTCCGTATGTTGACTTATACTACACACTAGTGGTAATACTTTTGGTAGGTTATTTGAAACAATGCCAGTGAATTATCTAACAACTCTACTTTTTGCATAAGTGGTTCATCATTTTATTTATTTATGCCTTCATAATCCTTGTGCAATAGTTTAGGAATTAGTGAAAAACATTACTTCTCTTCTTGAAAAAACTTTGGGATTCCCTTTGTTGACACCATCAAAACTCTTTTGCAAATACTACTATTTCATTCCTCTTCTTTCAGCCTTAAATGGATTAAGTTTGAAATTATTTCAATCCTTCTCCAAGTGATATATGTGATCTATGAATTTAACTTAAGAGAGGATGGTTAGTATGGTGTTAGTTCCAAAATGAAAACAAAATGAAATAAACACACTAATATCATAACATATCTAGGTCTAGACACTAGGGAGAGCTTAGTTAACAAAATCAAATGACAACCACAACTAAACAACAAGGAATGATAACATGATAATTCCTTCACCTTCCTTAAATTCTCTAAATGCCTTTGTAGTGGTGGCTTGCTCGACTTGTGCTCAATGAAGTCCTTGGTAATGGAAGCTTGACTACCTCCATCTCTCCTTGTCACCTTTGGCTTGTATCTTGGCTTGGCTTGGAATCAATTTGGCATGGTAAAAATAGTTGCTTGAAGATTTTGGAACCAATTTTGAATTATAAATTTGCATCAAAAATAGCTTAGAAATGATGTTCATGGCCTCTCTATTTATAGATTTTTACGAATGTTTAGAATCAACCTAAACCATCCAT
Organism: Torreya grandis; assembly: GCA_037957365.1. Lineage (NCBI taxonomy): Eukaryota > Viridiplantae > Streptophyta > Pinopsida > Cupressales > Taxaceae > Torreya > Torreya grandis. The sequence goes on along the minus strand of JARHVA010005122.1, from coordinate 1,179,829 downwards.
CTCAAGATTGAGATGTGTTATTGAGGATTAATTAAATTTTTGAAATTAAGTTTATAATTATCCTCATCATGAAATTGGAAGAAGGGGAAACTAAGAGGCATGGAGGGCATCATGGAAGGCATTGATGAGGCATGGGAGGCATGAATCCTGATATTTGTGGCATTTATGGCCTAGGGATGTCTTCTTAAGAAATGAGGTCACTTGATGATGCAGATATTCCATATTCATTTATAAAAATAAGTATTCAACAAGTTTCCATGGAATTATTAATTAGTCCTTGATTTGGGTTAGTTAGATCTTAAGCATGATTAATCACTTTGTGCAAAAATTACTCAAATTGATCAAAATGCCTTGTTATTGGTCCAAAATTTGACTGGATTGAAATTGGAAGGTGATGTTAGATGAGTTATAATTGTATTCCCATTTAATATGTTTCTAACAACAAATAAAAAATGAACACATCTTATACAGAATATTTGATAGGGAAAATCAATCCAGAGCACCTAGGTACAAAATTAGCATTTTAACTTGATATGATCTAACCAAATTTAGTTGACCCACAAATTACATTGCCCCATTTAGGGATACCCTAACAAAAATTAGCACTTTAATATGTTAGTTTCAAAAATTTTAGTGTGTTTTAGTGCTTTTAAGCCAAATTGTGCATTTTGGGTAGAAATTAGCCAAAAGCCTGATTAGATGTTATTGATGGCTAGTTTTTGGTGTCTACAGTTTGCCCCTATTTGGGAAGGTGTTTCAAGATATGAGCATAGTAACATATTATTAAAGAATGAAAAGGTCATGTATGCCTACAACTATAATTATGATAAACTAATTGTATGATGCCCCCTCAAGGGAACGATTGGCACAAGGAGTTCAACAAATAGTTTCTCAAAAAGAAGCAAAATGAGGGGACCAAAGAAAGGAAAGATGATGGGGTGAAAACATAGTGATACTAAAAAGTAGTCAAAATCATTAATAATTTAAGTGGGATAGTGCATAATGTTTTGCCCAAAGGTGGTTATAAGCATTGTACCCTGATAGTGGCAACATGGTATGATAACATAATGATTTGCCCAAAGGCAGTTATAATCATTGAGAAGATGGAGTTGCTCTAGTTAGGAAAAAAAAACAAGAGAATAAGATGCCCCTATATAGGTCAAAAAAATTAAAATAATAAAAACACAATGATTTTCTCAAAGGTGGTTATAATCATTGAGAAATGCAAGTGGGATAGTGTACAATGATTTTCCCATATGTGGTTATAATCATTAGACCCCTATGATGAAAAATAGGATAAACTTGGTCAATAATGATGATAAGTTAATACAAAGGGTAATGGTGATTTAGAATAACCTATTAGTAGGGAGATGTGCATCCAAACTAATAAAGGTTGAAATTATTTCATGGTTAATTAATCTGTTTGGGATATGATAGGGAGTGAATCAAGATGTCAGTGCTGAAGAGATGACACAATTACTGAATAGACTTCTTGAATTTGAGGTTTGTTATAGCACATGTTGGTAGGCATCATGGTATAACATCATGAGGACTTGGCTGAAATATACATGAGGAATGATACCCATAATCTAGTATTCATTAAAAAAAATGCACCAATGATAGAAACCATGATGACAATGTATACATATGAATAGAGATGGATTCATGTGTAAGTGTTGATAAGGAATCACCGAATGACCACATATAAACTGAATCAAGGCAACAGTGCTAAAAACAAACATACATGTAGACAAACAAATAAAATAAGCAAAAAGAAACAAACAAACAATGCAATAGAAACCTTATGAACATTGCCCCTAGAAAATAGGTGATAAATTAACAAAAGAACAAAATGGGGGATTAGAATAAAAAGAAGGGGGTGTTCAAGATATCTCTATATGCACTAGGAAAGTGGGTATTGCCTAAATAGTTCCATGGATGTAATATCCACTAAAAAATTCCAAGCCAAATGTAGTTCTCCCAAGGAATAGGAAGAATGTGATAACTAAGGAAAATAAACAGAATGGATGTGATAGAATAATAGGAATGGTCTTGTAAAATGGCAAGTGTGTGAGAGAAAAAGGCCAAAAAAAATGGGGAAATTAAATGACAAGTGATTTACTTGTAACTTAGTAAGGGTTCCTAAAATACTTAAGGCAAAGAAGTGGTCAATGTTTTTGTTCTTTTCTAATGATTTTACAAAGGTTTTTAGAATTTTTTGAAGTATCTCAACTCGATCAAGATTGATGAGACACTAAATGGTTCAAGCTCACAAAATGGTGAGAGCATGGCTTATGTTGCTTGTAAAATGGTGAGAATGTTCAAACTTAGGTTACTCACAAAATGGAAAGAGTGTGGCTTAAGTTTCTCACAAAATAGTGAAAGCCTTTAAACTTAGGTCACTTTAAAAATGGCAAGAGTGTGGATTATGTTTCTCACAAAATAGTGAGAGCATTCAAACTTAGGTCACTCACAAAATGACAAGAGCATGGCTTAGGGGTGACTAAGGTGACCTCAAAAATTATTGAGTGCTACCTACATAGTCCTAGAGTAAGACCTCAAGTCACTATAGTTCTGCCCTTATAATAGAGGAATTTGACTAGTGTAATGGTCAATTCAAATAAAACAAGCAAAGTTGGTAAAAAGGCATAGTATGACATAAGAAGTGGCAAGTTGGTCAATCAAGGCTTAATGTTGCTCGTAGTTTACCTAGAGGTGGTTATAACCAAGATATAATGGAATTTATCAAAGGTACTAATTTGACCAAGGGTGGTTATAATTAGTGGCAAGACCGGTGGTAAGAAATAAATAAAAAATGAAGGATGCAACTATTGACACTTCTATCACACTATCCCAAAATATGACCTCTGTCTAAAGTTCTTAAACCAACTAATGAAATTGATCAGATAAATTGATGCTAAAAATGCGTAATGAATGGAAAAAACCAAGGTCAAATGGGCTAGGCTTTTAAACACACTGGGATGATAGGTAAGAAATAAAAAGTGGATACAGTGAAGAGGATGGATAAGGATAGTATTATGTACAAAGAAGATTAGTGATAAAATGGCATAGCTGAAATGGTCTATATAGATAATACACCTTATCACTCAAGCATAGTACTGTTTGAGATGAATAATATTCATTAGATCTAGAAGTTCATCTCCATCTAGTGTGGTAATTTTGTATACTCCTGATCCATAATCTACAGTAATGATGAAAGGCCCTATCTAGTTTGGTTTGAATTTCCCTTTATGTTTCTTCTCAACCATGGTATTCTTTTGGTTTTTTTAAAGAACAAAATCACCAAATTTAAATGTTCTATACTTAACATGCCAATTGTAGTGGCCTTTGAGTTAGTTCTTATATGCTTGAATATTATTGAGCGTAGGTGTATGTTTCTCATCAAGTAGGTCTAGCTCTTGCAGGTAAGCTACTCGATAGTCATGATCATCCAAGACATGCTTGAAAGAGATGCATAATGAAGGAAATTTGACCTTAATGGGAAGGATGGCTTCAGTACCATAAACAAGTGAGTATGGAGTGGCTCCTATGGGGGTATGATGATTGGTATGATATACCCAAAGGGTAGGGAATATCTAGAGGTGAAAATCACAACTAGCATCATTAACAATCTTTTTGAGAATATTGACAATAGTTTTGTTGGATGCCTCAACTTGGCCATTACCTTGAGGGTAATATGTTATAGAAAAATGTTATGTGATGTTATAGTTAGTGCATAACTGGTCTACATCTTTATTCTTGAATGATCTTCAATTATAAAATATAATGTTAGAGGGAATATCGTAGTGGTAGATGTGATGGTTGAAGATGAATTTCAAAATTTGCTTTCCAGTCACATAAGTGAGGGGTATAGCTTCAACCCACATAGTGAAATATTTAGTGGTAGTGAGGATATATTTATGGCCATCAGATGAAGTGGGTTTAATTTTCCCAATGAGTTCAAGTCCCCATGTAGAAAATGGCCATGGTGTCAACATCGATTTCAAGGTTTTTGATGGAGCATGAATCATATTAGTATGTCATTGACATTTTTCACACTTATTTACATATATAGTGGCATCTACATCCATTGTGAGCCAATAGTAACTAGTACACAAGATATTTTTGGATAGGAATGCCTTGTTAGAATGGGCTTCACATACTCTTTTGTGAACTTCTCTTAATGCTAATGTTGACTCTACCAAAGTTAAACAACAAAGCATAGTTTCATCAAAACTATGATGTTAAAGGGTGGATCCAAGTGAAGTATAATTAGTGGAATGATGAATGAAGGCTTTGGTTTATGTTCAAGAGAGATTAGGTGGTAGAACTTGGTCATGAAGGTATTCATAAAGGTCTGAGTACTAGATAGAATTAGGACCAACAATATCAAAAATCATTACAACAGTTGAAGGTTCATGAGATGATGGTGAAAAACTCTCAATGAGGAACTAATACTCTCTAGCTTTATCTATTTATTGAATCAGGGAACTGATAGTAGCCATGGCATCCATAGTTCTATTACTAGCCCTTGGTATGTGCTCAAACTGAATGTTGGTAATTTGTTGCTTAAGAGTGTTGACCACAGCTTTATATGGAACTAGCTTGTCATCTTTGGTTTGGAAATGATTTGTAACTTGATTAATGATTAACTAAGAATCACCATAAACATGGAGATGAGATATATTCCAATGCACTACTTGTCGAAGACTTGTAACAAGTGCTTCATACTTGACCATGTTGTTTGTATAAGGAAAGCTAATTCTGAATGATTTAAGGATTAGATCCCCCTATGGTGTAATAAATAATAGACCTACCCCTGATCTATGTGTAGTGAATGAATCATCAAAATATAGCTTCTAGGGCTACTCCTTAATGGGTGTGTCAATAATGATCATTATGGATTCATTAGGAAATTGAAATGTGAGTGGCTATGTGTCCATGAGAGGTTCTTTAGTAAGTTGATCTGTAAGAACTTGTCCTTTGAGTACCTTTTGATTGACATAATCTACGTAAAATTCATTGAGAAGTATGATCCATTTAGCCATTCTACATTGTAAATATATTTTAGATAGTAGATAATTAAGTAGATCTACTTTTGAAATGACCATGGTCTTATTATTTAACATGTAATGGCATCGTTTTTGAGCTGCAAAAACCATGGCTAGACAATTTTTTTTAATAAGTGCATAATTATGTTCATATGTAACCAAGGTAAGGCTTAGGTAGTATACAACATGTTCCCTTCCATTTTCATCATGTTGAACCAAGATTACCCCTAGGGCATGGTTGGTAGCTGATAGGTATAACAAAAATGGATTTTTTTGCATAGAAGGTAATAAAATAAGTGGATTGATAAGATAGTCTTTAAGTTATTGAAAATTTGTTTGGCAGTGATCATCTTAGTGAAATTCAAATCCATTTTTTTAAAAGGTATGTAAATAGATTACACTTGTCTACTAATTGAGAGATGAAACATCATATTGATTAGATCTTAACTTGAAAACTATGGAGTTATTTTAAATTGGTTGGTTGTGGCATCTTGGTTATAGCATGGACTTTAGCTGGATCAACTTCAATACCTCTATGAGATAAGATGAAGCCAAGTAATTTTCCTAAATTTATACCAAATACACATTTCTTTGGATTGAGTCTAACTTTATACTCTAGTAATCTTTCAAATACATTATGTAGCATAACTGGATGATCGACCTTGGTTTTGGATTTTTCTAATATGTCATCGACATAGTCTTCAAAAATATAATGCATCATATCATGGAATATGATAGTCATGACCCTCTAACATTTAGCTCTAAAATTATTAAGGCTAAATGGTATCACTTGATAACAAAATGTTCCCCATAGGGTAGTGAACATTATTTTATGCTAATCTTCTGGTGTTATTCTAATTTGGTTGTATCTTATGAAGCCATCCATGAGTGAAAGAATTTTATAACCTACCATGGAGTTGATGATCATGTCAATATTAGGCAAGGGAAAATCATCTTTAGGACAAGATTTGTTGATGTCTCAAAAATTAGTACAAGTTTTGATCCCTTCAAGATTTTTACTAATAGGTACAATATTAGAGATCAATTCTAAGTAGTTAATGGATCAAATACATCCTGCTTCTATGATTTTTTCCAACTCTTTCTTTTCCAATATAATAATGTGAGGATGCATCTTACATAACTTTTATTTTATCTATTTGGCATCAGGACTAACCATAAGATGGTGTAGAACTAAGGTGGGTTCTAAACCTGGCATGTCAGAATAGGCCCATGAAAAAATATCCACAAATTATCTCAACAGAGCTACACAGATGTCATGTTCCTCCTCAGTGAGAGATGCACCTAATTTTATCCATTTCAAGTCTGATGGAGTCTCAATATTTATCTCTATTGTATCTTCAACTAGAATGGTCAAACTATATTCTAGGATAGTAGGCAATGACTTCAACTATTAAATTATGTCAGGGTCCTCTGTTAAGACTTGCTCTTCAACTTATCCTAGGCATGATGAATCAGAGTCCCCTAATGGGAGATCTAACCATATGATAAAAATAGTCAAAAATTCTTGAAGAATTTGATCAAATACTTATTATTTCTCAAAACTGAACTCAGATCAGTAGGCAAGTTCGTGGTTGGTGGTCTCCTGGTCTAAATTCAAAGAAGAATGAACACCCCCATCTAATGGTGCCTGAAACAAGTTTTCACCACTAGATTGGCCTTTATCTTTACTTTTTCCTTGGTCAAAAAGCACCTCAAAGATGTTTTCACTTTGGGACCTCAATTTTTTACTTTTTTTTTGTCTAAGGGTGTTTAGTCGCTCTCCAAAATAGACTGTAGGATCTAATATGATTGAGAATCTTGATTTGTGATCTCCCAACAAAATTTTGTCTCTAAGGCCTAAGAAATCACAAAATGCTTCATCATTCTAGAACTCATCAATTAGTAGACTGGATTTTTGTTGGTCCTAATATATCATTTGGGGATAATATAATGGCAATGTGTTGTGATGAATGGCCAAGGTAAGGGTACAAATGGCATTGTTATCAAACATGTTGGTTTCAGGTAGGTTATCAAAGGTGAGGCTATGATCAGACTCTACTTTGCTATCAACATCATCATCACTAGTGACAAGTGATGGTGTTTTAATAAGATATATGGGGTTACCCCCAAGCAGTTTAAATCCAAGGCCATGAGGTCTTTCATACTTAGCCATGGAAATTGGATCAATGGTCCCTTGATGATTCGGTCTAAGGCCTATTCCTTCATAATTGTGATGATCCATGATCCTATTAGGAATAGGATACTTTGCACTTTTATAATAATTAGCTCAGTTGTCATGGTAAAACCATGATTCATGCCCTTCAAGAGGGATAAGTTTGAGGCCAAATGCTAGTACAAATGTGATAGGTCCCTTATCATTGTTCTTTTATTGCTAATGCATATGTGGGGTGACTTTAGGTTACCCAAAGGTTTTTGGATTCTGAGGAATATTGAAAATATGAAATGTATCATGGGTCACATACTCTTTTGATCCATTATATAAAATGGTGAAAAGATTAGAATCTTCAAGTGGTAGCATTTGGGAAAGAGAATCCAAGGTATTAGGATCTATGCATTTATCTGGTGAAGGATTAATAATTATAGCCTTTCCTTTATCCTACATGGAACTTGGATTCATACCATACTGATAATTATAGATTTGAAATTTGAACTCAAGATGCTTGTAGTGTTCATATGGGTGTAAATCTCCTAGAATATTTACTTCCATCCCTGAGTGGAAAAACTTGATACATTGGTGCAGTGTTGATGGGACTGCATGAATCTCATGTAACCAAGGCCTACCTAGAAGTATGTTGTATGATAACTCAAGATCAAACACATGCAAAAGTGTATCATGGGTTAAAGGCCCAATGATAGCTAAAAAACTAGTTGTGCCTTGTGATTCTCTTTCCTGATTATCATAGGCTTTGATAGTTATTATTTTTGGCTGGAGATCTGTCATTGTGTACCCAAGAATCTTGATGAGCTTTAGAGACACTATATTAAGGCTAGATCCATTGTCTATAAGTACACATTTTAGTTGATTCCATCTGATACAAACTTATATGTATAATGGATTATTATGGAGTGAGCCAAGGAAAAAAATATCACTTTGGTTGAATGTGACTTATTGGGCTGGAGCTAGGTGTCCAACCAAAGCTTGGAATTTATTAGGGGATATGTCACTAAAAATAGTGGATTAGGTCAAAAACTCATTCAAGATGTTCTTGTGGATTATTTATGTTCACAACAAATCTAAAATAAAAATTTGTGTTGGTGTCTTATGCAATTGTTCCATAATATCAAACTTCTTATCTTGGTTAGTAGTGAATGGTTTATTCTGAGGTTGAACAATTGGTTGGATGATAGGCAAAGTGGTGGATGGTTATGGGCTTGCGATATTAGTCTTCAACCTCTGAGTTGTGATTACATAATCAAGATTAAATACTAGACCATTATTGATAACTGTTATTGGAAATGGTGTGGCACTAGATAGGATAAGTCTCAGTTATTAATGCACTTGCATGTGGTCATGTGGTAAGAATGAGTATCGATATAAGGTCCAAAAGGGGGAGTCCTAGTTTGCTTGTTTGCCTATATGCATTCCTAGGTCAAAGAAAGATTATCCATGTAATTTGGTTAAATATTGTTAATTTGCAATGGTTTAGGCTAATTAGTGCTTGGTCTAGGATTAATGGAGATGGTATTAATGCTACCCCCTACAATATGACATACAACCCTTTGTATTCATGTGCAATTGCATGGTAGGTTTGTTGGTTGTTATCATTCTAACATTGGTTTTGTCCATTATTATATCATTATGGGTTTGGTTGCTGATTTTGTTAATTCTACTGGTTCATCCTTTGATTTTGATACTGTTGATTTTAATGCTACACTGGCCGTTGTTGTTATTGATTATTTTGCTATTGTTAATTGTTATGTTAGGGAAAGGGGTTTTGATAAATCCTTAGAGTTTGATTAGAAGTGGAAGCACTATTATCTAATGTTATCTCTCCATTCTCTAACATATTCTCAATTAAATGCATGATTTTGACACATCTTCATAGATTATGTCTATTGACCTGATGATAGTCATAGAATTCATTTTCATAGTACCAATCAGAATAGGGAATGCCTTGGGGATAATGTTTTGATATAGGCTAACTAAGCATATTAGTGGTAGCAAACTTATGAAATAAATATTTTATAGGTTATCCTAGATCACTAAAGATATGATGTGCAAGCACGGTTCTCTTACGAGAAGGAATTTGTAATGGTAAAGGTTTTTGTATTTCCTATACAAGTTTTGGTTGTTGTGCTTACAACATTGGTTGAGTAGGAGTAAGCTAAAAAGGTAGTGCAGATGATGTTTTCACCATTTGGACATGATGGGACTTAGTTACTCCATTTCCCACAACATTCCTATTACACTTGAATTGCTTTGGTCTTTCTTGGTTATTTCCCTATGCTAGCTATATTACTTACACTTGAATAAGATGTTATTGTTTTCCATTTCCCTGATTGGTAGAATTAAGTTTGATGACTCTTTTATTGATGAGTGTCTGCTCGATCAACAAACCTTTATCAATGATCTCTTTGCATGTATGTACACATTATAGTTCCAAATGGTAAGTTATCTCACTATGCAAATTTTTAGTAAACACAATGGTTAATTTTTTATCTGGTAAACTATGGGTGAAATAGCTCGCAAGATCTCTCCATCATTATAAATAACTTGTAAAACTCTCCCTAGATTTTTTCTTTGCTTGTGTTAGGTCCACTAATTAAATCTCATGCTCAAGATTATAGGATAAGTGTTACACAACTTTATCAAAAAGATCATCAAAATCCATTACTAAATTATTGGGCAACTTTTAAAACCACTCCAAGGCTTGTCTAGCTAAGCTCCTTATAAATAAAAAAAGGTATATGTCGTTATATGCCATTGGTTGACATGCAATAAAAAATTTGATCAAATGAGCCTTAGGGTCACCTTTCCCTTTCTATTTGTCAAATTTGGGTGATTCGTATCCTGGAGGAAATGGTATATACAAATAATCCATGTTGAATGGATAAGAACACATGTCATCTAATTTGAACTTTTTAGTCTTCTTTCGAGCCTAAATGGCAATAATTGCATCCTTCATCTGTTGTAATTCTTGGGATAGGAAACTAGAAGGGATATTGGTTTGAGGGAGAAAATTGATTTGGGTAGATGGTTGGGAGGTCACAAGTGGGACACTTTGACCCAAATATGATGGAGATACATGTTGGGGTATATTGGTTTGGTTAGGGAATGGACTAGGAATATTCATACATGGATTAGGATGTACATGAAATTGCACATTTGGTTTCATGATATTCTAGTTTGGGTTGGTGATGAAGGTTTGACAGGGAGGATTTTGTGGTTGGGATGGAGGCATATAACTATATTGAGCCTGCTGTGGTTGAAAAGGGGCATGTTATCAAATAATCAAACCTTATTGTTGAGTGGGAAGTTGTGGACCAAGACCCTATCTATAAATTTGTGGCACATTTTGAACCAATGGTTGTCTAGTAGGTACTTGAGAAATGTGGGAACCTCCTTATTACATGAATCTTTATGAGGAAGTGAAAGTAGGTTGTAAATTAAGCATCTGTCACTGACCAATATTTTCACATTATTGACTAGTCATTTCTTGGTTTTGCTTTAGCATAATAGTCTATGACTAAAAAGGTATGTTCATCATTACTTGGTGAGGTGGAACATTAGTTTCCCCTGATTGAGGTGGCAATGTATTTATCCTCTATTGCATTGATACACTAGATTGTGTTTGTTTTTGTGGAATACTACTCCTACTTGTTGAGGAGGGGTAGGATTCATCACATTTTGTCATTGAGGTGTGACATTGGCCATTGTTTGATTACCTAATCCCATAGGATATACACTTGAGGAAGTAGCTAGTTGAGGCTAGGATGTAGAAACTCATATTCCTTGGTATGATGATCTGCTCATGGGATTAACTATAAGCACATGTTATTGGCTAATTTTTTATACGTTAGTATCGCTTTGATCCATTTTGGAGTCTATTTACACATTATCTACTATGTTTGGCTCATTATTCAATGTAGAGGCCAAAGACACTTCTTCAATAATAGGCATATGCATCGAGTTATCTATTGAAGTGGTTTATATGAATGGGTTAAAATTCGGATTATCTTATCTAGTTAACTCTATCAACACTCTTGCTGAAGGAACTAGGTCGATAAGAGGCTTACTCAACATGTTCATCTGATTGAAATCACATGCTAAATTTAGGTAGGTTTGATATGCTATTTGCATTTGGTTAAAGTGATCATCTATGATGTTTTTGCCTTGATTGGATATATTAGGATCTTGATATGTTGTTTGTACTAGAGCCATAGGATTGATATAATAAGTTTGTTGATCATAAATGACATTGTGGGGCACTCTTACTAGACTTGGTAAATTTTCATGTGGGAAGTATGTTGGAAACTTGGTCCCTACCTCTATGGATCTAACCAAAATATCATCTTTGTTTTCTAACAAATGTCTCTAAAAAAATGGATCATATGTGGAAGCCATATTAGTAGGATGTGACTATTGAATAACTAGATTTTCAATTATAGGTATTGTAGTTAGGTATTATGTGGTTTGCTCTTTGTCTTGTCTTGAATAAGGGGGTGTGTTAACTAGATAATTAGCTAATGGATCTTGGCTTTGTGCCCTTGATTGAGAATTATATCAGGGATAAGAATCCATCTCATAAGAAATATTATCCGCATAGGGGTCTTACACCATTTCTTCCTACATAGTTATATTACTAATCCTTGGGTTGTACATCAATCCACTATGAGTGTAGGAATACATGTTGGGATCTATAGTCAATGCTTTATGATAAAAGGGCAAAGAGTTATACAAAATCTAAAAAAGGATAAAATCTAAAACAAATGATGCCTTCAACTTGGTATATATTTTTCAAAAGGTTTATACAAAGATTTATGAGGAAACAAGCTAGCATAAAGTATCTTAATGTTTCACTATTCACACAAAGACAAGTATGTAAATGGACCTAAAAATCAAAATGCCAAACTCTAAGTTTGAAGTGTTTCAAATTAGTCTAATCTAGGAATTTAAAAGTTTCTAGGTCTTTTGTCCAGACATGGCATCAAAATCTAGGCTCAAACAAGGCATGTGCTAGGACTCTTGGTCAAACGACGTCAAAATCTAAACTTTGAAAATAGATGAAAATTTTAATCTAACAGATTTGAAACACTTCTAATAAACACTAGGCATTTGATTTTTGGTCATGAAATTAATCAACTAGGTATAAGGTATGAACAAAAGGCACTTTAGCAATAATTTATTTTCTCACAAAAAATGGTATAAAACTTGGTTCTTTTTATAAACAATCTAGACAAAGGTGAATAGTATAACTATGTTTTAGACAAAGGATCACAAGAGTACACTCAAATTTAGTCTGAAAACATAGGAACAAATTAGTAACTCTATGCAAGAAGGTATATGAAACAATATTTGAAATGTTTTGGGTAGCGTAATGATGCTATACTACCCAAAAGGTGTGACAACAAAGTTTGTTTCAAAAACTCTCTAAGGTAAAGACATTTTTACACAATTTTGACAACATAACACTAATTTTCTTGACTCAAAATGTTGTGGTGTATAGACTTAAATTGCAAGTGTTTAGCACAAAATAGATTAAGTCTATCAAGTAATGACAATGATTATGAGCCTTAAATGACCTTCAACCCAAATTGGAAATTAAACCTAAGTTCCCTCAAGTTTAGTGTAAATGGTGAACCCACTTAACACATCAACCCTATGAACTTGTAAAGGTGTAATTTAGAATTTAGATTATAAGTGAAGGACTTAAATAACTTTGGTAAAGGTCTAGACTCAATTGGGTAGCATATCCATGCCAAAGTGGATGATATAACTCTAAAGTTTTTGATGGACTTTGAAGAAGGCAAATTGATGATCTCATATGGGTAACATAATGCCTCTTTGTTTAAAGGAAAATTTGGACTATGTGTTTGGCTTTGGATTATTTATTTACACCAAATTTTGACTCTAAACAAGAATTTAAACTAGGACAATACCAACTAATTAATCACCCTTAGATCCTAAACTGACAAGGTTTCTTGGTATTGTTGGAATCCATCAATATACATCATTTGAAAGGATTTTAAGTGTTCATCTAAAAGTAAATAAACATTATATAGTAGGTATTTTACACCCCCCCTTATCTCAAATGATAGTACTATGACATGGACCTTGAGGCGCACCTTGCACCAATAATACTTTCATGGAAAGTGGGGATTTGTCTAAGATCTAACAAGTTTCTGAATGATCTAGGGGAATCAATTGCATAATTACTTTCATGCCAAATAATGCAAAATAAAAGCATGCATTTTAGGTCCATATCACTTGGCTTGTTGCAAAAATCTCTAGTCCTTTTTTCAACCACTACATCCTATTGTTTGCTCAGTGTAGTGCGATGTCTAAATTACCACTATGTCCCATGTGTAACTCTAAAGGAACCAAATGAATTCAATGCTGGGAGGTGAAACCCTGAGTCAAATATTCCCTAAAGAACTTGTGGGAGGTGATGAGTTCCCCCTAGCAAGCCAAGTTTGCAAAAAAATAAAGAAAGCATGAAAGTAGAAAGACTTTAGGGTCATTTTCAAGGTCACCCAAACTTTGACAAGTTTTTGGGGAGTGATTTATAAGACTTTGTTTCTAAGCCTTAGACTAGGATATTTGCAATAGGAATGGTGCTTTTGATTCCAAGGGTTCCCTATAGGGGATAAATGGAAGAGCATACATGCAACATTTCTCTTTTTACCAAACAATTTTTTTTTAATTAAATAACTATTGCAAATGAGAATTGACAAGTGTGTTCAATTTTAAGCCCAAAATGAAAGATTTAGTGGTGTGCATTTGAACCCTTGGTCTTAGTTGCAAACTTTGAAAACATTCACAAAAAACATCTAAATTCTTTGTTAAACACCCAAAACAAGGTTCCTAATTGATTTTTAAGCATGAAAAGGTGATTTAAACATGTTTTGAGAAAATATAAAGCTTGGTCCTATATTAAAAATGTAAGCATGTTATTTAGCTTTGAAGCTCTTTTTAGCTTGAAATAATGAACTTTGAAAAAATAGATCTCGAGTCTATGTTTTTGGAAAAACATAGTGACCAACATTAGTTATTACCATCAACGTCAGTTACTCTAGCTAATCGAGATCTAGCTGATGTCATTTTTGCAAATTGGCATAGGTTAAATTAGGTAATCGATGTTGGTATTACTTGCTGACATCGGTTACTGTGTAAAACCATGGTAAACAAAAATATAAAAATAAAGTAATAAAATCAATTTTCAAGAGTTTTAAGGGCCCAAATAAATATTTTAGAGTTATAAAAGGATCTCCATTAGGTATGAGATGCATCTAGTCCCACTGAGCGTGCCATTATGTGATTTATGAATTTGACTCAAGAGAGGATGGTTAGTATGGTGTTAGTTCCAAAATGAAAACAAAATGAAATAAACACACTAATAATATAACATCTCTAGGCTTAGACACTAGGGAGAGCTTAGTTAACAAAATCAAATGAAAAACACAACTGAAAAGCAAGGAATTAAAACATGATAATTCCTTCACCTTTCTTGGATTCTCCAAATGCCTTTGTAGTGGTAGCTTGCTCGGCTTGTGCTCATGAAGTCCTTGGCAATGGAAGCTTGACTACCTCCATCTCTTCTTGGCACCTTTGGGTTGTGGCTTGGCTTGGAATTAATTTGGCACGGTAACACTAGTTTATTTAACCTTTTGGAAACAATTTGGTATTATAACTTTGCATCAAAAATAGCTTAGAAATGATGTTCATGGAATCTCTATTTATAGATTTTTTAGAATGTCTAGAATTAACCTGAACTATCCATCTCAAGATTGAGATGTGTGGTTGAGGATTAATTCAATGTTTAAAATTAAGTTTATAATTATACTCATCATGACATTGGAAGAAGGGGAAATTATGAGGCATAGAGGGCATCATGGAAGGCATTGATGAGGCATGGGAGGCATGAATCTTGATATCTATGGCATTTATGGCTTAGAGATGTCTTCCCAAGAAATGAGGTCACTTGATGATGAAAATATTCCATATTCATTTCCAAAAATAAGTATTCAACAAGTTTCTATGGAATTATTAATTGGGCCTTGATTTGGGTTAATTAGCTCTTAAGCATGATTAAGCACTTTATTCATAAATTACTCAAATTAATCAAAATGCCTTGTTATTAGTCCAAAATTTGACTAGATTGGAATTAGAAGGCGATGTCAGATGCATTGGAACCATATTCCCATTTAGGATGTTTCCAACAACAAATAACAAAGGCATGTATCTTGTACATAATATTTGATAAGGAAGAGTAATCCGAATCACCTAGGTGCAAAATTGGCATTTTAACTCAGAATGATCTAACCAAAGTTAGTTGGCCCATAAATTGCATTGCCCCATTTAGGGATACCCTAGAAAAAATCAGTGCTTGAATATGTTAGTTTCAAATTGTTTAGCATGTTTTAATGTTTTTAAGCCAAATTATATATTTTGGGTGGAAATTGGCCAAAAGCCTAATTGGAGGTTATTGACGGCTAGTTTTAGGTGTCTACAATATATGTTCACCCTAACATAATGCATAACCTTCCATTCATATGACCAATGCTTTCCCAAAAGTATGTGAAACATGTCCATCAACATCACACCATACCACACTTCATGATTCTATACACCTATGTTTAAATTCATAAGTCATTTTTCTTTCACCAACACCTAATAGCCCTTCTATATCCAGGGTAATTTTTATGGATTTATGTGCATCACTTTATTCAATCTTAATTTCTTCACCATCTCACATGAGATAGATTTTCTATGATACCTTTATCCACTATCACTTTGTAATTATTTCCATCTGAATTGTAGATCATCTAAAAAAAGTTCTTCCTTTGTGCCAATTCATTTTCTTCCTTTAGTTTTCTGATGAAAACCCTCTTCATCATTAGGGATTCACCATGATTTGGATCCTCATAATGTCATATTAAGATAAATAACTCTACATCTTTGTATGCAAGGTGTGCACCAGCATCTATCCTCCAAGTTCTTATTTCATTTGTTGTATGCAAACACTCATAAACCTATTGTCTAATTTTTCCACATATAAAGCATGTTCTTGGAAATCCTCTTCACTTACCTCATCTAATTATTTATCACCCTATTAAAGATTAATATGTACTTGTTCATATGTTCTATTATTCAAATTCAAATGTTTCTTATTTGTCTCATGCATGTGTGTTGCATGACATACCACTCTCAAGTTGTCTCTATAGGATCCTTCTTGTATTAACTTTTTAATCATGAATCATCTATTTCCTCACATGTTTTAATGTTACCTACATAAAAAAATATATTATACCTTCATTTAAAATGGATAGGCCTCCACCATAGTATGTATCTCCATCAAACTTAACTCCTTTTAAATTGATTATTTTAACCCATTCAAGTATCTTGAGACCCTCTCATGGTCCACTTCACTATGGATTGACCTGATGATGATCTTGTATAAGTCCTTGGTGTACTCCTTAAAATAATAGTTCTTTATATCATAGAGTTTATAACGACTTAAACAACTACATCTGGTAGTCTCTAGAAAAAAATTTGCCTTTCATATTTATGACCATTAGGTTATCTTCTCCTTTTCTCTTTCATGTTATTTGTTTTGCACTTCCTTCCACTATAGCACTACATGACCTTTCAAATCTAGTGAAATTAATATGATGTTTCTTAATAATGGAATAATATATTACATAATTAAAAGTATAATAATTATATCCACAATAATAATTGATAAAAGAGCAGAATACTTGATAATTATTACTGAACCACTTCAAGGAGGAAACCTCCACAAAAATGAAATAAGATACTAATTTGTAATATATCCTAAAATATTAACCACTATATCCTATAATAATCTAGATATCCATGATTATTCCATAGGTCGACCATACTAAGAACATAGATACATGCAATATGATAATATGAAAGGTATGTAAGCCACAAGTTGATCACACATATTCTTAGATGCACTATAGATTAAGCTCATAACACACCCCTCCCCTTTAAAAAAACATTTCCCTCAATGTTGACATAACTTCGAATGTTTTTGTAATAAATCTTCATCCTCCCATGTTGCATCTTCATGATTCATACTCTTCCACTTGATCAAATACTCATTAATCTATCTTTTTCATATCTTTGTTTTTTGTGTGTGAAGGATCTCTTTAAGTTCTAAAATTAATATAACTTACTCATCTAGTTCAGGTAACTCAGTCTAGGTAAAAACTCTATGTCCAATGATCTTCTTAAATCAAAGATACATGAAATAGATGATATATGTGACTGGATTAGAATAACTCTAGTTTGTATGCCACACTACCAATTTTATGTAGGATACAATAAGGTCCATAATACTTAGAATAAATTTTGTTATCCTTTTTTAATTATTTAAAATACATCTTATTATATGGATTCAATCACACAAAGAACTAATCATAAATATTTAAATTCCTCTCACTATGGTGAAGATCAACTTAATACTTCATTCTATTTTGTGGCATTTCTAAATTCTCCCTTAAACTAGTTTGATGTTAAATGTATTCCTCAATAATTTGAACCTTGGTTATACATTAAAATATAATTTATGAATGGGGTATGATAAGCATAAATTTTCATAAAGTGGGACATTTTATAAGAGGTATGGAAGGAAGTGTTTTACCACCATTTAGCTAGTGCCATCAAATGGACCCAACGTTCTTGTTTATTTGATGCAAAATAATAGATATTTCCTTCTCAACATTTTTTGACAACATATATTTTAAAATTAGATTGAGGATCATAAGATGAGCTATGTGAAAACTAAGTACCCAAACATGAAAATAACTCACTCCAAAATTTACTAGTGAAGATAGGATCATGATCACTTACACTGATCTTGGGAGTACCATGCAACTTTTGAATTATATTAAGAAAGCAAAAACTATTATACTAGATACAAATGGTTGTGATAAGAAGAAAAAATGAGCATATTTTATGAGTCTATCCATAAATACCATGATGACATTTTTACCTTTAGACCTCAAAAAATATATAAAGAAATCCATGGAAACCTCCTCCCACCTCTAGCTAGTGATGGATAATGGTTATAGAAGATCTAGTCTCTTAATTGTTTATCCTTGTTATGTTGACATACCATGCATTATTCCACAAATTACTATATATCCCCTTTGATTCCTTACAAAATAAATATTATTTGATTAGATTATATGTTTTGAAAAAAACTTCAGTTACCCCTATTGGAGATGTAAGAATCTCCTGAAAGATATTTTGTTTAAGGACATAATCCTTGCATAGGTATAATATGTCTTTATACCATAATGTGTTCCATTTTCACTCAAATTTTTCAAAAATACCCAAACCATGATCAAGATTCTAAATCAAGACATGTTTATCTATGTAATTCTCCCATTATGATATTAATTCTTGTAATCAATTTACTTTCCACATGGAGATTATGCATTGCAATGCCTCAACTGATTCAATCTTCCTAGAAAGTACATTTACTACCAAATTATTTTTCACTTTCTTACATACCATTTAAAAGTAATATCCAAACATACTAATCACCTTTTTTTTTATTATTTGGATGACAACTATTGTTCCAAAAAATAATTTAGACTATCATGATCAATATTTATGTGGAAGTGTCTACCCATCAAATAAGGCATCTGTTGCTTGTGTACATGAAGAATATTCATCATCTATTTCTCATAGATTCTATTGAGCTTGTTTTTTCCCTTTATTTGATTAATCCTAAATTAAATGGGTCTTCTTTATTGCATGAGTATTTCCCCATAGAATATCTTGATGCATCACATATAACAACAAATGTTTTGGAAAAATTAGGGGTCACCAAAATTGGAGTGGTGCACATAGACTCTTTTAGCTTCTCAAATTCCTTAGTAGCTAGTTTAGTCCAATGGAAGGAATCTTTCTTAAACAAGGTTATGAATGGGTATTCTATGCTTCTATAGTTTTTTACAAATATGCGATAGTAACATGTTAGCTACAAAAATCCATAAAGGTAATTAAGGATCTTTGGCACTTTCCACTCCATCATAGCTTTTACCTTTTGAGGGTTGAAATTGAATCCTTCATGTGAAATAATATGACCTTATTAATCCACTTTATGGACTCCAAAATCACATTTGGAAGGTTTTTCATAAAGGTGATGTTGTTTCTGAACTAATAGTACTTGTTTCACATGATTCAAATTGTATTCCCAAGTTTTTCTATATAATAGGATGTCATAAAAAAACCAACATAAATTTCCTTTAAAAATGCCTAAAAATAGTATTCATTAATCTCTAAAATGTAGATGATACATTTTTGAGACCAAAAGGCATGACCATAAACTCATAATGGCCTTCATGAGTTCTAAAATTTGATTTAGGGATATCCTCATCTCTAATATGAATCAGATGATACTGAGAACAAATATATAGCTTGGTAAAATAAACAAAACCATGTAATTCATCAAAAATATCACAAATTACTAGAATAGGTAACTTATCTTTGATGGTGTAACTATTGAATTATCTATAGTTAGGTCACATTCTCCAAGTGTCATCCTCCTACATCATGACCACTTGGGAAGAATATTTACTTTATCTATGTTAGATAATACATGCCTCTAGCATATGTTGTACCATATTTTTTATATCACTTTATTGACATATGGATACTTTTATGGTATTATGTTCCATGGTGTGCTACCTAGAACCAGTCTTATGACATAATCATGTTCTCTGATTGATGGTAGGACTTTTAACATTGGACTAAAAAATATTGGGTGGTCATCAAGAATCATTTGTAAATCAAGATGTGTAGACACATTTATTGGTTTAAATTCTATGAAAAATAGTCTTGCTTCAAATCCTTCATCCCTTTTTTTAGAATCTTTATCATCTGATGTGACCTAACCAAATGGGGAAACTTTTCCTATAATCCCCATAGTTTAAATGTCCTACCTTTAAAATGAAAGTGCATGAATATTTCCTATAAATTCATCTCTATTTTTCCCAAATTAGCGAGCCATTATAATCTCAAAATAATTTTAAACCCACCGATGGGAGTAAAAAACATAGGATAATTAAGCAAGTAGTCCCCCATGGCAATAGTAATATTATGGCATTTTTTAGAACAATTGCTTGTTCCACCATTTTCAATCATGAATTGAAATTATATGGAAATAAAATGGTTCAAAAAATTAGGAAAATTACTATTGATGAAATTATGTCTACTTTGTAAGTCAATCAACACCATCATTGTTTATTTCTCGAGGAATCCTACCACCTTAAAAGTTTAAGAGGTAATTATACTTGAAAGGGCATGAAAGGAGATAATAAGGAGAGAATATTCAAATTCCTCCTCTAGCTCTTCCATACCCTCACTTGAGGAATCATAATTTTATTCATCCTCATTGGATCCTTAAACGTATAATAACTTATTTTCATCACATTTGTGTTTTTTTTTCCACTTGTCGTAGCTAGAATATAACCCTTTAGAATCCTTCTCTTCTAATTTCTTATGGGTTAATCTTGTAGGTTATGAAAATGATGGTGTTGTGATATTGAATTCATGGCCATGAGTTAAAGCCCTTATTCTGACCAAATATTTTTCCTTTGCCTGGGGTGTGAATGGTATGGATTTATAAATGGGCACGAGATTAAACATGAGAACCTCAAGTTGGATTTTATCCTTGATCACCCATAAGAATAGGTTTGTGATGTTATTTTCATTGATGTCATCCATGTGTAAAGATACATTATATAATTTATAAATATAATCCTTAATAGTACATGTTTATTTTAACTTTAATAATTAACTAAATTAGTTTTATAATAATTTTTTTTCAATAGTGCATTTGTGGTTCCTCAGTAAATATAAACCACGTAACATGAGCACCCTTATTTTTATTTTGAGCACACAACCACCTATACCAAATGAATTAATTAGGTTCCAAATAGAGAGATGTTGTGATCTTATTTTTACCACATGGGATCTGATGTAGATTAAATAGCTTTTCCATTTTATTTATCCAAGTGAGTGGATCCTTACCATCAAACTTGTGCACTTTCACTTTTGACAACATGTGCTTCAAACCAATATTGGAGTTATGACTATTTAGATTGGGATAACTTGATGGGATTGATGAAAAATTATTTTGTGAAAGCTAAGATACAATAGTGGTAAACTAATCACTCAGAGTTGATAATTGATTGTTCATATAATCCATTCCCCTTTTACTGCATTATGATTATCCTTCCTCACCATGCTTTGTATATTTCATTGAATTTGTTGAACTACATTAAAAATTAACAAATATTAAGTTCTAAACTCCATGTTTTCCTTGTGAGGAGTTATTGGAGTGTCTTGACCTTTACCACATCCAAGAGTGTTAGGAATATACATGCATAAACCTTATGATGGAGGGGTTTGAGCCCCAAAAAAGTGTACCAGAAGATCATACCATTACAATTATCTTAATATGACATATCAATGACTACTAATTTGTAAAAGGGTGAAAAAAAGTATAGAATTTATTAAACAAAAAATACTTTGAATAATACTGTAGTAGAAAAAAATAAATTCTTCCCAAATCACAAGTTATACTTTTTTATCCTTTAACTTTTCAAATTATTATAACACCATATCCAAAAAATAAACCCATTAAAACTAGACCAAACTGATTATGTGATACCACTTGTAATAAAATTACTTAGATATTTCCCAATAATAGAATAATATATTAGAAAATTAAACATAATAATTAGATCCACAACAATAAGTGACAAAAGAGCATAATTCTTTACAATTATCAATGATCCACTTCGAGGGGTTAACCTACACAATAATGAAATAAGATCAAAATTCAAAATTATCTTAAAATACTAACTTATATCTCATATATATACTTTACCTATAAATGGTTATTCCATAGGATAATCATACTAAGAATTTAGATAAATGTAATAAGATAATATGAAAGGTATGTAAGCCACAAGTCAGCCCCACATTTCCCTAGATGTATTATAGGTTAAGGGTGTAGCATCAAATTTATCTAAATAACATCTATCCATTATGGGTGATCAACATCATCAAACTCAAATTAATCATCTATATCAATGATCTAATCTATTAGTTTTTCTAGGTTAAAACTTCCAAAAAAATTGAAAAATTCACTTTTTTGCCTCATCCAATCCATGAGATATATCTCAAGAAACTACCTTTGCATAAATCAATTTTATTTTCATCACCTTTGGTACCTTATACTCTTTATTCTTATTCCTTATCATCATTATATTTTTCCATTAAAATTAATACCCTCCATGATCTTCATTGATAGCATCCAAACATGTTTGAACAACATGCAACACATCTAAGACCACAACTCTTCTATAAAATCTTCTAGGTGGTGTCATCCATATATTTTCAAATTAATATTCTCACCTTGGTTCTCTACACACCTTTTCTTATAGGAGAACAATACCTAGATAGCTTCTTCATGTTCAATGCTCTGCTAACTTCATTCTACTCACTAATCTCTTTGCAAGCTAAACCTGCACTAATACCACTTGATGCATTCATGTTCAAAGGTCCCAATGATAGGATACATTACAAAACACAACCTAGATCACCTTGCATGTATATATAAAAAAAATCTTGCATTTATATAATAAAGGATTATAATAGTCTCACCCAAGAATAATCTACATGTTTTCTAAGTACACATATAATGTTTAAGGCTATAGGCCTTCCTCTCTCTTCTAAGCTTACTTTCTTTTTGTCTAAAAAATAAAACAATCTCCATAATAATTATAAACAAATCTCCCAAAATGAACTCCAATTCATTCTTTTATAGACTCACCAAGGTGCTAATGTGTAAAATCACCCATGAAAAAATGTGACTAACTCATGCATATCTTGAATCCTCTTGAAATCCTTTTCATGTAACTACTAACAAATTTTAATTAATTTGGTACTATATTAGGTGAATTATATAACTCATTAGTCTATTAGTATAATTATAGGCTTCAATTATCCTACAGAGTCTAAATATCAACTACTTATTAGATCATATCAATGTGTAGTTAATTTTCACTATTGTCACATTTTACATTGATTCATAATTTATGGTTTAGACCAAGATATATTAATGTTCATCATAGATTGACAATAATGAAAATCATGTTTCACCAAAGTA
This sequence comes from Torreya grandis, assembly GCA_037957365.1. Lineage (NCBI taxonomy): Eukaryota > Viridiplantae > Streptophyta > Pinopsida > Cupressales > Taxaceae > Torreya > Torreya grandis. Next base: position 1,156,380 of record JARHVA010005122.1, on the reverse strand, counting down.
TTTATGTACTCACATGTTTTTCCTCCCTATTTGGCCTTTTGGCATAATAAAACATACTTGTGTATGTCTACTACTATTACATGTGTACCCTCCATAGAATTAGACTTAGGAAATTCCTTTTTGATATAAGATTTACTTTGATATTGGGATTCTCACATATCAAAATTACATAAATTTACTGATCATAAGATTATATAGAGACTTAGGAGGTGAAACAAAAATGGATTGGTCTCATGTTATGCTCATCGGTAAAAAGAGAACATAAGAGATTGAAACCTAAGCTCAAAATGACTTAAACATTATAGAAATTAGATGATCCTCACATTGATATTATATATGAATAATTAGGCATGGAAAGTTATATGATGATGTATAGATATGATTTATACATCCCTAAACTCATTAATGGTAATACCAATGACATAAGGCTACTTGAGTTTGATGAAAGTTGTTCTTTTGCTAGCACATGTGCTGAAATAGTTTGTCTCTCATAAAAATGATTTATTAAAAATTAAATTCACAAAAAACATAGTATAATATGGTGATTTAATTATATGTTTTTAGGTTGTAGAGGATATGGGAATAAGAATTCTAAAATCTCAGGGTGATGTTGAATTCATCTTTAAACAAGCACAAAATTAGTATCAAGTGAAAAATGATAACCCAAGACACTATCAAAATAGGGTATGGAATGATTTAAAGTTTTTAAATCCTTCCATATAGTTGTAGTTCCTAGAGAAGATAATTTTAGAGATAATGCCTTAATTTTATCTACCTCTTTGTTGATTAATCACTTAGGGATTGATGATAATAAATAAACCACATATTTTTTTTATTGACCAAGTATCTCTAATAATTTTGAACATTGGAAAGTATTTTAAAATGATGAAAATATCATAGAATTATTTGAAAATGATGATATATACATTTAAAAGGGATTTATTTCACTTACAAAGATACAAATTCTCCAACCAATGAAGAAAAAGGTGAAGGTAATGTTGAATTTGATACTAAAAATAGGACTGAAGGAGAGTTTAAAGATGTAAAAATATAGGATGGAGTCATCCAACTCAAGGGGAATAATATTACAAAATGTATAGTCTCACTTAAATAAATGTTTGCTAAACATAACATGTATACTAAGAAGAAAATTCAATAACCATAAGGATATCTAGAATATGAGAGAGTAAATATCAATAATATGAAATAATGAAGATATGTAAACTAGAAAATGTTTTTATAGTAGAGAAAATAGAGGGTTTTAAATATTTTAAAGTTGTGAACAGATTCATTTTACTAGTGTTATGCTAACATGAAGTCTTTTATACCAAATGAGATAAGACATAATATCCCATTAAAACCAGGTACTAACCCTTATATGCAAAAGGAAAGACATTATAACCCCAATATTTTTGGTACAATATATGAAGAAGTGAAAAAAAATTTAGATGCCAGGAAATTTCTTTGATCCATCACCCAATCTTGATATAATTTATTGTGCCTATGAGGAATAAAAGTTGAAAAATTAATATATGTGTTTATTTTTGTAATTAAACTAGGCATCTCTCAAAGATAATTATTTGATGTCTATAATAGATCAATTTTTCAAGCAATAACTAGATTTGAGATGATGTTCATGCTTGATGGTTTTTCTAGATATAGTCAAGTATAAGTGGCACTCAAAAATTATTGGTGCAATATTTATATATGCATCTTTTATTTAAGTTTTATTTAGTTTATTAAGCTTTATTTAGGTTTGTTGACTTAGTTTAACATGCACATCTCCTTATATTAGATTAAGATAAGTGGCACTCATAGCTTGACCACTTCATATATCATGTATTTATTCACATGGAGGTTATTGCACACATGTCTATTAGATAGCCAAAAATAAAGTTCAACTACAACTCTTGATTTTGATATATATATATAGACAACTTTTATTTGTAAATTATAAGCTAGTTGATAATCAATTCATTTAGTTGACTTATTTGTAATATATTATTTTATTATTGTTTATTTCTTAAAAAAACTTCTAGAATTTTTGGAGTGAGCCATAACTATGGAGATATAATCATGAATATTTGTCTTCTCTTATATGGTGTCAAAGAAAGGTTTTTTTAGTTGTATAATTTTGTGTTTTCAACACTCTCACATTATTTTCCAGGACCTTAAGTAAGTTTTTGTGCCAATATACATTTTGGGTTTTCAAAATTGCCCTCTAGGTTTTCTTTGTGATAAGACTATAAATTAGGAATTTTTTCTGAGTTTTTTTTCTATTTCTGAGTAAATCAGATTTCTAGAGAGAGAGAGAGATTTTGGTGATTTTATATGAATTTTTAAGTTATGATTTGTAGGACAAACAATGAGCAAAAAATAAGATAATAATTTATTTGAATTATTTTTTAAAAATGGGTCAAATTTTATATCATTGGATTTCTCTCTTTAATATATTATTGAAAAGTCCTTATCTGCAAAAAATGAAGCACCGAGGCACCTTTGGTGAGAGTTTGAAGGTAAAGGGAAATTTAAATGGTTTCATTTAGTAGGGAGTACACCCCTTGCACTATTTTAGCTAAGCTCATCCCATTTATGCCACCACCACCCATGTGGCTATTGCTATCACCACCACTTCCACCCATAAGAGTCTCAAAATTTTCATTTTATTTAAAAAAAATTAAATCTTTGTCAATATAGTTTTTGAAATCATATGTGGCATAGTGGTTGTATTGGTTTTGTAAAGGATTTCAATAATGAACAAATTGGAGGTTACATATCCCCTAAAACCATTACTTTATTGAAATATTTTTAAGTAGCCTTCATCACCCATGTGACCACCTACTTTAGTTTTTATCCCCGAAGGGGCCACCCCTAACTAATACAACTTTATTTTGTAGCAACGAACTTTAAAAACTCATATTTATTGATCCAAGAGGCAGGAAGGGTATTTTTTCACTCCTTTTATGTTTTCATAGTCTTTGTAATGATGGGGTCTATTTCTCATTTTAATGGTTATTTTTTATATAAAAATACATTTTTTCCAAAATTTACTAACTTTTCCTATTTTTTAAACCCTCAAACAACCATATCTTTTGATCTACATGTCCGATCAACTTGTTTTTTTATTTTTTTGAAAGTGAGTGATTTTCCATGTTATTCATAGTAGTGACTTTAGATTAGTTTATTTTTATATCAAGACTATACTTTAAAATTTTCTTCTACAATTTAATAATTATAAAACTCTATTGAATTACATCATGAAATGTAAAATGAACTCACTTATAAAGTGCAAAAAAAATTGGTATATGGGGATTATGTTAATGCATATGTTTATTGTATTCACACTATTTTATAAAGTGCCATGGGGGGTTTGTTATGTTTTTTTCATAGCCTTGTCTACCTTCATTCATGTGTGCCTTATTTCACACACCTTTTTATTAGTTACAAGTACCACATATGGTTATATTGGGCATTCTTATTTGGGCTCATGTATTATCATTGTACTTTCTCTACTTTATAAAGTATCATGGGGGTTTTGTTGTGTTTTTTTCACAACCTTGTCTACCATTATGTTTGTGTGCATTATTATTTAGGCCCTTATTACTCATTGGTGATCTTATTCATTACTTTTATTGCCTTTTTTGGGGCTTAGTTGGATACACATTTGTTTTTCTATAATTATCTCTACTTAGTATGGGGGGTTATATTATGGTTAATGATTCCTTAGTTTCATATTTAAGTGATCTATGTACCTAATATTTATTCCTATTTACTATGCAGGTGTAAAAACTAGTTACCCATGTATATTGGTGAGTTGGAACATGTACCATATAGACATTCATTGTATTACTTTTGATGGAACCTTTACTCTTGGTTTCTTATTAATGAATCTACCAAATCATGCTATATAAAATATTGACTATAGAAGACACCTTCACAAATTGATAATTATTTATGATAATGTTAGAATTGTGTCAACTACATGTTCAACATGCTCCATTGTTTTGGTGGTTCGAGCAGTGTTACTTTGTATCACTCATGTAAATTTGTATCTCTCTTGGTCCTCATATGGGTTATTGATTTCATTATATTCATAACTCTCTTTGACCCTCATCATATTTGGAAGCATCTTTGATCTTGACTTCATTGGATGTTCTTTAGTTCTATAGTGTTGTAGTTGTTTTTTAGAAGATACTTCTATAACTTATTTATGCAGGAGCCTATTTCATCGAGCAATATCTCTTAGACCATATATATAGGGGGGTTTTCATAGAGGTTTTATCTTTTTATCTACTAATGAAGGAACATTTTTTTACATGGGTACCTTATCAAGCCTAGTTTCCTAGAGCCATTTTAGATTATTTTGAGCCTCATTTATTTTTTGTTAGACTTCCATAAGTATACATTAGGGGAGGGTGTTAGTACAATATTTATGTATATGATCATTTTATTTAATTTTTACTTGGTTTATTTATACTCATTTAGATTTGTTGAATTATTCTAGTATGCACACCTCCTAAGCTTAGATTAGGATCAGTGGCACTGATAGCTTGACCACTTCAACTCTCATGTTGATCTAGGAGCATCAACAAGTCAATGTAAATAAGATTTTATAAATTTAATGGTTGGGTTGGTAGGTTTTAGGTAAGTGTAATGAGTCTTATTTTGGAATAATAAATGTGTTAATATAATGAGGTATTTAAAATTTTGTTTTTTATGCATGTTTTGAGTTTTCCTACCAAAATAAGAATTCAAATATTTGAATATATGTGTCAAATGAGAGTATTTTCTCACTTTATAAGTTTGTATATGATCATGATTATTTATGTAAATGGTTAAATATGTATTATTATGTGTAATTAATATTTATAAGGTCTTAACTCATCATAATTCATGTATATACCCACTCAATAGTAACTCTTAATTTAATAAGTCAACAAGTTGTACTTTGGGAAGGAAGATAAGATTGATTGAGAGATATTTGATAGAGTAAATCAAGACTAGAAATTAGTTTAGAAATGATAAGTATTAAAACATGTAAAAATTATCCCAATAAATAAATGAATAAAGTATAAATGACAAGGAGGAAGGCAAAAAATAACAATTTTGTGTAGAGAATCTATGGTGTGTGTGTGGGTCTACACAAGTCTAAATGTAAATTATCAAGCATAAATAAAGGAAAGAAGGTCCATTATGGTTTTTGATGAATCATAATATAATATTAACATTTAATTTCATGATTGTGTTTGTCATTTGATCTTGTTTCATGTTATTATTATATTTTCTAATCAACAGACGTCTAAAAACACAAAAAAAAATTGTACATAGTTCAAGAAAAAGCAAGATTTTTATGTAATTTTATGAATGATAAGCTTGGATAATGGTGAAAAAAATAATATAATATTTTATCTATTATAATAAAAATGGAATCATAATTTAAAGTTCTTATCACTCAAGATATCTAAAAATAGTGTCACGGGTTTGTATTTTGAGCTAAAACCCTAGATCAAGGTTTTACATATTAAAAATGCAATAACTTGTGAACCATCCATCCAAATTCCATAAAATTTTATATAAAAGTTAGATAATATGTATTTTAAAAGATAAAATTTGTTTCAAGTCTTTTTTAGTCCATAAATAAATATATAAGCAATTATATTTTGTAGACATGTGGGTTTAAGCTTAGTTGAAGGTTTTAGTGGAGAAAAACAACTATATCTATGAACTAAACAATATGAATAGTTTTCAAAAAATTAAAAATATTAAATAAGATATTTATTGAATTTAAAAATTAATTTAAATGTATTTAAGTGCCAAATTAGAAGTATATTGTCAAATTATAGTTTGCAGGCCTATAGGAAGGCATAGAAAAGCCTTGTGTTAAAAGGTGTATAAATTGAAAATGAATAAACCAAATATGATGAAACTTAAAAAAAAAGTTTAAATAATTTTTTTATGATGTGATACATATTTTTTAAGAGTTTTTTAACACATAAAAATTTGTGATCAGAACATAATCAATAGGCTTGTGTGTATCAGGTTTAAAGAAAGCTTGTTTTAACAGTCCTAAAAGGAGCATAACTTTAAAATTAGTTATTAAAATCTCATTAAACATCATAATTATAGAAAAGGATGTTTTTTAATATTTATAATTTTTTTCAAGGGTTTATTCCACATACAAATAAATTTATGGTTAAAACACAATCTGTAGGTCTATATACAAGTTAAAAATCTGAATGTTGTCTTGTTACAAATTTCAAGCATAAAGAATGAGATAAGTCTCTTAATTGAGTTATATAGATCCAAAAAGGATATAATAATCTTATAAATAAAAAAATGGATTATCTATTACACTTGTTTGGGGAAGGTGATAATCCAAATTAAGAACAAGATTAGATCTAAGGAAAGGTAAGGATTAGTTTTATGAATGAAAGATCCCCATTATTCTGAGTTTGTGAACATTATCAAAAACCTAAAAAGCATTTATAAACTTAAAATAATATTTTTTAAGTTTATATTCATTTTTATTAGGATTAAAGCCTATAAAAAGTAAGATAAACCTTGTAAATCAAGTCTCAAATGATTATTTACATGTATGTTACAAGAATCAGATTTAATGTTAAAAAAACATCAATTTCTTGTTTGGTTAATGAACTAAAGGGAATATAAAAGAGTTGAAAATTAATTATGTTATTGATTTGAGGTTAAAGTATTTAAAATAATAAGATAACTAGACCCTATGAATCCCCTATTTACATTAGATTGGCCATAGAGACATAGAAGACCTAGTTGGGTATACCTAGAAGAGGTCTACTTACATCACATGTGTCTATTCATGTGGAGGTTTTTGTACACATGTCTGTTACATATTTATAAATAAATTTAGACTATAACTCTTGGTTCCTCTATATATAAACCACTTATATTTATAAATTTTAAACTAGTTTATAGCCAATTCATTTAGTTGATTTACTTATAATATCTTGTTTTATTATTGCTTATTCCTGATAATAACTTATAACATTTCTAGAGTGATTCATACCTATGGATATATATTACTCAGCCTTTGTATTTTATTTCAATAATAAACATAAAAATACCTTTATAACTCCTTTTATTACCTTTACATACATGTAGATACTGTTTAGACTCATTAACACTAGTGCCACATTTTAGTGGGCCATGGATCTAGCTTTCAGTGATATGACAAAAAAGAATATAGTGGTTTATCTCAATGATCTTATTATGGTATCCAAAAGGTAATAAGATCATTAAGAACACCTCAATATGGTTTTTGAAATATGTTGTCACATTGTATCTAAATAAATCATAATAATTCCACCTTTATAGTCACTACAAGAAATATTTTGGGTCGTATAGTTTAAAAATAAGGACTTAAAATTGATCCTGAAAGAGTGAAGGTGATATAGCACCTATCTTTTCCCATTAGTAACCATATAACACACCTCTTATTTATTAATATGAATTTGTTGAGATGAAGTGTACCTAGAATTGAAGAGCTTAATAGGCACATTGCTTACATAATGTGAGGAAAGGTGTCTTTCAAATGGATAAATGTTGATAAAAAGGATTCTGATGAATTAAAAATTATTATTTATATTGATCATGTGCTAGTGTGTTAAAATTTTAGGAAATGCTTTGTTATGTATTTTTACTCTTCTTAACATACATTATCAATCATTTGGTTACAAAATAACGAATAAGGGATGCAATTCTTAATCACTTTCATGATATGACCTCTTAAATATCACAAACTAAAATATTACCCATTTGAGAAAGATTCCTATTTCATGGTCAAAGATATGAAGCATTTCATATTATATATCTTGAATTATCATACCATAGTGATGGTTCCCAACACAACTATCAAGTACATCTTGACACAATATTAACTCAACTCAAAAAGGGGTGGTTGAATGTTCAAGGTATAATAATTGGACTTAGAAATAAATCCCACCAAGATGATTAGAGGTAGAGGCATGTGAAAATTGATTACAATGGAAGAAGATGATAAGAGGAAAGCTATAATAGAGGAGATTAACAAAGAATAATCTAAAGATAAATCAATGGTTGTCTTCATTGGCTCTATTGGAGAATGGTAGTTTTTAGCTAAATTTTGGCTACCATTAGAGGGGTTTACAAAAAAAAATTCCAATCAAACCTCCACCTTGATTGACATTCTTAAAATTTCATTGAAAGTCATGTTTAGCATAGTTTAAAGTATGTTTGACAAGTTTAAGGTGAATGTCCTTTATAACATCATAATTTTATAGTGATATATGTCCTAGTAAAAAGAGTTTAAAGAGTGTCAAAGGTTTATAGGTATTTTTCATGTCATTTAATTCATGTTAATGTCATTTTATATGCACCATGGTCTGTACAAGTGTCTTAAATGAAGGCAAACATCCTTCTAACATTATAACTCATTTTGAAAAGGCTTTCTTGATCATTTTTAATGTCTAAGGAAGATTATTATAATAAAATGGTAGGTTTTAATAAAAGGGAGGTTATGTCACATTACCCCATGTCTTTAAAAGTGTGAATAATCTAAAGGAACACTTATGAGTTTAGTTTAGTCAGTTTCTAAGTAGAATATGATAGTTCTTAGGAAAAAAGAGAGGTTTTCAAAGGTTTGTGCAGGTTTGCAGAGAAAGGATCACTTATAGGAATTCCCATGGCTTATTAAATCCTGTATGGATCGAAAACCATGAATTTAAGGTAGTTATAGAACCAAATATAATAAAAACCTAGTTAGTCTCCCTATTCCTCTCCTTGGTAGCTTCATAAGGCACATTGATTTTCACTTGGTACAAGGAGGAGAGAAAAAGTTGGAAGATTAGATATTATGAATATTATGGTACCCTAATGAAATTAAATTTTATAGCATTGGTCATATTATTCATCTCCCCAAATTTATGAATAATTTAGAAGAAGTTAGGGGATCAAAATGCACTATCAAACCCTATAGGGTCAGTTTTGGACTTCTCAAGTGAATTTGTGAACTCGTTTTTGAAGGCATGAGATTTTTTAAGTCACTAATCACCCATATAAGTATTTTGAAACCATCTCCAGTCATACTCATGTTTGTACAAGTCATAAATGAGTAGCATCCTAAGAATGGTAAAGTTATAGGTTTACATTGTAGAGCTTTGAGTTCTCCAAGAGGTTTGATGTGAAAAAGTGTTTGGGATGGTTTTTAAAAATTAATATATATCTATTCCATATTATATGGGGTATTCAAGAATTTTTCCAACCCTCACTAAGTTCAACTTTCATACATGGCCATTTTGTGTGAATGTGTCTTCATTGTTTGTAGGTAATGGGCAACAAGAGCATGTTAGTGATGGGTTTTAAAGTCAAGAAGTCAATAGAGGAGCCTTTAAAAATAGGAAAAAAACCTAATATATTTTAGTAATCACAAAAACTCATATATTTATAAAAATAATAGATATCCACATTTACAATCCAAGAGCCAAAATGCACACCTATAGGTGCATACCAAGCATGAAGACCAAACAAGCCTAATACTATGAATGATAAAAATGTGTATGATGGTGTGGTGATCATGGAGGTAATAATTTAATTATGTTGTGATATAACTATCCTTGGATTAAAATTCTAAAAATACCTAAAACAAGATGGATGTAGACCTACAAGTTTGCAGACTTATAGGTCTACACCCATGACCCAAAACATGAACATTTGGCAAAGAAATAAATGTATTTAGAGGGTCTCAGAATATTCATTTCCTCTTCTAAGTAAAAATAATGTGTAAATGTGGTATACAGTGGTTATGACCCCTAGTGTTGAAGAATAACTCATTGAAAAGACATGAAATGGCCCTTATGCAGGCCTACAAGAAGGTGGATCTATTGTTGGAAGTTTGACAGAGATGTTATAGGTAAGAAAGAAAGTATATGAATTTTATCAATTGATGATACAATCACTCAAATAATCCCGTACTCCTTTTATATATATTTATATTAAAGAAACCATTCTTGTTACCTCTCTGGCTTGAACATACACCTAGTCTAGGGTTTTAGCCATTTCTCAGTTTACCCATCCATATAAGATTATAGACCCTCAATTTTTAAATGGAGAATAATTAATAGGTCTTAAAAGTTAATGAAAAATTATCTTTGGGTTTTACATTTTTGAGGGATGTTTAGATCCAAATCTCAGTTTCTTAGGCTAGAGACTTAATTAAGGGCTAATAGAGAGAAAGACAGGTGGATCAATCATACTTTCATTGAGTGTTTGGTGATGATATTTTGAATATATTAGGAAGAGACAAATTGGTACTAAAATATATATTTTGTTTGTTGTTATCATATTTTTAATATTCTAGGCAAGGAGATTTATACATTTTGAGGGTTATAAGGAGATGAAGATAGATATTAGGCCTCCATAAAGACCTACAAGTCTGTCATTAAATAAGAATTAAAAGAGAGTAAAATAAGTGTAATATTTTTTTACTAAAGGATTATAGTGATCTAATTCAGTGTTTATATAATCGAAGGACATAAAATCCTAAAAGACTAATTAGGCATAATAGGCCTAAATAAGCATACTTGGGCCTATGTATAAGAGGTGAACAAGCTTGAATCCTCCTGACTAGTTGGCCAATTGATAGGTGATATTGGATGAGTAACATGGCCTAGGAAGTTTTTATAAATATTGGATCCATTGATAAAGAGGGAAAACATGATAAAAGCTTGTTAGGGCTAGAAGACTAGGACTATGGGTCAACCCTTATGCAGGGCTTAAGGTAACTTTCATTCATTTGAGGGGTTAATATTTTCAAGAGACCACATGAAAATCTCATATGGCATGTCATATACCTCATTAAGGTTTTTTTGAACTCAAAATAAACACTCATGTTCCTTTTTCCATAAATCCTTCTCTCTTGAGCTTAAGAATAGAAACCTCACTACTCGAGATCTTTATTCACGTGTAAACATCCATGACCAAATTCATGAGATCTTGATCCATTTGATAGAGGTATATAAGGTTTTATACTAAAAATTATTACAATTTTTTTGGACATTAGGGCCCTTGGGGCTATGAACAATTATTAAAAATCTAAGACACCTTAAACCTGATAAGAGATCGATCAAGAAGAATGTGAAATAAATGCATATAAATACATTTAATTTGTCATAAAAATAAATAAATTACATTTTACAACTTTGAGATTTATTGAACCATATAATATTATTGTTCAACCATATGTACAGATGCAAAAAATGCCCAATTTATATAGGATTTTGAGGTGAAATCAAATTATAGAGATAGATGAATGAATGTAAACCATCAGGGAATGTGTATTAACATGTTATCCAACATATAAACCCTCAAATCACTCTTATTTACCCATTAAATTACTCCTACATGTATTTATCAAGAAGGTATTTTTGGATGTGCTAGTGGAAAGTGACATGGTCACATAGAGGGTCAAGAACAACAAGGTTTGAGTTCCTTTAAAGTCTACATCATTGACTAAAATTTATTATAGTATTATAAAAATTTATCTCATTCCTTTATAAAGACCCTTTGAAGCATTCATGATGATACGAATGGTAAGTGTCAAGCAACTAGACCTAGAAGCTCAATAGGTTTGCAAGATCAATGAAGAAGGTCCTTTGTGATGAAGTAGAAAACATGGTAAAGTGTCAAAAGGAGAATTAAATGAGTATATCAATTTTTCAAACAAATTAATATGGCCCAAATATATTTTTAAATATGATGAAACTTGAAGAAGGTGAATAGTATTTTCACCAACTTATGCTAAAATAGTTCGTATAAGATGGACACATGCCCAAGGGAGATCATTGGGTAGTTTTTTACTTAATACTAGCTAAAAGTCATCATGGAATATTCATACGTCCATATTTTCCTATTTTATTCCTCATTCTATATAGTTGGCCTTTTTTAGCATTGTAAAGATCCACAAAATTGATATGGAAAAGCCATACTAAATTTGGTACTTATTTTACCTCTAGAATAAGAATTCAAAATAATTTTGGTATCCTCAAATATTTCATTTGGTTTTTGATGTGGTTTTGTTGTTTAATGATAAGTGATAGTTTGTGTCCTTGCATTTATCCATTTCCTTCATGCCTTATGTGAGTAATTTGTCTTCTAATAGGTCATATGATGTGTATCTAGTAGCTTTGTATGGTTTTAAGTTTGAGAAAGGTTATTAATATCTAGTAGAAGGAATATTAGGTTTTCACCTTGAATACTAAATTTCACCTTACCTTCATATTAAAGCACTATTATTATAGGGGTTACATTTGAGTGTCGAGATCAATAATGTATTTATTTTCATAGTGTAAGTGTAAATAAGTAGTGGAGTTAAATTTCATCCATCACCTCCTTATTTTCAATTTTGTTTTAGTTCTCTTATACCCCTTTTCCTCTTAATAAAATAGGTTAGTGATCAGATTTAGGTGTTGTACATGGGAGCTATCCCACAATCTATATATTCACCTCTTCAATTAGGTTACCCACACTTAGAGGTAATTACATGTTATCCTAAATTGAGAAGGCTTGAGCAACATTATCTAAGATGAAAATTTGGGTGATATTAGTTCTAGAACACCTGGTAGGACTCTTGGTCCAAGAATTTTTCTAAGGTTGATGTTGGTCTTGATAAATTTGAAGTTGTAATAGTTTCCTTCATGCAGTATCTAGCGACTCCAAAAATCAATGGCTATTGGTTATAGATTAGTTCCCATTTTTGTGCATAAGGTAAACAAAATATCGTTTAGTAAAGGTATTATTTTTTATTTTTTAGAGTTACCTTATTTTTTAGTCAAGATAAGAAGATTTACTAATAGATATCCTTATCTAAAGAAGTATTTTGCTACTCACATACCTATAAGGAGACTCTTGTTGGGTTCAATTTGTAAGATGGAATCATAAATAAATATTCCCTTTTTTACATTCAATGGTCAAATCCCTATATCATTTGCACAATATGAGGTTATTCCTATGGTATCCCTTAAGAGTGTTCTTTCATACATGGGATATTATACCATTATCCCTATTGAGCACATAAGGAATATAGAAAACTTATGCAATATACACAATATCACTCAATAGGATGTAACTACTAGGATGATAGTAATCTCCTTCAAGGGTAAGGCTCTTGATTGGTATGGGACTTTGACCCATAATTTTATTGACTGATGGTATCACTTAGGTGAGATTTTAATGAAGAGGTTTGAAGACAAGAGTGATAACTTGTCATTTATAGAACAACTAACCACCATCAAGAGGTTCCCTTAAGAGGTCATACAATATTTTAACACTAGATTTTAGAAAAAATGGGATAAAATTCTAATCTTGGTAAGGCCTACTGCACATCATGCATTTCTCTAATACCTCAACTCTTTTAAAAGTGATATATCTATGATGATACAATGCATAAGAGGGGATACACTACCTAATGCCTATGAAATTTCTATCAATTATGATATTTATCTTATACATGCTAGGAAGATATCTCCAAGATCCCCTATGCCATTATTCCCTAATGTACAAGCCCATATGCCCACAATTTATCCCATCCCTACACCCAAGTATAAATAAGTTACCCCTAACCCTCTAATAAAGTCAAATAAGGTAGATGTGATAAAGGATCTTAGAGAAGAGATCCAAACTCTCAAAAGGCAAAAATAACAATAATATCAATGGAGATCCCACCAAGGTTCTTATCAAACACACTAGCCCTATTAGTCTTAGCAAGCTAATAGACCATATTTACAAATCCATTCTCAAGGGAGAGGGTAGCTAACTCAAGTAAGTCCATACAATATTCAAATTACAAATGATCCTTAAACCTCAAAATCTCTAGTTCCTATCCAAAACAATCTTGTGCAAGTTAATGAAGAGAATCTTCCATGGGACCAGCCTCATGACTCATCTACCTATGCAAATGAGACATTCAATCAAACGTTTATGGCATAATAGAGGAAAATTACTACTATGACTATAGATGAGGTACCTAATGAAGGAGAAATCAATTGAGGGATTAATCAATCAGAAGCCACTAGGGTTAACTATCTTTAATAATATTCCTATGTAGTGAATTATCAAGGGCACCTAAATAAGGACTCAAATCTTATAGCTGCAAATACAAGGGAAAATAGAAGAGTGGTTGAGGAGACATTAGATATAAGTAAGGATCCAAATATGAAATCTCCAACATCCTAATGGGCTTATGTGTCTAATAAATTCCCTAGTGTTTAGGAAAATCAAATATTTTAGAATGTTAAAGGTTCCTTCATGCATCAATATTCACAAGCTTTAGGGAACACTATGACTCTTAGTGAAAAAGCTAAGGTTAGTTGGTATTTTAAAAACATTATAGAATATATGTAAAGGGTCAATGTAAAAATCCTATTTTGGGATACATTGTCAATCCCTAGATAAAGTAACCTTCTCTAAAAAGAATTGTCCAAATTCAATACATCCTTAAGACAAGCTAGTGAAAAGGTGGTAGTTTTAGCAGATGCATTAAATTCTAATGATGGGTAGCCAACTAAAAATAAGAAACCATATAAACCTCTCCTTTCTACCTCTCTATAATAATTAGAGATTCATTGGTTCATAATTTCCTAATAGATAATGGAGCAAATAACTTAGTCATGCCAAAATAGGTAGATGATAAGTTAAATTTGAAATATGAACCAAAATCTAAAGGTATGTTGCAATTGGATGGATCAATAGCTAAAATAGTTGGAACCATCAAAGGTTTACAACTTACTATTCATGCTTGTCCTAACTTATCCATTTCATAAGATGTTTTGGTTGTGGATGTACCTCCCCATTTTGCTCTATGTTTATCAAGGGACTTTACTGTTAATATTGGGAAATACTTGAATTTAGATTGGTTTTATTTGGCATTTAGGACTAGATATGGAGTCAAAGTTTCAATCAATTCTAAGCCTATAGTTAATTTTCATGTATAACCTTATGAACCAAATACATCTATCATGAATTTCACTATCACTAATGAGGTATACCATCCTAATGACCATGAACTAATTGTACCTCTTGATTGCATACCTGATATTTTTTTAGATGAATGGGGTATTAAAAATAATTATTTTTATCCTTTCAAAGACATTGAAGATACTAGCATAGGGGTCTATTGTATGAATGAAGAGGGAGATAACATACCATCCCTTTAGAAGCCTAATGAGAATGAAAAAGGAATGTGTTAATTATTCTTTGATGGTTCAAGGACCAAAAATGAAGTAGGGGTAGGTAGAATGCTTGATTTTCCTTCCAAGGATAAGTACTTTTCTACCATTAGGTTCCAATTTAGCTATTATTAGAATGCAATAGAATATGAAGGACTTGTTCATGGCCTCCAATGGGCAATGAAGACATGTATAAGGAAATTTCAAGCCTATAGTGATAGTGAACTAGTAGTACAATAAGTTAAATGATAGAATGTTATAAATACTCCATTATTAAAGGCATACAAGCATAAGATTTGGGAACTTATTAAATAATTTGAGGACTTCAACTCAAAAATTAGTCCCAAGAGAAAAGAATCAACATGTTGATAGGTTGGTAGAAGTAGGGGATCATTATGACATCTTAAATGATGTCAAAAGTGATAAATATCAACCACATGTCAAAGTGTTGGTTAGGCCATCTATCTTGGACAACAATGTAATTTAGAAAGTTTTTTATAGTGATAGAAAGATTTCATGTTTTTTATGTGAGGAAGTTGAGTTTTCCTCAGAAAATTAGGTTAATTTTTAACTATAATATGGTGATAAAATAGTGTAACTATAGTCCATAAAACTAACTAAAGGATTGGTGACCCTTGAAATCATTTTCAATGAAGACGATAAAATGAGAAAATAGAAGGTAGGCATGCATACAAATGTGGAGATATTGAGACATGGAATATAGACTAGTCCAATAGGGGCACATAGTACACTCCTAATGATCCTAGTTAAGGTTGCGATAGAGTTGTCATCTTCAAGGATAAACTCCTCAAGCTAGGAAGTTATGTACCAAGGCTGAGAAGGATATTATTATTGAGTTATGTAGATAATTTTTAGATTTTTTTGAATGGGAGTATGGTGATATTCAATTTTTTGACCCTAGAGTAGCTCAACACAAAATTCATCTGAACCCAAGTGTAAAACCAATGAGACAAAAAAAATACCTATAATTCCCAAAGCTAAAGTCTTGATGAAGAAAGAGCTAATCAAGTTTATTGAATCAAACATCATTTTCCCTATTAGGCATTCTTCATGGGTTGCTAATCTAGTCTCTATGAGGAATAAGAGTGGGGAAATTAGGTTATGTGTAGACTTTACTAATTTAAATAGGGTGTCATTGAAGCACCATCATCTTTTACCTTCAATGGAGTAAATACTTCAAATGGTTGTACGATCTAAATGTTTCTCCCTCTTGGATGGATATTCTAGTTATAACCAAGTCTTGGTGAAAGAAGAGGACCAATACAAAACTAACTTCACAACTAAATTGGGCACTTATGCTTACATGAAGATGCCTTTTGGGTTATCTAATGTAGGGGATGCTTTCCAAAAGGCTATGGATATGGCCTTCGAGGGTTAATCAACAAGATGGTGTTAGTATACCTTCATGGCATTATTATTTTTTCAAAAAATGTTAGTGACCACTTAGCTCACCCAAGACTAATTTTTGAAAGGTGCATGAAGTTTGGGATATATTTGAACCCCAAAAATATATTTTTTACTCCATGAAGGTAAGTTACTAGGTCAAATTATCTCTAAAGAAGGGTTGGCCATAAATGTTGAAAGGGTGAAAGCCATTTTGGCCTTGTCTCTAACATTGTATAAGAAAGGAATGCAGACTTTTCTTGTAAAGATAAACATCATTAGAAGGTTTATACCTAGATTTTATAACCTTGTAAAACTATTGACACCCATGTTAGATAAGCATCAAACATTTAGTTGGACTAAATAAGGGAGGAGTAATTTTAAAGCTATAAAACAACCCATAACACAAGCACCTACTTTAATTAACCTTGATTTCTCAAAGGATTTATTTTTTATTCTTTATATAACATTGACACCATATCTTCCATGTTGATGCAATAAAATAGAGAGGGTTCTAAGAAGCCCATTGCATTTTTTGTTCAAGGGCTTGGAGGATATGAAGAAAATTACACATTTTTGGAGAAATAAGTCTTGGAAGTCATAATAAATTTGAAAAAATTTATACATATGGTATCACACAATAAAATACACATTATGATATCCCATCCAAGCATTCATTTTGAATAGATATTTGAATAAGAAGAGGGTAGGTTGGATTACCAAAGAAATGGAGTATGATGTAGAGATTAAGGTCACCAAACTAGTAATGGGGAAAGGCATATGTGATCACTTACAATTATAACTTAAAAGTAACAAGGATTCATATTTGGTACTACAAGATGATCCTCAAGTAGTAATAATTTCATCTCCTACAAGTTTGATAAAAGACATGATAAGATTCTTGTAAATAGGTGAGTGTGCAACCGGTTTAGATAAGTCAAAAATAAGGCACTTTAGGCTTCAATATATACATTATGTTCTTGTAGATGGATTATTTTAAAAAAAATACCTTAATGGTATGTTTCTTAGATGTGTTGATATTAAATAAGTAGGCAGAAATTTTGAGAAATTTCATGATGGACCTATAGGAGGTCACTTTTCTCTCAAATCTACAATAGAAAAAATAATGTTATTAGAAATCAAAGGTTAGAAGTCATACCTCTCAATCCTATCCAATTTGATCAACCATTAATGCAATGGGGGCTTGATTTCATAAGCATGATTAACCTACCCTCCAGTTCAGGTCATAAATGGATACTCATAGCCATTGATTAATTTAAAATGTGGGTAGAGGTAGTATCTATTAAAGAGTCTAATGAAAAATTAGTCCTTGATATATATCAGAGTATAGTGACTAGTTTTGGAGCATCATAAACCACCATATGTGATAATTCATTAGAATTCATTGATGCAAAGATAAGTGAGTGGGATAATGAACATGGAATATACCTAAGTAACTCTTCTAACTACTAACCCCAAGGGAATGGGCTTGTAGAGTCTACAAATAAAAACTTGATCAAGATCATTAAGAGGATAGTTGATAATAATTAAAGGAATTGGCATATAAATTTAAAGACATAATTATGGTCTAATAGAGTCACACCTAAAAGAGTTGTCTATAACTCAACATACATGCTTGTGTATAGAGGAGAGGCCAAATTACCTATTTATCTTGAGATGCCAGCCTTGGAGTTAGCACATCAATTATAACTAGTGGAAAATGATACTTTAGAGGTGAGGATTGTAGAATTTATGGAGATAGAGGATAAGAGACATGAAGCCATGCATTCCTTGGAGTAAAACCAAACCCAAATGAATAAATTCTTTGATAGGAGAAATAATTCAAAGAATTTCCAAGAGGGTGATCTTATTTTGAAGTGGGATGAGGACACAACCAAGCCTAGTAAACACAAAAAGTTTGACACATTGTGGAGTGGACCCTATGTGATCATTAGATACAAGGAACATAATGCCTTATAGATATAAAGACTAAAAGTAAAAGAACTAATTATCCCAATCAATGGGATACACATGAAGCATTGTTACTAAGGTTAGTTTGTTGTTTTGTGCATATTTGTGTGGTGTGGTTATTTTCCATAAGTGTATACAAAAATGTTTTATATGAGCTTATTATTGTGTGGTATTCCCTAAATTCCTTTGGCTTGTTGTATTTTTTCCTTTATTTTTTCGTGTGGTGTGATTTGGAGACTTTAGTAGGTGTATTAGTGTTTAGTTTCTAGTTGTAGTCATGACTCCATAGCCTAATAGATGCACTAGACCACTAATATATCTGCTTAACAAGAAATCATACCTAGGAGGTCACAAAATATGTTAGCCAAATTTTGGATACCATTATAGGGGTTTAAGAAAAAAAATCCAATCAAACCTTCACCTTGAATTAGCATCTTAAAATCTCATTGTAGGTCATGCTTAACATAGTTTAAGGTATGTTTGACAAGTTTAAGGTGAATGTTCTTTCTAACATCATATTTGTCTAGTCATATATGTCCTATTCAAAATAATTCAAAGAGTGTCAAAGGTTTATGTCTTTCTCATGTCACATAATTCATGTCAATGTCATTTTTTATGGCCCATGGTTTGTATAAGTGTCTTAAATGAAGTCAAACATCCTGATAAGCTATAACTCATTTTGAAAAAGCTTTAATGATAATTTATAATATCTAAGAAAGAGTATTGTAATAAAATGGTAGTTTTTAAAGAGAGGGAGGTTATGGAATATCACTCCATGTCTTTATAGGTGTGAATAAGCTTAAAGAACACTTGTTGGTTCAGTTTAGTCAATTTCTAAGTAGAATATGGTAGTTTTCAAGAAAAAAGAGAGGTTTTCAAAGCATTCATATAGGTTTATAAAAAAATTACCATTTATAAGCATTACCATGGATTATTAAATTATCTAAAGGTCCAAAACCATGTATTTGAAGGAGTTACAGACCTAAATAGAACAAAAATCTACTCTGTCTCCCTATCACTCTGCTCTAAAACTTTATAAGGCACATCGGTTTTCAATTGGTATAGATAAGAGACAAAAATTTGGAAATTTAGATATTAAGTATAGTAAGGAACCCTAATTACCTTTAAGTTTGTGGAATTGGTCATCTAGTTCATCTCTCCAACTTTGTGAATAATAGATAACAAGTTAGGGGATCAAAATGCACTATCAAACCCTGCAAGGTTGGTTTTAGAATTCTCAAGTGAATTTGTGAACTTGTTGTTGGAGTGAAATTGCATAGGTCCCTATAGACCCATATAAATATTTTAAAACCATCTCTAATAATACTCATGTTTTTACAAGTCATAAATGTGTAGCATCCTAAGAATGGTGAAGTTATAGGTTTACATTGTAGAGTTTTAAGTTCTCCAAGAGGCTTGATGTGTAAAATAATTTGGTAAGGTTTTTTAAAATGCATATATATCTCCTCCATAATCTAAAATTTATTTAATAATTAATCCAATCCCAACCAAGGTCAAATTTCACCCATAGCCATCTTGTGTGAATGTATCTTCACTGTTTGCAGGTAATGGGAAACAAGGGCATGTTAGTGATGGGTTTTAAAATCAATAAGTATATAGAGGATCCAAAAAAAAACATTAAAAATATCCAATATATTTAAATAATCACCAAAATTCCTATAATTCTAAAAATAATAGATATCCACATCTACAATATAGGAGCCAAAATGCACACCTACAACTGCATAACAAGCATGAAGACAACACAGGCCTGATACTATGAATGAGAAAAATGTGTATGATGGTATGTTGATCATGGAGGGAATAATTTAATTATGTTATGATATACTTATCCATGTATTATAATGCTTATAATAACTAAAATAAGATGGATGTAGACCTATAATTCTATAGACCTATAAGTCCACACCCATGAACCAAAACATGAACATTTGGAAAAGAAAGAAATGCATTTGAAGGGACTAAGATTATTTATTACCTATTTAAAGTTAAAAAAATGTTTAAATAGATTCTGTAGTGGTTATGACCCCTGGTCTTAAATAAGAAACTCAGTGAAAAGACATGAAATAACCCTTGTGTAGGCCTATAGGAAGGTGCATTTGTTGTTAGAGGTTTGGAAAAGATGGTATAGGTAGGAAAGAAAGTATATGAAGTTTATAAATTTATGGTAAAATAAATAAAATAATCCCATACTCCTTTTATATCTATTTATATAAATAAACCATTCTATTTACCTCTTGGGCCTGAGCATACACATAGTCTACGGTTTTAGCCATTTCTTGGTTTACCCATCCATACTAGGTTAAAGACCCTTAAACTTTACATGGATAATGAGTAGAGGTGATAAAATTTAACAAAAATTTTCTTGGGTTTTCACACATGTGAGGGATGTGTAGAGCCAAATCTTAGTTTCTTAGGCCTAAAGACCTAATTAAGAGCTAATAGAGAGAAGGAAAAGTGGATCAAGCATACTTGCATTGAGTGTTTGGTCATGATAGTTTGAATAGAGTAGGAAGAGAAAAATGGGTATTAAAATATATGTTTTTTATAAGATCATTTGTTTAATGTTCTAGATAATGAGATTTATATGTTTTGAGGGCTACAAGGAGATGATGACAAGCATTAGGCCTCCATAAATACCTATAAGTATATCATTGAATATGAAGTAAAAGAGATTCAAAGAGGCTTATTATTTTGGTTTCTAAAATATTATAGTGATCTCATTAAATGGTTAGATCATTGAAGGGCATAAAATCCCAAAAGACTAATTAGACCTAATAGGCCTAAATAAGCATACACATGCCTATGGATGAGAGGTGAGAAATCTTGAACCCTCTTGATTTGTTTTCCAATTGAAATGTGATATTATATGAGTGGCATGTCATCTGAAATTTATATGAAGATTATATTCATTGAAAAAGAGGGAAACATGAGAAAAACTTATTAGGTCTAGAAGACTAGGATTGTGTACAAACCATCATACAAGGCTCAAGGTATCTTTCATAAATTTAAGGGGTCAATATTTTCAATAAACTAATTTAAAATCTCATATGGTGTGTAATATACCTCATTTATTTATTTTTTAAACTCAAAATAATCACCCATGTTCCTTTTTCTATAAATCCATCGCTTTCAAGTTCAAAAATGCAAACCTAGCTACCCGAGAAGCACTTTGTTTACATGTGAACATCCATGAGTAAATTAATGGGATCCTAAGCCATTTTGGAGGGGTGGGGAAGGTTTTATGCTAAACATTCTTGGTATTTGTTTCAGCATTGTGGCCCTCATGGCTATAAATGATTGATAAGACTCCAAGACACCTTAAACCCTCCTAAAACCTTAATAAGAGCGTGATATAGAAGAATGTGAAATAAATACATCTAAATACATTGAATTAGTCCTAAAAATAACTAAAAAACATTATAAACTCTATAATGTATTGAACCATATAACTTTCTTGTATGATCATATGTATGGATGTAATAAATGCCCTATTTTTATAGGATTTTGAGATGAAATCAAGGCACAAAGATAGATGAACAAATGGGAACCATTAGGGAAGGTGTATTAAGATGTTATATAACATTTTAAGCCTAAAACTCCTCTCATCTACCCATGAAATGGTTCCTACATGTCTATATCAATAAGGTAATTTTGGATGTGCTAGTGGAAAGTGACATGGTCACCTATAGGGTCAAGAACAACAACATTTGATTTATTTTAAAGCATACATCATAGGATAAAATGTAGTATATACTTATAAACATGTCCCTTATTCTTTTATCAAGTCCCTTTTAAGTATTCATGGCCATCCAAATGGAAAGTCTCAAGCAACTAGGCCTAGAAGCTCAATAGGCATCCATGATCAATGAAGAAGGTTCTTCATGATGAAGATGTGAGCATCTAGTAAGGTGTCAAAATGATCATTTAGTGAGTATATAAAGGTATTAAGTAAATGGATACGTTTTAAATATAGTTTCAAAGATGATGAACCTTGAATAAGGTAAAGAGTCTCTTCACCAACTTGTGCTAAAATAATTCCTACAAGATGGACACATGCCCAAGGGAGATCATTGGGTAGTCTATTACTTCATTTCTTGAGTATATCTGACTAAATTACCAGCTGAAAATCATAATGGAATCATCCTATGTCTAGTTTTTCCTCTTTTATTCATTCTATATATTTGGCCTTTTTTGGCATTTTAAGGATCGCCAAAAATTGGTTTAAGAATTCAATATAATTTTGGTCTCTTCAAATATTTTATTTAGCTTTGTATATGATTTTTTGTTGAATAGTTTTCTTCCTTGCATTCATCCATTTCCTTCATGCCTTGTGTGAGTAATTTATCTTCTAGTAGGTCATATGATGTGTATCTAATAGAATTGTATGTTTTTAAGTGTGATAAAGGTTATTACTATCTATTAGTAGGCCTATTAATCTTTCACCTTGAATACTACATAACACCTTACCTTCATATTGAATCACTATTGTTAGAGGGATTGGCTTTGAGTGTTGAGATCAGTTTTTGTAGTTGTTTTCATAGTGTAAGTGTAAACAAGTAGTGGAGTTAACTTTGGTGCATCATCTCCATATTTTTCCTTTTGTTTCAGTTATATTCTACCACTTTTCCTCTAAATAAAATATATTAGTTATCAGATTTAGGTGTTATACATGGGATTTAGGCCATTATCTAGAGATTCACCTCTTCAAGTAGGTTACCCACACCTAAAGGTGATTCCATGTTATCCCAAACTGAGAAGGCTTGAGTAACCTTCTCTAGGGTATAAATTTGGGTGATAATAGTACTTAGATATTTATTTTCTTAATAATTATGGATAATTCCCAAAACATATAAGAATCAAGGATAAAAAAGTGGTTAAATTGAGAGCTGACAAGTATATCAACTATGATGATACTCTTTTCAAGAAATGTATTTATGGATTATTTTTGAGATATGTTGTTAAATATAAATAGAAGACATTGTTGGAAGCTTTACATATTAAAACATACAGTGTTCTCTATAATACACCCATAACAACATTCAATATCATAAGAGATCACTATTAATTTCTTACTCTTTCCAAAGCTTCTTAGGAATATGTTCCTAAGTATGAAGCATGCCAACAGTTTATTAGAAGGCAAAATTTTATATCACTCCTACTCAAGACATAGGTGATAGAATATACTATTAAAAAATAGGGTTTATATTTCATTGGTACACTAAATCCAAATTCAATTATAGGTCACACTCACATCCTCATTTCAATAGATAATTTCAGAAATTGGGTTGAGGGCATTCTTATGAAGCAGATTACTTCTAAAGTAGTGTGCCATTTCATTAAAGATAATATTCTATTGAAGTTCAGTGTAATAAATATAATTATTACAAATAATGCTTTTAATTTATATTCAGTTAAACTCATTGGTTTCTATTATGGGTAAGGGATATCCTTGTCTCATTATTGTGATTACTACCCCGAAGATAAAGACCAAGTAGAATCAATTAATAAGAGCATTGTTACCATCATCCACAAGCTTTTTGATGAGAATAAAAATAAATTACATAATAATATATATGATTCACTATGGGTAGATCACATCACTCCTAAAAGATCCATTGGAATGTCTCATTTTTAATTGTTATATGTTATGGATGCAAATATTCACATTTAATTGGATTTACCTACTATGTGGTTAGAAATAATGATAAAAGATGATAATTTCATAAATTATCATGATAAAATATTCATGTGCCTAAACAAGTTACAAGAATAAAGGATTGAGATCATTGACCAAATCATTTAACATCAAATAAAATTGAAGAAAATATTCAATAATAGATCCAATCAAAGAGACTTCCATATTTTTTACATAGTTTTCCTTGGGATAAGAGGAAAGAACCAAAATATAGTCATGGAAATTTTGATTCTATATAAATGGGGACCTTTAAAATTCATCATTTTTATGGTAAAAACACTTAATACTTTTTATATAGATATGAAACAAATCTCACAATTTTATGCAGTGGGAAATATCTAAAGCATTTATTTTAGTAAAGTAGGTTAATTATTACATTTACATAGGTGAGTTAGGTTTTTTGTATGTTTTCCTTTTGAATTTGGTGTTTCCTCTTCAAAGTGTCTTGTGAAAATGTCCCAAAGTAATTATGTTACTCTATATCTGAATGGATAAATCACTAATCAATAAAATCTAGATGTTTTGGAGTTTGCCTATGTATTTTTAGTCTAAGTCCCTAATAAGAGCCAACTATTGTACCAAAAATTTAAATTTTCCAAAAAATCCTAATTTTTGTTCTAATGATTAGACCTCATCCCAAGGAATTTTTTAGCCTCTAAACATTTAGTCTCAAAAATTTATTTTTTGCCTAATCCACTTCAAAACTTTCACCCAATTCATATACTTAACAAAATTCCAAAAAATTATAAAAGTTTAGGAAATCCATGAAGTGTGTAGTGTTCCTTTCTGGAAATGGAATGCACTATGTACCCTAGGTAATGCCAGTGTGTAATATCCATGAAGTATGCAAAGCATGTAAAAACCATGAAGTACACAGATTAAGTGAAACAAGTGAAGTAAGTTGGATTTGATAATCCCATCATGTTCATAATGAGATACTTAAATATATTGTTATAGCCCAATTTTTCACCTAGATAATTCAATAAAACCTTCTCAAATTTGGGATAACATGGAACTATCTCTAAGTATAGGTAGATTGCTATGAGAGATAAATATCTAGATAATGGGCTAGATCCCTTGATCTAAATATTTAGGCTTTCAACTAAAATATTATAATCACTTATTATGATGAAAATGGAAGAAGGAAACATGAAAGTAACCTACACTAATGGAGATGATACACCAAGGATATCCCCATAAACTTTCTTGAAACTTGCACTATGAAGGTGATTACTAAAATAGATTTGCAATCAAGGTTATTCTATCATAAGTGTTTCTAAATGGAGGTAGATTGATATGTGTTTATAAAAGTGATTAAATAGGAGGCCGAATCTTAGACTCTACTAATCTTATTCAAACTTAAAATACACCTAACAAACATTTACACTTCACAAGACCTATTAGCATAAATGTTACTCACATACAAGAGCATAATGGAAGCAAGGAGAAATAATCATAACTTATCATCCAAATGTACTACTTGACATACTTAGGCAATAAATTCAGAGACTAAACAACCTTAAAAACTTTAATCAAATGAAAAACATGATGTCAAACTAGCAGGGCTTCACCATACTAATTGTGGGTTGTTTACACTGATAAAATGTCTTCAATATTTAGAGTAATACGAGAAGAGAGAGAAAGAGTGACATTGAAGAGTCAAAATGACAAGTGTCAAGTAGGGTTCACTTTAAGAGGCCCTGATAAAACCCCCCCTAGGTTTGTGTAGGCAAATTAGATTCACTCCCTTGGTAAATCAGAGCATATAGAGCAGGTGTAAAATCATTGTTATTTTATATGACAAACAAAGTTGATGTTAGGTGGAATTGTACTAATGTTAAATAATGTGTTGATGCATGACATTTCATTATTGCATGATATTGCATAATCACCCAATAACATAGTGTCATGTGATAGTATGTTAGCGTGTAATAAGATGGTGTCACGTGATAGCATGGTGTCACATGATAGCATGGTGTCATGTGATATCATGGTGTCGTATGATATCATGGTGTCACATGACACCATACTATCATACGTCATGTGATCGCATAGTGTCACGTGACACCATGTTATCACATTGCACCATGCTATCACACAGTAGCATAATGCCACATAATAGTGTAATGTCATGTGATAGTATGTTGTTGCTTCTTAGTACCCGCTTGCCACCTGGTACCTTTTATCATTCATCGATCATGGGAACCATTTACCTTGATTACCCTCCTTGCCTATAAATAACTCTAAATTAACCTCTTTTCACATTTTTCTTACAATTTTTTCTCATCCAACCAACCTACCAACTGTCACTCATCCCTATGTTCCACCTATTTCAAAATCGACCTATATGTACCTACTTTAGGCTTCAGCTCAAAAAATTTAGGTTTCCATGGATTTTGCATCTACAAAAACTCAAGGTCCATCAGAAAAGATAAATAATTATGTTTTCAGAAACCTATTGTGTCTAGATTTCCTCTAGATGTTGGAATGTCTAGAATCATATGTTAGATGGGTAGATCAATGCCAACTCAAAGGCCTAACACAAATGCTACAATACAATTTGGCTATCAACAATAATCTACTATGATCTCTAATTAGTAGTTATAACTATAGTGAGAGTTGTTTCTATTTTTAGTTTAACCATAAAACAATATCCTTTGAGATTTCTCCATTAGACATCCAAAATTTAATAGGTCTTTCACATTTCAATGTGAGTCCTGTTATCATTAAGGTCATCTTATTTGATGATGATAAAAATTACTTGAAGTAATTTTATAAAGTGTCCATTAACCCATTTGGTAAGTGTTATTATTCCATTGCATATTTTACTTTTCTATAAGTAAATTGTTTATTATAAATAGTTTGGTATCCTAATTCCACTGCATGTTTTACTTTTATGTTTTCATTACAAATAATCAAAATTGATGGGGGATCCCAATTGAGAAAATAAGTGATCCATTTCTCAAATATATTATCCATTTCTTTCAAGTGAGAATTATTTTCTATGGAAGACCATCAAACATTCCCTTTTGGGCTATTTATTATATTCTTCATTCTCTCTCAGGTGTTATATATGATTTGTGCATAGTTATTTCAAGAAGGATGAAGTAGGGGTTGAATTTTACATTCTCAAAGGATAGTTGCACGATTTCTTCTTCTAACTACATTTTAACCTTGTACTTTGAGGCCTTATATGAAATCCAAAAAACTATGATTCCCACTAGTTTACATCAAAAAATGAAGGCCGATGCTTTGTCTATTGAGGAATAGGAGGTAAGTTTAGTTTTCCCAAGTCTCATATATATATAATTTTAACATTTTAAAGCCTGTTATTTGTTATAGGTAAGAGTGTGTGTAGTTTACTCTCTAGTTGTTGCCATTGAGGAATCTCCCATACAACACGATCAATATTTTTCATTACAACTTTCTTTTTTGATTTGAAGTTTGTTATAATTTTCTAGTTAAATAAGTGCATAATTTACTCATTTTGTAGGTCAAACCACCAATGTCTCTCTAAAAATCACAATAAATCAACAAGAGCCAACTCCATCAACCACAACAGGAACTAAAGTGATAAATTTGACAAGGACACTCAGAATGGATGAGGTAATCACCCCATCATGAACAGGTAATAATATTAACATATTCAATTTGTATTTACATCTATTTTATGTTTTTGAATTTACTATTTTTCAATGTATGGTTTTTGTAGTCCACCCAACCTCTATTAGTAGACCAAGAAGTATGCCACCACCCCCACCACCAGCCCAGAGTCATAAAAGAGGAAAGAACATATTTGTCCTTGCACAAAGTATAGGAATGTAGAAAATTTCATATTTTCCAACTTTATTGATTAGTGGTCTTTCAAGTGCACAAGGACAAACATGTTTATATCAAATTGATCTGGATGAAGAATTTATTGGCATTGAAAGTAGGCCATTGGCTATTAATGGATTCAATCCACATGAATTTATTCATGTTTCCAATGTACCTTCACAAGTACCTTGTATCTTTTCTCCCCCTCCCCCACCCATGATAATTTAAATGTCTCTGATGATTCCCTTACTAATTTTTCCTTGGATAATCTAATTTTTGATGATCTTCTTTGTAATCTGTAGGAGGGTATTATTGATGAATTTAATGAATTAGAGCAATGGGAGGTAAGGATGAAATCTCTTATCAAGGAAATAAATACCCGTTACCACGACCACTCTAAAAGAATGAATTTGTTTTTTCTTGTTCAAAATGAACCCTCTAAGATTGATGCTTTATTTGAGGAAGATCAATATAGATTGATCACTATGGAAAATGCTTACAATGATAGGATTTTAGATATTATGATCAATAGGTTATAAAACTTAAATGGTGAAACCCATATTTCAATAAATGGGCTAAAGATATCAACCTGGTTAACATCACTCAAGAAGAGAAGGTTAAAGTTGTGGTAAGTTTTATTTATTTATAATGTATAATACCTTTGTATGTGCTTAACACATATATTATTTATTGATTTTAGGAAAAATATGAAAATTTAAAGAAAGAATCACATGTTTTTAATGTGCATTTGAAAAATGCATGAAAAATTATCTCTATGGCTATTGCATTGAAAGAAAATTTGGTTCTGTTGAATAAATAGAACAACACATTGAAGAAAATAATTAAGGAACATGGTATGGATCTAAGAATTCTATTAAAGCAAAAAAATAGATGAGGATCCTACAATTATTTCAACAAGGGATGCAACGAAGGAGGAGAGGGTGATTCTTTCACAAATGAATTCTATTACAGATGATCTTAAGGAGGGAGTGATAATCGATGATTTAGTTCCATAGGCATGTCAAGAAAGTGGGGTTTCCATGGGTGGGGATGGAAAACTTGGTGGTGGAGAGTCTCAAAAAAACAAATGTTGATTTGTTTAAGTTATATTGTCTTAAATGATAGTTTGTATTGCTTAAAACTGTTTATACCATGTTTATTTCAAAGACACTAGTTTTATTTAATGATAGTTTACAGTTATTCAAAATGATAGTTTCTATTATTTAAAATAGTTTTTACATTGTTTGTTTGAAACACAAATGTTTTATGAAATGATAGTTTATAGTTGTTCAAAATAAATTTAGCTATAGAATTTTAATTTTTTATATATAAAATGTATTGTTGTCAATTTTATATATTATATGGAGAAAAAGCAGAGTAAATATTCAATGGAATTATACTGTTCTACCACAATTCTATTATTTGAATGCATTGTTAGACTCTTATAGTAGTTGTAGTATTGAATGCATTGTTATAGTGTTATAATATTATAGTAGTATATTTGAATGCATTTTTAAATTGTTGTACTAGTGGCATTGAATGCTTTGCTTATGGTGGAATTTGGAAATATGTGAACATAACTATAGGAAAAAATATTTATGGTAGTAGTATTTGAAAATTGTAGTAGTTGTAGGAAAAATAGCCTATTGTAGAGTAAATATTCCATAGAATGATAGTGTTGTAGTAGTTTTAGTCTTCAATGCATTATCAATGTTATATTGTTCTAGTAGCTGTAGATTTGAATGCATTGTTAACTATTATAGTAGATGTTGCATTGAATGCATTGATTTTGGTGGAATTTGGAAATATTTCCTATATATTTGTGTAATGGTACTAATGTAAACATGTAGTAGAATAATTATTGTTACATTTTTATGTATGTATTATATCTATGTATCTGCTCTCCAAATGACTATTATAGACAATTAAGATAATGAAAAACAATAAATCTTAATAATGAGAGTTTTAATGACAATAGAATTGGCATCCTATGATGCACTGTGCATATACATATAGACATAAGACTTGTATGCTTCAATGAATGCTATAACGAAATGCTATGTACAATGTTAATGACAATTATGATTTCTACTTAATGAATGGTATGCATTGTAAAGATAAAATTACTATGTAAAATACACAATTTTATTAAGATAAACAAATATAATTCAAATGTATTGAATAAGATTCATGATTGTAATAAATACAAAATAGATTACAAAAAATTAACATATTTTCATATTAAAGACTAAAAAAATATTTCAAATTTTTTTATTGCTATACTTATCAAATTAAAATTTGGGTAGCTGAAACAATCCTTAAGAAAATTGCTCATTGTAAGTGTGATTTGCATCTACCATGTTAGTGTTGTATTCAGAGTCCATATCCTCATCCCCTATATTGGTAGCTATATTAGTCACACCTCTTCTTTCCACTAGATAAATCCATGTTACCGCTGCTCTGTCATATGGAAACTTGTCCAAAAAATAAGGTGAAACATATGGTCTCAAGCAAGTCTCTAGATTTTTATCCAATATGTTGCTTAGTTTTGAGTTCATGAAGGATAATGCACTAAACACTCGCTTATCTTCCATAGAACCCAAAATCATTGTTTAAACAAGTTCATATAATCTTAAATTTTTTTTCCATAGACGAGTAATGGAACCATTTTCAGTTGGGTCACTTAAACACTGAAATTGATCCATCACTATAATCCAAAACTATGTTGACTGAGATGTCAATAACCATTTATTTAAAATACCATTAATATGAACTCTAGTCACATCTACAGATCTATAAAAATGCATTACAATTGTACCCATGTATTTGTGAAATAATGTGTTGATCTATTTTTGATGGTTAACACTGTTCTAAAAAATGGGATTCACAACTCCCATGCCTTCCAACAACTCATTCCTTTGAAAATGTTCTCTAATCTCCATGGCTAAACTTTGTGAGATTTTTCTCAATTTGATTCATGTTTTAGACATAATAGTATCATATAGTAAACATGCCATAGGTACATCTTCATGCTCAACTCCCATAACTTTAAGTCTTCTAAAGCATGTGTGCATTGGGATCTCAATGCCATTTACCATGACATAAATATGATCATGTATATTGAATTTCAAATAACTTCAAGTCTTATAAATCATGTGTGCATTGGGATCTCAATGCCATTTACCATGACATAAATATGATCATGTATATTGAATTTCAAATAACTCTCTAGACTCTGAATATCTATCAAATTTTACTAGGTTCTAAAATTAGGATCATGAAAGCTTTCATTTGATGTGTATACTATATCTAAATATTGACATACATGTTTTCTCAAACTTATGAAGTCAACAATATAGATAGATCTCTCTTGGGCATGTTTCATTAAATAGTTGATTTCCTTCAACATTGGAAAAATACCACATAATGTGAGTAATGTTTTTAAATATATTAAATGACATAATAAATATTTTTCTTTGTTAACTTCCCTATTATATTTATACGTAAACCTTGTCAAAGATGGATATTCCTCAAAAAATTTGCATGCAGGTTCATACATGGAAATCCATCTAGTTTCAAGATCTTTCAATAGTTTTTAACCATCTATCACCCCTATTGTAAATTTATTGAATTCCATAAATATTTTTAGGCTACTTTACATGTATGCATGCAAGTCATGAATTAGCTCTTCCACTTTTGTGACATTACTTAATGTCCTAATAATTTTATAAGAAAGATTCATCCTATGTGCCATGTAATGGATTAAAATCATAAATGGAGAAACTATTATTTGTAGTCAAACACAAAGACCCTTTCTATGTCCCTGCATTAATGATGTTCCATCATCACCAACACACATCAAATTCATAACTATGGAATAATCATCCATCCCAACTTTCTCCCTTAAATTAGATACAACTAATTTATAGAGGTTTTCTGAATTGCAATTTTCTACCATTTTATGGTTAGCTAAAATATGAGATTGCCTTGAATAGTTTTCAAAGGTGTACACATGCATGCAAACCCATGCTGTGTTTTAAACTATAGTGATCTCATCAATGGACAGAGAGATAAAGTGTGATCTTGTAACACTTTATTTCAAATCTTCCTTCTCAATAATGGTTAGACATTTTTCCATTTCTCAAGCACTGTTATCCAACCAATGTGACTGTGGAATATCCAAATACCCATTATGTTGAAATAAAAATTTGTAATCTACAAAATTACAAATGGGTATTCCCTTTTTTAAATGTGGAAAATTATAGAGAATTGTACATATTGTTTCCTAAGATTGGAGTGCATAAATTTTCTAAATTACGCTTTGATGGCTCCCCCTTTCTCAACAAGATTTTTTTGTCATTTTTGATCATTTTCAGATTCCCTTGCATATCTTACATGCATGCATTCTTCTCCATTTTTTCATTTGTGACTTCTTATTATCTGTCCATTTAGGTGCTTGATGGATATGTATATTTTCTCACAATGCTTCTCAATTGTGTCCAATTTAAGTTGCATTTTATCATCTTTTCCAAGTTTCCAAATACAAATTGTAAATCTACATTCTATTAGAGGCTCATTACCATTTTTTGATTCTATAGGTTCTATAAATGGAAATTCTACAACCCAATCAAATTGAAAAGACCTTCTTATTGTCCATGTACTTCTCTTCCTCCATTGAAGTTTTTGAGTGGAACTTTTAACAAAATTAGGTGTCTAAAAAGAACTACATGTTTCTTGTGAAGTGCCAAGAGGAGTGTGTTCTATTGAAATACCTAGAGCTGTATCTTCTAGGGGTGGTATTTCATCAATAAAATCTTTAGGTGGTGAGAAGTTATTGGGATTAATCCTTTCAAGTGAAATAGTGTCAATATCCATGTTGATTTCTACATTGAAATGGTTTTATAATTATTCTACAGTAAAAAAAATTAAACTGATATTTTTAAAATAAGTTTCAAAATTACTTGTATTCAAAGTGCTTGTTATTTACGTAGCCCTCTTTCCTAGATTTCTAAAATAAGAAATGATGTTAGATTTTTTGGTATTTGTTGTGGTGATTTACCCTTACTATTACTTCTTGATTCCATAGCTTTGTTTCCAGGTAGTTTATTGTAGGCAGCTTCCCCACCACCATTGGATGTCAACCTGTAGTTATGTAATATAGTGCTACTAGGTGGCAAGGTGTCACCTTGTGGCACCTTTCCATCATGTGTTACATTACCATCATATGGCATATCACCATTTCATGGTACATTACCATTATATGGTAGGTTTTTATCTCCCATCACATTATCACTTGATGGCAAGTTGCTATCATGTGATGTCTTGCAACTAGGTAGTAGTTTTTTGCCATACATCACAACACCATCACGCTATAGATTAATTATATATAATTTGGTGCTATCAGGTGGAAGTCTACCTTCACATGGAGTTGTGTCTTTGGCCATCAAATTTCCTTCATGTGATATCATTTTGGTAGAGGTTGATTACTAAAAGTCTAAAAGTAGTTGAGCAATAGAGTGTGGCCTCAACTCTCAAGATCTTCACAATCTATTAAAGAAAGATACTTCGATGGTAAGATCATGACCTCTGGGAGTGGGAACATATGTGGTTTTACTTTATATATATATATATATGGAAGATTTTATGTATAATTAAAAAAAAAATTAAATCATTGGTGATTTGACACCTAAAAAAATGAAATCCTAGAATTTTAGGTGAAAGGGTCAACTGATGCACCCTAAAAACTCACCAAATTTGATTTTCCCAAAATTGAATATTCATGAATTAATGAATATTCACCACTAAAATGAACCCTGGTGTCAAGTCTTGAATACTAGTTATGATGTAAGAGAAGAGGTTAGAACACAGATCATGATGTTCTCTTAGACAAGTGTCTATCAAAAATATACCATCTCCCTAAAGTTGGAATAGGGACACTTCATTTTATTTCTTAAAAATACTCTTCTTGATGAAGATTTCAATAAATATCTATAACTTCCTTGGAAGTCATTAAATTGATAAGGTGAAAACATGATTGGTACAAGTCATTATACACCCCTCCAATTGATGATCTTCTATTTTCCACTTATTATTACTTCTTTGTAGTTACTCACTAGCCCTCTAGGCCTAAACTCTCACAATTGTCACTTGGGTGACTTGCACACACTCAAGAGAGTTCATTTTAGATATGTAAGACACATATTTATGACTTTTTTAATTCTATGGGCTATCTTATAGACCTCAATAAAACTCAAAATCACACTTGTCATCTCAAACTTGGTAGCTACCTTGTTTCTCACTATTTTGTCCAAGACTACCTATAGTAATCAATTTTGTAGAGGGGTCTCGATGCATTATTTAGGTGATAATAGGGTCTAAGGAGTTATAATACATATAAACACACCTTTCACCATGGATTTCACCCATCTATTCTTTTTTACAACTTAAAATCACCTCAAATCTTATAAAAAACATAGAATTTGACCCATGTGTACAAGTGATGGTATGGAAGAATTGAGTGGTGTGTATCTTAAGATTTCCAATTAGGTTAAAATCACTTTATATGACAATTTAACCCTTCTTTATTAATTTCTCTTCATCTCTTTCTCATCAAGCTCTTATGAGGGTTTTAGGTAGTTTAGGTTCTTATAAATGGTTCATAAAGGTTAAGCCACTAACCTTCGAACCAATGCCATTGGTTTCAAGTACATGACCTACCTTAACTATCCATAAGTGATCAAGGCCTCATGCATCTCATCCATACATATAGGAGTGAAATAAGTTATCTCTTGGGTAGTTGATATGCATTCTAGACACTCCTAAGACAAATTAAGGCCAAAAATGACCAATCTAAGTTATTCTCTAAAAAATAATGAGTCTCATCAACCCTATATTAACCCATTAAATTTATCACATTTATTGGGAAGATCACATGATCATAGGAGTGACATTAGAAACCTGAAGTTCATGCCTATTTATAGGCCTCATAGGCATAGACTAAGTATATGACCACCTATAAGTGATCATAGTGATTTTAGGGCCTCTTCAACACTCATTTACCTCAAATTAAATCATACACATCATCCAAAAATGACTTAAGACTATGACACTCATATTTTTACCATAAATGCAATAGGTCTGTAAGTTACATTGCTTGTTAAATGTCTCAGGTATGAGACAAAATAGTGAGCACTTCCACTATTAGTCTAACCTAAAGGAGGCCATGGAGGTATTTTTAAACCCATGATGACCCTTATTGGCACCAAATATTTCACCCTAAATGAGTATGTTTAAGCCTAATCTAATATTTGGGCAACATTGGAATACCTCTAGGCCTATGGATTACCTATAATAGAGGTAAACCCCTAGATTTAACGTCTAGTTCCTTGAATTGATCTTGAAGTGCTTATTACCTATGAAAACTGATTGATTTTGGGAAAGGGATAGAAATATTCATGAAATAAAGATATTCTAAAGAGGTGATACACCATAAGGGTTTCCACAATGTTATAATACTTCTTTCACTAAAAAACAAGACCTAGAAACCAACTTCAAAGTCTTAAGATGTTCTAACATAAGTATTTCAATATAGAGGTGATATGCATGAGAAAATCAATGTAAGCAGGCCATATATCATATTTATTAATCTAAGGACACTTTCACACTTTAATGGGTCTAAACACACTAGCTACACTCTATATAACCTATTAGAATAAGAACTTCTTGCATTAGACATGAAAGGATAAGGAGAAGCAAGGATAAAATCAATAGACCTCACCATTCATCACTTTGTACACTTAGACAAGATGTTTGTGAACTTAAAACTAGATTTCTTGTATTATTCAAAGGTAAAGTAAAAAATCAAACTAGCAGGGGTTCACCATACATGGTGTGGAATTATGCAACAAGAGCAAAAATGGCGAATACATATAAAATGTGAGAAATGAGAGAGAAGGATGAAGTCCAAGAGTACCAAAAACACTTATCAAGTTGAGATAAAGAGTTAAATTTTTAGGATAATATATTATGGGATATACCATACAAGTTCTACCTAGACAAATGTCCCTCAAAGCATGAAACTCATTCAAATTTGGCATATCACTCTTCAATTGCTTACTTAGAAACTGCCTTCATCATTTGGACTTCCTTAAACTCTATAACATAGAATAATGATAGATGAAATCATTTAAATATGAGCAAGGGTTTAAAAATAGGCTCTAATGAATTGAATGTGTCCCTAATCATCAATATTCTTCTATCAAAGTGTTATCACTACCTACAGTCATAATCACCCTTCTTTCACTTATCCTTCACACTTGGCACCAAGGTGTGCTTTAGTTTCACTAACCATTACATATAGAGGATGGTGTGACACTTTTCAAGAGTCATATTAATCTTATATTCATTATAAAAACCTAAAAAGGCTTTTGAATTGAAGTTATCACCTTCTCACTTGGTTATCATCTTGTTGGGTGAATATTTTGTCACTAGCTAATTGATGAGAAAAATAGGTGATTTCAACCATAGCATAAGGAGATTGGTCAACCAAATGTGCAATTTTACCACATCAAAAGGGGACAAATCTATCGTCTCATCAAGGGGAGGTTCCTTATAACTATGAGGAGCTATATACTATATATATGTAGAAAATAACACTCAGGGGTAGGACAACACCATCCATCTCTCTTTTTTCAGAGATGAAATTCACAAACAAAAGTGAAATCTAGGTGAAAACACTGAAGGCACTTATCTTCTTTTAGAAGTGGTCTTACAGCAAATAGCAAGAGTTATTTTGGATAAGTAGCAAGTAACTGGTAACAACGGGCGTAGTAACCAGCAAAAAATGGTGTAGCACAAAGTCTCCACCTCGACTGCCCAAGAGTGAAACATGAAGGATAATGGTGGTGAAAATTCATCCCAAGATCCTTTACATAGAAACAAATAGAAAACACACTAAAGACTGGTGGCAGCACAAAGTCTCTCCATAGTTGGCTTTAGGACACCTTCCTGATTACTTCCACTAGTTCTGCTTATTTCATCAAGATGGACAAGAACGCATTCAAGAAATAGACATAAGAAAAATCTCTTAAATAACACAAGCTATTATAGCACACATTCTAGAAGTAACCTACTTTCTCATTCATATAAATAAATATGATCAATAATCTGAGCTCAAAGTCTCAGTAATCACCTTTCAATTTTGGCAGAGTTTTGCTTCTATAACCAAAAAGATCTCTTTGGTGAAAAGAAGAGATTTACAATATATAGAAGCCCAAAAAGACTTGGCACTTTGTTTCATAAAATGACCCATGCTACATTCAATTCCTTGAATGCATTTTTAGTTTTTTCAAGGGGCCATGCTGGAACAGGGCATCTACCGTAACTGTGGCATGTAAATTCATCTCAAAATATCTTTTCCTCTGCAAGGGTCATCTGATCTTTCTCCTAATAGGTACGTAGATGTCCCATCACTTTCTTGTCAAGGAAGAAAAATAGGCCACAAGTTTTAATGCTTATAAGCTCAGATGTCTACTTGGTGGACTATTCCACCTACTGGAAATAACTCATATGTAGATATTTTTGGTCTTTCCCTATTTCTTGTTGCAATTTAAGCTCTCAAGCTATCTTTTCCTTTTCTACTAGCTATTTTAGCTCCCTCTTCAATTGGTCACTGAGTTTGCTTTTAGGTTCTGTGCCACATTTGAAAATCAATAGATATTTCATTACCTTGAATTTGACATCTACAGGGATGTCATTGGTTCACTGGTTCAATAGTTTGGGTGGCTTTCTCAGCTCCTTGGTTTTGTCTCTTCTTTGGTTTATTCACTTTATTAGAAGCCTTTATTTTCTCTAAGTATCTAGATCTTTGAAATTACTTTGAATTTATGTCTTTGGAACACCTCGAAGGTAAGGTGTCCCTTTGGGCTTTGAGAAAGGTCCATTTCCTGGTCACCGAGAGCCCCTCACAAGGGTACATGCCCTTCAGGGTTCTTCGGGTAGCCTTCTTATTCAGATACCTTGAAAAAAATGTCTGAAGGAAATCCTTCAAACATTTTTCCTGAAGGAATACTTTCCTTTTCCTTTGCCACTTTTTGTCGAACCTTTGATCATTCCTTCCGACAAAATGTTTGAAGGATTTCACTTGTAAAATTTCACTGTGGAAAATCCCTCTAAAAGATATCTTTCTTGTTCCATTTTCCCTCCACAAGGGAACTTATCCTTTGGGATTTGGGACACCTTCCTTTAAACCTTTCAATTGAACCAAATGATTGAACCAACCTTGAAATTTCCTAAGTGTTGGGAACTTGTTTCTTTCCTGCAGAGTCCATAGAAATCAGCCTACAGAGTCCATAGAAATCAACCTGTAGAGTCCATAAAAACAAGCCTACAGAGTCCATATAAATTAGCATATGGATTCCATAGAAATAGGCCTATGGAGTCTGTAGAAACAAGCCTATAGAGTCCATATAAACAAGTCTATGGAGTCTGTAGAAACAAGCCTATAGAATTTGTAGAAATCAGCCTATGGAGTCTGTAGAAACAAGCCTACAGAGTCTGTAGAAATCAGCTTACAGAGTCTGTTAGCTAAAAAAGCTTGAATAATGGATAATTTGAATACTCAAAACAATTTTTTGAGAAGGGAAAAGAGAATTTTGTCTTGCAGGACCAAAATAGTTCATATGTTGTCTCAAAAATGAGTGACATATTTTGGGTACAACAGCTGGCTTTAGTTGGGGAACTTCCTTTAGTTGAAATTTTGAAATAGCTAAGGGGAGTAGAAAATAGAATCTCTAGTGCCTTCAAGTATTCCATTGGGCTATGGAGTCATGCTACCCAAAAATAAAGGTGCCAAAAATGAAAATGAAAAGTACAAAATAAAACTAAAGACTAAAAATATACATATGTATAGATGATCTTATCTGATACTTCAAAAATTGAAGTGTTTCAGATGTTGCCCATTATGAGCCAGAGAAAAGGGCATGCCATATTGATACTTCAATAAAAAACTATTTTCACCATTAAGCTAATGGATAATAAATGGGCCTCTCCATAAGGAATCAAATTTCCCATGTATTCCCTTTAGTTCTCTTCTCTTGTCCCATAGAAAAACTTGATCTCCAATCTAGAAATCATGGGTTTTTGCCTTCTAGTTGAAGAGCTTATTCACCAAACTTTGATGCGCAGCAATTTAGTCCACCACCATAGTTCATTGCTCATCTAGCTCAGTCAATCACATGATCCTTTTGTCAATGGAGCTTTCATATGTCTAATCTTTGACCGCCTTTGCCAATTTTAGTGCTGGCAATTCTAGGGTGATTGGTATTTTTGCATTGAGACCATATAAAAGATGGAATGGTGAGATACCTATCACCCTCTTGGGTGTAATTATGTCTACCCATAAAGCATTAACCAATGATTTATGCCATGTTCATTAGTTGTCATCCACCAGCTTCTTGATGATGGTCACCAGGTTCTTGTTGCTTGATTCTGCTTGGCCATTCCCTTGTAGAAAATAATCAGAGGAGTGAGAGAGGGTAATCCCATAATGAAAATAGAACTGAGTGATCTCATGAGAAGATAAATAGGTTGCATTGTCTATGACAATCTTGGTTAGGACCCCAAACCTGGAAATGATGTTTTTCTTGAGGAAATTGCATACCACTTCTGAAGTAGCATGCTTGGTTGGAATTTCTTCCACCCATTTGGTGAAGTAATCTATGGCTGTGAGGACATAATCATGTCCAGCACTTGAAGATGGGTTTACAACACTAATGAAATTGATTCCCCATTGCTGAAATGGCTTTTCTATTACCACTGGCTTGAGAGGTAGAGCAACTAACTTGGGTCTTCCAATGAACTATTGGCATAGTTCACATCTTCGTACCCATTTGTATGCATCCTAAAATAGAGTAGGCTAGTAATACCTAGCTCACAGAATCTTATGGGTAGTTACAAGAGTATAAAAATGTCCTCCATAGGCCACATTATGGAAGGACTTCAAAAGTTGGTTCTGTTGTTCTTTATCCACATAGTGAAGGAACACTCCATCAAGGCTCCTCTTATATAGGCCGTTGTCCTCTATGACAAACCTGGTAGCTTTTAATTTAACAGTCCTCCTTTCTTTATGAGATAGGTGGGCAGGACACTCACCATAAGTAAAGAAATGAGCAATACTTGAATACCACTCATTCATGGTGGAGACAAAGAGGACTATTGGTGTGTCTTCCACTTCTATTTCTTCATGCCCTACTTCTTCAAGTCTGTTGTCAGCAATCAATTGGTAGAGGCCCCTTCCTCGTATAAGCTTCATTGGTTTTATAATGAGATCAAAATCCTAGATTTTAGCAATCCAATTTCCCCTTTTGGTTCTAAACTCCTACTAAGTTAATATGGATTTAATTATGGTATCAGGAACCAGGACAGTAATGTGTGAATTTAGGATGTAAAAATGAAAGTGCTTTACTGCCTTTACCACTACATAAGCATGCTTCTCCATGTTTGAATACTTCATTCATGAGCTTTGAGAGGACAGCTCATGAAGGATATGGGAGATTCCACACCTTCTTTATTCTTTTGAACCAAAATTACTAAAAGTTTGTGCTCAAAAGCATAACTGTATATGGTGAAATCCTTAGTATAATTTGGACAAACTAGAATTGGGGCATGGGCAATAGCTGTCTTGATGTCTCAAAATGCCAATTTGCCTTTATTAGTCTAGCTGAAAGTGGCCTTTCCCTTCATCATATTTAAGATATTGCAAGTCTTCTCTGTGAACTCAGGGATGAATTTTCATAAAAAATTCACTTTTTTGAAGAAAGAGTGAACTACAATCTTACTTATGGGCAGATTAAGCTCTTGGATGGATTTGACTCTTTTTAAGTCAATCTTTATGCCTTCTCAAGATATGATGAGTCTGAGAAGTTTCCCTTCCATTACTCCAAAAATAGAATTCTTGGGATTTAGAGAAATGCCATTCTAGTGGCAGCATTTTATCACTAATTGCAAATGACAGACATGATCAGGGCAATGCTTGGAAAAGAAGATCAAGTCATCAAGGTATACCACAATGAACTTACCCATTTCATCTTTGAAAGCAAGGTCCATTGCTCTCTAAAAAGTGGTGCCAAAATTTATCAGGCCAAATGGCATTCTTTGATATGCAAAGGTGTGCTAAGGTGTGGTGAAGGTAGTCTTGTGCTGGTCTGCTTCATTGACTTCTACTTGATTATACCCTGAGAAGCCGTCCAACATTGATAACATCTCTGAACTGGTCACTATTTAAAGAACTTGGTCCATGATGGGCAGAGGATAGTTATCTTTTAAGGATGACTGATTCAAATTCTTGAAGTCCATGTAGAGGCAAATTTTGCCATTCTTTTTCCTCATAGGTACTATGTTTGTAATCCATGTGGAATGATGGATTGGGAAGATTATCCTAGTGTTCAACATTTTTTGTATTTTAGACTAAATAGTACCTGATATCTTTGGATTGTACTACCTAGATTTTTTCTTGTAAGACATTGAATCACTCTTGAGAGAAATTTCATGGCAAACTTCTTCATGCTTGAGTGACTTTAGATCATCATAAGAGTATGCCAAAACATCCATGTACTGGCAGAGAAGAGCAGTGAACTTGAACTTTTCTTCTTGAGTGTAGCACTTCCCAATGTTCACCATCTTGGGATTTTCCTTGTTATCCAAATTTATCTGATCAAACTCTTGAGAGGAGCTTGAGTCCATCTATTGCTATTTGATGAACCTATCATGCTTTTCAAATAGTTTTTCAAGGGAAACTAGGCCTTTGGGAATTTTATTCCCTTTGAGTTGTAGGAATTTCTCACTTGCATTTGAACTTGATTTAGGGGCTGGTTCAAGTTTTTGAAGCTCACTACCTTTAAAGTGAAGCTATTTAAAGTTATCATTTTGTTCCAAAAAAGTGATGATTTGGTTGTCACCATTGAACACTTGCCAATGATTGGCATTATCAGGCACAATTGGTGAAAAGACTAGTTCTATAGTGTACCTATCTCCTTTAAAATCTAGGTGAGGAACAAAGAGAGTTGCTAAAATAGCCAAAGCATTAGCTTGATCATTGAATTCTCTAGGCACTGTAGAGATACTAAAAGCATCAAAGCTTTCAATTTGATCCCAAACCAAATTTTTGTAGTGGCGTAATCTCTCATTTTTGGTTTGGTACAGGTTCCTCACCTGACAAACCACCAGCTCAACATCTCCTTTGGCATGAAGGAGTTTGACGCCCTTATCTTGAGCAGCCTTCAATCCAAGTAGTAGCGATTCATATTCATTAGTATTGTTGAACTAAAACTTGTATGAAGAAGGAAACATATCTCCTTGAGGAGATATCAACACAATCCTAGCTCCTGAATCGATAGAGGAACAACTGCCATCAAATTCTAGTATCCATACATCATCAGAAGCTGACCTTACCTTATATTTTTCTTCATTTGGAGGGGAGGATTCCTTTGGGCTTACACTATTCTCTCTTATGTCTTCTACTATTTTATCTGAACCAATTTTTAGATTGTCATTTTTAGAAGTTTCATTAGCTAAGATAAGAGAATCCTCAATAGTCAGGAAGTAATTACCCATGCCTGAAGACTCAAATAGAATTTGACCTTCAGTCGTTGATGTTTGACTGACCACATATTTTAATTTCTTTTCAGAGAGCAATCTCTACATAAAACCTTTGATTGGGATCCTTGCCTCAAATAGGTCCATACTTAATTCAACACCAACATCCTTGCAGAAATTTCTCCCAAGAAGAATGTCATATGAGGCTGGGACGCCGGCCACCAAGACCATCATCTTGATCTTTTTGTCTGGGAATGCTACAAATGTAAATTAGGCATCCTTGATTTGTCCCAATAGTGGCACTTATTTGTTCTCCATGGAAAAACATTTCCAAAATGTCTTGGTCAGTGTGAGACCAAGGGATTCTACCACTTTGGTAGGCATGACATTGTCAGATGCACCTGAGTCTATGATGCAATTATTCAGTTGATGCCCATTTATCAACAGGGAGAAATAAAATGGTTTATTCTTCCTAGGAACAATAGGAGGAGCAATGATAAGGTTATTTCAGGTGGATTTGGGAGTTATCTTTGGAGCAATAGGTCCTATAGGGATGGTTTTATTTCTTACACACTGAACCAACTTATCCAACTGCTCAGGGTTGGATTGCAAGAATTCAAATTCAGACATTTGAATTTTAGTTTTCTTGATATGGTCAACTATGTCAAATGTATAAAATGAATTAGGAATGGAGAAAGGTAGTTCATCCTTTTGGTTTTTAGGGGGGGAAGGACTGATCTAGGAAATTGAAGTTGAAGATGCAAATATGTTTGGGGTACTTAATTTTTTATCAATCACTGGGTCCTTTGGTTGGAAAGGTAAAAAAGTTCTTCATTTGGAAATTAAAATTTTAGGCTAGGCTCTCTCCTCTATTTTTTCTTTATCATCTCACTGGGTTGACTGATTCTTGGACTAGGTGAACACAATGTATGATCCCTCAACTGCTTTACCTTCACTTCTGGGTTCATCCTAGTAATTCAGGAAACTAATGTTGGAATCACCAGCTAATTATTCTTCTCCCTCTATGAAGAGATTAGCATCATCTTCTAGGTTCAACTCAGGCTGGAAGGATAAATATAATTCTTCTTCAAGATATCCAACTACTGAATTGGTTGGAGGTGCTTCAATCACTAATTTCCCCTGAGGGGGAGGAAGATAATTTGGCTACCCTTGATTCCTAGCAGCATTGCCTTCGTATGACTAATTGGGGAATGTCCTCCTTGGTATATCTCTATACAAAGGGGAAGATGACATCCCTTGCACCATTTGTTTTCTAAGAGCAAGTAAATCATTTTCTAGCTTTTGCACCATTGGATTAGTGGTGCCTGTAGATGAGTATTCAGAAGATGAAAAAGATTTATCTCTGTTAGGATCTTTTCTTATCTTTCCTACCAAGATAAGGTCATCTTCCACCTTAGTGGATAAATCTTGGGCAGCAGCAAGGTCTATGTGGCTAGCACATCTCAATAAAAAACTCACTTTAGGCAGCTGTGAGTTGATGAAGAAACATTTAAGGTTTTCAGGTGTTGGCTGAGTAATGGTAGGAATCCTGTTCCTCAACTTGTCAAATTTGGCAATGAAGTCCCTCATAGGTTCATGAGGTTCTTTCTTCATCTATGTGAGCTAGGATAACAAGGCATGCACATCTTCTATAGGCTTGAACCTTGCTTCAAACTTAGCTTTGAGAGTGTTCT
Organism: Torreya grandis; assembly: GCA_037957365.1. Classification (NCBI taxonomy): domain Eukaryota; kingdom Viridiplantae; phylum Streptophyta; class Pinopsida; order Cupressales; family Taxaceae; genus Torreya; species Torreya grandis. The sequence continues at coordinate 1,111,951 of JARHVA010005122.1, read as the reverse complement.
AGTCAGTCATAGTCTAGGCCTGCAGATGATAGAACCAGTTTGTAGCAGCACCTTGCAATGTTTCCACAAACAACCTGACTGCTACATCCTCATACTACATGCCTATCACACCACAGGCTATGCTAAAAGCTGAAATATGTTCATTAAGATGAAATCTCCCATCACCAAAGAATTTTTGGAAATTCTTCCTTAAACTGTGTGGTAGCTCATGTAGAGGTGGAGTTAAATTGAGCGGGCCAAAAGAGTTACCCCAGGGGCCTTGAACTGCCATGACTTGATTATGGAAAGTGGGGATAACAAATCTAGGTGGAGTATGTATACGAAAATATTTGATAATAGAAAAAAAGAAATCTCTACCTTGTAGTGGTGACCTGGTATGGGTAGGAGGAAGACTCCCAGTTCGTTGAACTTAAAGTTGTGGAGGAAACAAATCAAAATTGCCTTGCTGCACCAACTCAAAAATAGGGTCAACAACACCTTAGGCTCTCTAGCTTCTTGTATAGCATGGAGTTACTATATTTTATAATAAAAATGGAAAATAACTAGCCCTGATTTAGCTTGAAGCTTGAGGCTTCAAACTACGCACTCTTCCCTAGGAGAGTCACCAAAAAACTATTGGTGTGGAGCTGGCAGAGAATTGACTTTTGAAATGAAATGCTCGATCTCCAGTGTCTCTAGTTTTATATCTCAGAGTATATAATGAAAATAGATAAGGCTATAATGATAATGGATAAGACATAAGTGATGCTTCAATTTGAAGCTTGAGGTTTCAAACTGTGCAAAATTACTGTGTCCCTAGTGGAGTCACCAAAAAATTATTGGTTGGATATTTTATCACCAACTAACTAATGAGAAAAATAGGTGATTTCAACCACGACATAGGGAGATTGGTTGACCAAATGTGTATGTTTACCACATCAAAAGGGGACAAATCTCTCCTCTCATCAAGGGGAGGTTCCCTATAACTATGAGGAGCTATATGCTATATATATATGCAAAAAATAACACTCAGGGGTAGGACAACACCATCCATATCTCTTTTTTCAAAGATGACATTCACAAACAAAAGAGAAATCTAGGTGAAAACATTGAAGGCACTTCTCTTCTTTTAGAAGTGGTCTTATAGCAAACAGCATGAGTTATTTCTAATAAGTAACAAGTAATTAGTAACAAGGGGTGTAGTAACCAACAAAAAAGGTGTAGCACAAAGTCTCCACCTCGACTGCCCAAGAGTGAAATACAAAGGATAATGGGGGTGAAAATTCATCCCAAGATCCTTTACATAGAAACAAATAGAAAACACACTAAAGACCATGGTGGTAGCACAAAGTCTCTCCATAGTTGTCTTCAGGACACCTTCTTGATTAATTCCACTAGTTCTACTTATTTCATCAAAATGGACAAGAATGCATTTAGGAAACAGACATAAGAATAATCTCCTAAATGACATAAGCTATTACAGCACAAAGTCTGGAAGTAACCTACTTTCTCATTCATATAAAGAAATATGATCAACAATCTGAGCTCAAAGTCTCAGTAATCACCTTTCAATTTTGGTAGAGTTTTTCTTCTATAACCAAAAAGATCTTTTTGGTGAAAAAAAGAGATTTACAATATATAGCAGCCCAAAAAGACTTGGCACTTTGTTTCATAGAATGGCCCATACTACATTCACTACCTTGAATGCATTTTTAATTTTTTCAAGGGGCCATGCTGGAACAGGGCATCTGCCTTAATTGTGGTGTGTCAATTCATCTCAAAATATCTTCTCCTCTACATGGGTCATCTGATCTTTCTCCCAATAGGTACACAACTATCCCATCACTTTCTTATCAAGGAAGAAAAATAGGCCACACATTTTAATGCTTTTGAGCTTAGATGTCTACTTGTTGGACTATTCTAACTACTAGAAATAACTCCTACACAGATATTTTTGGTCTTTCCCTTTTTCATGTTATAATTTGAGCTCTCAGGCTATCTTTTCCCTTTCTACTGGCTCTTTCAGCTCCCTCTTCAATTAGTCACTGAGTCTATTTTTAGGTTCCACACCACATTTGAAAATCAATAGATATTTCATTACCCTGAATTTGATGTCTGTGGGGACGTCATTGGTTCACTGGTTCAATGGTTTGGGTGGGTTTCTCAGCTGCTTGGTTCAGTCACTTCTTTGGTTCATTCACTTTCTTAGAAGCCTTTATTTTATCTAAGTATCTCAAGATTTGAAATTCATTTGGCTTTATGTCTTTGGAACACCTTGAAGGGAAGGTGTCCCTTTAGGATTTGAGAAAGGTCCATTTCTTGGTCGCCGAGAGCCCCCCATAAGGGTACATGCCCTTCGAGGTTCTTCGGGTGGCCTTCTTCTTCAAATCCTTCAGACAAAATGCTCAAAGGAAATCCTTCAGACATTTTTTTGAAGGAATCCTTTCCTTTTCCTTCACCACTTTTTGTCGGGACTTTGATCATTCCTTTGGACATTTTGTTCGAAGGATTTCACTTGTAAAATTCCATCACAAAAAATCCCTCTAAAAGATATCTTTCTTGTTCCATTTGCCCTCCACAAGGGCACTTGTCCTTCAGGCTTTGGGACACATTCCTTTGAAGCTTTCGATTGAACCGACTGATTGAACCAACCTTGAAATTGCCTAAGTTTTGGGAACTTGTTTCTTTCCTATAGAGTCCGTAGAAATCAGCCTGTAGAGTCCATAAAAATTAGCCTACAGAGTCCGTAGAAATAAGCTTGAAAAATATATAGAAATTAGGCTACAGAGTCTATAGAAATAATCCTATGGAGTCCATAGAAACAAGCCTATGGAGTTTGTAGAAACAAGCCTGTAGAGTCCATAGAAATGAGCCTGTAGAGTTCGTAGAAACAAGCCTACAAAGTCTGTAGAAATTAGCCTGCAGAGTCCATTAGCTAAAAAAGCTTGAATAATGGAGAATTTGAATACTTAGAATAATTTTTTGATAAGGGAAAAGATAATTTTGGCCTATAGGACCAAAATAGTTCATATGTTGTCTCAAAAATGAGTGACAGATTTTGGGAACAACACATCTCTCATTCACTATACCATTCTAGACTAGTTAAAGTGAAGGTGTTAGTAGAGATACTTGTGAGCTCTTATACATAAATAAATGTATATTAGGTGTTTTATTATGTTCCATTATACCTCCCAAAGTTATCCTCATCTTTTGAAACCCTTTTGTACCTAAAAAAACATCAAAAAGTATCAAGAAAAGCAATTTTACACCCTGTCCATACAAGTAGGGTAGAAGACAACTTGATGGGAAGGAGCCTTGGGGATTCCTCTAAAATTTAAAATTGATTTCCTACTCAAACTATCCCTCTTTAATGAATTTATAATAACTTCTCATCCATTGGGTCATTATCAAGGGTTTTGGAGGCTTTTGGGTAGTTCAAATCTTTAAGGAATATTCATAAAACTATGACATCCAATCCTCAAAAAAATTCCAAAAAATCCTTGTTCAAGATCCTCTCCAACGTAAATTTACCATGATAAGCATCTGTACTAGTGTGAGCTTATAAAGTTACCTTCTTGAACTCTCCTTTGAATTATGCATACCTTGTCATGCTCTTGAGCTAATAAAATGACTTGCTCATGTCTTTTTCTGCAACTAAATGTTCTTACACACCTTATATCTCCTCATTAAATTAATTTAATTATTTTCAATGCCCTCTTTGTTTTAAAAGTTAATTTACACCCCTTTTAGGCATTAGGCCTAGTCAAGGCCTAATAGGCTTAGTCTACACCTATGTGGGTTTAGGCCACCATACTTGACTTCTATAACTTGTGAGTTATTTTCCATGTTGGTCCTTATCTAACTCAACTCCCTAAAAACTTTTGAAAGGTTTCCATAGTCTTATATTCATCTTCTTGTCATTTGCTTAATAAAATTGTAGGGTTTTCATCCTACAAGTGCCCTCTATCTGAGATAGAAAAGAGGCCACTTCCCATGTTTCCTTAGATAAAATGATTATATTATGGGATTGGGAAAGTCATGGGGATGCTCTACTCAAATCCTTAGGGTTGGATCACATCAATAACATCCCCAATTCTTCAAAACTCCAAGGTAGACTACTCAAACTCATTGACTATGTGCAAGATTTTATGTGTTATCTATAGGTTGTTATTAATAACCCTTCCATATCATATTTCCATTATATAAGAGTCTCATGAAGTTAATATCACCAGTATGGAGGCATTACAATCATGTCCATCATTCCAACCTTTTTTAAACTCTTCAAGGTATAGCTTTCTCTTGACAAGGTTGATAGACTATGATTGTATTATGTGTTTCTTACTCAAGAAACTATCATACACATAGGTGGATACTTTATCTTAGACCATATATACCATGCTTAAAATCTTATTGAACTCTTAAATGCCATTTAACATCTATCTAGACTTGTTTTCATCATACACATGTTAGACTAACATCAAGATAGTCATACCTAAAGCACTGTTACACTATAGTCAATTGTAGTTGACCATTCTTGGAGCAAAAGAGGTCATGTAGGTGCATATGAAAGATTTGGAATCTATGCCACACATCTTGGATCTTTTTTGAGTTCTTTTGAGTCATATCTAACTTGAAAATGTTCATGCTTGCATGGCCAATCTCCAAGTTTTGTGCCATGAGCCTTTACATACATGTAATCAGGCTGTAGATTACCTTTTAAGGGCAAGGGACACCTGTAGGTGGTGATATAGGTCAAAACCCTAGTCTCAAGCATATTTCAAAGTTTATTTGAGCCACTAGTATCCTTTCACTTGAATAGGACCACTTATCATATAAAATTCTCCTTTTTTCTTCTTTGGATAATAAGGTCATTTGGAAGTTCAAGATAATATAGAAAACATTAAAAACCTATAGTGAAAGATTGTATGGAATGGAGGCCTTCTAACATCATGCTATTTTGAAAAAATAACCATTTTTCATGCCAACCATCTACCCTTACATCTAGATTGCATACTGGAAACATTAGACTAGTTGGTATCTCAAAATGTCTCATCATGAAATGATCAAAAGAATGCCTAGGTCTCTATTTGGAGATTTTAAGTTAACTTATCCCTAAACTTAGTTTATTTAATCATGAAATTAGTTCAAATTTGCTTATCACTCTATAACTTCAAACATGACTCTTATGACATTTCAAAACTTCCTCAAACTCTATGAATATCTTCAATGTGTTCAACCTCTCTATGTAATATCTTCAAGCCTCTATGAGAGCCACTTATAGGTGCACATGTAGGTTATAGGGTAGTGAGGATGAGATATGGATAAAGTGTATATTGTGTGGGATTATAACCAATCTTAGACATTCTCAATGTCTCCAAATTGATCCTCTCCACCTTGAAGGACCTCAAATCGGTTCTCATGTTTACATTTCAACATGAACACTCTCCTATAGGGCACCTATAAGTGGACATAAATGGTGCAAGACTGTGTATGGAGTTGAACTGGTTATCATAGTCTATCATAAATCATTTGAGAGCTCATTTTTGTTACCCATTATTCAAAATTATGTTAAACACCTCTTTATACTTTCCATTACATCTTCATGAACATGCTCAGGACCTCACATACATCATTTACCATGATTATAAGTGAATATATAGAGCTAACAATATTAATAAGTTCCTTGATTATGACCTCCATGTGAAACTTAGATATTTATTTTTATAAATAAGGTGATTTCCATTACATGAAAATAATGAAATATAACATATCATATTCATTTGAAACCATTACAAGAACCATGACCTCTGCACTTGGTGAAACATGCCTGCAACTCCACTAGTATACTCAACCTACAACTTGAGAATTTTGAGCTCATAAAATAACCTCCAAAAATTAAAACAAGGATGTAAACCATGAAATAATAATGTCAAAATTTCTTTAAAACAATTCCATTTAGTTATTTACAGGGACCAACTCTTAGTAGAAGAAAACCTGCAGGGTGTGGGGATTAGTATGCAAAATGAGATAGTCAACTTATAAAGGATGGTTCATAAATCATAGGAAACTAATGATTGAAATAATTCCATGAAAATTAATTATAAAAATTTCACTAACATTAAAAAATATGATTTTACCTAAAACCTCTCCTATTGGCCATGCCATCAAAAGACCTGTTGACCAGTTTTGCATGTCTAGTGGAGCAATAAAAGAGTAGAATGGTTTTTAGATATTTTTGACTATTTAAAATCATATAAAATATTTAAGTTATTTTATTTAGTTTAACTCCCATTCCAAAATATTTCTACATGTGCCACACTCCTATATAGGTCATACAACTACCAAAATCTCCTTCTTTTCAATTGTTTTCTTCATTTAAATTACGAACCTATTAGTTTTTCATTTATTACTAACATAATTGATATGATATAACATATTATATGTTTAAATATACTTTTTAACACTTTTATACTATATTAAATAGTACAACCTTCATTAATGACTCTAAAAATGACCCTATGTGACATGAAAGACTTAGGACTAAATTTGACTAGGGCCAAGGTTAATATCATATTAAATGACATAAAAAGGAAAAATAAACACCCTATTACATCATAATATACTGATATATAAGTTTTATACTATAGGTTGTTGACCTATTTTGACTTGTGGTCAAAATAGTCAACATTCTTGGTGATTTCATGGGGGTGGTATGCTTGCTATGCCAAGACTAGTAGCCGAATCCTATCCATTGGGACATGAAGTCACCTATACACATATATGACACTAAATTTATCTTTGAAACCACACCAAAAAATAATTAAATACACACAAAACAATATATGCCAAAGGAAACAAACATGTGTTCTCAAGAACACTTATGGAACACACACAAAACTGAAACAAAGACACACCTAACCTAGTATTTACAAAACCTCATTATTGAGCTAAAAACATATTACCATTATTCAACTAGGGTCAAAGATGATTCACCTTGCATATTTATCACTCTATGAAAGTAAACTTTTATGTGAGACATGCTCATCATCAGTCACTTGACTAGGTAGATGGTAAAATGACTTACCATACTTATATTTTCTCATGACTGCAATTGGCATACTTTGAGATTTCTTGAATTCTATTTATTATTTTCCAAGGGTTTTGTTTATAGATATAACTATATTGATCTCTACCATATCTAATCTATATTTCTCAAACTAATCATTAAGAAGCATGATAGTTACCTCAACCTTACCTTCATCTTGGACATGATGCGCTTGATACATGGGATCATCAAGCTTGCTCTCTTTTTATTCCATCACATTTGGAAATGACTCAACATAAATCTAATGTGTTATTTACTCCTTGAACACAAAGACTTCTACCTTGACTTCACTAGGATTCTCTATGATTATAATTTTTTTGATAATAGATTGATGTTCACCTTCATTCATAACATGACACTCTTTTCCATGCTTGGTGAGACACTCAATAACCTGATCATTATTCTTATCCACAAACTTGAAATTAGATATGAAATATTTTGGAGGAGAAGGATTCTTACCCAACTAATCAAATTCTTGACATATGGCATTGAACCTCTATCATAGGTCATCTTCATCCTCATGAATGTCATCTTCAAAGGTTGCTTCATCAATTACAATCAAAAAGACATTATCATTCTCACTATGGTGATCTATTAGGATCTTCAAATAATCATCATAAAACACATGAGTCATGTAATTACCTTCAATAATTTGTGAGAAGGAATGGTCAACACTTACGTCAACTTGTTCAAATGCTCCTTCATGGATGATATAAGTGACAAGGTCAGTTTTCTCAAAGTATGTATATGGATCATGTTCATAAGAATCTACACCATAATCATATAAATAATTCATTTATGAGTTAAATCTTGGAGGAATCACAATATTCCACATTATACTCATCTTTATCATTTATTACACAATTCAAATTTGAGCTTTCCTCTACATAAGGCTCAATGTGAAATATAGCCAAGTGGTTGAGTTCTTATTATCACCTTTATTCCATATCTTGTCCTAAAGGATAGGAAGAACCAATCAAATAAGAGGTAGCCTCCTATCTTAGATGTAAAATCTCTTAAAAGGTAGATTGAAAAATGAGTAGGCAAGTCAACAACAATAATGCCATGGAGGATGGGGAAACTAGGATAGTCATGGAGAAAAACCTTCAAACCATTGATCAATCCTATTGTCTTGGAAGGTGTACCATATAAATAAATAATTCCTTTTCTATGTGGTTCATACTTTTGGCCCAATTTTTTAGCTATAACTTTTGGCATGATTGATGTAAAGGCTTCACTATCAACTATGGAGTTGTGGACTAGTTTTTCCCCCATGATGAGAGTGAGGTAGAAAGGTGGAGTCTTCTTAGCTTTGATAGATTGTTCCACAGTGTTTTTAGGGGAATTGGTAAGAGATACATGACCATGACCATTAATTTAATATGAAGGACTAACATGGATAATAGACATATTTTTTTTCAAGAGCTCCTTTTTGCTAGGCATGTGAAGAACATCCCAAAGGGAAATGGATGCTTTAAAATTCTTAAATGAATTTACTATGTTTAAATAAGAAGTTATTAAATTTTATTGAGTTCATGGAGGCAAGGAAGTTATTGTAACTTGAGGAATTGAATTACTTTGAATAGGTCTTCTAACATTCTGATTTGGAGAAGGTGCAAGAATGTTAGGGACTATCATGTTTACAGCCATGCCTTGCTACCTTGTAAGAGGATTAGATGAACTTGTAGGCACATTATTATCACCTCCTAGATAATTTATCTTAGCTCTTGTATTGTTTTAAATAGAATTTACTTGGTTAAAAACATAATTACCTTTAACTAAAAATCTAGTGAAGCTTTCTCCTTGAGGCTACCAACCTTTAATTCCTTGCATTAAGACTTCATCTTCTACTGATAGTAGAGGAATGACTCCTCCTTGAGAAACTAGAGATTTTTATCCACCTTAATTAGCATCCATGAATTATCCTTGTTTTTACTCTTCTCCTTTCACCAAAATTTTATGCACTAGAACCATTTCTCTTGTGTTAGAGGTAGAATTAGGATTGTACATATTGGCAAGCTTGTTGAAGTTAGTCTGCCCTTGACCTCTCCCTCTCCCATTTTTTTACCATATTTCTACTGAGAGGGATAGTTATTTTTATAATCACCTTTTTGCATATTTTCCTACATATTTTGAGCCTCTAAGGTTTGGTATCTTGTTTCAAAAAAGTTAAACCTTGCTTACCAATCAATGGCATCTTATGCCTTTTTAGGAGCATACTTTACCTTATCATTTACATTAGGAACTTGGGCACTGTTTGGATCAACAGTAGGAACATTATGTAGTAGGTTTACTACTTGAATGAGGCCATTCTCTACTCTAATGGAAAGGTCATATGCTTTAGGAAGAGTGAAACTACCCATGGATTATAGCATGATGGAAATATCAATACCAATTGCTCTCAAGTAGGTAGGAAACATAAAGCTAACATGTGGTCTCATGAGAGAAGAAAACATATGCCAATTATTTTGAAACCCCTCATTAAATTCATGCATTGTTTCTTTGGGGTCTCTTTGCATCACATTAAGCTGATGTATGAGTAAAGTGTGGTCACTCTCATCCTCAAATCTTGAAGTTTGTAACACTCCAAATTCATCCCATCTTGTGATGCTACCACCAGGAAAATTCCTATACCAATTAAATGATTTACCTTTAAGGGACATGGCAAGGATTCTAATGGAAATATTGACCTTAGTGACATTTTGAAAACTACAAAAATTGGAGATATCCCTGATATGTTCACTAGGAGTAACATGGCCTTCACCATTGAATGTGGGAACACTCTTTGTACCATTAGGAGGGATCTCATCATAGGCATCAAGCTGGATTGTATTTTCAATGTCAAAGGCTAGGAATTCATGTTACCTAGCCATGTTTTCTTCAATATCTTCCTCAATCTCTTGATCCTCTTAGCTAGTAAAGTCCTCTTGTTTTTCAAAGGGTATAATAGGTTGAGGGTGTTGATCTTCAAGAGGAAGTTCATGTTGAAGAGGTAGATTAATGTGATTGAAAACTCTACTAGAAGATGACCTAGTAAGGACCATGAATTATGAGAGAAAATATATGATAAAATAATGGTATACAACTATATTTTACCTTGAATGGAGTTATCAAATGTTGAGTACTACACCAATATGTAGTTGATGTTGTCAAGACCAACATTCACCTTGACAAGTTGTATTTAGGACAATGGGTCTCATTAGGCATACCAAAAATATTGGATCCAAATATTTCACACTATAAGAGGTTGTTCCAACATAATATTATATTTGGGAAACATTAGAATATTTCTAGGGCTATGGGTTGCCTATAGTAGAGGTAGACCTCTAGGTTTAAGGGCTAGCTCCCTGAATTGATCTTGAAGTGCTTATCACCTATGCTAACTGATTATTTATGGGAAAATGGGTATAAATATGCTTGAAATAATTTTTTTTTTGAGGTGATATACCATAAGTATTTACATAATGATATCATACTTATTTCACTAAGAAATAAGACCTAAAAACCAACTTCAAAGTGCTACAATGTTATAACATTAGTATTTCAATATAGAGGTGATATGCATAAGAAAACTCAAAGTAAGTAGGAAAAAGATCATATTATTGAATATAAGGACACTTTAAACTTTAATGGATCCAAACACACTAGATACACTCTATATGGCCTTTTAGAATGAGAACTTATTGAATTAGACATGAAAGGATAAGGAGAAGCAAGGATAAAATCACTAGACCTCACCATTCATCACTTTACACACTTAAAAAGATGTTTGTGAACTTAAAATGAGATTTATTGTATTATTAAAAGTCAAATTACAACATCAAACCAATAGGGCTTCACCATACATGGTGTGTAATTATGAGACAAGAGCCAAAATGGCTAGTACATATAGAATGTGAGAAAGGCGAGAGAAGGATGAAGTCCAAGAGTCATAAAAACACTTGTAAAACTAAGAGAAGGAGTTGAATTTGTGATATATTAAAGTATTAGATAGAAAATTCAAGGTATACTTAGATACATTTCCTTCAAAGCATGAATCCTTCAGATTTGGCATAGGACTCTTCAATTACTTTCTTAGAAACTGCCTTCATCATTTTGCCTTCTTTGAATGGTCCATAGCTGACTAGGGAAATATGAGAAAATTAAACTATGAGGGAGGGTTTATCAATAGGATATTACATGAATTTTATGTGTCCCTAATCATCAATATTCTATTTTCTAAGTGTTCTCATTGCCTATAGTCATAATCACCCTTCTTTCACTCATCCCTCGCACTTGGCACCAAAATGTGATTCAATTTATCAAACTAGACCATATATAGAATGATGTGACATTTGAAAGATTCCTCATACCTTTATATTCATTAGGAATACCTTAAAATTCTTCCCAATTGAAGTTATCACCTTCTCACTTGTTGATCATCTCTCATTCACTATGTCATTTTGGACTGGCTGAAGTGAAGGTGTTAGCTGAGATACCTGTGAGCTCTTATGAAGAAATAAATATATATAAAGGGTTATAATATGTCCCAATTTACTTCTCAAAGTTATTTCATCTTTTGAAACCCTTTTGTAGTTTAAAAACATCAAAAATTGTCAAAAAAATACATTTTGCACCCTTTCTGCATAAGTAGGTTAGAATCCAACTTGATGGGAAAGAGCCCTAGGGAGTCCTCTACAATTTCAAATTAATTTTATACTATAATTTTCCCTCTTATATTAATTTATATCAACTTATTCTCCATCTAGTCATTACCAAGGGTTTTAAAGGGTTTTGAGTAGTTTAAAGCTTTAAGTATTATTCATAAAAATGTGACGTCGAATCCTCAAAAAAATTCCACAAAATACTTATTCAAGACCCTATATATAATATCATATCTCCTTGAGCTCCCATGCTAAGCATTCATACAATTGTGAGCTTCCAAAGTTGCCTTTTCAAACTCTCCTTTGCATTCTACATACCCTATCATGTTTTTGAGCTAGTAAAATGGTTTTCTCATATAATTTATCTACAACTAAATATTCTTACACACCTTATATCTCCTAATTAAATTACTCCAATTATCTAAAATTATCTCTTGGTGTTAAAAGTAAAGTTACACCCATTTTAGGCATTAGGCCTAGTCAAGGCCTAATAGGCTTAGTCTACACCTATGTGGGTTTAGGCCACCATACTTAAATTTTAGAACCTATTATTTATTTTCCATGTTGGTCCCTATCCAAATTATCTCCCTATAAAATTATTCAAGGTTTACACAATCTTCAAGTCATCTTATTGTCATTTACTTAATAAACCTATAGGTTTTTCATCTTGGGAGTGTTCTTTATCTAAGATAGAATAGAGGGAACTTCCCCTATTGCCTTATATAAGATGATGATATGAAGGGATTCAAAAATTTATGGGGATGTTGTTATTAAAACTGTAATTTTGTATCAAATCAATAACATCCCTAATTATTCAAAACTCCAACTCAGACTACTCAAACTAACTAACTGTGTGCAAGATTCTGTGTGTTGTTTATAGGTTGTTCTTGAGAACCATTCCATGCCCTATTTACATTGTATGAGAGTCTCATGAAGTGAATATCACCACTATGGATTTATTCTAAGAATTTACATCATTCTAACCTTTGCCAAACTCTTCAAGGTATAGCTTTCTCTTGACAAGGTTAACAGACTATGATTGTATTCTATATTTCTTACTCAAGCAACTAGCATACCTATAGGTGGATCCTTTGTATTAAACTATATATACCATTATCCACATATTATTTAAGTATTGAATTCCATTTGACATCCATATAGACTTTTTCTCATCATACACATGCTAGGCCAACATCAAGACAGTCATAGTTAGAGCAATGTTACACTACAGTCAACTATAGTTAACGATTCTTAGAGCAAAAGAGGTCATGTAGGTACATATGCAAGATTTGGAATCCATGACACACATCTAGGATATTTCTTGAGGTATTTTGTCATATAAAAATTTCAAATGTTCATTCTTACATGGCCAATCTCTAAGGTTTTTGCCATGAACCTATAGGTACCTTCAGCCAGGCTGTATATCACCTTTTGAGGGCAAGACACACCTATAGGTGGTGATGCAAGTCAAAACCCTACTCTTTATCTATTTCAAAGTTTATTTGAACCAAAAGTGTCCTTTCACTTGAATAAGACCACTTACCATAGAAAATTACTCTTTATTCTTTTGACAATAAGGTCATTTGGAGATTCAAGATAATATAGAAAACATTGAAAACCTATAGTGAAAGATTGTATAGAATGGAGGCTTTCTAACATCATGCTCTTTTGACCAAACAACCATTTATCATGTTAACCCACTACCCTTACATATATACTACATAATTGAAACATTAGACTATTTGGCATCTCAAAATGTCTCATCATGAAAAGATCAAAATAATGGCCATGTCTCTATTTGGAGAATTTAAGGTAACTTGTCCCTGAGCTTAGTTTCTTCAATCATGAACCTAGTTTAAGTCTGTTTGTCACCCTATAACGTCAAACATGATTATTATCACATTTCAAAAGTTAATCAAACTCTATTAATATATCCAACATGTTTAAACTCTCTATGCAACATCTTTAGACCTTTGTGAGAGCCCCCTGTAGGTACACATGCAAGTTAGAGGGTAGTGAGGATGAGATATGGATAAAGTGTATAGTGTATGGGATTATAACTAGTATTATAACTTATCAAGGTATAAAAATGGATACTCTCCACCTTAAATTACGTCAAAATATTTATCATGTTTTCATTTCAACATGACCTCTCTCCTATAGGGTACCTGTAGGTGCCCATCAATGGTGCAAGACTGTTTACGGAGTTAAACTGGTTATCACAATCTATCATATATAATTTAAGAACTCAAATTAGTTTCCAATTCTTAAATATTATGTTTAAAACCTCTTGATAATTTCCATTTCATCTTTATGATTCTGTTGAGGACCTCACATACCTCATTCACTATGATTGTAAGTGAATATATACAAAGTTGATTGTATTAACAAGTTCCTTGATTGTGACCTCCATGTGAAATTTAGATATTGAGATTTAAAAATTTGATTTCCATGAAATTAAAAACATTAGATATAACATATCAAATTCATTTGAAACCATTTCAATAACTAGGACCTTTTCACTTGGTGAAACATGCCTACAACTCTATTAGTATACTCAACCTACAACTTGAGAAGTTTGATCTCATCAGATCACCTAAAAACATGAAAAAATGGATTTAATAAATGAAATAATTATGTCCAAATTTATTGGAAATAATTACATTAAGTGATTTGTATAGACCAGCTCATACAAGCATAAAACCTGTAGGGTGTGGGGATTAACATGAAAAATGAGACAATTAACTTCTGAAGGATGGTTCATAAAGTATAGGCAACCTATAATTAAAATACTAGAAATAAAATGAATTATACCAAGCTTAATAACATGGAATAATATCATTTGACCTGAAACCTCTCCTACTGGTCATACCATCAGAAGACCTATTGACTAGTTTGTCATGTCTAGTGGAACGATGAAGGAGTAGAATTATTTTTAGCCATTTTTTAGTATTTAAAATAAGATAAAACATTTAAATGAGTTTATATAAGTCTAAGTTACATTAAAAAAATCTTTCCACACATGCCACACTCCTATATAAGTCGTACAACTACCAAAACCTCCTTCTTTTCAACTATTTTCTTGATTTTAGTTAGGAACCTACAATTATTTCAGTTAGTAATGACAAGACTGATAGGATATGACATATTTGACATTAAAATATACTTTTTAACAGTTTTATACTATAAAAAACGTTACAAACTTCACTAATAACTCTAAAAGTGACCCCATGTGACATGAAATGACTTAGGACTAAATTTGACCAAGACTAGGGTTAATAGCATATTAAATGGCATCAAAAGGACCATGAAACAACCTATTACATCCTAATATACACATATATAAGTTTTTTACTATAGGGGGTTGACCTATTTTGACTTGTGGTCAAAATAGTCAATAACCCCCTATACCAATTTCCAAATCCTGATCACCTCTATATAGGCCTTAACACTTCAAATTCTCAAAACTAGCTATAGGCATGTTAGTGCATTCCTAGATTCAATAGGCTTAACATCCTTTACCTAGACCTAATCTGTTCATATTTCCTCTAATAATCACATGGAAATGTGATATTATCACTCTGAGAGTGATTTCTACATCATCATCTTCATCTTAAACCTCTACCTAGCAACCAAAACTATATATTTCCTTAGATTAAGGCCAGTTTGTCTCTTGTGTCAAACTATAGTTTTTCATTAGGTCAAATTAGAAATTTCTATAGGTGATATTATATGTTTGAGCATTATGTTTCACACTTTTAGTTTCTCCTGAGGTCACTAGGAACGTTTCATACCTAGATATAATCATTTCTACCTTGAGACCATTCAATTCTCTCTTTACTATCGATGCACTATATGTATGAAATTTGAATTGATCCAGGTTAATTTTGGCTTCTTGACACTATAGGATTAGAATTAATTTTTTAGAGAAACTAAGGTAAACCTTCCCATTTTCAACCTTCTTCAACTTTGTACTTTGTACCTTTCCCCCAATCTATGAACATTGAATTTAGGTATTTGATCCTAGGTTGAGGTTTGAAGATATCTTACCATCTCAACAAAGAGATATGAGATCTATCTTATGGTTAGACCCATAATTCTCATTCTTTAATCTCTTTCAACTTTCTGAATGTCTTGGGACTCTGTGGTATTCATTTAGGATTATTGACTATGTTCATCTATTTTTAGGTCTTCACCACTCACATAATGATCTTCTCATGTTCCATAAATTTTTTTAAGATGCCAAAATAAACCCAAATTCTTCAAAATATGCTTTGGTCCCTTTTTATGTCTAAACATAACTAGGTTTCTAATAACAACTTATAGGTGCTTATTTCAGGGTTACTTGATTGTATCAAGTGTCCTAGACCTTACCTTCCATCAATGATCCTCTTCAATAAAAACATTAAATGGAGAATATGAATAGACACACTCTGAGGGGATAGAAACAAGTGTATTATACTTAAATTAAAGCCACTCACATATTAATAAAATCTGAAACTATCAAACATTGTTCCACAAACCATGGTATTCACTTCTAACACAAGGAGGTGGTTTTTCCTATCCTTCCATGACCACATGTGCCAAACTAGATTGAAGTAAAACTGAAATGGGTGGATATGATCTACAAGTATAAATACATTATTTGTTTCACATAGATCAATCTCCAAAGTGAAACCATATGATAAAAATAGATCCATTGGGATTTCATAGGTAATTTAGAGGTACTAAAAATCTTAATGATTGTTCATAAAACACATGCCACCAATCCTAAAACCATGACCATGAAGTGGAATATCATAAGGACCTATAACATCCTTCAAGTGCACTCACTATAACTCCTCTTCTCTAGTCCATACCAAAATAAAATCATTGACCCTTTATGAGCTATCCAAGTGAGCAATAGGAGAGAAAAGATATGTTTTCTAAATTTTGGATCTATTGAAGCCACTTGAGCCTAAAAATGACCTATGGGGATGACAAGACACCTTATTAAAGCATTCACACCTACAAATGAGTCACCCCAATCCATAAAAACTTATGAAACTAACCTTTTATAAATGATCTTCTTCTTTTTACATTAAACCTACAATATTTCAATTTTAAATCCTTCTCTGACTCTTCTCTGACATGAAATACATTATCCTTCTTCATGAAATTTGTCTTTTTGATGAGATTCACATAAAATTCCCTAAAATGACTAAAAGGTGGCATACAAGGATATTAAGAAAAATGGACAAATATGACAAAGGTTAAAATATGTTGTATGACCCTCAAAGTATAACTTGACCTCATTTAAGACCATGGTGACCATTTTCAAACCTAGAGGACCTTATGGAAAGTTTGAAAATGGAAAGGGCTTGACCCAATTTGACCTAGGTTAAAATTTTAGTCAATAGGTACTAAGGTGCATAAAAGACACAAACGATGTCGAGAAGTGAGATTAATGATAAAAAGTAATAAAAAGCACATAAAGGCATATTTAACCTCACCATCACATATAATGACATAACACAAGGTGTCAAAATTTTTCAAAAAACTAAATTAAGGTAGTGTAAGTGGTTATTGATAGAAATGAAAATTATTAAATTCGTTCAAATTTTATGAAACCCTATGCTTGGTGCCAAGTTTACATAGAAACTCTAAAGGTCTTTTAAAAAATGCTTCCAACACCATCTCTTACCTTTCCAACCACACAAAGTTCTCTCCCTTGCTAATTTTTTTCTTAAAAACTCAAGTGGATCATCATCCTCAATATTAATCCATTCCCCTAGATCTTTTTCTTAAATTCTTGCTTAGTTTGAAACCATTACATGATCTTAAATTTATGTGATGTCCTTGCTTAGTTTTTTTTTTCATTTTATATACATTTCACCCTTAGTTTTTGTTCACTTGATCCCAATAGACTGCAAAGTATTCCCTTGGCATTTCCTTAAGTTTTGGAAATTTTTTGGGCACTCTGGAGCATTTCACATTTGGGAGATACTGAAAACACCTATAATCTTTGACATGCCTATATAATCTCCAAAGGAAGTCTTAAGGAGTAATTTTAAAATATTTATGATCATTGTAGCCTCTACTTTGCATTCATCCAGATATTTCCTCTAAATTATGTGTATTAGAATCTAAAGTTGCTTTATGTGTAACAAATCAAAATGAAATTCATTTATATGGGTTAAGATCGCATCTCTACTTTAAAAATTAATATTCCAGATGTCAAAGATTGAATAATCAACCATATTGAGCTAGATGACTTATGTGATAGAATGAAATATATAAAACATTCATATATTATGTAACACATTTTTTATAGTTTGTTCCCATAATTTGTTAGATTCCAAACCTAATTTAATTATGTCAACCTGATATTTCCATGTGGAAATTACTATAACCCAAGAACTTTAGAAATTTGAACATTGGAAAAAAATTATAATGGATAAGTTGGATGGTCACCCTCTAAACATCATTCTTGAAATCCCACCTCAAGAAGGAGAAAATGTGCAAAGAGATTACTCAATAATATTGGGAGCAAAATAGAAGAAAATGTCTCAATATGGTTAGCTATACTTTATTAAATAAGAAGAGGAAATGTCCTTCCACACTGAAAATTATTTCAACAAGTTATAATTTCATGAGGAGTTATTTGACATGATCACTCTTATAAATAGAGTAATGTGGAATCTAACCATAGGTTAATTTCATGAGTGGATGAATATGATGATGAACATCATGTATGAGAGTTAAAAATACATATATTTATTTACATCATCAATGACACATTCCATGCATAGCTGAAAACACTTGAAACCAAAAATAAATTTTACATAACATCTTACATGGTATATTCAATTATAGTCCTAAGGTCATGGTATAGTTTCAGCCTAAAGTGATAATTTTTCCAAACAAGAATGATTTATGAATATTACCCTTAAATTACCATTGTAAATAGGAAGAATCACTTCATACATATTAATAATGTATTTATCATGCTCACATTGAGATGTTTGGATGGAAACATACTAGTCACAATTGAAGAAGATATAAAAATGATCAACTCATATAGAATTTATTTCATACAATTTCCATTATTCAACTATATCAAAGTATACGGTTTAAATGGAAATTCATGATGAATCACTAGATACACCAATGATAAAGTTATCCTCATATAAATTTTTATATAGCTAAAGTAAATCCATAAAATATGCAGGGAAAAACACATTACTAGGATCTAGTTTCCCATTAAACTAGGTCACTTGATGTAAAAACATTAACACAAAAAATATTCATTTCCTAATGATATTTCATACTAAAAGGTTCTATTTTGAAAATAAAAAATTCATAAATAATCACTTCAAGTTGAATCCTTAATTACTATCATGAACCCACCATTTAATAATATTAGGTTAAGTGTGTAATGAATTTTGTTGGAGAGTTATTAGTGATGTCATGGATGTGTCTTGGTGAGTGAATGAAGTGATTTGATAGCCTATATAACAATGACAAAGTGTCCACTATGTTCATCCTAGTATGCTTGAAGAAGGCTTGGTTGATCTTCAAAGTTTATATGGTTAGAGAGGTTTAGGGATGAGTGTGGTGATTTGAGCATGTGAAAGGGGCCCTATCAAACATAAAAAATGCTAAGTGCTTGTGTGCATGAGTGTATTTCATTTAGTTGATCATTGTTTTTATCTAGACCTTTTAGGTCCAGCGGTAGAAAATCTGAGTAGGCAGTTTGATGACATCACCATTTCCATGTAGGAATGAGTCAAGGGGAGTTGGTCATATGTTTGTGATAACAATAGTCTCTAGTTGTTATATGCCAGATCTCAAGTAATGTATCTAAACACAGTCAAATATATGAGGGTGAAAAATAGGCTTCTTAGTTAGAATTCATTATTTTCCCATAATTAGCCAAATTTGCATATGGTCAGAAAGAGCTAAGTAAATATGTTGATAAGGTCAGCATTCACACACGTGGAGGTGTCAAGACAAAATAATCATATGGGATTTTTCATTTTTGTGCCTAGTTTATTTTCACTAAGTTTCATATCATGTGATGAAGTGCATCAAAAGATATGCTTATGCAAATATGGGGTCTCAGGCAGTTTAACTATGTTTTCCCATACTTAGCCAATTTTGAAATGTGGTAAGAAGAGCTCAGTAATAATTTTGATGGTGTTATATCTTACACATGTGAAGGTGTCTAGAGAAACTAATCATATGGGTTTGTTCAGTTTTGATCGTAGTTTATTTGTGATAAATTTAAGATCATGTGTTGAAGTGAAACAAAAGTTATGCTTGCTCAAAGTTGGTCTCTCAAGAAGGTTTTGATATAGTTGGCTCTATGATATAAGATTTTGAGAAGGAATTTTAATGGTGATATATCTTTCACATGCAAATGCTTTAGGAGAAGTGTGTTATATGGTTGGATTCTCTTATGTGAGGAGATCATATGGTCCAAATTTGAAACCATGCATCAAAGTGCAGAAGAAGTTATTAAAGTTTAAAAATGGCTACTCAAGAATATTGAAAATGTCCCCATAATAAATTCTACATAGGTTAAAACTTGAGCAAGATCGATAGTGCACATTGCTCAAAGAAGTCAAGAAATAATGAGATGAGGATAGATGCACAATGTTTAATGACTAAGCAAAGGTAATGATAATAGATAAATGGAGCATATTAATTAAATTTGGTAAAAGTTATTGAAGTTTAATGGAGTTAAAGTTTAGTGTACTTTCAAGAAAGACCAATGAAGCATGATTGGCCAAGTTGAGTGAGGACACAAGATGATATCAAAGTAGTCAAGGTTTAACATTTGAGCATTAGTGCCTATGTTAAATATCAAAAAGATCAATGGTGTGTATTTGATCTAATCAATGAGGACACGAGATGATTGCATAGCATTCAAATTTTAACTATGACCATTGTCATTCAAATATTTGAATCTAACATAGGTAAAAAATAAAGCTCTATATTATGTCCATATATTTCAATAGAATTCAAACTTGTTGGTGATGTAAAAAGAAAAGATGAATAAGATTCCATGGTACATCTAATAAACTTGATTTAAAGATCTATAAGTATGTAAAAACATAGTTATTAATGTTTAAATTTGATTGTGTGTTCATGCTTATTTTGCAAGTGACTTGAGAAGGATGTTTGAGCTTGTATAGATGTTGTTTTGATGTCTCATGATAAATTGGCTATTGAGGAATGTTTTAGACTCCATTAGGATGATCTGTGTGGATTTTGGAGGTGTGATTAATATATCTTGAGTATGAATAATGCTTAATAATTTAACTATGTATTTATTCATGATGTTCTTATGCACTAGGTCAGTGTTTGAGTTATTTGAGCATACACAGAGGTAAGAAAATCTGATTGTGATCATTTAAGGATGTCAAAAGTGGACATAATGATTGGGCCCATGCTTTTGGAAGTGGTCCTATGTTCTTATTTTGTTATATGATGTGTTTAATGGGTGAATAGGTCTCCATGAGACCTATAAGAGCTAAAAGGACCTTATTAAAAGGTGTAGTTGCTTAAGGGTAACTAATAGAAGCTATGGCCAAATATGAAGATGGTTTTGAGATATGTTTTCATGTGAGAGATTCCTTAAGGGATAAGGTATGCCTAATGGCCAACCAAGGTAGTGATTATCAATATTTCTCTATAAATAGTGAAATCAAATATTGTGATTTCTAGATTTAAAGAGTGTAATGAAGGAAAGATTGGTAAGAGGATTGTGTGTGGGTTTTGTGGAGGGAAGGAGGGGTAGAGTGGCCTAAGGATGAGTTGAAGAGAAGATCAGTGTGATGACTATTTATATGATTTGTTGGTCATAATTCTATTGGCAAAATTGTGGTCTTGTAGATTCAGAGTGAGCAAAGGTGAAGAGTGATAATCAGAGTTCCATCATTAGGTATTGAAAACATAAGTTCATAGGTTGATGTGTTCATAGTTTTTATTGTGGAATATTAGCATCTAACGTGGTTTTAGCCTCCTTTTAAGTTTAAATTTTATAAAAGGTCTAGCTATTGTTGTAGCTTAGTTAGATGGGTGTAGTAGCACCTTATGGGATTGTAGTCTCACTAAATAGGGATTGTAGTTTCTTGATTATTTATAGATGGTCTAAGTTAGATAATTTTTTATAGGATATTCATCCAATTTCATGTTTTAGTGGGTTTTATTCCCTTATAGGGTTTCCCACATATGTCATGTGTTATGTGATTAATCATATATTGTCTCTCTTACTTTTTGGCATAAATGATGTGTATGCTTCATGAATGCTTATGGTAACTGGTTAAGTGTTTGTAAAAATTAGAATTTAAGTTGGATTATTTGGGCTCATAAATTCACCCCCCTCTCAGTGATTATACCTCTAACAATTGGTATTAGAGTATTTCCTTTAGTAAAGGCTTAACAGCTTGAAGGTGATCTAAGGTACAAAATGGGTAATCATCAAGGAGGTTTCTCTACTAAGTAAGCACTGATGTTCAATGGATCCAATTATTATTTTTATAGTATAAGGATGACAAAATATATTATGTCCCTAGGGTTTGATGTTTGATAATCTATTTTGGATGGTTATGTTGCTCCTACTATTCCATCTAGTGTAACAAATAAGAAGTTGTTTAAGAAAAATTACAAGGCAATAAATTTTATTACTTGTGGTTTTTCAGAGACTGAATACACTAAGGTAATTCATTGTACAATTATAAAGAGATATGGGACAAAATTAAGAACATTTTTTTAAGGAGATTCAAAGGTCAAGCTTGCTAAGTTAAAAACTCACATAGGGCAATTTGAAAGTCTCAAGATGAAGGAATAAGATTATGTGGCATCCTTTATGTAGAGAGTGTATGAGACTATGAACATCATCAAAGGTCTTGGAGAGAATATTGAAGAGTCAAATGTATTCTAAAATGTATTAAGGTCTCTATCTCTCAATTTTGATAAAAAAGTATCTACTATAGAAGAGAGTCATGATCTTACTCAGTTGAATATGGATCAATTGCATGGCACCCTTATTACATATGAGATGAGAATAAATGATGATATACCACTAAAAAAGGAAGCTACATTCAAGATAGAGATGAATCCTAATAATAAGTTCTAAGGAAAGAAATCCAAAGAGGATGACTATCTGACATTGATGAGGAAGAAATAATTGATTTGATTTATAGGAAATTAAACATAGGCTTAGGGAAGTATAAGGGTAAACTACCCTTAAAATGTTTCAATTGTGGAGAGATATGACATTTTCCTCATAAGTTCCCTCATAAGCATGAGAACAAATATGATGAAGAGAATGGTGAAGGCCAAGATGAAGATAAGAATATGTACAAGAAGAAAGGATTCATAAAGTTTAACAATAAGAAGAAGTCATTTAAAAACAAGAAGAATCTCTACATAAAAGAATATTGTAGGTCATCAAATGAAAATGAAAATAGTGACTCAGAATATGATCATAAAGATGATGGTCTTGCTAAAGATGAAGCTCTGTTCATGGCTGAATAAGGAGTTTTCTCACATCAAAAGGTGTCTACTTGGAGTGATTCATATAATGATGAAGATGAGGTGGACTATAAGATTATTTTGATGAATGTTGTTGAAGAACTAAAGATTGAGAATAAAATCAGTAAAAATATGAAATATAAGCTTAAGGACTATGAGGAGCAATTAATTTTTTATGAGGCAAGATCGAATGAAGACACCAAGGAGCATGAAGATATGATTAAGAATCTTAGTTGCCAATTGGAAATCCTATCTAAAATCCTAAAATCTAAAGAAAATGAATGTTCAAGGTATGTTTTTGAAAATGGGTCTTTGAAATCTAAGTTAGAGAAGACATCTAGTAAGGTGAAGTTATTTGTGAGATTTGAAAAGAGATCATGTGATCTAGATAACATTATGAGAAATTTAAAAGCACAATAGTGATATAACTAGTATTGGATATGAATAAGAACAAAATAATGTTATTCAAGATAAGATGAAGACTAATGTGAACTAGGACAATCATTCTTTGAATAAAAATCATTAGACAAAGACTGAAGGTGCTACCAGAATGAAGACAAATCATATCATATAGCCAAATGCCATGAGGTATGTAAGCTTCAATGGTTACTATTATACATGTAATCAATTTGGTCATAGGGCTAGAGAAAGTAAAAGACATATTAGAAATGAGTTTACATGGGACTATGATGGGGGTCATCAGTCAAAAGGAGTGAGGAAAATTAAGTGCTTCAAATGTGTTGTTGTGGGATACTTTACAAATCATTATCCACATAAGATTAGATAAGGTGAGTCATGTTCAAAAGGGGAAGGTTATTTTATTTTTCATGACAAAAGACGTATGGTAAGTTTTTATCCAAACATAGTAAGATAAACTATGTTTACTTTAAGGAATATGGTGTTATACAATTGTGAATAGAGAAGTGACATTATTAGGTTCTGCATGTAAAGGTCTATAAGTTAGAATAGGTTAAATCAAGATCTAAGTAATTTTTTTGCTATGGTGGATAATGATTCAAAAGTTGAATATTTCAAAGAGGTCTCATTATCTACTCATTTTGAGAATGAAGAGACTAAGCTCAAGGAGAAGACCAAGGTATTGGTTGAGGCTAGTTTTGAGGTAAGTATGGATCTAAGTGAACATCTTGTTATTATTGGTTAAGCTTCATGCAAAGAACATCAATTTTCTATACCTAGTGATGAGGTTCTAAGCTGTAAGGAATATTCTTCAAATGAAAAGGTATGCCATGAATCTATGTTGTCTCCATGTATTGATAATCCAATCATAGAAGAAAAGGAGAATGTTGTAGTAGTTGAGGAAGTTATTTCTCTTAAACCAAAAAAGAATAAGAAGAAATATAAGTATCAATTAAGACATAATGAAAAGGAATATGAGGAGTTTTTTTTGTTTTAGAGCATTGAGGTATAGAGGGTGTCTCTATCTATGATTCTTAAGAGACTCATTTAAAGCAGAGATGCAAGTGTTATTGTGGAATTTTTTAGTTGGAACAGTCTATAGGGTTAAATTGAAGGTTCCCAAATGGAAAAGGAGGATTTGTGATTTATCACGGTAACATTTTTTCATAGAAAGGTCTATTGACCTTATTCTAGCATGCTTAAGGTGTTTTGATGGTCTGAAGGTATGTTTGTGACAAATTTAAGATTTTTGAATGCTCTCAATATTTGTAGTTTTTGGATTAAGGAAAAGCAGGCCTAAAATGGGTTATAGGAAGTTTATTATGCCAAAGGCATGGTGGCTCAATTTTTTAGTCCAGATTTTTAGTCCATATGTGTGTTGAGATTCTAGGGTCTTGGGTTATGCCAAAAAAATTGTTTGACTTATGATGTGAGGTCTGAGGCTTCTTAATATGTTGAATGGACCAAATGGGTGGGTAAAATGAAGCTTCATATAGAATTGAAGGTTTGTGGTTCTCAAGTTATGCAAGTATTTGTCATGTTGGAGGGCTAACTAGGTAGTAGGTTTGTGAAAGAAGTATATTGCAGATGATCATCTAGTTATTGAAAATTGATGTGATCAAGGGGCATATGAGAGTGCTCTCGATATGAAGTTTTAGGTCTTGAATTTATGTTTATAGAAAGTTGTGGGCTCTGTAAGTTCTAGGTAGGGCTACAAGAGGACCAAATAGGCCTAGTTAGAAGGAGTGCTTTTGTTCAGTTTCTCTAAAATATCAAAGCATAAATGTTTTAAGGTGAGATCTCAAGTTGGTTTAAAACATGTTTTTATGATTGATGAGTGGTATGATGCTCTATTGGTGGTCATGGAAGTGTCTTGAAATAGAAGGCAAGTAAGCCTATGTAGTGGTTCTTCATGGTGTGTGGAGATCTGAAGATGCTCAAATGATGCAATGGATCAGAGGTCTTAGGGGGAGTCCCTCTCATATTTTTCTTGGTGAGTTCCATTAGATTTTAGTGTTTTTATGTGTTATGTCTTCATTAGTTATTTTTCTTGTGAAGAAGAGTGTTGGCTTAGAGCAAGAGAAAGTTTATCATGGTAAAAAAAGGCAAGATCAAGGTAAGAGGGATTTTGTATCATCTTTATAAGATGATCCTTTTCTTTATATGGTATTTTTAGGTCCTCAAGATTAGTTGGTGCCCACTTTGTCATTGTGTTAAAGGGGGAGAAAGTTCTTGTTATGAGAATGCTTAAAGAGAAAGAAGGTAAGCTATATATTTATAGATATTATATTTGTTGACATCAATGAAAAAAGGGGATATTATTGGATATTTATCAGTGTTGTCATGGAGGTGTTTGAGTGAGTGAATGAATTATTTTAATAGCCTAAGTAACAATGACAAAGTGTGTAATGTGTTTGTCCTAATATGCTTGAAGAAGGCTTGGTTGACCTTTAGAGTTTGCATGATTAGAGAGGTTTAGAGATGGGTATGGTGATTTGAGCATATGCAATGGGTCCTATTAGAACTCAATAATACTTTGAGTGCTTTTGTGTATGAGTGTATTTCATCTGATTAATCATTATTTTCATTTAGACACTTTGGGTCTATTGTTATAAAATTTGTGTAGGTAGTTTGATGATGTCACCATTGCCATGTAAGAATGAGTCAAGGGGAGTTGGTCATATGGTTATGATCATAGTAGTCCCTATTTATTATGCACCAAATATCAAGTCATGCATTAAAGTTTGGTCAAAGGCATGAGGGTGCAAATTTGGCTTGTCAGACAGGATTCATTATTTTTTCATAAGCCAAATTTACATATGGTCAGAAAGAGCCGAGTAAGCATGTTGATAATGTTAGCATTCAAATGCATGGAGGTATCAATAAAAAATTATCATATGGGTTTGTTCATTTTTATGATTAGTTTATTTATGCTAATTTTCAAATAATGAAATGAAGTGCATCAAAAAATATTATTATGCAAAGTTAGGGTCTCAGGTAGTTTGACTATGTTTTTCTATACTTAGCTAATTTTGCTATTTGGAAAGAAGATCTGAGTGATAATTTTGATGGTGTTGTATATTTCATGTGTGAAGGTGTCAAGATAAAATGATCATATTATTTTATGTAGTTTTTATCTTAGTTTATTTGTGTTAACTTTTAGATCATGCGTTGAAGCATGGCAAAAATTATGCATGCTCAAAGTTGGCCTCTTAGGCAGGTTTTGACATAGTTAGCTCTATGACAAAATATTTTGAGAAGGAATTTTAATGGTGATATATCTCATACATGAAAAGGCTTCAAGAGTAGTGTGTCACATGGTTGGATTCTCCTATGTGAGAGATCATATCATCCAAATTTTAAATCATGCATCGAAGCACAAAAGAAGCTATTAGGGTTTAAAAGTGGATACTCAAGCATATTGAAAGGGTCCCCATACTTAGTCATTTATACATAGGTTAAAGCTCAATAAAGATTGATGGTGCACATTGCTCCAAGAAGTCAAGAAGCAATGAGATGAGGATAGATGCACAATGTTTAATGACTAAGCAAAGGTAAGGATAAGATATCAATGATGAGTGGGTGTTTATATGATTGAGATCAATAGAGTGTAGTAAGTCAAAATTCTTAAATTAATTAAACTTCAATGGAGTTAAATTTTAGTGTACTTTTGAAAAATATAAATGGATCATGATTTGCCAAGCTAAGCGAGGACACAAGATCATATCAGAGTAGTCAAGGTTTAACATTTGAGTATTGGCACCTATGTGTTAAAGATCATAAGAGATCGATGGTGTATATTTGATCTTAGTATTGAGGACATGAGATGATTGCATAGTGTTCAAAGTTTAACTATGACCATTTGTTATAAATATTGTCATTGATGTTAAAGGTCTAGCATTATTGGTGATAAAGGTCCCATTGCATTTAATATTGTTTGTAATAGATATATCTTGGCTAATGTGAGTTAATATTTATTTAATATTAATAAATATATTTTTGGTTGCATATGAGAGAAAATAAGGGACCATGGAGAAGTCAAAGAGCCATGGTGTAAAGACAAAAGAAGAATGGGATGCATTTTCCCATGAATAGTCATCTTGGGGAATTCCAAGAGTCACTAAGTGAAGACAAAAGAGGAAGGGCACAATTTATCATGAATGGATGCTTTGAGGAATACAAAAAGTCACCAAGATAAGGACAAAAGTGGGAAGGATGGTTTTGGTCATGAAGGGTCACCACATGACTTTTCAAAAGCAAGAATATGAAGGGTCATACAAGTTTGGTGCCATTTTCCATGAGGATTGAAGGGTCACAAAGGGAGAAGGCCAAAGGTCATTTGGAAACCTAAAAATAAAGGCTTGAGAAGCCATTTTTTATAAGTATGAGAGAGGTTGATTTGATATTGTAATATCTAGCTTAAAAGAGCAATTATGAGAGATGAATATGATTTGTATTTGTTATATCTAGCTTAGAAGAGCAAAGGTGAGAGAAAGGAAAGAGATGTTGTAATAAACTATAACTTGTTGAGATAGCAACATTGAGAGATAGGTGTGTGGTATACACAAAGGGGTTGGTGCTCCTGTGGGTTGGTGCTCACGAATTATTTTTGGGTTGGTGCTTGGCAAAGGGGTTGGTGCTCCTATGGGTTAGTGCTCACGAATTGTTTCTGGGTTGGTGCTCAGCAAAGGGGTTGGTGCTCCTGTGGGTTGGTGCTCATGAATTATTGCTAGGTTAGTGCTCGACAAAGGGGTTGGTGCTCCTATGGGTTGGTGCTCATCAAAGGGTTTGGTGCTCCTGCAAGTTGGTGCTTGAGAATATTTTTTGGGTTGGTGCTCATTCATACACTTGAGATTGTTCTCCATTGTTTTTCCCACATTAGGTTTCCACATTATATCTGGTGTCTCTCTCTATCTTGTGTGATGTTTATTGTTTGAGTTTTATTGCATATCTTGAATGTTTGATTAAGAAGAATTTGGTTAAGGGAAAGTTTTATAAGATATATGATATACTGATTCACCCCCCTCTCAATATATCATGTGCTTAACAAATGGTATCAGAGCAGGTTCCTTTTTGAAAATTTTTATAGCTTGAAGGTAGATCGGGAAAGCATGATGGTTGGGTCACATGAAGGATTTTCTATAAATAAGGCACCTTTGTTTGATGGGATGAATTATGCTTTTTGGAGCATGAGAATGAAGGTTTATTTGATGGCCCTTGAATTTGACATATGGAAAGCAGTGGTTGAGGAATATGAAGAGCCACAGACATCTACAATTACTCCAGTAGAAAAGAAGGCAAGTGAATGTAATGTTAAAGCTTTAAATGCTATTTTATGTGGTTTATGTGAATTTGAATTTGTTAAAGTTATGCAATGTAAATTTTATCATGAAACTTGGGTAAAACTTGAGAATATTTACAAAGGTGATGGAAAGGTTCAACAAGCTAAGCTTCAAACTTTTAGAAGGTAGTTTGAAAGTTTGAAGATGGAAGAAGAAGAAGATATAACAAGTTATCTTTTGTGAGTTGATCAAATCATAAATCAGATTCAAGGTCTTGGAGAAACATTGGAAGAGTCAATGGTGGTGTAAAAG
Source organism: Torreya grandis (assembly GCA_037957365.1). Lineage (NCBI taxonomy): Eukaryota > Viridiplantae > Streptophyta > Pinopsida > Cupressales > Taxaceae > Torreya > Torreya grandis. The sequence continues at coordinate 1,082,690 of JARHVA010005122.1, read as the reverse complement.
GTTTTGAGATCTCTACCAATGAGATATGATGCAAAGGTTTTGGCAATCGAGGAGATGAATTTAGGCAAGCTAAAGATGGATGAGCTTCATGGTATTCTCATGACATATGAGATGTAAACAAAACAAGATAAACCCTCAAAGAGAGAAGTGACTTTCAAGACATCAAAGAAAGAGAGATCTAAGATTCAAGAATCAAGTGATAGTTCTAGTGATGATGAAGATGACAATGGAACACTTTTCATTTACAAGCCAAAAAAGGGAACATGTAAATATCAAGGAAAATTACTTTTTAAATGTTTTAATTGTGGAAAGATTGGACATTTTTCAGCTAGATGTCCAAATAAGGGTGATGATGATGAAGAAGAAAAGCCTACATACAAGAAGAATTTCAAAGGCAAATCTAAGAAGGGATTTGAGAAGAAGAGCCAATATTCTAGGGATCCTAGCTCAGTCAAAGATAGTGGAGTCAGTGATTCAGAAGAAGAAGAGATTCTATTCATGGCCATACATGAAGATGATCAAGAAGAAGAAGAGAAGGAAGTTGAAGTGAATATGGAAGGAGAACTCATTTGTGCCCTTGAAGAGTTAAAAGCTATTGAGAAGAAGAATCAAAGATTAAAGCTCCAGATCGAGAAAAATGAAAAGGAGTCAAAGGAAATTATCGATGATCTAACAACACACTTGGAAGAAGCCAAGAGGAATGAAGAAGATCTCACAACATATTTGAAAATAGAAAGAAAATAATGTCAAAGGTATGTTATTGAAATTGCATCTTTAAAAGAAGATATTGAGAAAGCAGTCAATGATAAAGTAGTTAGTGATCCAAAATTTGAGGATATCACTAACATGCTGAATAAGATATTGGAAAGTAAAAAAGCAAATTCAGATAAGACAGGGATCGGTTTTGAAAAGAAAAAGAGCTATGATGAAGCTCTTACAAAGGAGGAAACAAAAAAGGGAGAAGTGAAAAATACAGAGGACATTTCAAATAGAGAAGGCTGGAGAGAACAAAGCTAAAAAAGACAATCAAGTCAGAGATATACAGACAGGTCTTATTTTTATGGCTATTGTTTTTATTGTAATGGATATGGTCACAAGAAATTAGAATGTGGAAAAAGAGCTAACAATTTTAGAAATAAGAAGGAAAGTCAAGTAGAGTCAAGCAAAAGCCACCACTCTTTTGCTCCTCTATCAAGCTTTGATGAAGAGACCATAGTATCCTATAAGTGCAACAAATTTGGACACATAACTTGGTATTGTAGAAGTGTGTTCGAGTCAGTCAAGAAGGATCAGAGTTTTAAAGCTCCATTCATCAAGAAGAAGGTTTAGACATGTTCATGGCAGAAGAAACAACCTAAAGATTCTATGATGGTTCAGACAGCCCTGCATGTAAGAGGTAAAGATCAGCCATGGTTAATTGATAGCAGATGTGTAAGGCATATGATAGGAGATAAAATTAAGTTCATTACTCTAAAGAAAATTAATGGTGGCACAGTGAGATTCAAAGATAAAACCACTGCCAGGATAGTTGGAAAAGGTACTTTGAGTTCGGATTATGGTAGAACTAAGACTAAGAATGTTTTGTATGTAAAAGGTCTTAAGCATAATCTATTGAGTGTTAGTCAAATATGTGATCAAGGATACACATTAAAGTTTCATGCTAAAGGTTGTGAGATTAGAAGAAAAGATTCAAATGGGTTGATTGTAGATGCTTAAAGGATAGAGAACAATGTGTATGTATTTTTAGATATCTTCTCAAAGGCATGATCAAAGGACACATTCAAAGATATACGAGAGGAATTGGGAGTAATTTCTATTACTTCTTGCCATTGATGTTCAACATCAGTTGAGGGGGAGCTAATTGTTAGCTCCAGGTAGGCCCTTGCCATTGATGTCAAAGGGGGAGAGTAATAGGTACAAATATAAGTGCAGAAATAGGTATAGGGAATAGATACATGTTGTTATAGTAAGGGGGAGCTACTATATGTTTTTAGATGACAGGATGTGCAGGTGACAAGATGCAGAAGTTTCAAGATTGAGGTTACCATCAATGACAAAGGGGGAGATTGTTGGAAATATTGTCATTGATGTCAAAGGTCTAGCATTATTGGTGATAAAGGTCCCATTGCATTTAATGTTGTTTGTAATAGATATATCTTGGATAATGTGAGTTAATATTTATTTAATATTAACAAATATATTTTTGGTTGCATATGAGATAAAATAAGGGCCCGTGGAGAAGTCAAAGAGCCATGGGGTAGGGACAAAAGAAGGATGGGACGCATTTTTCCATGAAGAGTCATCTTGGGGAATTCCAACAGTCACCAAGTGAAGACAAAAGAGGAAGGGTGCAATTTCTCATGAAGGTACAATTTGAGGAATATGAAAAGTCACCAAGATAAGGACAAAAGTGGGAAGGACGTTTTTGGTCATGAAGGGTCACCACATGAATTTTCAAAAGCAAGAATATGAAGGGTCATACAAGTTTGGCACCATTTTCCATGAGGATTAAAGGGTCACAAAGGGGGAAGGCCAAAGGTCATTTGGAAAGCTATAAATAAAGGCTTGAGAAGCTATTTTTTATAAGCATGAGAGAGGTTGAATTGATATTGTAATATCTAGCTTTGAAGAGCAATTTTGAGAGATGAATATGATTTATATTTGTTATATCTAGCTTAGAAGAGCAAAGGTGAGAGAGAGGAAAGAGATGTTGTAATGAACTATAATATGTTGAGATAGCAACATTGAGAGATAGGTGTGTGGTATACACAAAGGGGTTGGTGCTCATGAATTGTTGCTGGGTTTGTGATCGGTAGAGGGGGTAGGTGCTCTTGTGGGTTGGTGCTCACAAATTGTTTCTAGGTTGGTGCTAAGCAAAGGGGTTGATGTTCTTGTAGGTTGGTGCTCACAAATTGTTGTTGGGTTGGTGCTCGACAAAGGGGTTGGTGCTCAAGTGGGTTGGTGCTCATGAATTATTGTTGGGTTGGTGCTCGGCAAAGGGGTTGGTGCTCTTGTGGGTTGGTGCTCACAAATTGTTGTTGGGTTAGTGCTTAGCAAATGGGTTGATGCTCCTGTGGGTTGGTGCTCACAAATAGTTGTTGGGTTGGTGCTCAACAAAGGGGTTAGTGCTCCTGCAAGTTGGTGCTTGCAAATATTGTTTGGGTTGGTGCTCATTCATATACTTGAGATTGTTCTTCGTGGTTTTTCCCACATTGGGTTTCCACGTTATATCTGGTGTCTCTCTCTATCTTGTTTGATGTTTATTGTTTGAGTTTTATTGCATATCTTGAATGTTTGACTAAGAGGAATTTGGTTAAGGGAAAGTTTTATAAGATATATGATATACTGATTCACCCCCACCTCTCAGTATATCCTGTGCTTAACATCATTTTCATTCATCATATTGAATTTAACATATAGAAAAACTAGAGCTTTGTATTTTATCCATATCTTTCAATAGAAGTTGAATTTGATAGTGTTTTAAAAATAAAAGATGAGGAATCCATGGTGCATATAATTAACCTAATTTAAAGATCTAGATGTATGTATAGACATATTTATTAATGTTAAAATTTATTTTTGTGTTCATGCTTGTTCTACAAGTGACTTGAGAAGGATGTTTGAGCTTGTACATATGTTTTTCAATGTCTCATGATGAATTGGCTATTGGGGAGTGTTGTAGACTCTATGAAGATGCTCTATGTGGATTTTGGAGGTATGATCAATCTATATTTAGTATGAACAATTCTTAAGAAGTTAACTATGTATTCATTCGTGATGTTCCTATGTACCAGGTCAGTGTTTGAGTTGTTTAAGCCTACACAAAGGTGAGAAAATTTGAATGTGATCATTTAAGGATCTCAAAAGGGGGAATAAGGAGTGGACCCACTCTTTCATCCTTGGTTTTATGTTCTTATTTTGTTTGATGATGTACTTAATGGGTGAATAGGTCTCCATAAGACCTATAAGAGCTATAAGGGCCTTATTAAAAGGTGTAGCTACTTAAGGATGACCCATAAATGCTATGACCAACCTATGGAGATATTTTTAATCTATATCTTTGTGTGAGAGATGCCTTAAAGTAGTGATTTTCAATATTTATTTATAATAGTGAAATCAAAAATGGTGATTTAAAGATTTGAAAAGTGTGACAAAGGAAATATTGGTGAGCGGCTTGTGTGTGGGTTTTATGAAGTGAAGGAGGGGTAGAGTTCCCTAAGGTTGAGTTGAAGAGTAGATCAGTGTGAGAACTATTTGTATCACCTTTTGGTCATAATTTTATTGGCATATTAGTGCTCTTATAGATTGAGAGTGAGAGAATGTGAAAAGTGATAAGTAGAGGTCCATCATCAGGTGTTAAAGACATCAATTCATATATGGATGTGTTCATAGTTTTTTTTAATGATAGCTCAACATCTAATGTCATTAAAACTTCCTTGTAAGGTGAAATTTGTTAAAATTTATGGTTGTTTTTGTAGCTCAGCTAGATAGGTGTTGCAACACCTTATGGGATTGAGTCTCACTAAATAGGGATTGTAGTTCCTTTATCATTTGTAGATGGCCTAAATTGGATATTATTTTTATAGGATACTAGCCCAATTTTAGGTTCCAATGGGTTTTATTCCCCAATAGGGTATTCCATGTATGTCATGTGTTATGTGATTAATCTTTCATTATCTCTCTTGTTTATTTCTATAAATGATGTGTATGCTTCATGAATGCTTTTCGTAATGAGTTAAGTGTTTACAAAGATCAAAATTGAAGTTGGATTATTTGGGCTCACTGATTCACCCCCCCCCCCCCCCCAACCCCTCAGTGATTATACCTCTAATAACTTTAAGGTGAGGCAAATGACTATACACATGTGATATTTCAATAGTTTCAATCCTTTAAATTGGAATGGTTAATGATGGGAGTGACTTAGAAGACCCATTATAAATAAACAAGTTCCCATGTTTTTGTCTATAACATAATGAAATTTATATTTAAATTAGATCTCATTATTTTAAAATTTAAGCCCCATGTATCCATATTAAGTTGAGTCTTGGTTGAGTTGGGTAAGATGAAATATATGATGAGAACATATGGAATAAGATTAGAAAATAAGAGATTTATTTAGTAGAAAATCTTATGTAAACTCTACATCATTATTCTTCATTCCATAACATTTGGATAAGTAGAATGTATTGAGTTTCATGATATCATTAGGGACTCAAAAATCCCCTTAACATAGAGGTTTCACAAATCCATGAATATTTATTATTAGTAGATTTACGTGAAGTATTATAGATGTAACATGGAAAGATATTTAAGGGCATATTTTAACAAGTTCTTAAAGTAATTTTGATGGAATTTCAATTTGAGTTAGATTCTCAATCTAGTCATCTTTTTGTTCATACTTTTAATGGATACGCATGCATGTCATGAGATCTATCTTGTATATTATTACCAAAAAGGTGTTTTTTAGTAAAAATAATAAATTCCCTTCACTTATTTTTTACCCCTCTTCCCCATATATCCCCTCATTTCTAAAACACACATAATATAATATGTATGTGTCACATCTAGGTGTTATTTTGTTAATACTCGATGTTAGTGAGTTCACATATACTTGTTGATGAATAATGGTAATTGGTTAGTGATGGCTCATGTGCTACCAATATTATATGTATCCCTTAGTGTTTATTAAAATCACAAAATGATTATGTATGTGTTAATTAAATGGTATGTTTGATTGGATTTTACCTGTGTATTATTCATAACCATTATCGGCATGCTTGGTGGGACTAGAATCAAGTTTTTTTTAAATCTTCTTGATGTTAAAATTGGATAGGCTTTTGGTGAAAATTCTAGCTTATATCTATATTTGAATAAGAATATTATCACCTATTGATTGTGTAATAAAATATAACACTTTTCTATCTAAAGTTGAGTTTACTGGCCTATATGAAGGATTGAGATAAGATCTTGAACCAAAAATAAGGCTTATTATGATTTTTTTAACTCTCTCTAAGGAAAATAATGAATAGATATTTTAAAGTCCTATATCTCCCATTTTTATTCTTAATATAACTCAACATAATCCAACACTAAATAGACATTTTCTTATATCTCTTGAAATATATCCATCTTATAGCTTTCATGGCTTCATAAAGGAGTCATTTATTTAATGGAATCTCTCTTAATATTCCAACATACGATCCCATGACTATGGAATTTTGAAGGCATTATCTTATTTCCCAGGAGAAACTTTTATTACTATTATTGAACATATCCAAAATATAGCTAACCTTTGTGTAGTGCACCGCATTATAGGAGATGACATAGCATTCATAAAATTAGCTTTATAATTTAGAGGAAAATCACTTGACTAGTATATAAACTTTAGTATGTATAGTATACATACTTGAGATGAGTTAGACATTAAGTTACATAAGCAATTTAATGAAAAGGCTAATAATTTATCTCTTTTGGAGTAACTGATAACTATAAAAATGGATCCTACTAAAATATGTTTGATTTTAACTAAATATTTGGAAATATATGCGATAGAAATCAAGGGAATTGTTTTCCCTCAAATGACATGGATTTCCTATATTTTTAGAGCTTTAGATTATAACATTTATATGATGATACAATCTATGGGGGGTAGCAATCTACCATATCCTTAAAAAAATGTTGTTAAGGCTAAAAATAATCTGATACAAGCAACCAAGTTAACTCTTAAGACACCAATGCCTTGGGTACCAAAGATTAATAAATCTATTAACTACTTTTTGACCTACAAAGACCTACACTAAAGCTAACACTTGAAAATATCCCAATCACTTCCAAATTTTATAGGAAAATAGATGAAATCAAATATATGCTAATAAATGTCTCTAATGAGCTAATGTCCCTTAAAATAAAATAAGCTAAAAATATCAAAGGATTTTTTATCATTAAAACTTAGATTTTAATCAAATTAGGCCTCAAACTAATGGGAAAATAGTTATTATTCTAGCCCTACTCTTGTAGTAATATCTATCTATTATCAACCCTAACATAGCCATAGTCCCAATCAAAAACAACATGGCTAAATAAATTAGGGTTTTGTGTTTTCCATATAACTTTCCATATGATTTAAATAGTTATTCCTATAGAATTCAAGGACAAACTCTGATGGTGTATAACACTTTGGTTCAAACTCAAATTATTGGGATGGACTCAGCCCTCAAATGACCATGTGATGATCTCCATTTCATAAAAAGGAATTCCCATTTGTAGTAGAGAATAAATATTAAAACAAAATAAATGTATCAGTTTATTCCACATGGTGACCTCATTTTTTAGATGTCCTTATTATAATAATTAAAACTTAAAAGAGCCAATTTTATGGATGAAACACCTCCTAAAGACTATAGAGCTTAGGTTGTTTGGAAATTAGTCAATGATCATGGTTTTTATAGGATTCATAGTATCCCAATAGGAAATACTCTTATTATGGTCGTGGGGATACCTCTATAGTTCATGGGATAAACTTAATAGTTAATGAGATAACATATATAGATCATGGGATTAGCATGAAATATCATGGGCTCTTTATAGCTAATCATGGAATCATGTCACTTGAGCATGAGACATCCTCGAATTATTGTGGGATATCCTTGATCAAATGAAATATTTCCTCTATTTATTGAAGATGAATGTTCATACACATTTAAAAAACACCCTAAATAAAATAATAATATCAATTTATACCATGTAATGACCTAATTTTATAGATATGGTCCACTTGGATAAACTCAAAAAATCATGGGATAACCTTGATAGGTCTTATGGTTAGCATGAAATATCATGGGATATCCATGGATAATCATGGAACCATATCACTTGATTGCATAATATATTATATCAAATGAGGAATATCCTCCACTTTCTATCTATGAATTCCCATAGGCATTAGAGAATAACACCCAAATACAAATATACATATTAGTTTTTGTTGCTTGATGAACTCATTTTCCCAATATGGTCCATGTTATGACCCCATTTCATAGATATGGACCACATCGTAAATAATCTTAAAGAAATGTTATTGTAAACAATAAATATTTCCAATGAAATATACCAAAAAATCAATGGTCATCACAATGAATAACATAATTGGAGTGATAAAAATCAATGATGTAAATTCATAAGATTCAAGATATATGACCAATGTTACATCATATGGTCTTAACACGATGAACTTTAGAACCATGTATTGGTGAAGTATATTAGACAAATGCTTATGTAATCAAGAAATATCATTTTCATGGCCATCTACATACAAAAATAAACACCCCTTCGAGGCCCTAAAAAATGTATATTAGTGTCTGCCACATGATACCTCATTTGTATCCTAGATGTCATTATCACAATTAAAAAAATTGTGCTTGTGGAGCAAGTGTTTCTATCATAGTCTCATGTGATTCATGAGAGGTTACATAGTTAAATATCCACCAAGCCTATAATTTTATATTTTGGGATAGTTTTTACATATTTATGTCAGATTTTATAGCTAAAAATAAATAAAATTAAAAACTTTAGATGGTGAAAATTTTAAAATGGGGATTTATCGATCAAAACAAATGGTAAATCAATGGGGAGATACTCTAGAGTATTTGAGAACCCAGAATCTTGATTTCATACATCATGACAAACATACAAACTTTACAATAAAGAAATAAATAAACTGTAAAGATGAAAGAGACTTCAACATATCCATGCAATGTACTAACCCTTTTAATTTATCACATAGTAGTTATATGAAGATTTTTCCCCCTTATTATGAGATTTTTAGGAAATATCATACAAAAATTGAGGTCTCTTTGTCCCCCCACCTACATTTTTTAGATTTAGTTTTTAAGCACAAGGTTTTGTGAAATTGGATATTATCTGCTACCATCTAAGCATATATGTCCCCGATAAAGATACCTTTGATTCCACTCTAAACATTACTTTATTACCAGGCAGGCATTCATAGTCATGATATGGATTACTTAAATCACCCTTCTTCCATGAATTTTTGTTATTTTATTTCTTTTGAACCTTTCTTGGAAGAATGGTTGGGAACCACCATTGGCTAGGTGTAGAGGAACTAAATTCATTATAAATAATATATTTCACTCATTTTTTTTCTTTCTCAATGTTTATCATCTCTTGAACAAGTTTTAAGCTTGTAAATGTGCAATTGATATTTCAAAATGAGAAGTCTTTCTAAAATTTTCATGAAAATATCAAATAAACTTCCACAGTCCTGATGAGCTTATTCTATTCAAATAAAATCTCAATTTAACTGACATATGTCCTAACATGAAGATCCCAAATACATCTAAATTAATATTCATAAGTATCATTTGAATATGATTTTTCCACCCCTTTTTAAGACAATTTTAGTGATTTTTATGTAAGGAATGATCTTGACTAGTCTAGTTTTAAGGAAACTAATCTAAGAAAGAATGAAATATACTCTATCAAAGAAGTAAATATACTTTAACCTTATTAATAAATTAAAACTCATAATAATTTTGAGATGTCTCTAATCAGAGAATCCATGAAATAATGTTTCAAAATTTGCCCATTAACTATAAAAATCAAATCATTATCTTGAAGGTATTTTAAGCTAAAAACATTATTACCTACAATTTTAGAGATTTGATATGGCCCAATCCATAAAGGAGTGAACTTGTCATGTTTCCCCTTATTTTCATTATTTTTATCCCATACAAGCACTAGGTTTCAAATTTTGAAAACTTTGATTTTTGATATTTTATCAAACCATCTCTTGACAATATCTTGGTGTTTACTAAATCTATGTAAAGCTTTTATGCATGTGTCTTCCATCTAGATAATGTCTAGTAACCATTGTTTCACTAAATTTTTTCTATTATAAGTCTAAAGGAAAACAAAGAGAAGGATGGGGATAAGTGATTAAAATGAACCTAGATTTGGTTTGCACACCATATCTAGACATTGTGAGCACTCCTCTTTGGCTAGGGAGGACTACCTGCAAATAAGAAATCACTACCAAAAGATATTTTTTAGTATATAAGTGAGTGGGATGTCAAGCTACACATTTATTCTAGGAAGTGTGAAACTTCCCTAGAGATGACAATCCACTTTTAAGAGGCTAAAAAATAATAAATAACTGAAAGAGAGATAAATAGAGAGTAAAAGAGAGATAAAATTACTATTTTTAACAACCTATTCATAGAAGAGAGTGACAGGGTATAGGTGAGGTACTTTATTAGTGTTTTAGAAGTTGTTTGGGTAGGTTTTAGATAGGTTAGGAAATTGACAATCATTGATGTTGGTAGGGTAGTGATTGATATTGGTCAGGTTGATGAGGTTGGTAAGGAGGTGATTGATGTTAGTTAGGTTGCTGAGGTTGGTAGGGGAAATAATTGTCTAGGAGGTTGAAAAAGGATTTTTTGGGTTTAGGAAATGGTTTGGCTCAGGTTAGAGAGGTTAAGAGAGTTAGGAGAGGTAGTTTATGACTTAGTTAATTCTAGTCATAGGTTTGGTATGTATGTAAGGGTAAACAAGCAAGGAAGCTTTGTAACTCCCTCACGGGGCTATGGTCAGAGGTGCATAAAATAATGTAAGGTAGATATAAAGAAATAGAATAATAAATATTTAAATAACATATAGTATTAGTGATATACTTAGCTATGAATGATAAATGCTAGGTTGATAATCCCTATCAGGGAGTCTGAACTTGAGTTCCTAAAAAGAGAGAACAAGCAGGTGTTGTTCATCCTCAAGAGCTTAGTTTCTGATGGTGATTGACTTATGTAGAGTAATTATAAGTTTGTATGTTGAAAATAGAATGTTGAGAACCTGAATGAGAGTATGAATTGATTTTCTAAATTTTTACTGACTTAAACTAAAGGCTAGAGTTTGGCTTATATTACCAATGTTAGTGATCCTATTGATGTTGGCATGTATCCCACTGATGTCGACCATGGGTTGACCAACGTCAGTGGTCGTAGAATAGGTAAAATTTTCTATTTTTGGCCTATTTTCTATTGTTGTGTGTGCCAAGTGTGAAACTCATTATAAAATGGTAAAAATAGGAGGTTAGGAAGGAAGTATTTATTTAGGAACTTAGTTTGGAAGTGGGAATAAGTCTTAAGTAGTTAGGATGAGGGGACCAAGTCTTTAGGTGACTCATCAGGGAAGAATTAGTCATAGGGAAAGTGGCTAGGTAAGGTGGTAATAGGGGTTTTTTAATTAACTTTAATTAAGTATTTTAAATTAATTAAATGTGTGAGGGGTAAAATTATAGGTTAGGGAGATTAATTATTATTATTAAAATGGATTTAGGGATGTTTTGACACAAGGATTTACGCACATGTGTGTGATGTAATTTTTGTGTCTACATTTTCCCCTTTTTTTCTTGTAATTTGTACTGACATATTGCAAGATAAAAATAGGACTTAGATGCTCCAAGTATTGGATAAGGTATCCCCCTCAAAATGGGAATTAATAGAGGAGAAATTAGAATTAGGTACCAGTTTGATACAAAGGTAATTGGGTGACTAGTGGAGAATTGAGCATCGCTTCATATAATGAGCTATAGTTAACAATGTTAAGAATAGGCAAGGTTAAGGAGGACTTGAATAGAAGTAACCAAAGCATAGCTTGTAAGTGATATCTGATAGGTAAAATAAATTTAATTTGTAGCTCTAATGGTCAATGTGTCCCAAGTATCTGAGGTAGGAAGTGCCCCTAGGAAACATAAAAGGGTTGAAGGTGATAGGATAGGCTTGGTTTCCATCCACAATAGCTAAAAGACATACATGTGCATAATAGCCAACTACAGTTAGGACAAGAAATGTATTCTTAGTGTAAAAGGGTCAATGAGTGAGGAAATTTTCATGATCTCCAAGCATAGTCATCGAGGGTGAATATTTGAGTGATCTTCAATGTCACTTTGTCTAGGTTGGGGGAGATATATGTGATCTCTAGTTTCCCCAATATATGGGTAAGGTTGTGCAAAGTTGGGTGTTTTTGTGTTGGAAAACATGGTTGGGAAGGTGCCAACATTGGTAATATGTATTTATATTAGTAAGATAAAGTGACAACATTGGTAAAACTAAGGTAATATTGTTGATGTCGATAAGCATAAGCACTAACATCAACATGTTAGGTCAAGATTGTTGACATTAATGGCCAACTAAACCTAAGAAAAGGGGGTTTGGTGGCTGACCAAACTCATTTGCAACTTTGTGATTGGAGAGAAGAAATAGTGCTTTGAGAGTGATTTGAGATGGTAGTGTAAAGAGGGGACCTAGTAAGAGGCATAGGACCACAAGAGCCAACAATGCCAGCTAGGAGGAGACATTGAGATGAGGTAAGATCCCAAACTACTTTGATTTGGTTTTTAAAGTTTTTAGGTTAAATGAGAGGTGGATGTGTAGAAAATAGGATTAAGGGGGTATAAAATAGGTTAGGGTAGGTGCAGGATAAGTTAGGGTAATTTGGGGGTAGTTTGTTAGGGGAAATGGGTAGGTTGGGTTTGGGTTGTTCAACCCTAGGGCCAAACTAGTCACTAACATCAATAAGATCAACCAATGTCATTTGATGGTCAATAGATGTTAGTCGAAAAGTCATTAAGGTCAACTAAAATAGGTCAACATGGCGCTGAGGTCGGTAGTCTACTACTAATTTCAGTTGTTACATAAGTCAATAAAGTATTGATGTCATCATTAATAATAATGTTGGCTACTGTTGGAAAGAAATACACAGGAGAAAGGGTGATTTTTTGATCTCTAGTGGGAGTAGTCAACTAGCCTAATGGAAAAGCTAGCCTTAGAAGACCCCATGTCATCTGAGTGCTACCTACATAGCCTAGTTTAGGGCCTCGGGCCAATGTAGTTCTCCCAAAACTTAGGAAAAAGATATAAAAGGTTAGTTTTTTAGGGGAAAAGGTAAGTTGAGATAGTTGAGAGGTATAGGTTTTAAAATATAGGTTATAGTGTCAAGGGTCAAGAATATAGGTAGTGAGGCCTAGAGTTGAAATAGGTAGGTAATCCTAAGGTAGAGAAAGAGAGAGGTAGTGAAGTCTAGGGTTGTTAGTAAGGTGAGTTTATGGCTGAGCTAACCTTAGAAGACCCCATGTCGACTAAGTGATACCTACATAAGCCTTTTTAGGGCCTCAGACCAATGTAGTTCTCCCAATGAGAAGGGAAAAAAGTGGTGAGGGAGGGGATTAAAAAGGATGTGACCTAATTAATTTGTGTATAGATGTGGGTAAGGATGGAGCTTACACTATGAGACTATCTACCAAGGTTATTGACATGCATGAGGAGAGATGTTACTCCAAATGAGTGGGATCATATGATAGCCATCAGTTTAAGAGGAGTGTGATGATACTATTTTATTACATGGGATGTGTCACTAATGATATCATTGATTGAGAGGTGGGATCATACCACCAATACCTTCCATCTACTGACTAGAGAGTTGATAGTGACACAAGAGGATGTCTACAAGATTTTATGACTACCACTCCAAGGTGAGGAGCTTTTCACATGCTCAAGAGAGGAACATGATATACATATGGTTAGAATATATGGGGAGCATGTTAGTGAGGTGACCTACCACTCTATGAGTTTTAATTATGATCAACTCTGCATGGTTGATGAGGAGCAACATCATCTAAGCATCCTGATGATGATCAGGATCATTATTTAAGCATTACCTGATACAGATAAAGGGAGATTTCTAATTGCTTTGAATTATGTGCTTACATAGATGATAGAGCAATAAATCATTTTTGCCTAGGGTTTAGTATTTTTGGCATAATTATACAAATATCTATGGGTTTTGAGGTTGCATTAATAATATAGTTTATGTGTTAGCCATCTTTTTCACTATTGGGCATATGAGCACATCGTGGTGACATGACCACTAGGGCTACCTACCACTATTCTAGCTAGCTTCAGGGTTGGATTTAGATGGTAAAGAGATGGGATGGCATAGACTTTAGTGGATGGTGTCATGTGAGACATCACCTACTATAGACATATGATCAAGGGCATGATCTCTATAGATATCATGTGGAGATTATATCTAATATATCTAGTTTTTAGAGGGTAGGTAGAGTAGCTTATTAGGTTGCAGACCTCTTTATGGGTTAGGGGTATATGTGCCAATGAGCTGGAGATGGTACCCATGACATGAGTCAGGAGATAGTTTGGTCTACTACAGGATATTCCACCTGCCTTCCCTTGATAAAGGAGGGATGACATAGAGGCACCTTTACCATTACTTGTGGAGACTGATGGGTTGGATTTTGAGGAGCTGCTAGCAGGGCCAAGTATGGGGGACCTAGGGTGTATAGCTACTTGTATAAATTGGTGGGTATTGCATCCAATGGTGGAGGTTAGGAAGCCACCAATAGATGTATAGGGGTTATTTAGGAAGAGAGATGTAGTGTTACAGGCATGAGATACTATAGTATGGGCTTGAGTTGTAGTGGTGTAGGCTCAAGAGATAGCCCAGGTAGAGGTTTTAGCCTTACAAGGGTAGGTGGTGACATTGTAAGGTCAGATTGGGGCTCTATAGGGTTAGGTTGTAGCACTATAGGTCTAGATGACTATTTTACAAGGTTAGATGACTACATTGATGGCATAGAGAGATAGTCTGAGAGTAGCAGTAGGCTAGGCCACTCTTCATCCTCCACCACCATAGGGACAAGTACAGGTTGGACCATCATCAAGTACCATGGGTCCTCTTAGTCTATATCGATGGTGGGGTATTTTTCTACCCTATATGAGATTGCTTACTATGAGAGGGTGATTAGATAGTTCCCATAGATATAATGATATTCAAAGTTTAGAGAGCAGGAGAGGTTGATGTCACATGTGACAACTTCGAGTTCATGTCAACATAGACAAATAAGAGTGGTGATGATACTGCATCCTCATGACCTTAGGGAGAGCCTTGAGGACCCTAAGTATTAGTGTTTTCTAGTTTTTGTTTATATATGTTATATGTATACCAGCTTGCGAGCTGAAGATGCAAGATGTATATTTTGAGAAAGATTTATGATATTTTGATGATATATATGATAAACATGTATTTGATCACACATTTATATATGAGATGTTTATTTATTTCCATGTGTTTATTTGAGATGAATGGCTTATGATTAAGATGTAGATATGGATGATGTTCATTTATTGCTATGTTAATTTGGATGTTAATGTTGATCATGTTATTTGATGTTAGACTAGCCTTTCCCATTTATGTGATGGTATATGTGTATTTGATTAGTTATCTTCATCTTAGCATGTTTCCATGTTTGTGATGGTGTATGTTTAAAATGAGTAGATTGAGTGGGTTAATTTATTTCAGCATTTTCTATATGTGTGATGGTGTATGCATAAAATAAATAGGTTGATTATGTTAGTTTATTTCAGAATTTTTCCATATTTGTGATGGTGTATGTGTAAAATAAATATGTTGATTAGGTTAATGTTGGTATGACATTATTTATTCATCTCAAATAGAGATATCGACATGTGATGTGGATGGAAAAATAAAAGGCAGAATGCTCATTCATTGGCAAAGACCATATTTTAGCACATAAATAGGCTCAAGAAAATGAGCCTCTTTCATGCATTATATCTTTGAACCATTATGTTTGTTAGAGAAGCGTCATGTTTACCACATGTTAAGTGAGCTTCATATTCCCTTGAAAGATTATGAGAGGAAAAAAGGGGAGAATGAAGGAAAATATTTAGATAGCATAACCTACCAAGTAGAAATGATATGTCCCTTTTGTGGGTGACCTTACAGCTAATATAGGCAAGTCCATGATTTAAGGCCTTTTTTTTTGGTGTAAGTTGATCAATGTGGGAAGCCTACAATGGGATTTTGTATAGGTTAAGATCATGCAAAAAGATGAGGAGCCTTTTGCATTTGTCTTTCCATTTGAGAACAAATATTGGCTTAGCCATCCTTTTAAGGAGTGGTCTAAGTGTTTGTTTTAATTTAAATTTTAAATAGCTATCCTTCAGGGGAGTAATCTATTGATAATAGCAGAGGGAAGTTACATAGCTATCCTTCAAGGAGTAGTCTACGTTGAAAAACATGACCTGAGATTTTAGAACTTTTTCAAATATCTCTTTTTTTTCATTTTTTTTACTTTTAATCATGGACAAAACTATAGAGGCTTAGGAGTTTTTCACTATGAGGATAAAACCATACCACTATGTAAGTTATCTAAGTGTATAGGAGTAAGGGTGAAGAGGAAGGGAAATGAATGTAATAGGGATGCTCAAGGGATAAGCTCAAGTTGAACATGAAGTAAAGTGATGTTAGTTTAACAAAATAATGGCTATATATGCAAGGCATTTAAAGGCTCTAACTCTAGCCTTATTTCAAGAGAAGACAAGTGATAAGTTCTTGAATTGTACTTATGAGTTATGATATAAGGTTCAAGCCAATTAGGATCAAATTTACCCCATTTTCTTTTCTCCATGTTGATTTTCTTTTAAGACAAGATCTCTTATATTAAAATCTCACTCTTTGAGGTTTTTGTTATAAGCACATTTGATATGTTCTTGATAGACTTGGGGGTAGTTGAGGGCTATGAGATGGCATTCATCAAGTAATTTAATTTGGGCCAAACATTCTTGGTAAAATTCATCGTTAGTAAGTATGTCATGTAGAGAAATGTAAAGAGAAGGAATCTGGACCTCAAAAGGCAAAATAACCTCTATCCCATATACAAATTAAAAAGGTGTAGTTCTCATTAGGGTTAGAATTATAGTGAAATAAGCCCATAAAGCAAAAGGAATATGTGTGTGCCAATCTTTGCTTGTATTGTTCACTACCTTCATGAGAATTTTTGTCAAAGTTTTGTTAGAAGCTTCTACCAATCCATTAGCTTGGGGATAGTATGGTGATGAGAATCTTAATTTGATACCAAATGCATCACAAAGACCTTAAACAATATTGTTTTTAAAAGACTTGCCATTATCTATTATAATATTTTGAGGTACAACAAAATGATAGATGGTGTGATGCTTAATAAATTCCACAATTTTGTCAGCTTTAGTAGAGATAAGAGGGATGGCCTCGACCCACTTAGTGAGGTATTTAGTGGTAGTAATGATAGAGTGATGATGAAGCGATGAATGAGGGTTAATCTATCTGATTAGATCTAATCCCCATTGAGAGAAGGGCCAAAAGTCTTTGGTAACTTGCAATGCATGACTGGGAATGTGAAGAAGGTTAGCATGTTGTTGACACTTGATGTAATACTGAACATAGTCAGCACTATTTTGATGAAGTGTGGGTCAATAATAACTAAGTCAAAGAATACATTTAGAAACTATGTGACCAATGAAATGCCTACCATAAATCTCATCATGGACTTCCTTAATAACAAAGGGAGTTTCAGTACTAGTTAGGCATCTAATGATAAGACCATCAAAACTTTGCTTGTAAAGAAGTCCCCCTAGTATAGTGTAATGAGCGACATGTTTTATGAAGGCCCATTTCCCATTATTTGAAATATTAAGAGGGGTAATATAGAAGGAAAGATAATCCATGAGTTTTTTGTACCATAAGTCTTGTGGGTTGCTTATTACATTTCATACAAATAGGATGTTAACTGAGACATATGAGGGTAATGTTAAGCGATGCACAGTGACATAGATTCTTGAAGAGGAGGATGAAGAGAGTATGTGTGAAGAAATTGAATCCATCATTTCAGCAAACTTATTTTTAGATCAAGGAATAGTTTACAAGAGATAAGAGTCAAATGATCCCAAGACTGTATCTACGTGATGTTTATACCAATGCAAAATTTAATTTTTGCATAGGTAGGAACCATTAACTTGGTTAACCACTAGCTAAGAATCACCAAAAATCATGATGGATTTGATACCCAAGAAGAGAGTTGTTTGAAGTCTTAGAATCAAATCCTCATATTCAGCCATATTGTTAATGCATTCAAAATTTAGTTTAAATGGAAAAGGCATAGGCTCACCATCCAGAGGAATAATAATAACCACCACACCCCCACCATGTTGGCATTTAGATCCATAAAAGAACATCATAATTTGATAGGAGATGTCATCAGTGGAGAGTGTTTCAATAGATTCATCAAGGAATTCAAGGTTTGAAGGTTGATTGTTAGGTAAAGGGGTAGTAGCTAACTAGTCCATGATTGTTTGCCCTTTAATAATTTTTTGTTGAATAAACTCTAAGTCAAATTCAGCAAGAAGCATGAGCCATCGATCTATGTGTTGGTTGTGATAAGGTTTGGAATGCATATATTTGAGAGGATCAGTATGGGTGACCACATGGGTTTTGTGATTTAGGAGATAATGGTGAAGCTTAGAGGCAGAAAAGACCAACATAAGACAGTTTTTCAGTATGGGTATATTGAGTCTCATAATCAATACATGTGTGGCTTATGTAATAAGCCACTTGCTCTCGATGTTGGTCATATTGATGTGCAATCATAATGCCTAGATAATGGTCTATTATGGATATGTATAGGTAAAAAGGTTGATTTTCCTTAGGTGGAATAAGAACCGGTGGGGAAAGGAGCTATTGTTTAAGTGTGTCAAAGGCTTCTTGACAGTCTGTATTCCATTTGAAGGAAGCATCCTTTTTGAGGAGATTATGAAAGGGTTGGCAGTGATCTGATAATTGGGAATAGAAGCATCAAATTTATTGAAGTTTGCCTTGTTGACTACAAATTTATTTGATATTAGTAGGTATAGGCATCTCTAGGATTATTCTAACCTTAGAAATATTAACCTTGATACCATTGAGAAAAATGTTAAAACCTAAGAGTTTACCAGAAAGAACACCGAAGACACATTTCTTTGGGTTTAGTTGAACATTATATTGGAGAAGATGAGTGAATATGGTTTTGAGAATTATGAAGTGTTCTTGGTGAATTTTAGACTTGCTAAGTCATCCATGTAATCTTCCATAATTTTGTGTAGGAGATCATGGAAAATGTAAGTCATGACATGTTGGTAAGTTTCACCAGCATTTTTTAGCCCAAAAAGCATGACCTAATAATATAAAGTCCCCCATGGGGTAATAAAGGTGGTCTTGTGTTGATCCTCAAGAGCAAACAATATTTTATTATATCCAGAAAAATCCATCCATAAGTGGTAGCATCTCATGGCTAGCTATTAGATCAATAAGTTGGTCGATATTAGGCAATGGGAAATCATCTTTTGGACAAGTGAGGTTTAAATCATGATAGTCGATGCAAATATGAATTCCCTTGGTCACTTTTGTGATAGAAATAATATTGTAAATCCATTGTGGGTAGTTGATGGGTTGGATCAAGTTAATAAAAAGGAGGCATTAGAACTCTTATTTAACAAGGGAGTAATACGAGGATGCATTTTATGAAGCTTCTACTTAATAGTTTTAGCATCTTGATTGGTGATAATATTGTGGGTGATGATATAGGGGTCAATACTAGGCATGTCATTATAAGACCAAGTGAAGGCTTTGTTATAGTCATTAAGAAACATGGCATAATCAAATTGCTCAGAGGAATCTAAAGATTAGCCAATCTTGAGGATGTAAGGGTTATCATGGGAGGGCAGGTTGATGTCAATGGTTGATTCATTTAACATATCTTAGGTTTTGGATGGGAGTGATCATTGGATATAAGAATCATCTGCACCCATGTAGGTGAGAATTGCATCATCATCATGATATTGGATAGTGTTAATAGTGGAAGAATCTTCATCAATTATTTCAGGATGAATGAGAGGAAGGGACCTAGTTTCCTTACCCTAATGATAGGTGAGAGGCCCTAAATGGATGTCATTTATTTAAAAAAAAAGGAGGTATTGATACCTCTAATTCTGGGTGATGTTGAAGAAGAAGGTGGAGAAGGAGAGCCTAGTTCTTTGACAATTGGTTCATGGGAGGTTTTAGTGAGTTTATTTGGTTCATCATATCCCACCCCATGCCTCTTTTTGGCATTTTCAATGGTGTTGCTAGTACAATATTCAATTGGCATGTGGATACCTTATTTGTAATGACCCCAACTAAATCCTTTCTAATCACACCTATATAGGTAGGTGTGATAAAATCTAGGGTTACTTAGGAAGGAGAAGTCACAAGTAAATGGTTGTGGCAAAGAAGATGGGTTGTTAATAGTGGGAGCTTGATTGATTCCCCCATATGTGAAATTGGTTTAAAGGTTAGGGGGGCATAAGGGATGATCATCCCAATATAAGGATCATAATTTGGGTGCATGTAAAGCCTTTCATATTCATGTGGAGTATATAAAATTTCAAGTGTCAACAAATGATATTTACCAAGTCACAAACATTGAAAAAACTCCTCCATGGGATCTTTGTTAGGAATTTGTGTTGCTAATATCTATGTAACTATAGCAGTGGAGCTTGTGGAAGCTTTAGAAGTATCATGAAAAGAAGATAATGGTTTCAATGGGATGAGAACATCATTGAGACTATAGGTGTATTATATGTTTTAAATGGAGGTGGGTCAGTAGGTATAACATGTACTTGTCCATCATGCTCAAACTTGACATAGTGGTGTAAAGTTGAGGGTACACATGCCATAACATGTATCCAAGGTCATCCAATAAGTATGTTATATTGTAACTCTCCTTCCACAACATAGAAGAGCTCAAGAATTGTGTGGGGACCTACATAAATATGTAAGACAATAGTACCTACCATAGTAGCCATAGTGTCATTAAAGGAATACAATATCACATCAGTTTGAGACATGCAATTATTGGGAAGGGCTAGTTATTTGTAGGCATGGGTGGAAATAATATTAATACTAGCTCCCCCATTGATCATAACTCTCTTGATATGAGTTTGATCAATATATGTGGTAATAAAAAGGGCAAAATCTTGATCTTTAGGGTGTTGAAGGGGAATTTTTGAATTACTAAAAGAAATTAGGGAGATAGAATTAAGGGAGCTGACTAAAGTTGTAAGAGGTTGGGGATCATCCAAAGTTGAGATGAGCTTTGGATTAACTCATATAAAGACATCTTCATAGGAGTTTGGTGAATCTTCTTCACCATTGAGCTTTGAATAACATTTGAAGATGTTGTTTTAGGCACACCCAAGATGGAAATATTAGGGTTAGTAGGGGGAGTGTCTTTGGTGAAGGGATAGGTCCAATGTGTAGTGACCTTTTCCTTAGCTTTATCCTTCTAATTTTGTGATCTTGTGGCCACATTAACTGTGTTGATTTGAAAATTTGGTGAAGGAGGTGGTAAAGGGGTT
This sequence comes from Torreya grandis, assembly GCA_037957365.1. NCBI lineage: Eukaryota > Viridiplantae > Streptophyta > Pinopsida > Cupressales > Taxaceae > Torreya > Torreya grandis. The sequence continues at coordinate 1,061,397 of JARHVA010005122.1, read as the reverse complement.
ATAATGACATCTTTGGGTTTGAATTTTGGTGGAATAATAGGGAGGTGAATGGTAGTGTCATCAAAAAGGGTATCAACATCAAAGTGTTGTTTAATGACCATTGTGAGGGATTTACAATTTTTAGTATCGTGTCTAGGTGAATGATGATATAAACAAACTTGTGTATCATCAAACCAAGATGGCTTCATACCAAGAGGAATATAAGGCTTAATGGGGGGAAGAGTTATCATTAAAGCTTGCAATAACTGATGTAAGAAAAATCTTTGGGAGCCTACAAGTGGGCTTGTGCTTGTTGTACTAATAGGAGTTGACACATTTTATTTTTGTGTTAGAAAGGTAATTTTACATGGTTTTTTTAGAGTCAGTGGAGTTACATGTTTTTCTATCACTTTCTTAGTGTTGGATGTGAGAGGTCTACCAGATGGCAAAGGTATGAGTGGAGGTAGCTTAACCTTTTGTTTGGCTTGGTTAGACGATATTCCAACTAAATTAGAAGGATGTGGCCCTAAAATGGATGGTAAAGTTGAGGGTTTAAGAAGTGATTGGAAAGGTATAGAAGGCTTAACATTCTTATATGTTTTAGGGAAAGAAACTCCAACTTGTGGTTGAAGATTCAAATCTAATTTCACCTATGGATGAATTAAATTAGAAACAAGGCATACACCTAAAGGCCTGATCTACTTTAGTGTAACATATTCCTATGAGGGTGAGGGTTCTATCATAGATAGTTGAACTTCCATTGATTTTGGTGAAGAAAATTTAGCTTTGTCAAAGACCTTAGGGTAAAGTGTAGTAATGGGATTGGTGGTAAATATTGACATTCATTGTGTTGGATATGGAGTTTTAAGCCAATCCCAAAATGTTTCATGGTCAAGATTTGTGGAGTCAATAAATTATGGACTTTTCACCAAATGTGAGAAAGGTTTTGAAAATTTTGATTTAGGATTTATAGTTACATCTTTAGAAAGCTATGATGTTTTTGAAAGAGGGAAATTGTTGGTTTCTACTACTTTAACCCAAAGATGAGAAAGAACTGCAATGGGGTCTTCTTTGACAGATACAGGAGAAGAGACTTGATCTGCTATAGATAGAGGGGAGGTAGGCAAAGTAGGTTCCTCAATAGGGTAAAGCATAGGTATTATGGCTCCCTCAACATGTGGGTGAGGCACAGGTAAAGTATGATCCTCCATAGGTAAAAGAAGGGGTAAGAGTGATGCAATTGGAGTAGGCACAATAGGTCTCTCATCTATTATAGAAGTAGATGATATGGAATCTTCTAGGTGCAAAGGTGAAGTGGGTGGGGTACCACTCTCTATAGGTGGAGGAGAAGTAAGGGAAGAAGGTTCCTCAAAAGGTTTTAATGTAAGAATGATGTTCCCTTCAACATGTGGATGAGGAATTGGTATAGTGTGGTATTTAAGTGGTAAGAGGATAGGTAATATTGGTGAAAATAGAATTGGGATTACAGGCTCCTCAAGTGGAAAAAGGAGTGGCAAAGGAGGCTCTTCTTCTCGAGGGAGAGGAATGGGTGAAATAGGCTCTTTTACTTGAGGAGGAAGAATGGGAAAAAAGGTGCCACTAAATGTGGTGGAGGAATTGATGAAATAGGTGTCTCCTATTGAGGGGTTGGTTGAACTGAAGATAAAGGAAATACCATATTAACTGTATGGATATTATGATCACCTGAGTTAGTTATGGACTAGACAATATTTTGGTTTGGTGAATGGTTAAGAAAGGGGTGTTTGAACACATCCATACTTTGATTAGGAGGTGCATTAGGATTGTCCAAGATGAGCTCACCTCTATCAAGCATATCTTGAATAATGTTATTAAGCATCTTGAAATTATTAGAGTTGTGATCTTTAACTTGATGGTAACCACAAAACTCATCTTCCTTGTACTAGGTTGGGATAGGATGGGAGGGGTCAAACTATATATGAGGTTTAATCTAAGGAAGGGTTATGACACCTTTCTACAATAGTTTCTCCAATATGGATGTATATGATTCCCCAATGGGAGTATATTATCTTTGTTCATACCATTGTTGGAATTGCTTGGTCAAATTTTGAGAAGTCAAAGTATTTGATTGGTTTGTGGTTATGAAAGAGGCTAACTTAATGACCACTATGTTAGCATATCCTTTAGCCTTTTGGTTAGAGGGAGAGGTCTTAGAGGAGGAGGAGTCATTTACCTTAGTATTGGGATTCTTACTGTGTAACTTGACTTTACCTTCATCAATAGCATGAACCTCAAGTTTCTATGCCATGGTAAAATCTTCATCAAATGTGTAGAAAGTTTGTACCCAAAGTGTGGATGAGATGTGCTTAGCACATGCCCTTGAGAAAATATCAATAGGCTCAGGTTGGGGTAAGGAGAAGGAGAGTTGATTTATCAAGCTCCTCCAATGAGTGACAAGATCAACAATAGACTCGTCATCAAATTGTCTGATAGAATATAGGTCCATTAGAGAAACCTTCTTATAAATTTTAATAGAGAAATGGTCTATGAATATTTATGCAAGTTGGGTAAATGAGAAAATAGAGTGTTGAGGTATAGAGCCATACCAATCCAAGGTAGCACCTGAAAGAGACATAGGGAAAGTGCGAAGTAGTAATGCATCATCATGTCCTATTAAATAACAAGCAAGTCTAAATGCTCACAAGTGTTGTTGTGGGTCCTCTTTACTTTAAAAATGATTAAATTTATGGAGTTCTCATTGGATTGGATAAGGGTGAATAGGCAAAAAAGGATGGATTGGTTCATTGCATATCTGATCATAAGATAGTACATTCTTTGTACTAGAAATGGATGTCTCTAGGTTAGACATCTTGTCCATTAGCATCTTAATGAGGTCAAGAGGGGAATTAGTTTGGGGGATTCCTCTTAAGTTATAGGGAAGTTGATAAGAAGTAGAGGGAGCATATGACATAGCTTGCTGAGGTTGTGTCAAGGCAACATAAGGATAATGAGTCATAGGCTTAGGTGCAAAAAGAAAAGGGACATGTCTCATTGGGTTGGAAACTATACCTTGGTTGGTTATTGTTACTACAAGTTGAATTATTGGCATGGTTAGACTGGATGAAGGGTGATTTATAACTTGAGTAATTATATACATGAGGGTGGATGGAATAGGCACCACTAAATTCTAGAATGGGATGTGACTTAGTTGAACTAGTTGTGGTTATGAAAGTATGGAAGTTACTCTAGTGTTTAGGTGGGATTGGGCAGTTGGAGATGCCACATGTTGGTCATTATTTATAGTTGGGTTACTTGTCAAAGTGGTGGTTTGGGTAACCATGGGAAAAATAGTGGATGAAATTGAGACTAAGATTGTCTCCATTAAAGAGGTTGGCATACCATAGATTGGGTCACTCGTAGAATTATGGGTTTGGCTCATAGCAAGGTAATGCTGAAGGGATGCCACATTATAATCAAGAAATTTAGCAAGATATTGATCTCTTTCAGGCACAATGGGAATTTGGTTAGGGCTAGGAGTATGATCTATATCTAAAGTATGCTCCATGATAGAATTGGAAGTGAGAGGGGAAGGTGGAAGTGGTTGTTGGCTTGCATAATTGATAAGAATTTTGTCTTGAGCTCATGTCAATACCATACAAGAGGTGGTTGAAATAGTCTTAATACTCTATATTTGAAATAGAATAAAGAAAAAATAGGTTTGAGTGCAAGAAAATGGGTTATTTTAGCTTGTTGTTTTGAGAAAATGACACTACACAATCACTGACATCAACACTACACAGTCACTAACATTGATAGATATAACCGATGTCGGTAGGAAAAATTCATTGACATTAATGGAATAACTGATGTTGATAGGTAAAGTTTTTCGATACCGATAATGTTTACTGATGTCGATCACTATAAAATCTTGGAAAATAGAAGATTTGATGTTTTAAGATATCAAAAGCTAAAAATAGGTAAAATAATGAATGTAAAAGGTCTATGTAAGAGGGAATAACACTCAAAAAAATTGAGATAAAAGGTTATACAAACCGAGTTTTAGAAATAGTATTGATTTTGTGAATCAATAGAAAAGCATCCTTACCAACTCAAAAATATAGAAGGCAATTGAAAAGGAGAAAAAGAACTTACAGCCAACAAATATTAAGTGATAGAGATTAATTTTAGTCTCATGTTGGCTTATGCCCTAATCAGATAGTGAGAAGAGAATTTGAATATCGATAGTACTAGAAAGCAATCTAGAGCTAGTTTTAGGTTTGTTTTGGTACTCAAGAGGGAATTTATGTTAGACTAGGTACATGGCTTGCTATAGGAACTTGTTCTCTACATTTCATGAACCTAGAGCTGAGTCAAGCCGCTTAGCCAAAATATACCTTTTGTCTAGAGATTATACTCCACTAGAGAATGGAATGGGTTCTTCCCTTGGTGGTGAAATCCAAGTAGAATGGCCAGGTAGGGTAAGGTGATCCACCAGGTGATGAAATATTAATGGGCCTTTTCTTAGGTGAGTTTTGATGCTTGCTTATGTGAATGTGAATTGGTTGTGCAGCATAGGTGCACTATGATTTATTCAAAATTATTGTAATTAACTAGGTGAGTTAATATGCAACAAGCAAACTATGAAATGCAGTAAATTTTAAACCCAAATCTTGAAATGTTGAGATTCAAATGAAAATAGAGAGGAAATAAGAAGAGTATGAATTTCACTATCCTAATGTGCATGCAAGAGGAAATAAAGAAGGGATTTTCTTTTTTTATTTTTCAAAAGAAAATGAAAAATTATTCTTAGAGGTAAAGAGAAAAGAAAGAAGAATTCAATTTTAATGTCTTTTAAATAGAGAAATAAGATATTAAATTTTCCATTTTAAAGAGAAAAGAGAAGGAAGAAGTGCAAGAAATGAAATTTCACTATAATTCACCTATATGAATGTTTCAAACAAGAAATGAACCCAAGGAAATTTCAAGGTCCCATTAGGTGTGCCAAAAAAATTTCATTAAATTTTGTCTATTCTAAGTCTAAAGGAAAATAGAGAGAAGGATGGGGATAAGTGACTAGAATGAACCCAAATTTGGTTTGCGCACCATATCTAGATGTTGTGATCACTCCTCTTTGGCTGGGGAGGACTACCTATAAATAAGAAAGCACTACCACAAGATGTTTGTTAATAGATAAAAGAGTGGGTTGTCAAGCTACACATTTGTTCTAGGAAGTGTAAAACTTTCCTAGAGATAACAATCCACTTTTGAGAGGCAAAATAATAATAAATAACTAAAAGAGAGATAAATAGAGAGTAAAAGAGAGATAAAATTACCATTTTTAACAACCTATTTACAATAGAGAGTGATAGGGTGTAGGTGAGGTACTTTATTAGTGTTTTAGAAGTTATCTAGGTAGGTTTTGAAGAGGTTAGGAAATTGATAATCACCAACATTGGTAGGGTAGTAACCAATATCGATTAGGATACTAAGGTTGGTAGGGAGGTGACCAATGTCATTTAGGCCACTGAGGTCGGTAGGGGCAATAATTATCTGAGAGGTTGCAGAAGGCTTTTCTAGGTCTGGGAAATGGTTTGGCTCAAGTCATAAAAGTTAAGAGAGTTAGGAGAGGGAGTTTATGACTTGGTTAATTCTAGTCAAAGGTTTGGTATGCATGTAAGGGGAAAAAATCAAGGAATCTTTGTAACTCCCTCATGGGGGTACGATTAGAGGTGCATAAAATAGTGTAGGGTAGATATAAAGAAATAAAAGAATAAATATTTAAACAACCTAGAGTATTAGTGATATACTTAGCTATGACTGATAACTATCGGGTTGATAATCCCTATCAAGGAGTCTAAACCTAAGTGCATAAATAGAGAGAACAAGTCCATGTTATTGGTCCTCAAGAGTTCAGTTGTTGATGGTGATTGACTTACATAGAGTGATTCTAAGCCTATATGTCAAAAATAGAATGCTGAGAGCCTGAATAAGAGTAAGAATTGATTTTCTTAATTTTTGTTAACCTAAACTATAGACTATAGTTTGAATTATATTTCTGATGTCAATGATTCCATCAATGTCAATAGGTATCCCATCGATGTTGGCCATGGGTTGACCAATGTTGGTGGCCCTAGAATAGGTAAACCTTTCTATTTTTGTCATATTTTCTACTGTTGTGCATGCCAAGTGTGACACCCATTATAAAATAGTAAAAATAGGAGGTTAGGAAGGAAGTAGTTTTTTAAGAATTTAGTTTGGAGGTGGGAATAAGTCTTAAGTAGTTAGGATTAGGTGACCAAGTTTTGAGGTGACTCATCAGGGGAGAATTAGTCATAGGGAAAGGTGGCCAGGTAAGGTGGCAATAGGAGTTTTTTAATTAACTTTAATTAAGTATCTTAAATTAATTAAATATGTGAGGGGTAAAAGTATGGGTTAGGGAGATTAATTTTTATTATTAAAATGGGTTTAGGGAGGTTTTGACATAAGGAGTTACGCATGTTTGTGTGATGTAATTTTGGTGTCTACAACCATGACTAAAGTATTTCATATTCTTCCATATGTTCTTACATGAATTGGTACATTGGAAACTTGGGAGTAATGAGAAATATAGGTTATTTTCCATATACTTATAGAAAAAATAAGCCTTCAAGGCCTATTTATGTCTTAGTTTGTCTACCTATAGTGTGTATTTCAATAATAGAAGTCATTCTCTTGATTTGTTTTCTGTTGAATTATTTATAACATCTATAAAGTTTCTATTTATAGATTTTTCCACTCCATTTTGTTGTGGATAGTATTTAGAAGAGAAATTGATAGTAATTTGATTATTATAAATCCACTCTATGAACTTAATAGATTATAAAGTTGGACTATTGTCACATACCAAGGAGACAGGTGTCCCAAATCTGGTTAAGATGTTTTGTTCAATAAATTTGATTACATCTTAGGATCTAGAATTTTTTTTAATATTGATTCAGTCCATTTGGTATAATATTTTGTTGTAGTCAACACAAATTTATGTCTAGGTGATGATTTAGGATTAATTACTCCCATAAAATCTAGGCGCCTTTGTGCAAAAGGGTTCCCTTATATAAAATTTTGTAAATGCATTATTGTGAGTAATTCTATCTTTATGAATACTTGACATTGGTGGAAATTTCTAACATGATTTTGGGAATCTTTAAAAATAGTGGGCTAATAATAACCTATCCTAATTTTTTTTTGTGTAGTAGCATTAATTAAAGGATTTATACTACCTATTTTTTTGAAGGAAAATATCAAGGATGTTTGTAGCTTCTTCTTTGGATGTAACATCCCCACAGGGATTTACTAGAATAATGCAACAATTTTTTTTATAAATATTTACTCAACACTTATTCTTTCATTAAATTACACCATGAGAATCTAATTAGTGATATTCAACATACTAACTAAGCATATTAAACATAAACATGCAACATAGCATTTTAAGTAACATAACATAAATACATAAGAAAAGTAATTATATTAAAATACAATCATGGCTAGTACAATAATATAGCCACTACTGTCAATGTATAATTATAAATCAATTACATTTCCAATGGGAATTTTGCCTCACCTTATATACAATAATAGATACAATGCTCTATGGAGCTTGAGTCACTCTAACTCATGTATCTTTGATAATATCAGGTGTAGTCTCCAAGTAAGTACTACAGTGGGGAGGGAGAGAATTATCTAAGTGATTTTCCACACCAACTATGGACCATCGATCCCCCACACAATTCCCCAAATAGGGAATGGTCCTCCCTTCATGGATGGGTAGATAGTGATGGTGTGGAATCCAAAGAGATATGCTATTACCCATGTACTATAAGATTTCTACTACATGATGTGTATCATAAAGAAAATGTGTTAACATGATTGTAGACACCGAAATAGTGTCTAACCCTTGGTCACTTTTCCCATTGGTCCTTTCTTAACCCATTCCAAAAACATGCACTTACTAATTTAAAAATAATAATTTTATTAATATTCTCCCCTTTGACACCTCGCCTGACACCTCGCCTTGGACTATTTCCCACCTTATGACTCACCCAAGACCTATTCTTACTTCTCTCTAACCATCTAACCAACTCTCGTGCGTATTTAGCCCAACCTTTGACATTCTCCAACAGATAGTGCACTTGGCGAATGAAAAATGGGCTTGGTGGCTCTTTTTCCCGTTCTGCACCTACCGACGTCGGTCAAATGTCGGCCGACGCCGGTGGAATCGCCGATGTCGGTTATACTTAAGCAAATTTTCTGACCCTTTGACAAATCCCAATTAGAAATCGGTTAATCTCTGGAGCTAATCACGACTCTCGAATCCTCTTCCGGCGAAACAAAGTTCTCATGCTTTTGCTTTTTAGTGTTCTGGCTTCTTGGTGTTCTTGTAGGGATCAACATTCTTGACATCACTTTTTAGGCACTAAGGTCTTGCATCAGACATTCTGGACAGGGATTGCATGATATCTCCATCACCAGTGACAACCGAGACACAGCTTCTGTACTTTTACCAACCCGTATCACAGCTAAGTATTTGTACTATTTTCATTTTAGTGTCATTTACAATATATTAGCATTCTATCTACTGTCTATTCCAAGCGTCCTTGACCCAACCTTCCCTATTCCTCTCGGAGAGGCTGAAAAGCCTTCTCTCACCCCTTATTCCCTTTTCTTTGCCTCTGATACTCCCTTAGTCTCTCTTTAGGCAACACCCTCTGTCCAATCAACTCAGCACAAGTTATCAAAGACCTACAGACCATCTTAAGACCCATCTAATCAACCTGACTAAATTGCTTTACAGAAAGGCTGAAAGGCCTTTTTCCTACTTCTCACTCCTTTTCCTGACAAGATTCTCAGTCCCTTAGATCCCAAACAGTCCCTCTGAATCCCTCATAGACCCTCAGACCCTCAGACGAGACCAAATCCATTCTACAGACCAGAAACTAGACCTATAACCCGTCCCTGGCCATTACCCCGACCGACCTCGTCTACTTCCCCTACCGACGTCGGCAGTCTAACCATCATCGGCGACTTCACTGACTGACGCCGGCAATATCACCGACGTCGATGACTGTGTTAAATAGATTGTAGCTTATCAGGTACGCATTTGCTTTTAGTTCTTTCTTTTCATTATTTCTCTTTTCTGTCTCTGTCATATTCTATTTTAAATAGTGGATTGTCATCCTCTAAGAAGCCTTAGCGCTTCTAGGACCAAGCTTTTTCTTAGCAATCCACCCTCTTATCAACTAACGTTCTTCGTGTTTTAGTGTCTATCTCTTTCAGGTGTCATTCCTCCACAGCAAAAGATGAGTTCTCACAATGTCTGGATTACGGTGCACAGACTACATCCAGGTACATACACGCCTTGACCATTCCTTTTAGTTTCTCATTTTCTCTCCTTTAAATGTGAAAGAAAAATTGCATAGAAACATTTTGGCACGCCCGGTGGGACCCTTAGGGCCTTCCTTGGGTTCCTTTCCTTCTTTTTTCATTTAGGTGCATTAGGTTTCTCCCTCTTCACCTCTTTCTTCTTTTCTAAAGACATCATAAGCAGGAATAAAAAGAACTTTTTCTTTCTTTTCTTGCATTTCTAGACTAGTCAAAAAATCATATTCTTCAAACCCTTTCTCAAACTTGTTTTCATTGCAACTTAACATTTCGATTTGGGGCTTCAAAACATATTGCATTCCATTTTCTGCTTGCTTGCATTTCTTAGTCCACACTTAGTAATTAGTAAACCGCATATTGAATAAATCGTAGATCACTTGATGTTACACAACCAGACCACGTGCACTAAATTAAACATCAAACTCACTTGAGACAAGGCCCGACTGGGATTGCATCACCTAGCGGATACCTTACCCATCCCAGCAATCCTACTTGGATTTCACCACCAAGGGGAAAGCCCACTCTGTTCTCTGGTAGAGTCTAATCTATAGGGAAAGTATATTTTGGCTAAGCGAGACCAGCAAACCACTGGAATCGTGAAGTGAGGGGAGCTTGCTCCTTAGCACCAGGCCATGTACGAAACCTAACACAGACTTTTGAGCGCCTAAACATACCTGAAACCATCTTTAGACTACTTATTCTAGGACCCTTCTAACAGCTAACCTCCTCAAACATCACTTTAAGGCATAAGCCACACGATCCTAATAAAATTATTTTTAGGGATTTAACGCTAGGATCTGCCTATCCTCATCTTATTTTCTATTTTTATCTATTTTTTTTGAGCTGGTAAGGACGTCTTCTTTATTTCCAAAATTTTTTTTACTTGAGTTTATGGAAAACACAGTAACTGACATCAGTTCTGTAATCGACGTCACCAACTTTCCTGCACCGGCATCGGTTATCTGACCGACATCGGCAGTCTGCTTCACCGACATCAGTTTTTATACCGACGTCGGTCACTGTCCAATTTCTTTTTTTCAAAAATAACAAGCTTAAAATCCAACTTTCTTGTTGTCTAAACATTCATTCTGGTTTTTTGAGACTGAAAAAACATAGTTTTCTGAAACCTGACCCTTTCTTGCCTTGAATGGTTTTGACACGCAGTCAAACCAAGGCCCTTCTTGACCACGCTAGTCAACAACCGCTTCCACCTTCACCATCCATAACTAGTCCTATAATGGAGTTCCACTCAGAGACTGAAAGAACTCCTACTCGCCCAACCCCGCCTCAGACTCCTATTGTCCCAGAAGGGGACCAAGACTTCACATGATTCTTGGACCTTAACGTCAAATCCTTGCAACACTATCTCGCGTATAGCCAAACGTGAGACTCCCTAGGCAACCCAATCTATGGGATGCCGACTTCGTTAGTCGAGACAAGAATCACATCAAAAGCACCTACAATTCAGCATCTAGACAATCAAGTCAACACCTCCACCAATAACCCAATCGTGTCTTACCTTCAAAATGTAGCCACTCCATCTAAACCTACCTCCATGGGGGTTTTGATACTCCCTCAACCTCAAACTACTCAATTAAATCCCACACCTTTCCAAAACCTACTAGTCTCTATCCCCCCTACTCTTGCACCTATCAACACAAGAGTAACTGTTTACCTATCAACAAGCATGGCTACACCTCAACCATCCTTGACGGCCCCTATCCAACTTGTGCCTACCAACCCCATAACACAAGTTCCTTTGGCTTCAACTTTCGCTCCAATAACCAGCTACCCATATGTTGCGTCTATGCAACTAACCACGTCATATGCCCCTCCTAATATCTTTCAAGCGCCTTATAATCTAGGGGGCACTCCACCCATCAATCCGTCAGCAAATATTATCAAAATGCTGATGGACAAGATGTCTAGCGTAGAGACCTTTGTTTCTGGCTCATGAAATGCTCTCTCATACGAGCAAATTTTCAATGAGCCCATTCATCCTTTTGTTCTGATTAGACCATATCCCAACCAGTGGGAGCTTCCCAAATTTTCTCACTTTCAAAGCAAGGAAGGCCCACAGCAGCACTTACGGGCATTCAGACATGCCTGTTACCTTATTGCCCATGACGATGCATTGCTCTTGCACACATTTCCTATGTCTCTTTCTAGCACTGCACTTGACTGGTACAGCTCTATTGCCATCCATTCCCTCTTCACATTTACATAGCTGGCCCAGCTCTTTCTTGATCACTTCTCCATTAACATCACCAAGAAGGTCTCGATCACGGACCTCTATACTATCCACCAATTCGAGGATGAATCTATAGCTAACTTCGTTGCTTGCTGGACAGGCCTCATCAATCAACTCTCCTTTTCCTTACCCCAACCTGAACTTATTGAACTTTTCTCCCAAGCCTGTGCCAAACATATTTCTTCCACCTTACGGGTTCAGACCTTCCGCACCTTCGACGAAGCCTTCACGATGGCCCATAAACTTGAATTACGTGCCATCAAGGAGAATAAAGTCAAGTTGCGAAGTAAGAATCCCAACTCTAAGACCAATGACTCCTCTTCTTCTAAACCTTCATCATCCAATCCTAAGTCTAAAGCTTCAGCTAACACTATAGTCGTTAGACCTTCATCCTCTTCGTCTTCAACCAATCAACTTGAGCCATCCACATCTCAAAGCGCCACCCGCCAATTCCAGCAGAGATATGTACAATGACAGTATACTCCTCTTGGAGAATCTTACGCGTCTATACTAGAAAAACTTGTTAAATAGGGGATTTTCAACCTCCCCTAGATTCGACCACCACCACAATTTGATCCCTCATGTGCCATCCTTGTGTGGTATAGGGAAAATGACTTCTACAATTACCACCGTGTCAAAGGTCATGACACGGGAAATTGCAAAACCTTTAAAAACATAATCCAAGACATGCTTGAAAAGGGTGACTTCATTCTAGATAATCCCAATGCACCTCCTAATCAGGGCATCGACATCTTCAAGCAACCATTCCCCAATCATCCACCAACCCAAAATAATGTCTAGACCTTGATTGACAACACTCATGAACACGACATTCGAACAGTCAATACGGTCTCGCCCTTCATCCCCGACCAACCTCAAGAGGTTAGTCCATCACTTGTAGATGAACCTCTTTCCCTGGTTAATTCTCTATCAACTTCTCTCATCTTGGAGGATGCCTCAACCTTACCGACACCACCGGTCTCACCATCCTCCTTTCTTTTGCCTATGGAGGACCTGACCTTACCTACTCCTAGATCACAAGTGGAGGGCACCATAATCCCTGCCCTTTACCCGCTTGAGGAGTCACATTCTTCAGTTCCTTCTCCACCAAGAGAAGAACTTGACTCTCCATCATCTTCAATCAATGACAATCTAATTATAACTCCCACACACCTTGGGTCTGAAACTACTACCACACCTAACACATCTTCTCAAGAATCCAAACCTTGTCCAATATCTTCTCAACCATTTTCTCGACTAGTAGAGAAAATCAAACTTCTCCCTTCAAGGAAAGTGGAGCATCAAGGATTGTGGGAGCGTCTTAAAGTTCTTCAACATTCCCGTGCCCTCTCGTCTCATGCTGCCAATCCTCCCAAGGCAAAATCTCCCAAGACTCCCAACAAAGACCAGACTCCCGCTTCTAAACCTACATCTACCCAATCTAAACCGATCAAGTCACTCAGCATTCACCCTGTCTCTACCCTCACTCACCCGCAAGTGAAGGTGGACTTAGACCAGACCTTGACCAAAAGTAGTCTTCCAACCAAGTCAAAGAAGACTGCCAGACTGCAGAAGTGAAGCCCTCCTCCACCGTCAACTTTGCCCTCCATTTTAGGCCCTCACCCTTCTACCCTAATCGGCGTGCTTCCTACTCTGACCCTTAACCAAAACAAATTACCTCCATTACTTCCTTTGACAACCACAAGTCAACTCCCTCTCAAAAATTTGGCACCTCTCACGAAGAAAGTGCCATCTTCACATGTGGTCGCACCATCAAACCAAAAGGTGGTACGAAAACCTTCTTCAACATCCCCCAAGCAAAAGTCACCAGCGCATCATGCATCAACAGGCACTGACCCCTTAGTAGGTTCATATGCTTTGATATTATGCCAACTTTTGCAGACTTCTAGCATTACCCTTCCTTCTATCAAGCCATTCCAGCCCCTCGAATCAAAACCTTCCTAGTTTGACGACACGAAGATTTGTTTATACCATCGTACGCCAGGACACGATATCGAGACTTGTTGTGCCCTCAAGGCAGTCGTTCACCGTTATATGGAGAAAGACACTCTTATCCTTGAGGACACTCTTGACCAACCCTCGACACCTTCCCATCCAACCTCTTCAACCACATCAACATCTCACCAACAGGCCATGACCCCTTCTTCACCTCCTATCTTTGAAATCAATGCTATCCATATAACCACTAGGTCACAAAAGGACAAGGTGAAAGAAAAAGTTGTTATTCCTTGGACCTATCCTTTTGTCCAGTCACCTCAACCACCAAAACCCAAGATTTCCATCTTAGGTGCATCTCAACCCCCTTCTTCAGAGGCAATCAAAGACTCTATGATAAAACAACTTCACCAAATGCCTGTGAAGATGACCCTATATGACCTTATCCAAAGCTCCCCCCAGCATCGTCAGGCTCTAATCAAAGCCTTACAGGCAGTGGAAGTCTAACCTGAAGACCCTTAACCACTAGCTGCCCTAGTCCATTCTTTATCCCCTGTCGCCTCTATCACTTTTAGTGATTCTGAAATTCCTACCTCTACCTTGGAAGATCAGGATGCTGCTCTTTTCATCACAGCCTACGTTGATCAAACCCATATTAAACAAGTTATGATTGATGGGGGTGCTATCATTAATATCATTTCCACCCATGCCTTTGATCAATTGGCTCTTCCCAAGAATTGCATATCGAAAACCGACGCAATCCTTAGATCTTTTAATGACACCACCGCTAACACTATTGGCACTGTTGTCCTCCATATCTGCATTGGTCCACGCACAATCCCAGAGCTCTTCTACATCATTGAGGGAGAATTCCAATATAACATGCTATTAGGATGACCCTGGATCTGCACCATGGCTTGCGTCCCTTCAACACTTCACTATTGTGTCAAATTTGAACACGACAAACAAGTCCATGTCATTCCTGCCGACCCATCCCCTTTTAAGACTTGTAACACAACCTATCACCCAAACGACGTTCTTATCCCTCTCAAGGCATCAACCCAAACATCGTCTCCATCTGCAAAAGCGTCAACTATTAAACAAATAGCGGTTGCCACCACATCACCTTCTCAATTAACAACCAAGGACCCAATGGATGATATCTTCCAAAGACTTTCACTGGGGGAATATCACCTACTTACTCTAGACATGTTCCAGACTCCTCAAGAGTATGGACAGCTTCATCAAAACCCAAGTTATGACTGTCGGATCGAAATGGTCATTCCTTATGGTCCTCCTATCCTTCGAACCAATCTCGTCTATGGGGGGCTGAATCAAGCTCCTACTAAATCAAATCCTTCCTCCTCACCTCAAATATTCACATCTGATTTCTCCTTTCTTGGCAACCCCACCTTTGCACATACCTACCTTTATAGGTGTGCATGGAAGGGTTTTGGATTTGGGCGCTATGAACAAGGCTCTCATCAGCCTATCAAACCACCCAATGACGATAATGCAAAGAAACGGTATGGACTGGGTTTCCAAGAACCCACTGAGACTTCCGCAAGCCTTTGCCCTGAACCAACCATCGACCAATCTCTTCCAGACTCGCCTATTCTTCCATCCTCACCTACAGAGTCGGTGGTTTTCATCCCTCCTAGTTTTTTTTTGCATAAACACCATCTACTTAGAACCCCTAACCTATCAGCTCAACGGGGTTCCCAAGTCTCTCCCTATCATTTATCCCAGCATGATAGACGATGAATCGGCAACCATCAACACTATCTGCTGCATAGACAATGATGCCATTCTTACCTATATGGGTGCTGACGATTCTTTCATTTAGTGCTCCCTCCCTTTTGAAACACAAGTTATGTTAAATGAATCAACCATTGACATTAACCTTTCATCTTCTGGTGTTCCTCAAGTCTTAAAGATTGGTCAATCTTTAGACACCCAGGAGCAGATCGACTATACCACATTTCTCTTAGACAATCGCAAAGCCTTTGCCTAGACCTACGCTGACATGCCTGGCATCGGCCCTAACATTGCCACTCATAACATTGTTACAAACCCAGAGGCTAAGCCTGTTAGGCAAAAGCTTTGCAAGATGCATCCTCGTGTTGCACTTCTTGTCAAAGAAGAGCTTCAGCGCCTTCTTTCTGTCTCCTTCATCTAACCCATCGATTATCCATAGTGGGTCTCTAACATCATTCCTATCACCAAGGTGACTGGGGGGATCCGGATCTACATGGACTATCGCGACCTTAACCTAGCTTGTCCCAAGCGTGACTTTCCTCTTCCAAACATTGACCAACTTGTTGATCTTACGGCTGGCCATGAAATGTTATCACTCATGGACAGATATTCAGGATATAACCAAATCCTGATTGCATCAAAAGATCAACACAAAACCACCTTCATTACACCATGGGGAACTTTCTGCTATCGGATCATGCCTTTTGGTCTGAAAAACACAGGTGCCACATATCAACGTGCCATGACTTACATCTTTCACGATCTCCTCCATAAAATCATGGAGGACTATGTAGATGACCTGCTTGGCAAGTCTAAGTTTTGTCGTGACCATTTGACTATCCTCAAGATCATCTTCTCTCGCCTTCTTCAGTACCATGTCCGTCTTAACCCCAAGAAATGCGTCTTTGGGGTCCTCTCAGGAAAGCTCCTGGGATTCATTGTCTCTCTTCGTGGCATCGAGATAGATCTTGCCAAAATCCATGCTATCCTCAAAATGCCACCTCCAACTAATCTCAAGTAACTTTGTAGTCTACAAGGAAAGCTCCAATCCATCTGCCGCTTCATTTCACAGCTTTTTGACCATTGCCAACCCTTTCATCACCTCCTCAAGAAGGACGTCTCCTTTAAATGGGATAAAGATTGCCAAGAGGCTTTTAAAGCCCTCAAACGCTATTTGGTTTCTCCACCAGTCCTTATTCCACCAAAAGATGACCAACCCTTCTACCTCTACATCTCAGCAACTAATCATTTGTTAGGTGCCATGATCGCGCATCGAGATGAGCAACACCATGAGCAAGCAGTTTACTACATAAGCCGAACACTTGTCAACTATGAAACTCGATATACTCATACCGAGAAACTCTATTTGGCATTAGTCTTTGCCACTACCAAGCTCCATCACTATCTTCTTAATCACAAAACCTTTGTCATCACCCACATTGATCTTCTTAAATACATGCATTCTAAGCCATATCAAAACCAACGTATGGCTCATTGGCTCATGCTTCTTGCTGAATTTGACTTAGAATTTGTCCAGCAAAAATCTATAAAAGGGCAAACAATCACTGACCAACTAGCGGATGCCCCTCTTCCCAACAATCAACCTTCTCAGTGTGAGTTTCCTGATGAATCTATCGCCACTCTCTCAATTGATGACACATTCTACCAAATGACGATGTTCTTTGATGGCTCTAAATGTCAACTCGGTGGGAGTGCGGGGGTCATCCTCATTCCACATGAAGGTGAACCCATGCCCCTGTCTTTCAAACTTGACTTTGAATGTACCAATAATATGGCCGAATACGAAGCCTTAATTTTGGGAATTCAAACTGCCCTTTCTTTAAACATCAAGTCCATTAACATCTTTGGTGACTCACAACTTGTTGTCAATCAAATCAATGGTTCATATCTTTGTAAAAATGAAATTTTACAAATGTACAAGCACCATGTTGACACTCTTCTAGCATCTTTCGACCATCACTTATTGCAGACTGTTCCTCGATCGACGAATAAGTTTGCTGACACCATGGCTTCCCTCACCTTGCATATTCCTTCTTCTTCATCATCCTCATCAAGAATTTATGTCATGGTACATCGTGTGCCATTGCCTTCATACATTTCCACTGACATCAATCTCATCCACACCATAGACTCTAGTTCACAAGATGTATGGTATAAACAACTTGAGGACTACTTGGCTCATTCTCTCATTCCTCCCAACCTCTCTAGCAATGCACGGTGGGATTTCATCAAGCGCACCGCTCGCTATACCATGCTAGGGGGCCTTCTCTATAAAAGGGGTTTTAACGGCCTTCTTTTTCGCTGTTTAAACTCCACTGAAGCTTCTCATGCTGTTAAACAAGCCCATGACGGGATTTGTGGCGGACACTTCAGTGGTAACTCGGTTGCCAAGAGCATCCTTCGCCTGGGTTATTATTGGCCCACTCTTCATCAAGACTATAACGATTATGTTCGGCATTGCATCAAGTGTCAGCAGCATGCTAACTTGCTTCATTTCCCTAGTCACACCTTACAAGTCGCTCAAGATTTTTAGCCTTTTTCACAATGGGGCTTAGATCTCATCGGCGAGATTAATCCTCATTCGTCTCTTCGTCATCAGTCCATCATCACTGCCACTGAGTATTTCACTAAATGGGTGGAAGCTATTCCTCTTGTCTCCACAAAAGTTGACAAGATTGTCGACTTCATCAACACCCACATCATCTGTCATTTCGGTGTACCTCACAAAATCATCACCGACAATGGAAATTCCTTTAAAAATAAAACTGTACAAAAACTTTGTGACTCCTTTAGCATTAAACTTAGCTTTTCTTCACCTTACAACCCACAAGCAAATGGGCAGGTCGAGGCTTCTAATAAAATCTTAACTAAAATTCTCATGAAGGTGGTCAATGACACTGGAAGGGATTGGCATGTTCATATACCCTTCACTTTGTGGGCCTATCGCACTAGCATCTGAACCTCTACAGTTGCTACCCCTTTCTCTCTAGTGTACGGAACAGAGGCTGTCTTACCTCTTGAAGTATAGATCTCGTCTCTTTGCATTTCACTCCATGACATTCTTTCTAATGATGACTTTCATCAAGATCGATTAGCTCAACTTGAGTTACTCGACGAACATCGTCTTGCTGCCCTCAATCATCTCCATGTCTATCAAAATCGCATCAAACGAGCCTATAACAAAACTCTGTGAGAACGAGATTTCAATATCGGAGACCTCGTCCTCAAAGAGAATCAACATGTGACCAATATGGAATGGAGTAAATGAGGCAAATTTTCTCTTAATTGGCTTGGACCTTATATCATCACGCACAAGTATGGATCAGGGACTTATTGTCTGTCTTCTCTTGAAGGCTGACCAAAACCTGAGCCCCTTAATGCTTTTCATCTACGACCATTCTACTATTAGTCGAGTACTCATCCAAGTGACATTTAACTTGAGCTCGTCCCTTGAGCAATCCTTGTCCTTTTAATCCTCAATCCATTCCACCCTTTTTCCCTTAACAAAATCCTCTACAACCCTTTTATGACGTACAGATGCTTCGTCCTAATAAAAAGGAGCCCTTGACCTTCTATAAGTCTTGTCCATGACTCAACATTCTGTCAAAACTAAATCAAGATGTCAAAATATCCAAAGTCACAAAATCAAATCAAAAAGTAGACTGCTCCCTCGAAGGACAACTGAACTATCATTGCTGTAACTAATAGACTGCTCCCTCGAAGGACAGTTATTCAAAATCTATAAAGCAAAGTATAGACCACTCCCTCGAAGGATGGCTATGACTAAATCTTGCTACAAACAACACTCTCTTAGAAGCTTCCCACATCGATCAGCTTCACAAATGACCACAAAACAAGTGACATCTTTATGTGGACTTCCTGCATTGATCAGTCCGCTTAAAAAAAAAAAAAACAAAACCGGGTCATGGACTTGACTTATAGTTGTCTCAGGGCCTCCTATAAAAAGGGGCAAAGTTATCCATACTCTAAAATGGGTTACCCTTTTCCTCCTATCATATCACCTACTCAAGGGACTTTGAGCTCACTTTAATGTCAAAAGTGATTCGATTACCGCTCTAACATAACTCATGGTCAACGATGCAACGCATAAATGGGGCTCTTGGTTCTAACAACCCCTATCTATGTTATCATTTTGGTCCTTGTCAATAAAAGGGCGCTTATGCCTTTTACTTTCTGCCTACACTTTGATCACATTCAACCACATTCATGTGTCAAAATGATTCAATCCGATTCTTTTCAAACCACTTACATAACCTACTTATTCTGGTTTCCATAGACATCAACACACATGGAAACTATCAACCACACAATTTATGTCAAGCATAAACCATTACTTGCTAAAACATAAATCGACCTGCAATTCATTTTTAACAAACATCCATCACGAATATGGATAGTTGCTAGGGATGAAAAACCCTGACCAATGTTACAGCTTACACCATTTGGAAAAGGTTGTAGTATCATCTCCTCCTTGTCATTTCAAGCATGTACCCTCAGACATATGGGAAATGCTATATCCTTATCATGACCAAAATCAACCACTTCGATCTTTTTTCCTCCCTTCTTGGGAGAACTACATTGGCCTGAGGCCCTAACAACAGGGGCTATGTAGGCAACACTCAGTTGACTTGGGGTCTTCTGGGGTTAGCTCGGCCATTCCTTCATCCCATTTCCTTCATCACATTTCTTTCATCACATTCTTTTGTCACCTGCCAATCACATCAAAAATAATCACATATTTTCATAATCATTAACATTAATAATTTTCATCCAAATCATTAATCATTAATCATTAATCTTAATCATACATCCATCATCATATAAACACCATAATCTCAGCACCATAATCCTAAACATATATCAAGCCAAAATAACATACAAACACATCCACAACATTTTTCATAAACACATCCATGATCAAATATCTCATCATATATATATATCAATAGTTTTTATAATGACACAATCTGTGTCTCTGTCTCTCTCTCTCAACAAAATCTATATACATCTCGCATCATCGGCTTGCATGCCAGTATATACATAATATCAAGATCTGTCCTCAAGGTTGTGGCTGTGGAGGTGGTGGCAGTGGCCGGGAAGATGTTGTATCCTCTCCCCCCTCTGATCGATGCCGTCTGTGAGACCCAGAAGCCATTGCTCGAGACATAGACTGATGTCGGCTCTGCTCTGCCCTCATCTCTGAGTATCACTGTATATGAGGGAAACCCCTGATGTCCCTCTCATAATACGTGATCTCATCTAGTGCATCACTGTATCTAACTAGAGATACAGTCTACAGTGGACCCATCTGTCCTGCTGCCATGCCCTGTACTAACCCCTGTGGCTGTGGCTGACCTAGCTGCACCGATGTCGATTGTCTTGGCCCCTGTGAAAATGTTGGCTACTGTGATGGCTACTACATTGAACCCTATCCTCTCAAAACCTGTCCTACCATTGCCTGTGCCTGGGCTACAGCGAGCTATCCATGTAGCAGTGTGACCTGACCTATCAACACTGTCACTCAACTCATCATCTCTGTTAGCTAGCCTGTAACCCCTGCCAGCTGTCCCTGAAAAAACTATGACTTGGGCCTATGCCGCATCCCTCTCCTACCGCACAGTGTCCCTCTCCTTACGGGCTGTATCCCGCTCCTTGATAATGGCCTATGCATCTAGATATGGCCCTACCTGTAAACCTATGTACTGCCCTACCCACCACACCGTGTAGGCCTCTGTATAACCTGGGTCAGTCACCCCAGGTCCTGTTGACAACTCCTCAAAATCTAGGCCCTCTATCTCTTCTGGTAGTGGGAGCGGTGCCTCAATATCGTCCCATCTATACAATGGAAATGCAGGAGGTACATCCTATAGCAGCCTGTACTGGCACCACACTCTCTCTACTGGCACTCTCTCGAGCTCACCAGCTCACCTACCCCTGACCCATCTTAGGCTCTGCACACCAACCAGCTGCTCTCCCTAATCTCTGAATGCTGGATAAACCAAGTATGGTCTCCATATGATGTCTGCAGGAATCAGGGCCTTTAGTACCCCTCTGTAGTGGTCAATGTCTCTGACCACTCCATCTACCCGTGTCTGTGCCATCACCTCATACCACCGCCTAAATCTGACCCTAAAGCTAGCCAAAATTGCCACTGGGAGGCCAAGAGGATGGGTAACCACTATATGCTCATAGGCCCAGCAATGTAGCAGGTGGCCCACGCATAAGCTATATCGCCACCGCCGACTGTTACCCCATAACTCTCTATACACCTGGGCCAAAAACACTGGTGCCCAGGTGAACACTGTCTATTGCTTTAACATATCTATCAAAACTTTGGTCATAGCGACCGGAAAGCTGCCGCCCTCTGCATCTGGCAACACGTACACCGTGATGCCTATCATCATCAACACTGCTAGCCGATGTGCATCCTCATCTGCAGCATACAAAGGCTCATATGCAAAACTCACTAAGTGGTAGCTCATCTCTGTGACATGCTCTCCAAATAGTGTAACCATATGAATATCGTGCGCCTCTCTCGAGCATGCATAAAGGTCTGCTTCGTGTACTGGCAGCCATAAAATTCAGTACACATCCTCGATTGTGACCGTCATCTCTCCCATGGGTAGGTGAAAGGTGTTGGTGGAATGATCCCACCGCTCGATCAGAGCCACCATCAGGCTCACGTCCCTCACCACTCGACAATAGTGTCGTAGTCTGCCGAGTCCAACTGTGCTCATCTGCGCCCACTCATCCACTGTCACCCCTCTGTGCATCCGCGTCAACAATGTCAGGAGGCGATCCCACAACATCAAATTTAGCCTCACCTGCATCCACCCAAGTCAATCTCATGTTAAAAATTTTCCCTATTTCACTATTTATACCTGACCCAACTCTCAAGAAACCCTTGGCATAACTTCACCCTCTCAACTTAAACATTTTTCATCCCTCTTTTGACCAGGTATCCAACTGACATCAATTAGCGTGCCAACAATGGCACTCACCTAACAGATGTCGGTCACTTAGTGATCGATGTCAGCAGGTTAGTGACCGACACCAATCACTGGTCGGCTGACACTGGTGAACCCACTGACGTCGGTGACTAGTTCGGCCCTAGGGCCGAATGGGGCGAGCCCTAAAATTTAGGGCTTCCCCATTTCTCCCCCTACACCCCCCAAAACCCTCTCAAAACCCCCTAACCTATCTTAGATCCCTTCCCCACCCTCCTAGCTACCTACCCCCCCTCATTTTCTGCCCATATCAACAAACATTTCAAAAAACAAATAAAAATAAAAATTTAACTCAATGGGGCTTATAAACCCTCCTACCTCATCTCGGCGTCGCCAGCATGGTGACACGATGGGTGCCGCTGGTGGTGGACCTCCTGCAGGTCCTCTAATACCCTCTGCCATCACTTTTGCCTCAAGGTCCTCCTGGCCCACACGCATCTCTGTAGCCTCCAATCTCTCTCCATGCGTCTCCCTCTCTCCACCAATCTCACTCTGCCACCTCACACCGCTAATTCGCTCACTACCAGTCACTTTCACTCCTAAAATCTAGAGCACCTTTTTTCTCTTAGTCAAATAATCACAAATGACTTTTGGTGGGCCACCAATCTAGTTTTGTCGGATTTGGCAGGCCGCCGACGTCGGCATCAGCATGCCCTAATCCACCGACGTCGGCTGACATCTACCGATGTCGGTCATTTTTGGCTACTGATGTCAGTTTTTGTCATCGACGTCAGCATCCTTCCAACCTCTTTTTTTTCTCTGTTGCCCCAAAATCAGTCAGCCCTCCATTACACGTCATTTTGGCCCCCTGGGGCACACTTGAGATCACTTTTGCCTTCATCCATCGACCAGTAGACCTTGGAGGTCATGACCATTTCCTCTAACCGTGACCACTTCCAAAGCAATTTTTGCCTTGGTTATTTTTGCATGTATGCTACCTCATGATTGGTTAGCAAAATTATGCGCACACTTTTGACCTTCACAAGTATAGGATCGCAAGTTGGTTGATCTGCACTACTTGTGACATTTTCATGTTTTTGGGAACACTTCTTAAGCTTGGGATACCTGGAACATGAGGACCTTTGTAGCTTCAGCTTAGATTGAATAACCCAATCAACAGACGACTAAATGTTGGGGCCCGGTTCTTTCAATTTTGGCACTCCTCGACCCTTGACCTGTGACAATTTGACCTGACCATCTCGTGAAGTGGTGTACGTGCAATCACAACTTTTGTAGTGTTCTCACTCTATCTTCACCCTTTTCATCCATTCTCTATCAAATCAGCACCTGATTTCAGCTTCCTTTCCCTCAACTCCTACTTTGAGGGGGAATACCTCATCCATAATCGGGGCAACCAACCCTCCTATTTTTGTCTTGCAGTTCACTTGAACAACCAACAAGATGAAATCAACCTTATCCCATACCTGGGGCAACCGAATCCTATTTTTGTCTTGCAGTTCATTTAGAGCAACCAACAAGACAAAAAGGGGCAAATGTAGACACCGAAATAGTGTCTAACCCTTGGTCACTTTTCCCCTTGGTCCTTTCTTAACCCATTCCAAAAACATGCACTTACTAATTTAAAAATAATAATTTTATTAATATTCTCCCCTTTGACACCTCGCCTGACACCTCGCCTTGGACTATTTCCCACCTTATGACTCACCCAAGACCTATTCTTACTTCTCTCTAACCATCTAACCAACTCTCGTGCCTATTTAGCCCAACCTTTGACATTCTCCAATGGATAGTGCACTTGGCGGATGAAAAATGGGCTTGGTGGCTCTTTTTCCCGTTCTGCACCTGCCGACGTCGGTCAAATGTCGGCTGACGCCGGTGGAATCACCAATGTCGGTTATACTTAAGCAAATTTTCTGACCCTTTGACAAATCCCAATTAGAAATCAGTTAATCTCTGGAGCTAATCACGACTCTCGAATCCTCTTCCGGCGAAACAAAGTTCTCATGCTTTTGCTTTTTAGTGTTCTGGCTTCTTGGTGTTCTTACAGGGATCAACATTCTTGACATCACTTTCTAGGCACTAAGGTCTTGCATCAGACATTTTGCACAGGGATTGCATGATATCTCCATCACCAGTGACAACCGAGACACAACTTCTGTACTTTTACCAACCCGTATCACAGCTAAGTATTTGTACTATTTTCATTTCAGTGTCATTTACAATATATTAGCATTCTATCTACTGTCTATTCCAAGCGTCCTTAACCCAACCTTCCCTATTCCTCCCGGAGAGGCTGAAAAGCCTTCTCTCACCCCTTATTCCCTTTTCTTTGCCTCTGATACTCCCTTAGTCTCTCTTTAGGCAACACCCTCTGTCCAATCAACTCAGCACAAGTTATTAGAGACCTACAGACCGTCTTAAGACCCATCTAATCAACCTAACTAAATTGCTTTACGGAAAGGCTAAAAGGCCTTTTTCCTGCTTCTCACTGCTTTTCTTGACAAGATTCTCAGTCCCTTAAATCCCAAACAGTCCCTCTGAATCCCTCATAGACCCTCAGACCCTCAGACAAGACCAAATCCATTATGCAGACCAGAAACTAGACCTATAACCCGTCCCTAGCCATTACCCCGACCGACCTCGTCTACTTCCCCTACCGACGTCGGTAGTCTAACCGTCATTGGCGACTTCACTGACTGACGCCGGCAATATCACCGACGTCGGTGACTGTGTTAAGTAGATTGCAGCTTATCAGGTACGCATTTGCTTTTAGTTCTTTCTTTTCATTATTTCTCTTTTCTGTCTCTATCATATTCTATTTTAAACAGTGGATTGCCATCCTCTAAGAAGCCTTAGCACTTCTAGGACCAAGCTTTTTCTTGGCAATCCACCCTCTTATCAACTAACGTTCTTCATGATTTAGTGTTTATCTCTTTCAGGTGTCATTCCTCCACAGCAAAAGAGGAGTTCTCACAACGTCTGGATTATGGTGTGCAAACTACATCTAGTTACATACATGCCTTGACCATTCCTTTAAGTTTCTCATTTTCTCTCCTTTGAATGTGAAAGCGAAATTGCATAGAAACAATGATATCATATAAAAACATAAATCATACATATGAAATGATAATGTCTATCTAAACATTACTTTGGCCAAAGTTTTCAAATAGCTATGGATCTCTAGGATTGGTCAATTTCATACACACCACTAGATTGGATTACCTTCATTTGGCACTAGTGATGTTGACTAAGCTGGTGAAGTCCATCTCACTAATTAGTTAAAACCAACAATTCTAGATTTGGTTAACATTTATTATAACCAATAAGTTCATGAAATTATTTTTACTAGCAAGTACAAACACATGCTAATTACAAAAATAATTATTATTCATACATTTAATTTGACAAACATATAAATGAACCTCATTTATATTTTTCAACACATAAAAAATATTCGTGACAAGCAATTTTATTTATCAAATGGGTAGAATACAAGTCATTCCAAGGAATCTACTTCCCTTAAGTAAATTTTAATGTACAAATTCATCATTTTAATAATATATAGTTCACACTGCTTAATATAAACAATCAATCATAAATTATATAATTATTTCATAACTCGTAAACAAACACTTAATCATCCATTCATGAACTTAGGCTACATGGTATAATTGGGAACTTCACATACTATAAATATAGGCACACTACCTATTCTATAAATATAGGTTATACACATATAAGAGGACCTGGGTTCTCTTATACATATATTTTATATATTTATATGTTATTATTATATACACCACATAATATATATATATATATATATATATATATATATATATATATATATATATATATATATATATATATATATATATATAAAATTTAAAACACACTTACCATTTTCCACAATTCATCTCATGTATATACTCAAAGTATTTTCATACACATCTAAAGATGTATATTAATAGACCCTATAACCTCAAGTATTTGATATATAAATATATAACTATATATCTGTATATATGAACCCTAGTGATAACTTATAGTCATAATTTTATAATTGTAAATACTATGTTCCACTAACAATTTATGACATTAACTCATTCAAATTTATAATCTATGTTTTCTATTTGAATAAAAATATAGTCTACCTTGTATTTCAAATAAACACGAATAAATTGATACATATATAGTAAATATGTCTTTTATTCTTAATAAATAACCCAATAAAACATAGTCAACTTTTATATTTAACAAGATATATACTTATTGTCTAAAACATAGTTAATAGTAAGATTTTAATATGTGAATATTATGCTCACAAAGACAAAATCAACTTATATATGTTGCCTCATATATTCTTTATTTCTATAAGACTTAATGTCATTTATATGTATCATTCGGTTATGCTTATGCATATGGTGTTCGAGTTTGTGTGTCTAGATTTACATACCTAAAATTTCATTGAATAGTTATATAAACTCAATCGACATATATATATCCTCTGTATAAATGGTAATACAAATATCAAATTTATACATTTTTATATTCGGATTGTGTATACTCTAATTGTGTGTGTGTGTGTGAATTCAAAATAAGAAAGACTTTGTTGAGTTTTAGTTACTATTTGATTCACTCAATGCAACTACTAAATAATTCTTTAATCTTTTATTATCATAACAATTTAAATCAATAGTATATATTTATTTCCCAAATTGACTGTCTATATTGTTTTGTATCAACAAATATATATACACATACTCCATTAATATTCCATTCCAAAATGTCTTCTACAGTTTTGTCTCAAACATGTGATGTTTTTATCTCAATAAAATAAATATATATGACAATATATTTATATACCCAATTAGGTCCAATTACCTGGTTGAGTCCATATGTATGTATTCATATTGGGAATTACATTTGTGTAGAGTATGTCTATAGTTTCCAAAGGAATATTCCTAAATTTACATATTACTTAACTAATTTACCATATTTCTATTTTTTGCTAGGGCATAAACAAATGAACCATTTTTATCTTACGGCTTCTTTTTTAAACAAATTTGGTTGAAAAATTATAGGGTTTATAGGTTTCGAGCTTAGTCCTATGGATGGCCAAGCCATCTACAGGTCTAATCCTATATTCTCAATATGAAAATACAATTTATTTCTAAACCCTAATAATCAAATCATTCATAAAATTTTATAAATAAAAGAGTAGTGAAAACATAACCAACCTTGCTATTGTTCTAACTTAATACTAAATTTGAACCAAAATTTATTCCTTCTCCTTCCTTCTCTACATTTCCTCTCCTTCACTTTATCACTGCCTATCCTTGACTTCCTCAGCTCACCTCTTATTATAATCTTATTAAAAAACCAAGATTTTCATGCTTTTATTCTCTATTGTTCATTTTCCATGCAAAAATCCATGTTTTTTATCTAACATAAACTAAGACTAGTTAATCTCCCAATAACTTAGCTTAGGAAAATCCCTAACTTCAACTTAAATTGAGCTTTCCTTTATTTTCAAAACCATGCATGTTAATCTTTGTTACAAGACTGAGTTATTCACTAACAAGTCCATGTTTAATCATTTTAGACAATGATAATTATACTTTCAAAACTCAATGAAATCCATGCATGTTAGAAGATCACACTTAGATCTTAGGTTAGTATTTAGGATATTTCATCTTCCTTAAATATCAAATAAAGGTAATTATCTCTTTAATATCTTCATTTATCTTCACATATGAAAATGATAAACCAATCAATTATTAATTTTGATTATAACAAGATAATTGTTTGAGTCATTACTAGTGTATATAGGCTAGATATGTCTTTCTTTATTTTTAATAGATTGGCATATATTGATATTCTTGAATATCAATAATAGCAAGTTTAACATTTTAAACAAATCTCACTAGTCTATATTAAATATTAATCAGATATATTTTATTAAATTTTCATTCTCATAATCATAAATAGACACAAGTAAAATAATCTTATATAATCTTAATACAACATTTAGCATTTAAAATATACAATCACATACAAGATTTATTCCATCTCTATGCACTACCATTTAAAAATTGAAACCTCTAATTTCTAACTGCAATTAAATTTCAAAACGTACTAACTCTAACAATCCAAACACATAATGCATAAAACATTTAAATCTAATGTGGTGTGTGTATGGGTATTAGCAATTTGCTCTGTCATCCTTTAGTATCTCCATCTACATCACTCTCTTTGATGATGCTCTCCCTCTATCATGATCTGAGGGATGAACTCTCATGCATCCAACTCATGATAAGAAGGTAGTTAGTCAAGTATATCATGATACATATAAAACAATGCTATAACAACAAATGCAACATAATCATTATGTATATGATTTATAATAAGCCATTTCATAATAATGAACTCATGAAATATAAGTAACATACATCTGTCCCATAATAACATATGACTTATAATTTAGTTAAAAAGTAAAAAAATGATTTAATAACCATATTAATCCATGAATAATGAGGTAAACCAATTTAGTGAGAGAATCAAGACGTAACATCTTTCCCCCATAAAGCTAGTCATCATCCTGATGACACTTATTCAAATAAAGTTTTTAAATAACAAACAAAGTTTTAGCAAAAAAATAAAATAGTATCCAACATCAAATCAAACAAATAAATGTCAAAATATCCTATAAAACTCATCATAGTCCTCTTAAGTATCACTATCCTTAGAGTATTGGTCCCATAAGACCTTACAATGTGACACTTATCTATTATGAAAACAAAGTTTACGAGTGTCAATTACTCTGATTGGTTCTACAATGACCACCTCAGGATCTAGAAACTATAAAGCATTCCAATCCAACACATGTGAAAGATCAGTTATATACTTTTTAAGATAAGATACATGGAATACATTATGTAATAGAGATAGGGATGGTGACAATGTAAGCCTATATGCTATAGGATTGAGTACTTCTAAAACCTTGAAGGGTCTCACATATCTCAATGAAAGTTTTGCTAACTTTCTAAATTTAATCAAGCTCTATTATGGTTTAATCCAAAAAAATACTTTATCACCTACTAAAAATTGCCTAGCTATTCTCTTCAGATCAACATAGCTCTTTTGCCTAACATTGGCCTCAACTAATCTCTACCTTATTGTTCTAAATTTCTCTTCTATTTCCAATAGCATCTCAGGTCCAAAGACTACCCTATCTTCCAACATGTCCTAATTGATTGGTGTCCTACACCTTCTCCCATAAAGTGCTTCAAATAGTTGCATCTTTAAAGTAGTTTGATATGAGTTGTTGTATGCAAACTCAAACAATGTAAGATATTCTTCCCATTTATATTGTTGATCCATGTAATATATTTGAATAAGATCCTCTAACACCTGATTAAGTCTCTCAATTTAATCATTAGTCTATGGGTGATATGTAGTGTTGAAATTTAGTTACGTACCCAAAACTAAATTTAGAGTTAACCAAAATCTATAAGTCATTATAGAATCATGATCTGATATGATATTCCCTAGAAAATAATGAAAATGATACACTTCATTTAAAAATCTATTCACAAGATTTGGTGTATCATCTATCAAATTTTTTAAGATAAAAAGTGCTACCTTTATTAGTTTATCAACTATAGCCAAGATCATGTCATGCTTATTTCATGATAATGGTAATCCTTGGACAAAGTCCATACTGATCACTTACCATTTCCACTTTTATATGTCATGTGGATATAACAATCCATTTGGATGCACATGTTCAAGTTTCACTCATTGAAATTCCAAACAATGTGACATAAAGTCTGCTACATCTTTCTTGATTCCCTTCCATAAATAAATTGGTCTAAGCTTATCATAAGCTTGGTTGCTCCTAGATGTCTTGACTATGGAGCATTGTGCAGTTTTTTTAGCATTATGTTCCTCAGATTCTCCTGATCTGGCACATACATCCTTCCATTGTATCATTGAAGACCATCACTCTCAAAGATGTATCCTTTATACCTAGGATTATGAGCATTCTCAGACAAAGCTTTCTTAACTTGGTCATAGAATTTATCTCCTAATGAGAAATCAATCACATGCTCCTTAAAATTATTCTTGATAGTAACCACAACTTTTATGTACCTTTTATGACTAAAGGCATCAGCTACTTTATTTTCCTTGCCTTTGATGTAACTGATATCGAAGTCATATTTAGATAAAAAATCTAATCAATACCTTTGATGAACATTCAAATTTTTTTAGATGAAGATGTACTTGAGCTCCAAGTTATTAGTCTTGATCTCAAATGGTTTTTCCAATAAATAATGTCTCTAAACTCATAAAACATGAACAATTTCTACAAGTTCAAGATCATGAGGGGCATAATTCACCTCATAAAGATTCAACTTCCTTGACTCATAAGCTACTAATGCACCATCATATATAAGGACTCCTCGTAGTTTATCCCTAGATGTATTTATGATCACTAAAAATTGACCATTGAAATCAAGAGCTCTTAACACTAGTTCTAAAGTAAGCCTTCTTTTTTAATTCCTAAAAATCTACTTCCCACTTATCTAACCAAATAAAAATTTTATTCTTATGTTTTATAGAGGTAATCAGATTATCTATCTTGGAAAAATTTGAAATGAATTTCCTATAATAGCTCACTAATCCCATTGAACTCCTTAACTCATGGATATTCCTTGGTTATAGCCACTACATAATAGATATTATCTTATCTAGATCAACAAAAATTCCATCTAATAAGATAATATGTTCCACATATTGCACTTTATAATGGAAAAATGCACAATTGGACAATTTTCCATATAACTTGTGATTTTGCAGATGTTACAGAACTAGCTCTAGATGTTGAAGATGCTCTTATTCATCCTAAGAATATATAAGAATGTCATATAAAAATATGAAAACAAAATGATCCAAGTAATCCATAAACACATTGTTCATGAGATTCATGAATGTTGTAGTTCCATTTGTCAACCCAAATGGTAACACTGGAAACTCATAAAGCCCATAGAGAGTTCTAAATGTTGTCTTTGGGATATCTTTGTTGGGAAGTGTTTTCATTGATGTAAAATATTAATGTCATGTGTGCATTGATTTCAAAGGTAATGACAAACTGGTGATGTCATGATGATGATGAGTTTGAGCATGAAGTTGTGCAAGGCAGGATTTGGATGTATATAAGCTAAGATGGATTACTTGGAGAGAATTGGCATTTGTGCAAGTCTGTAAGGACAAAGAAGATGTTTTCAATCATCCATAGATATCTTGAAAAATCTCTAGTTTATTTTTTGAGCATTTGGAAAGAAGAATATACATATTCTATGTTAAGAGAAGCCAGACCGTCACTATACATCATGCATACATATATATATAAACTAGTAAGTTTATGCATTTAATTTAGGTATGAATAAAGTCAATAATGGTCAAAGGTTTACATGGAGATTTTTTATATAGTGTCAAGAATCTACCCTAAAAATTTGGAGTCTTGAAGTGATTTCTAGCTCAAGTTATAAAGCTTCAAATTTACTATAGTAGACTGTGATGGGTTAGAGACCATCAAGTTTAATCACATTAAAGTCTGAGGTCATTAGTCTAGAATATCCAATGGTAAGTGCTTAATCATACATATTGAGATAAATGGTGCATATGAAGTCAACATGTCAAAGGTTACATGTGATGGTGACAAATGTCACAAGATCACTTATCTGATAGAAGATCAATAGTGAGTGATGGTTCGTACTTCTAAAGATCAACAATGCAGGATAACTCAAAGAGTCAATAAAGCATGTGGGACTACCAAGTGGCATATGCAAAAGGAATGAGAACAAAGTGTTTATAAGGCACACAAGTTTTCTAAGTGTTTTAATCATGAGATTTTTGATCAAGATCTAATAGTGAGAATTGCAAGATAAAGTCTAGGCTACTCTTGAAGAGATCGATGAAGTGCATTTGTTCCAAATTGTTAGGAAGTAGCGAGATGATAACAAGTGCTTGATGTTTAATAGTGAGAAAAGGTAAATACTAAGCTTATTTTAAGAAATATCAATGATGCATATTTTTCAAGCTATGAGAGGGTACAATATGATGACAAACTATTTGATTTTTAACTATGACCGTTGGCATTTAAATTAACAAAGGAAAAACTAGTGATGAGTATTTTACTGATATCTTTTGATCTAGGATGAATCAAAGGTGTAGTAAAAATTAAATTTGTATAGGACTTCAAGGTGCATCTAGTTAATCTAATTATAAGGTCTTAATATTTTTACATTCAAATTTATTGAGTTCCAAAGTTGACAGTGTGTTTGACCATGTTCTATAAGAGATCCGGGAAGGATAATTGAGTTGTTCTTGATAGCACTTGGATATTTCAAGGGGAATTAGCTATAAGAGAATGCTTTATACTCCTTAAGGATGATTTATATGGATTTTTGAGGTTTGAACAATCCATATTTAATATGAAAAAATGCTTAGAATTTGATTATGTGTTCATTCATGGTGTTTTTGTGTACAATATATTGTTTAGAAAAATTGTGCTTTAGCAAAAGAGTGTTTTGGTGGGAGTGATCATTTAAGGATGTCATAAGGTTATATAAAGTGTACTTATGCATTCTAAAGTGGTCTTGTGTTTCTAAAATTCTTGATGAAGTGGTAAATGGGTGAATAGGTCTCCATGAGACCTATAAGGGCTAATGAGGCTTAATTAAAAGGTGTAGCTACTTAAGGGTAAACCATGAATGCTTTAGTCAACATGTGTGGATGGTATTGAGATATGTTAAATATCTTAAGGGATAAGATAAGTATTATGGATGACCTAGAAGATAATAATCATGAAGAAACTATAAAAGGTGAAATCAAAGGTGATTTCTAGATTTGTAAGAAGGGGCTCTAAGTGGAGGAAGAGTATAGAGTTGAGAGGTGAAGGAGAGCAAGGGTGCCTAGTGGATGGATTGAAGAATAGATCAGGTTGATGACTATGTGTATGACCTATAGGACATATTTTTTATGTCAAAAATAGTGATTTTATAGGTTTTAAGACTAATGAAAGAGAGGCATATGTGAGTGTTGTGGAGTGAAGGATAGAAGAAAGGGAGTGTGCCCAATGGATGGGTTATAGAGAAGAGCAGGTGGATGATTATGTGTATGACCTATAGCTCATATTTATGATGTTATAAATAGTGCTCTTGTAGGTTTGAAGATTGAGGATGAGTGAAGAAGTATAGAGTGATCCAAAAGGATGTTTTGGATGCCTTGAGTGTTAGTGAATGATAGATTATGTCTATGTAATCTTGGTGGTTGATTTGAGATATAGATCAGAGTGTGGAATATGTGTATGACCATTTGGTCATGCTATTGATGTTATGATAGATTTGTTGTTGAGAAGTGTAGAGTGATCTAAAAGGTGGTTTTGGATGTTTTTGGCTATGTGAAGAAGTGAAGGAGGTTGATATACATTATATCTCCATCAAATTGGTAGGTAATCAATTTTTAGGAGATGTTAATCCTGGGTATTAGGAGGGTACTTAACATCTAGGTCAGAAGTACTTGGTGAATTAGGTATTTCACTAAATTTATGTCATAAGGACTTAACCATCCTAAGGGTAGTTGTTTCTTATGAAGCAGGTGTTTCAGTAAATCCAAGTCAGAAGGACTTGACAATCCTATGGGTAGGTACTCCTTATGGAATGGGTGTTCCACTAAAGTCTCATGTTTGTAATATATTATAGGATAATTAGTTCATGTGTTTACAAGCTTGAAAGTGGGTTTTATTCCCCATGAGGGTTTCCCACATTAGATGTTGTGTTATGATGAGATTTTCTTATTCATACTTTATATGTGGTCTCCTTTATTTAATAGTAATATAGTTACATATGTTTGTTGTGTTGATTCATGAATGCCAATGAATGACTGATAAGTGATCAAAAAATAAAATATTGGTTGATTGATTCACCCCCCAATCATCTTGTACCTCTAATAATTGGTATATTGGAGGAAGCTTAACATCTTGAAGGATATCCTAAGTAGCACAAGATGGGTAAGTAGTAGAAGAAAGAGAATCAATAGTGGAAGGTTATGATCAAGGCACTTGAAGAGTAGATATTTAATTTGAAGGATGAGAAAGTTATCAATGATCTCAAGGTTTAGCAAGAAGATGTCAAGGCAAGTTTGAGTTAAAAATAGGAAATTTATTCAAAATAAAAGGACATAATGTATGATGAAGAAGTTTTCCATGATAGTGGAGAAGAAGAAGTGTTTTATGACAGTGAGGAAGAAGAAGTAGATCTAGGATCTGAGCTCATAAAGAGGAATCACAAGATGAAGTATGAAATCAAAGGTCTTAAATCACAAGTCAGTTCACTTGAGGGAAGTTTTTTAGGTAAGACCAAGAGAGATGAGAAGAAGTATCAAGAGTTGATCAAGTCTCTTGAAGATAAAACATGTATATTGAAGGATGACATGGCTAAAGAAGCCGAAGAGGATAAGGAGGTCATCAAAGATCTCATAGGTCAGTTAGAGGTTTCAAATGGTAGCCTAAAACCAAGAGACAAAGAGTTAAAATATCTCAAGACTCAGTTAGAAGAATCCATTACCAAGTTGAGTTCAAAGCAAGGTGAGTATGATGAGTTAAAGGTTAATCTTGAGTCCTTGAGATTAAAGCATGAACAACTCATAGATAAGATGGACAAGCTAGAAAAGGAGCATATAAACCCTAAGCAAGCTAAGAAGAATGTAGGCTTTGAAATCAATATAAGAAGGTCTGTTAGATAACCACATGCTTCAAGGTATGCTAGTTTATGACATGGTCATTGTCATACATGTAATAAGTATGGTCATAGAGCTAAGGATTGTAGAAGGAAGTCAGTCAAGTATGGACTTTTATGAAGCTATGATAGGAGTTTTTGGCCAAATATTGATCATAGTTCAAATCAATCAAAAGGTACAAATGATGTGATTTGTTTCATTTGTGATAAGAAAGGTCATATTACTAGACTTTGTCCTAATAGAATTGATAAGCCCTAAAGTCATCTGAAGAAGTAAGAGACTCCTAGAAAGAATATCAAAAGTAAAAACATGATGTGGAGACCTAAGGTAATGAAGTCTAGTCCTCTTGAGTTCAAGGATTGAACTTCTGATACTGTAGAAAAGGAATCATTTTTAGAGGTGTCTCAAGAGTGAAAAGAAAGCTTGATATTATTCCAAATGGAGAAGAAAGTGGATGATCCAAGAATCAAGTCATTTATACCATTCAAGGACAAGGAAAATCTAAAATAAGGATCTCAATCTAATGGTTTTAATTATAGTTGAAGAATTTTTAAGTAAGAAGGAGTTTCATGATTGCCAAGAGTTCTTGTTGTCTACTTTCAAAGAGGAGAAGGTGTTAGTTGAAGAGATATACCAAGAACCTATGTTTTCATCATGCATTTTCAAGGAAGCAAAGGAAGATATGGATGCCAATAAATTAATTTTAGTCAAGAAAAGGAAGAAGAAGAAAGTTCTTGAGTCCTATGATGAAGACTGGTATGCTCCTTTATTTTAGGTCCTTAGGAAGTAGAGATGTCTTTATTGTTCTTCATGAAGACATTTTTTTGTTTGAAGAAGCATGAGGTATTACAAGGGAATTTTTAGTTGGAGCAAGTATGTCTAGGTGGAATATTTTCTTTGATGAGGTTAGAGTGATGCCATAAGGTGATTTTGCCATTTTGGTTTGGTGTTTGTTGTGTATATAGCATCTACAAGGTTAGAATAGGTGTTTCCAAGTGGCATAATGAGATTTATGGAATTTCAAGAAGAGTTTGGTGCTCATAAAGGTTTGTGTACTTATTTTTGATGTGTTATAGGTGGTTTTTTGTCTTGAATATCTTGTTTATACCTTTAAGAGGTTTTTTATGCTCCCAGGGTTATCTTTCTTATTGTAGGTTAAATCCATGGTATAGGAATTCAATGTTAAAAATGGTTTGGAGGATTAAATATTGGTCTAGAAATGTGTGATGCTTGTCTCCATGTGTGCAAGAAGTTTCATAGGTGGGCATTGACCAGAAGGAGGTTTGTTGACCATTTCTTATTTTGAAATTGTAGAGTTTTGAGGTATGCTAGAAAAGTGGTTTGAATTATGAGTTGAGGTTTGGGGATTTTTAATACATTAAATAGGCCAAATATATTTTCAAATAAATATTCATAAATATTTAAATGTTTGTGGTTTTTAAATTATTCAAGTTTTTTTCAAGATGAAGGCTTAATTAGCTAGTAAGGTTGTGAAAGAAGTATGTTGCAGAGGATGAGATAGGTGATTAAAATTGGTGTGATTGAGAGTGAATATGAGAATGATTTATATATGAATTTTTAGGTCTTGAAGGTGTGTGTACTAAAATTTATGGGCTCTACAAGTTTTAGGTAGGGCTACAAGGGGTCTAGATAGGCCTAGTATGAAGAAAAGTGTTTTTTGATCAATTTATCCAAAAGAGCATGGAATGAGTGTTTCAATGAAATTTATATGGTTAATTTAAAAAATAGTTCTTACTCTGTGTGTGGATTGAAGATCTATTTGTACTCTTGGAGGTGGTTTACAAGTGAGAGTATGAAAGAAGAGTGGTGTTGTTTAAAGACCCAAAGCAATATAGTGTTTTGTGTTTGATATTTTCATGTTGTTGAGGCCATGAAGGTGTTATTAGAAGTTATGTAGGTGATATTTGGTTATGAATATCAAGGGGGATTATTTTAGGTTAGTATAAGGAGGATCACGGAGTTAGGGGGAGCTAACTCAAATGGGTTGAGAAGTTTGCATGATCAAAGGGGGAGCTAGATTGTTCAATTTGTTAGGTACAAGGATCAAGAAGGATTAGAGTCTAAGTTCTTGTTGTAGGCTTAGTGGCATGAATTTATATTGGTGGCCCTTGAGGTGGCTTGAGAGAGAAGGCTAGTAATCCTATGTGGTGGGTCTTCATGGTGTGTGGAGATCTAAAGATGCTCAATAGTTACAATGGATCAAAGATCTTAGGGGGAGTCCTTATCAGTATTCTCAAGATGAGTTAAATAATTTTTTGGTGCTCACGTGTGTTTATTCCTCATTAATATCAGTACATGATCAAATAAGAGTGTTATCATGGTGTATGGTTCATAAGTCCAAAGTGGTATGCATAGAGTTAGGGGGAGATAACTCAGATAGTTTGAGTGACTTGTGGATCCATTCATGATGTAAAGAGAAGAATTTTTGAGATTTTCCTATCATTAATAAAATGTGTTGAATATTCATGCATAAGCAAAGGGATCTTTTGAGTTTTGTAGGTTAATAGGTCCAAGGATCAGAGAAGCCCAAGTTCAGATTTGTGTATGTAAAAAGGGGGAGAAATTATTTCATATGAGGTATGTAAGTATCCTAAGCACCTAGAATTTTATTTGAATACATTCATGATGTTAAGAGGAGTTTGGTAGCTATTTAGTCCATTTTTTCATTAATGGAAAATGGGGAGAAGGAAAAGAAGAGGTTGCCATCAATGACAAAAAGGGAGATTATTGACAAGTGTTGTCATTGATGTCAAATATTTATGTCATATGTGCATTGATGTCAGAGGTAATGAAAAAGTGGTGATGTCATGATGATGATGATGATGATGATGATGATGATGATGATGATGATGAGTTTGAGCATGAAGTTTTGCAAGGCAAGATTTGGATGCATATGAGATAAGATGGATTGCTTGGAGAGATATGGTACTTATGTAGGTTTTTAGGGATAAAGAAGAGGTTGTGAGGCATCCATAGATATCTTGACAAAGTTCTAGTTTGTTTTGTGACCATTTGGAAAGAAGAACATGCATATTCTATCTTAAAAGAATCTAGAACATCACTACACATCATGCAGATATATATGAATCATTAAGTTTCTGCATTTAGTTTAGGTAAAAAAAGTCAATAATGATAAAAGGTTTACATGGAGATGTTTTATATAGTGACAAAAAGCTATCCTAAAACTTTGGAGTCTTGTAGTGATTTATAGCTCAAGTTATAAAGCTTCAAAGTTTCTCTAGCAAAATGTGATGGGCCAGAGACTGTCAAGTTTAATCATGTTAAAGTCTGAGGTTATTGGTCTATAAGATCTAAAAATGAGCACTTAATCATACATATTGATATCAATGATGCATATGAAATCAACATGTAAAAGGTTATATGCACTGGTGACAAGTGTCATAAGCTCGCTAATCTAACAAAATATCAACAATGAGCATCAGTTCATACTTATGAAGATCAATAGTGTAGTATAAGTTAAAGAGTCAATAAAACACGTAGGACTACTAGGTGGCACATGTGATTGGACTAATATCAAAGTGTTCAGAAGTCATGCAAGGGTGAAAAGTGTCATAATCATGGGAGTTATGATCAAGATCTAATGGTGAGCATTGCAAGATAAAGTCCAAGCTAGTCTTGAAGAGATCAATGGAGTGTGTTTGTTCTAAATGATCAAGAAATAGTGAGATGATAACAAGTGTTCAATGTTTAACAGATAGAAAAGGTAAATACTAGGCTTCTTTCAAGGATGATCGATGATGCATATTTGTATAATATATGAGAGGGCATGAGATGATGACAAAGTGTTTGATGTTTAACTGTGACCATTGGCATTTAAATTAACAAAGGATGAATTCAAAGGTATATTAACAATAAATTTTGTAGAATAATTCAAGGCACATCCATTGAATCTATTTATAAGGTATAAATGTTTGTACAATCAAAGTTATTGAGATCAAAATTTGACTATGTGTTTGACCATGTTTTGTAAGTGACCCTAGAAGCATAATTGAGTTATTATTGATATCATTTAGATTTTTCAAGGGAACTTAGCTGTTAAATAATGTTTTATATTGCCTAAGGATGATCTGTATATATTTTGGAGGTTTTACCAATCCATCTTCAGTATGAAAAAATGCTTATAAGTTGACTATGTGTTCATTCATGGTGTTATTGTGTATAGAGTGTTGTTTGAGCAAATTGTGCTTTAACAAAAGAGTTTTTTTGTGGAAGTAATCATTTGAGGATGTCATAAGATCATTTGGAGTGGACCTATGTATTTTTAAGTGGTCCTATGTTTCTAAATTTCTTGATGAAGTGCTAAATGGGTGAATAAGTCTCCATGAGACCTATAATGGCTAATAAGGCCTAATTAAAAGGTGTAGTTGCTTAAAGGTGACCCATGGATGCTTTGGTTGAATTATGTGGATGGTATTGTGAATGTTAGATATATGAAGGGCTAATATAAGTATTATGGACAACCTAGATGATAATAATAATGAAGGCTCTATAAAAGGTGAAATCAAAGTTGGTAATTTTTAGA
Organism: Torreya grandis; assembly: GCA_037957365.1. NCBI lineage: Eukaryota > Viridiplantae > Streptophyta > Pinopsida > Cupressales > Taxaceae > Torreya > Torreya grandis. Next base: position 1,021,679 of record JARHVA010005122.1, on the reverse strand, counting down.
CTTACAAGAAGGGGATCTAAATGGATGAAGCATATAGAGTTGAGATGATAAGGAGAGTAAGGGTGCCTAATGGATGGATTGAAGAAAAAATTAGGTTGATAAATGTGTGTATGACTTATAGGTCATATTTATGATGTCATAAATAGTTCTCTTATAGGTTTGAAGACTTGTGAAAGAGAGGCATGTGTGAGTGTTGTGGAATGAAGGATAGAATAAAGGGAGTTTGCCCAATGGATGGGTTATAAATTAGAGCAGGTTGATGATTGTTTTTATGATCTATAGGTCTTATTTCTAATGTCAAAAATAGTGTTATTATTGGTTTGAAGATTGAGGATGAGTAAAGAAGTTTAAAGTGATTCAAAAGGATGTTTTGGATGCCTTGAGTGTGAGTGAAGGATAGATGATGTATGTGTAAGCTTGCTAGTTGATTTGAGAGGAAGATAGAGTATGGAATATGTGTATGACCATTTTGTAATATTGTTGAGGTTGTGACAAAGTTATTTTTGAGAATTGTAGAGTGATCCAAAAGTTGGTTTTAGATGTTTTTGGTTGTGTGAAGAAGTGAATGGGGCTGATATACATTTTATCTCCATTAGATTGATAGGCAATCAGTGTTCAGGATATGTTTATATCATATGTGTTTGGAGGGTAATCAACATCTAGGTTAGAAGGACCTAACCATCCTAAGGTTAGGTGTTCCTTGTGAAGTAGGTATTTCACTAAATCTAGGTTAGAAAGACTTGACCATCTTAGGGGCAAGTGCTCCTTGTGAAGTAGGTGTTTCACTAAATCTAGTTCAAAAGGACTTGACCATCCTAGGGGAAGGTGCTCTTTATAGAATGGGTGTTCCACTAAAGTCTCATGTTTATAATACCTTATAGGACAAGTATTCCATGTGTTTTCAGGCTTGAGAGTGGGTTTTATTCTCCATGAGTGTTTCCCACATTAGATTTTGTGTTATGATGAGCTTCTCTTATTCATGCTTTTTATGTGGTCTCCTTGATTTGATGGTAATCTATTTTCATATGCTTGTTGTGTTGATTCATTAATGATAATAAATTAATGATAAGTGATAAGAAAATGAAATATTGGTTGACTAATTCACCCCCTAGTCATCTTGTATCTCTAATAATATTCATCTTTTATCCTTAACTGATGATATCCATATCTAAGATTGATCTTAGAAAATACCATTTCCCCTAGTATTTGATCAAAAAGATCATCTATTCATGGTAGTGGATACTTTTTCTTGATGATCAATTTATCAAAAATATATGATCAATGCAAAGTTGAAGATTTTTATCCTTATTCTTAATGAAGATAATTGGTGCATTTGGTCTGATCAACCCTTTAGAAAATAAATCCTAAATTTATGCATTTAATTCAACTAATTCAGTGGTTATCATTATATACAGAGCCTTAAATTAACATTTTGATCCTAGTTTGATATCAATAGAGAAGTCAAACTCTTATTTAAGAAGCAACCCTATAAATTCCTCCAAAAACACATCATGAAAATTCCTAAGGATAATCTTCAATTGATGGTTCCTTAGTTTCCTCCATTTCATTTATCTTAGTGGTAAATGCTTGACATCCTTTACCTTGGGCCTTCTTGAGTTTCATTATAAAAATCTACCTAAGCCTTAACTCCCTTTTCTCACCTTAAATTAGTGTCTAATTTCTAGAATCATCAAGACACTCAACCCCTTTCAGATTATAGTCAACCTTGGCCTTATGATTCACAAGCCAATTAACTTCTAGGATCACATCATATGACCCTAGTGGTGCTACATAAATATCCACAACCATTATGAATTTTGACAATCTAAATTATGTTTCTATTAAACACTTATTAACTTGGACTTTAGAATCATTCTTATATTGGATCGGCCATGCATTTTCCATTACACCAAATTTTATAGATAATTTAATTAGAACCCTAGGAGATATAAAACATTATATACCCCTAAGATCTATCAAAATGTAAATTGGGTGTTCAAATAAAATACTTGATAGTTTTATGAGTGAATCTTGGAATTTGGCTTAATGATTATCAACAATTGCATGAATACATTGCTAAAACATTCCTTGATAAGGGTCAAAACCTTTGTTCCTCAACTTATCCTAGGTACATTCACATGAAAAATGGTCACCTCCATAGATGAAGCAACCTCTTAGTGGTCCATTCTTATTAGAGTGTTGGTTTCCCTTGAAACTACCTTTGGAACCATTACTTGATTGCTTACTAGCTAAACCACTATTGAATATGGAATTCTAATTCTTGAATTAACTCTTGGAGTCTCCACTCCTCTTCTTCTAGTTCTTCTTCTTGAAAGTTGGCTTAGAACTTCCAAACTTTTTTTTAAACTTGTCCTTGACTTGAACAAGAGATTTCAAAATTTTCTTCTATTTGAATACTTTATTAAATACTTGGTCAATGGTAGATGGTCCATGAATGTCCACTTATCCACCAATATGGGTTTTTAATCCCATGATGAACTTCCTAATCTTAAACCTTTCATCTGCCTGATACTGAGGTACATATTTCAAAAGTTTGGTGAACTATTCCCAATACTCATTCATCGACAAGTCTTCGTGTTTTAGATTCTAAAAATATATAATATTTTAATCAAAATATAACTACCACCATGATCTAAATAGTGTCTCAAACTACTCCCAAATAGTGTTGGTTGAGTTTAGACTCATTTTCAACTTATTGGTCCACCGCATAGTTATTTCTCTAGCTAATTGATAAGCTCCCCAAATGGCTTTGGTGACATCATAATAGTTTCAAATCTTGAAATACTTATCCATTTCATTAAACATGCTTCAGATCTATCTCCCATAAAGGATCCATCAAACTTAGGTGGATTCACCTTTTCCATATCTTTTGCCAATTTTTTGGCTACACATGTTCTCACATCTTGAGGCACTTCCTTGTGTCTCTACTCTCAAGGAATTTCCTACTCAGTAGGATGCTCTTCAGGCTCATCCTAATGGGCTTCTTCCTCTTTTTCATGAATTTCCTATTCTAGGGCTACGATTCTATACCTAGTCTCATTCATGGTTGCAATAATTCAATCTAACTTTGGTGCTTGTTTAGTGGTAAATTGGTTAGGATCAGACAAATGGTTATTATCATTGACATTTGCAGTACCCTCACCTAATGCTCTTTCACACACCATTTTTACTTTTGGTAAAATAAGAATATAAAAATGTTGGTAGACTCATTAAGTCCTAGAATTTGAGCCACATCTCTAATACCACAATGTAACATCCCCATAGGGATTTACAAGAATAATGCAATATTTTTAAAAAAAAAATATTTACTCAACACTTATTATTTCATTACATTACACCATGATAATCTAATTAGTGATCTTCAATATACTAACTAATCGTATTAAATATAAGTAAACATATAACTATAACATAACTACTTAAGAAAATTAATTATATTAAAATCTAACCACAATCAGTACAATAATATAGCCACTACTGTCAATGTATGATTATAAATCAATTACATTTCCAATAGGAATTTTTCCTCAAAATATATATAATAATAGATATAATGTTCTACAGAGCTCAAGTCACTCTAACTCATGTATCTTTGATAATCTTAAGTGTAATCTCTAATTACTATGGTGGGGAGGGAGATCATCATCTAAGAAATTTTACACACCAACCACAGACCATTGATCCCTTGCATAATCGCCCAAATAAGGAATGACCCTCCCTTAATGGATGGGTAGATAGTGAAAGTGTAGGAATCTAGAGAGATATAATAGTACCCATGTACTATAATATTTCTACTACATGATGTGTATCATAAATAAAAATATGTTCTAACATGATATTGTAAAAACATGTAAATCATACATATGAAATGACAATGTCTATCTAAATATTACTTTGGCCAAAAATTTAAAATAGCTATTGATCTCTAGGATCAGTCAAGTTCATACACACCACTTGATTGGATTACCTTCATCTAGCATTGGCGATGCTAGCTAAGCTAATGAATTATAACTCAATACTTAGAACAAGCAATGTTAGATTTGGTTAACATTTATTATAACCAATAGGTTCATCTAATTATTTCTACTATCAAACACAAACACATGCTAACTATATAAATAATTACTATACATACATTTAGTCCATCAAACATATGAATGAACCTCATTTATATTTTTCATCACATAAATAATATTCATGACAAACAAGTTTATTTACCAAATGGGTAGAATACAAGTCATTCCAAGGAATCTATTTTCCTTAATTAAATACTAATGTACAAATTCATCATTTTCATAATATGTAGTTTATACTGCTCAATATAAAATAGCAATCATAATTTTTATAATGATTTAATAACTCATAAATAAACACTTAATCATTCATTCATGAACTTAGGCTACGTGTGTATAGTTATAGTTCCTAATCCTTTGGGATTTCATGACATATATGTTTGGTCACTTATTATAAATATAGACATGCTAGATATTCTATAAATACAGGTTATACACATATAAGAGGACTTGGGTTCTTTTATACATATATTTCATATATTTATATGTTCTTATTAAATACACCCCATAATATATATAATGTAAAACACACTTACTATTTTAATCCACACAAGTCTACATACTATGTATCACCTTACAGTTTATAACCATTTTTCACAATTTATCTCATGTATATACTCAAAGTGTTTTCATACACATCTCCAAAGATGTATATTAATAAAACCTATAATCTAAAGTATTTGATAGATAAATATAAATTTATATATGTATATATATCAACCCTAGTGATAACTTACACTCAGAATTTTATAAATGCAAATACTCTGTTCCATCGATAATTTGTGACATTAAATCATTCAAATTTATAATCTATGTTTTTTATTTGAATAAAAATTCATTCTATCTCGTATTTCAAATAAACAAGAACAAATCAATGTGTGTGTGTGTGTGTGTGTGTGTGTGTGTGTGTGTGTGTGTGTGTGTGTGTGTGTGTGTGTGTGTGTGTGTGTGTATTCAATTCTTATTAAATAAGTTCTTAGTATGTGAATATTGTGCTCACAAAGACACAATCAACTTATCTATGTTGCTATATATATTCTCTATTTCTATAAACATAATACCTAGTCCTTTATATGTATCATTCGATTATGCATAATTATGCATATGGTGTTTGAGTTTTTGTGTCTAGATTTACATATCTATAATTTATTTGAAAATTTATATAAAATCAATTAGCATATATATACTAACCATTATTAGAGTGTACATAGTGCGGCTATAACAATGTATAAATTTTGTCTTTATATTACCATTTATATAGAGCATGTGTGTGTGTGTGTGTGTGTGCGTGCATCTAAAATAGGAAATATCTTTTTGAGTTTTTCTTACTATTTGATTCACTCATTGAAACTACTAACTAATTCGATGGCCTTTTATTCTCATAATAGTTTAATTAAACAATAAATATTTATTTATTTCCCAAATCAATTGTCTATATTATTTTATATTAACAAATATATATACACATAATCCCTTAACATTCCATTCCAAAATGTCTTTTCTAATTTTGCCTCATATATATATATATATATATATATATATATATATATATATATACCCAATCGGGTCCATTTACCCAGTTGAATACGTATGTATGTATGTATTCATATTGGGTGTTACATATGTGCAGAGTATGTCTTTAGTTTCCAAAGGATTATTCCTAAATTTACATATTACTTAACTAATTGCCCAAATTTATATTTTGGCTTGGGCATAAACAAATGAACCATTTTTCTTATACAACATATTTTCTAAACAAAATTGGTTGAAAAATCATAGGGTTTATAGGTTTCAAGCTTAGTTTTGTGGATTTCCAAGCCATCCACAAGGCTAATCCTATATTCTCAATATGAAAAACCAATTTATTTCTTAAGCCTAATGGTCAAATCATTCACAAATTTTCATAAACAAAAGAGTAGTAAAAACATACCTAACCTTACTATTATTCCAACTTGATACTAAATTCATTCTAGAAGTTATTCCTTCTCCTTCCCGCTTGACCTTTCCTCTCCTTCGCTTTGCCATCACCTATCCCTAACTTCCTTAGCTCACCTCTTATTATAATATTCTTACCAAAACAATATTTTCATGCTCATATTCTCTATTATTCATTGTCCATGCAAAACTCCATGTTTTCTATCTAACATAAACTAAGACTAGTTAATCTCCCATTAACTTTGCTTAGGAAAATCCCTAATTTCAACTTAACTTGAGCTTTCCTTTATTTTCAAAACCATGCATTTTTATCTTTGTTACAAGATTAAGTTACTCACTAAAAAAGTCCACTTTTAATCATGTTAAACAATGAAAATTATACTTTCAAAACTCACCAAAATCCATGGATGTTAGAAGATTAAAATCAGATCTTAGGTTAGTATTTAGGATATTTCATCTTTCTTAAATATCAAATAAAGGTAATGATCACTTTAAATATCTTCATTTATCTTCACATATCAAAATGATAAACTAATTGATTATCATTTTTGATTATAACAAGATAATTGTTCAAGTCATTACTACTATATATAGGCTAGATATGTCTTTCTTTATTTTTAATAGCGTAGCATATATTGATATTCTCAAATATCAATAATATAAATCTTAATGTTTTAAAACATTTTAAAGACATCTTGTTAGTCTATTTGAAATAGTAATCAAATAGCTTTTATTAAATTTATGTTCTCACAATCATAAATAAACACAAGTAAAATAACCTCATATAATCCTACTGTAACATTTAACACTATAAAAAATACAATCACATAAAATATTTATTCCATCTCTATGCACTAACATTTAAATCATGTAACCTCTAATGTCTAACTACAATTAACTTTCAAAATGTATTAACTCTAATAATCTAAACACACAATACATATAACATTTAAATCTACTATGGTGTGTGCATGGGTCTTAGAAATTTTCTATGTCATCATTCACCATCTCCATCTATGTCACCCTCTATGATGATTCTCTCCCTCCATCATGCTTTAAGGTATGAACTCTCCTACCTCCAACTCACAACAAGAAGGTAGTTAGTCAAATAAATCATGATACATATAAAACAATACTATAACAATAAATATAACATAATCATTATGTACGTAATTCATAATTAGTCATCTCATAATTATTAACACTTGGATTCATACCCTTGAGGAGATGCCTAAATCTCCTCATCCAAGTGGCATCATGGAGACATTTTTCTTGTTGTGGGTGATAATATTGAAAAATGAATCTCTAGATAAGGGGATAGCTCCCCTTGATGCACCATTAAAGGTCTCTCTCTAACTCAACAATTTTGATATGAAAACGGATTAATAAAAATGATTGAGAAACCAAATGGTGATGCACTAATGTATAATGTCCTCCCAATTGATTGAAACTACTACTTAAAGACAAACAAAGTTTTTCTCACACAAAACTTACAACTCAAAATTTGTAGTTACATCAATGTTTCATATGTTAGATTTGATAAGGTAGATGATTATTAGGAAGGGAATGAATGATTCTAAAGAGGGATACAATCATGGAACACTTATAGGATATCTCTACACTTAGAAAAGAATACTAGAAAAGACTTGCAACAATCTCCTTTTTGAAAATGATAGACCATCAAGAGTACAAGTTATAAAATACAATCTTTCACTAGACTATACCAACAAGATTCAAGTCATTACTTAATATTACAGCATATAAGAGACAACAACACTTTTATATTTCTTCAAGAGTTATTCAGGTACAAATATGGCTAGAATTTCTTTAATAACCAATGGAGGTTACTAAAACAAGCCAAAAGAATGCATATATATAGATTTTGAGAGAGAGGTCAAGAAAAGGAAGTTCAAGAGTCACTTGGACATGTGTCTATATGTGAAAATTAGTTAAAATTTCATGTGGAAAAGAGGTGGGGTAAGCTATGCCATGTCAGGAGGTCTACTTATTTGAAACCAGTCATAAGAATGTTGAAAAGTGGTATAAGACCTTTAAAATTGACAAAATAAATGTTTTCTATCAAAAATCATCTATGAGCATTCAAAATTGAAAATAGAGGAGCTGACACATAGCACTACTGGGGGAAATGGAACTTATGATGACAGTTAGAAAGTACTTTTCCTAACTACTAGCAATCCTTTAGACACCTGTGTTTGTTGATTTTATGGAAGCTCATTGATTTGGTTAGCCATTAGTAATGACTTGAACCGTCAACCTATCAATTTTTCTTACTTTGTCTACACCAGATGGTCAATATTCAACCATTTTTACCTCCACATTTTCTCTCATGTTCCTACCAAGTCTTTTGACATCAATGTCTATTTTTTGTAGTTCGAATTTTATGTTTGCAGGGCCCTCACCTTCCTTATTCATTTGGAACACTTTCCTTAGACTTAAGCTTATTTCAGACCTTTGTCAAGTTCTCTTTAACTATCGAAAATTCCCTTTGAATCATGAAAAGTGCCCTTTTGATACCTTTTCATGGGACACTTTTACCTCAAAGGTGTCCTTTAAAAATATTTTTCTTAGCCACTTTTCTTGAAAGAAATCCTTTAGGATTTTTGCTTTTGACCTTTTTTGTAGACAATTGCCTAAAAAAATTCCTTTAGACTTTTTGTTTCAGTATTTTCTCCAAATATAATTCTTTTGGATCTTTGCATTAAGTATTTTCCTTTGGGATTCTTAAAGTGGACCTTCATAACTCTAGAATGACCCATTGGCAATTTGAAAAATACCTTTCTAAAAGATTGAAGTGCTCTTCAGAAAAGTTGCAAGTGCCCCTCAGAAAAGTTGAAAGTGACCTTTTCAAAAACATGGAGGTGCCCTTCAAAAAAGTTTATGTGCCCTTCAAAAAAGTTGTATTGCCCTTTAGAAAAGTTGCAAATGATCTTTTTGAAAAGATGGAGGTGCCCTTCAAAAAATTTAAAGTGCCCTTTAAAAAATTTGCAAATGACCCCTTTGGCTTCAAAAGATATCTTTCAAGGAAATTGTTTCAGACAATTTTCTTGAAAGAATTAGTCTTCATATTCAAGAAATTTATCTCAAACAAATTATCCAAAAGAATTCAGCACTTGGCCAAATGAAAAGTCTAAAAGAAATAACACTTAGAAAAAAATAAAAGACCTGAAAGGATTACTATGCAAAGGCTTAGCAAAAGACCAAAACCAAACTTTTTGAAAGAATTAGACTTGTAAATTTGTTTCAATATTTGTCAAATAACACTTATTTTTAATAAAATTTACATGCTAGTTAAACTTTCCAATAGGGTTACCCAATTTTGACCCGAACAACCAAATTTGGTCAACAAATTGGTGACTCGTAGGAGTAGTATGCCTGCTATATTGACTAGACTAGTAGCTAAATTAGTATATTTGGAATGGATTCATTTAAGGAAACTCAAAAAAGGAAACATAGGCCATGAATCAAAACCTTGAACAACACACCACACTGGAAGGAAAACCCATGCTACAAGACACAACACACACCAAGAACAAAATAAAAAAGACATAAAGCAAAGCAAGACATAAGATAACTCACACATGTACGTAAGAACTTAGGGGAAAAAAAGAGAATAGGAAACTATGTAAAAAGGGAAAGGAAAAATTTGGTAAAAATGCTTTAGATATATCCCATTAACTGGGATATGCATCTCCTCTCCATCTAACTTTGAGAGTTAGAAAGCATTGTGTTGTTTGCACTATGTGATCACATATGGGCCACTCCATAAAGCATCAAAATTTGTGTGTCTTCTAGGATTGGCCCTATTTTCATCCCATTTTAGGACAATTTATCCTTTTTTGAAACTCTTTGGCATGGATTTCTTGTCAAAATACTTCTTTGTTTTTTCTTGGTGAGTTGTCATGGTGTGCATAGCTTGATTTTTTGCCTCTTCAAGCTCTATTAACTCACATAACCTGACCTCCAAGTTATAATTATCCATCACTTAAAACTAATAGGTAAGAGCTAAATTTGGTAACTCAAGTGAGATAGGAATTCTAGCTTCCCTTCCATAGACAAGTGTATAGGGCGAGTTTCCAATTGCTCTCTTTGGTGTAATCTTATCATCCCAAAGGGTTGTCTTCAACTTGGTGTGCCAAGTCCTTTGATTTTCCACCATTTTTCTCTTAATAATATTGATTAAGTTCTTATTTTTAGACTTAGATATCCATTCCCTTGGGGATAATAGTTGGAGGAGGTTCTAAGGTAGATGCGATGCTTCACATCCCATTCACTTATCCTTGATCCTAGGAAAGCTAATGCATTATATAAAATAATTATTGAAGGAGCTTCAAACCTTGTTATTATACCTTCATAGAAGTCAAGGGTTGAACTTTCATTGGCTTCCTTAAGAGATACAACCTCCACCCATCTTGTAAAGTAGCCAGTGGCTATCAATACCCACTTATGACCAGCACTATAAGGAGGATTGATTAGGCCTATGAAATCCAAACCCCATTGCATAAAGGGTTGCTTAACTTAGATTGGGTGAAGAGGAAAGGTAGATAGATTTTGTTTTACATAAAAAAGAGCACACTTTTGACATTTTATTACCCAATCATGGGTATATTTGAACAAGCTAGGCCAAAAGTAACCAACCCTCATAATCCTAGCAGTTGTGGTTCTTAGAGCAAAGTGACCACGAACTGGTCCATCATAGAATTCAAATAATAATTTGTCAATCTGATCTGAATCAAGACACCTCAAAAGCACACCTAAAAATTCCTTTCTAAATATCACTCCATCAACAAGTACATAAGGAATGGATTACAACTTAAAGTACCTTCTCTTGGCCCTATCAAGACCTTGTGGATACTCACTAGTTTGAATGAAATGGATCATGTCTTGTGTCCATCTTCTCATATATGAAGGTGTAGTTGGTATAGATTTATTTTGAAGTAACAAAATAGCTTATTTTTTCTCTTTCAAGTCTAAAGTGAGATGGTCACACAGTCTTTTTCCTTTCACTAACTTGGTAGTTTTAATCTCCACATCATATTCCATCACCCTTGTGATCCACCCTACCCTCTTTTCATTCAACTATTTGTTCAAAAAAAAGTCTTTCACACTAGGATAAGGCATAAAATTTTGAATCTTTTTATTATACAAAATATTCCTGAACTTATTTAAGCTCCTTATAATTGAAAGCACTTATTTCTCAACATATGTATATCTTGTTTTATAACCTTCTAAACCTTGATTGAAGAAGGTGATAGGTTGCTCAAAATTTTCATCATTAGCTTGAGTAAGAATTGAAGAGATTGCCTCATCATTCCCAAAGGTGTACAAATTGAAGTCTTTGGAGAAGTTAGGACTTGCAAGGTTAGGGGCTTGGGTAATGGCTTGATTGATCTCCTCAAAACTTTCCTTCCTCCTCATCCAAGTGACCACTTCATATTTTCTCAGCATGGAGGTCAAGGGCTTAACCAAGTTATGAAAATAAAGAATTAATCTCCTTATGAAATTTATATTTCTAAATAAACTCTGCAAACCTTTTTTATGTTTAGGCAAAAATAATTCTAAGATGGAACTTACCCTTTCAAGATCAATAATTAGACCCTTTTTGAAAATAATGGGTCCTAATAGTTTTCCTTAATGGAAAACAAACACATATTTATTTTATTTTAGAGAGATCCCAAACTCCCTACACCTCTCAAAAATTTGCCTTAGGTGCTTCAAATGATATTTTGCTTCCTTGGAGAAAAATATCACATCATCAAGATATACCTATATAATGTCAATGATTAGTCCTTGAAAATCCATATCCATTACACATTGAAAATTAGCTCCAGGATTAGACAACCCAAAATTCATTTTCCTATAAGCATATGTACCCCATTTAGTAGTAAATTCTATCTTATACTGGTCACTTTCCTTTACCAGAATCTAATTATACCCAAAGTACACATCAAGGAGAAAAAAGATTTCACTACTAGTTACAACTTACAATATTTGTTCCATGTAAGGGAGTGGCTAATGATCTTTAAAATACAATATATTAAATTCCCTAAAATCAACACACAACCTTATCTCTTCATTCTTTTTCCTAATAGGAACTAGATTTGCCAACCAAGATGAATGCTTAATGGAAAGATGATTTTGGACTCAATTAGTTTGGTGAGTTATTTCCTAATGAGAGGCTCAATCTTGGGATTGATTTGCCTTTACCTTTTCTTAATAGTCTTATACTTCTCATCTAACTCTATATTATGTTTATCTAGATTTATATCAAAACATTTTAAATCATTACACTCTTATGCAACGACATCAGAAAATTCTTTGCATAACTCAATGAAAGCATGCTTCTCTTCGATAGTACATACCTTCCCAAGTGCAATAAATTTATTTTTGAAAATATGAACCTTCTCATAGTTTTCCTACTTGGTATATATTCTTACCTTCTCTTTCTTCAGTTGGTCATCATCATTGAATATGCTCCTAAGAGTGACTAGGCCTTTATGAAGCTTATTAGACTTCAATTGCACAATCTACCCTCCATATTATTGTTTTAGTTTAGACTAATTCTTATAATAAAACTTAGATTCTTCATATATAAAAAGTTTTATTTATTGGTTACTATCAAACACCTACCAATTAGTGACATTATCCGGTATGGAGGGCCTTACAATCACTTTTATACAAGGTTGGTTCTTGTCCTCTTTTATCCCTTTTGGAACATCAAACTAAGCTCCAATTTATGCCAACCTATCATCATGTTTTTTATCTTCTATTTAGATAGAAGTGATTTTTAAGGCTTTAAAATATTCCATAAGATCCCACACTCTATTCTTATAGGACTTAAGCAAAGATTTTTTGTCAAATTTTGCCCTCTAACCTAATTCACAACAAGCTCACTATAACCAAACACTTGCAATTATTTGAAACCTATTTTTATAGCCCATTCAAGTCCATAAATAAGGGATTCATATTTCATATATTACAGGTGCAAGATAACTAAAATTTTAAGGTTGAAAAATACCTTTCCTTTGAAGGTGAAACCAACATTGCTCCACCACCTGCTCCAATCTTGCTTCTAAACCCATCAAAGAAGAGCTACCACAATCCATTCAAATCTTCACTTGAATTAATAAAATTAGGCATTAAATATTCCTTTTCATGCATATAATATACCCCAATACCATATTCAATAAACTTTTAAGGATCGTGTTCATAGTGCTTATCTCACCACTCATCGAGGAACAAATCAGAAGCTCCCTCAAGGGAAGATGATGGAGATTGGTAAATATGAAGTTCCTCTTCATCAATGATAGCATAATTAAAATTTTACACCTTAGGTTAGGAAGGTTCCAAGTGATCTCTATGAATAGGTGCTAACTCAATCTTCACTTTAGTGCCATACCTAAACACCATGTAGGACCAATTGGCAGCCAAATATCCACCTATCTTGGATGTAAAGTCTCTTGATAAATAAAGAGAAAATAAAGGAGGTAAATCTACCACCACAAAATCATGATGAATTAAATAATTATGACAAGCATGAAGGATAAAATATAAACATTTAACTACCCCTAAATTCTTGGCTGGTGATCCATCTAATTAAAAATCTCCTCTAGTCGTTGGTTCATACTTGAGGCTTAACTTATCTATTATACATTTAGGCATAACTGATGTGCTTTCTCCACTATATATGATGAAATTATGAAAAAAAATAACCAATTATTATAGATAGGTAAAAATGAGGATTCTTCTCATCTTTTTTCACTTGACCATCTATAGATTGAGTTCCTTTGACCAAAACCACATTATCATTTCTAGATGGGCCAGCTTGTTTACCCAATCTATCTAATTCCTTTTGGATTATATCTTTCTACCTTAGTAATTTTATAGAATCCCAAAATAATATTTTCATATGAATCTTCTTCATCTAGTCCACCACATTGATGGAAGGATTACTCATGTTGGGGATCAACCAATAATTTGATTACACTTATGAAAGCAATAAACGCAGAATTAAATTAGATAGATAAGTAACTAGAATCAGATAATAGCAAAGAACAAGAGATACAAGAAACCACCCTGAAAACTTGTATTAAACTCTTTATAGAAGGAATACAATTGAAGAAACTTCTTTCTTCCACACCTCTCTTAGATGTACAGATCTCTCTCTAGATCTCTTTCCCTCAAGAGCTCTCTCTCTCAAGTACAATCAACTCCAACAACCTGGAATGATTCACCTATACAATTATATACTATTGCTCAACATACCAATACAATAATCTAAGAAGATCTAATTCTACATATAGAATTAGGAAACTTGAGCATGCATTTACAACCAACAGTTAAGCCTCTTGAACAAGGGCTCTAAAAATAGTCTTACTAATAATAGAGACGTGGACTTAAGACTAAAACTTAATCTCATCATGAAAACACTCGGTTCTATCCTTGGAAATAGCTCTCTAGATGCATAGGTAACTGACATCGGTTCTTGCTTGCTTGCCTGTGATTGACATCGGCTGATTCCTGTCGACGCTGGTGTCTCCTGAACTGCACCTGACCGACGTCGGTCGCTCCTGAATGACGCTGGTGACTATGTAAACCTACAACTATTAAAATGCACTCCTTGGTGAAGCTTTTAGGCTCCACACCTTAACAATCTCCCACTTGGAGATAAACAGCTGCACCAGTACCTGTACAACAACATCTTCTAGCTCCTCTATCTTCAACTCAATCATGAAGACCAACAGAAGTTGAATGAAGATTCAACTTCTACTTTGTAATTGGCTTGGTTAACATATCTGCAGGATTCTTATCTATATGGATCTTCCCCAAATTCAACTCACCATCCTCCAATACCTGTCTTATGAAGTGGTACCTAAGCTGTATGTGCTTTGTTCTTGAGTGAAAGGCTGAATTCTTAGCCAAATGAATTGCACTCTGACTATCACTGTATAATCTGCAACTCTCTTGCTCCTTTCCAAGCTCTTCCATAAACCGTGTCATCCATATCATCTCTTTGCTAGCCTCTGTGACTACAATATACTCTACTTCTGTAGTTGACAAGGCAACAACCTTTTGCAACTTTGATTCTCAGCTAACCACCGTTCCACCTACAGTGAAAACATATCCTGTGGTGCTCCTCCTGCCATCCAAATCACCTGCCATATCTAAATCTACATAACCATGTAGAGAAGTATCTGAACCTCCATAACACAAATGCCTACTACTGGTTCCTCTCAGATATCTAAGGATCCACTGAACTGCTTTCCAATGTTCCTTTCCTGGATTGGCCATATACTTACTTACAACTCCTACTGCTTGGGCAATATCTAGTCTAGTACAAACCATTGCATACATTAAACTCCCTACTACGAAATAATATGGAACTTTACTCATGTACTCTACCTCATCATGTGAATTAGGACATTGTTCTTTACTCAACTTAAAATGTCCAGCCAAAGGTGTGCTTACCGATTTTGCATCCTACATATTGAACCGTTTCAACACCTTGTTCACATAATCCTCTTGAGACAAAATCAACCTGTGATTTTTCCTATCTCTCTTAATGCTCATGCCAAGGATTTTCTTTGCTATTCCCAAATCCTTCATGGCAAATGTTTGAGCTAATTTCACCTTAAGCTTAGAGATATCCTGCATGTGTGATCCTGCAACCAGCATATCATCTACATACAACAATAGAATAATATATCTACCATTATCCAATCTCTTAAATTACACACAATGGTTAGATTGACACCTACTGTAGCCATGCTCAATCATAAACCTATCAAATTTCAAATACCACTGTCTAAGAGCTTGCTTGAGGCCATACAAGCTTTTCTTCAATCTGTACACTAACTTCTCCTTACCTTTGACCTCAAATCTTTCTGACTATTCCATATATATTTCCTCATCCAAATCTCCATGAAGAAACGCTATCTTAACATCTAGCTACTCAAGATGCAAATCCTTAATAGCAACTAAAGACAATGCAGTCTGTATAGAAGTCATTTTAACAACAAGAGAAAAAATCTCACCAAAATCATTACCTGGCTTTTGTGTAAATCCTTTCACTACCAATCTGGCCTTATATCTCATCTGTCCATTCTCACCTTCTTTCAATCTGTAGGTCCATCTGTTCTTCAGTGTCCTCTTACCAGCTGGCAACTCAACCAAATCCCATGTTTGGTTCTCTTTCAAGGACTCCATTTCCTTAACCATGCCATGCTCCCACTGACTCTTGGACTCCACCTATATTGCTTCTTGAAAACTCTCTGGTTCTCTACAATCAGTTAGCAATAAATAGAATAATGAAGGAGAATATCAAATTGAAGGCTTACTTACCCTTTCTGACCTCCTGATGGGCATCTGAGACTCATCCACAACACGTTGTCCACCCAAATTCTCTGACAGTGATCGACCTCGATCACCTCCAGGCCTGTTACTAGCCGACATCAGTTCTTCCTAACTGACATCAGTGCCTATCCTATCAATGTCAGTCTTTGTATGACCGACATCGGTTTCTATCCTATCGACGTCGGTTCCTGCCTTGCCGATGTCGATCTTTGTGTTTTCGTACAAGTGATTATTTCTTTTTCCCGTGAGCTCATTTTGGACCGTCACCTCATCCAATTCACCATTGCTCTACCTATATTGATTCAGCTTCTTTAGTTGATCACTATACATCACCTTTTCATTGAAAACAACATCACGGCTCCTAATTATCTTGTTAGTTCCTAGATTCCAAAATCTGAAACTGAAATCATCAGAGCCATAGCTAATAAATGTGCACCTCATAGACTTAGCATCCAACTTCTTTCTATTTTCCTTATCAACATGCACAAAGGCTTCACAACCAAAAACTTTGAGAAAAGAGATATCTACATTTTTACTTGTCCATGCCTCTTCTGGAATTCCACCATCTAGAGCTATAAAGGGTCCTCTATTAATCAGGTACACTACAGTATCAACAGCTTCTACCCAAAACTCTAAGGGCAAACTAGCATGTAATCTCATACATCTTATACGCTCCATGATTGTTCTATTCATCCTTTCAGCAATTCCATTCTGTTGAGGTGTCCTTGGAACCATCCTTTGCCTATGGATTCCATGCATATAACAATACCAGTTGAACTTATAGCTGCAAAACTCACCACCATTGTCAGATCTCAGGCACTTCAATCTTCTACCTATTTCATTCTCAACCATAGCTTTCCAAATATTAAAAGTCTCAAATACATCATATTTCTTCTTAATACAATAGATCCATACCTTTCTTGTAGCATCATCTATGAATGAAACATAGTACTGTGATCCTCCAATAGAAGCAACTTGAGCCGGTCCCCACATGTCTGTGTGAACAAGCTGTAACTTATGCTTCTTCTTTGTTGACCCAGTCTTGAGAAAACTCATTTTCTTCTATTTTCCAAAAACACAGTGCTCACAAAAATCTAGATTTATGCTTTTCAAATCTGAAAGCTTACCTATAGACTTAAGAATTGACATTCCCTTCTCACTCATGTGGCCAAGCCTTGAGTGCCACAATTTTGCATCCACATCTGAAGTAGATAGTATAGAAGGAGAATTGTTAGTAACACAATTACATAAATAGAGAGTACCTACTCTCTTACCTCTGGCCATAACAAGTGCACCCTTGGTCACCTTCCAAGATTCAGCTGTGAGAGTTACTATACAACCCTCATCCCCTAACTTTCCTGTAGAAATCAAATTCCTCTTCAAGCTAGGAACTTGCATGACATCTCTCAACACCCATGTGTTTCCATTCTGTATTTTCAGCTACACTTTACCTTTGCCAATAATTTTACAAGGCTCATCATCCCCTAAATACACTATTCCAAAATCTCCATGGATATAGTCACTAAGATATTCTCTATTAGGGGTAGCATGAAAAGATGCACCAAAATCTAACACCCAAGATTCTATATTATTATGCAAAGAGAATATTAAATCATCGTATGCAATACCTGCAACTTTTGCTTCTTTTACTTCATGCTGATTATCCTCCTTAGGCTTTGACCAGCAATCTCTGCTTATGTGCTCCATCTTTCCACAATTCCAACATTATGGCTTCCTACCATTTCTGGATTTGGATCTACCTCTCACCTTAGACTTAGATCTTGATCTCCCTTTCTTGCTCTTCTCTTTTTGCCTTCCCCTACTCTCAAAACTTAAAGCATTCCCTGATGTTTCCTCTGTGATTATCCTATGAATTTCCTCATTCAAGATAACACTAACAACATCCTCTACTTTTAAAATATTTGAAGCAGATGTAGTATTACTAACTGCCATTACTAAGCTATGCCAGCTTTCAGGCAAAGAACATAATATTAAAAGAGCTTTAATTTCATCATCAAACACAATATTGATTAAACTTAATTGATTTACAATTCCATGGAAATCATTCAGGTGATTAGATACAGATCCACCTTCCTGCATACGCAAATTAAATAGCTGCTTCATAAGATATACCTTATTAGAAGCTGAGGGTTTTTCATATAAATTTGCTAAAGTAGTCATCAACTCTACCATTTTTTTTGCCTATGATAAATTAGATATCACAGTAGATGCTAGACTCAGTCTTATAGACCCCAGAGCCTTTCTATCAAGAACTTCCCATTCTTCATCATCCATGTTTGTGGGCTTCTTTGCAATTCCACCTAACGGTAAGTATAAATCTTTCTGATATAGATAATCCTCTATTTGCATTCTCTAATGTTGATAATTTTTGCCATTAAACTTCTCCATTCTTAGTTTACTTTCTTCTACCATTGATTCTCCCACTCAAACAGAAATCCCTACAGAAACCCCTGTAAGTAACCTGTAATCAATACACACTACATAGATCTGAACCACCTGTTAGTGAACTTGAGCTCTGATACCACTTGTTGGGGATCAACCAACAATTTGATTACACTTATGAAAGAAATAAACACAGAATTAAATCAAATAGATAAGTAACTAGAATCAGATAATAGCAAAGAACAAGAGATACAAGAAACCACCTTGAAAACTTGTATTAAACTCTTTACAGAAGGAATACAATTGAAGAACCTTCTTTCTTCCACACCTCTCTCAGATGTACAGATCTCTCTCTAGATCTCTTTCCCTCAAGAGCTCTCTCTCTCAAGTACAATCAACTCCAACAACCTAGAATGATTCACCTATACAATTCTGTACCATTCTTCAACATACCAATACAATAATCTTAGAAGATCTAATTCTACATATAGAATTAGGAAACTTGAGCATGCATTTACAACCAACAGTTAAGCCTCTTGAACAAGGGCTCTAAAAATAGTCTTACTAATAATAGAGACGTGGACTTAAGACTAAAACTTAATCTCATCATGCAAACACTCGGTTTTGTCCTCAGAAATAGCTCTCTGGAGGCACAAGTAACCGACATCAGTTCCTACCTGCTTGCCTGTGACCGACATCGGCTGATTCATGCCGACGCTGGCATCTTTTGAACTGCACCTGACCGACGTCGGTCACTTCTGATCGACACCGATGACTATGTAAACCTGCAACTGTTAAAATGCGCTCCTTGGTGAAGCTTTTAGGCTCCACACCTTAATAACTCACCTTGGCATTCTCTTTATGAACATCGGCACCTTGTGATGTAGCTTGTGGAGGTAGAGTTGTAGCAGCTAGCCTAAATTTTGTAATCCTCTAATGTTATTATAGTTTATGAGTTATATTATACCCAATTACCATAGGAGATTATTTATGAGTCATACTAGGTACTTGATTAGCTCCTTAAGCTTCATCAACAACCATCCTTTTGGACCTAGTATTAGAGGCAACACTAGTATTATGATTGCTTGTATTTTTTGAGTAGTTAATGGCACAAAACTCACCCTCCAAATTATTTATGAGGGTAAAATTATTATAGTTTTTTCCATTTTCCACCACTCCTTACATAGATCCTTTAAAATTTTAATCTTGAAAAGATTGGTTACCTTGCATTACCATGCATTGATTGTGCATCTCATTTGCATAAGCAACATACTCTTTACCATGTTTGAAAGATGGATAGTTTGGTTGTTCTTGGACCAAGTTTTTTTGAGTGGGGACAAGGGATTTAGATGATGATGGAGAGATATGATTATATCCTTTATAAGGGCTGACATGGGTGATTTGGCTTTGTCCTTGTGCATTATTTTGGAAAGGAGGTCTACTTATTTGCCCAAACTAACTATATGTTTGATATGGCCTATAACTTTGAGCTTGTTGTCTTTTCAAGGAAAATAAATCATTCATAACACTTTGAAGAAAGATTTTAAATTCATGGATTTCATTTTAAGTAGCAATTTTAGGCCTTTATTAATTAGAGAAAGGGGTTAAAGTGGGCAATGCACCTTGACTAGGAGAATGCAAATTAGGGAAAAGTGGCATTGGAGGTTTAGGAGCTATCTTTCTCACTTAGACAAGAAAATTCTTAGACTTTATGGATATTTCATAGGTATACGAAAATGTATTTCCACCCATATAATGAATCATCATGGCAATGTCACTATCCAATGCTTTCAAGTAGTACAAAAATGCATAGTTTGAGGTTGGTCTCACAAGACTTAGGATTCTATCCCAAGTTTTTTAGAACCTAGTATTAAAGTATTTCATGAATTCATGTGGTTCCCTCTTTATTGTGGTAAATTTATCAGCTAAATATAGGTAGTCACTCTTCTCCCCAAACCTATTATTTAATAAATATCCCAATTCATCCCATGAGCTAATGGAATTTATAGGTAGAGTCCCATACTAATCCAAAACTTTTCCTTTGAAAGACAAGGCCAATAACCTGATAGATATATTTTCTTGGGTGATGTTGTGGATATTAAAAAAGTTTTTTATATTCCTAATGTGCTCAATGGAAATAATAGGACCATCCCCACTAAAACATGGGACACTTTTGAGGGTTGCTCTTGGAATTTGATCATATTGGGCAAGATGCAAGGGAGATGCCCCAGTGAAAGGCACAAAAGGTTGTCTTCTAGCCATATTAGAATGATCACTATGGATATTATGAATGGAATGTAACACAAACTTAGAAGCTTTAAACACAAAATATATTTTGTAAGGATGAGTGTTGACAAACCTTAATGTTTTGGTGGAATATGGAGGTAGTTGCACAAACTCAAAGGGTGGCTCTTTAGAAGTAGATCTAGTTGTCACCTTTGGCATGAAAAATAGGATTTATCATTAACCAAAGACTTGAATTATTTAATGGATTCATCAGGTACTGAATATAAATGTTTATTTCATCTTCAACTATGCCAAGACCATCACCAACCTTGAATACTATTATATGACTTAGAAGTCCCATCGGGCATGCTAAAAACTATTAACACTTAGATTCACACCCTTGAGGAGATGCCTAAATATCCTCATCCAAGTGGTACCATGGAGACATTTCTCTTACTGTGGGTGATAATATTGAGAAATGAATCTCTAGATAAGGGGCTAGCTCCCCTTGATGTACCTTTAAAGCTCTCTCTTTAACTTAACACTCTGGATATGAAAAGGGATTAAGAAAAGTGACTAAGAAACCAAACAGTGATGCACCAATGTATAATGTCCTCCCAACTAACTAAAACTACTACTTAAAGAAAAATAAAGTGTTTCTCACACAAAACTCAGGATTCGTTGTTACATCAATGTTTCATATGCTAGATTTGAGAAGGTATATGATTCTTAGGAAGGTAATGAATGATTCTAAAGAGGGATACAATCATGAAACACTTCCAGGATATCTCTACACTTAGAGAAAACACTTGCAAATACCTACAACAATCTCCTTTCTAAAAATGATAGACCATCAAGAGTACAAGCTAAAAAAGACAATCTTTCACTAGACTAGACCAACAAGATTCAAGTCATTACTCAATATTTCAGCATATAAGTGTCAAAACACTTGTATATTTATTCAAGAGTTCTTTGAGTACAAATCTAGCCAGAGTTTTCCCAATAACCAGCTAAGGCTGATAAAATAAGCCAAAAGAATGCATATATATAGATTTTGAGAGAGAGGTCAAGTAAAGAAATTTCAAGAGTCACTTGGACATGTGTCCATATGTGAAAATTAGTTACAATTTAATGTGGAAG
Source organism: Torreya grandis (assembly GCA_037957365.1). Taxonomy (NCBI): domain Eukaryota; kingdom Viridiplantae; phylum Streptophyta; class Pinopsida; order Cupressales; family Taxaceae; genus Torreya; species Torreya grandis. The sequence continues at coordinate 999,510 of JARHVA010005122.1, read as the reverse complement.
AGAGGTGGGGTGATATATTCCATGTCAAGAGGTCTACTTATTCAAAACTAGTCATAAGAATGGTGAAAAGTGGCATAAGACCTTCAGAATTGACATAGGAAATGGTTTCTATCAAAAATCATCTTTGAGCATTCGAAAATGAAAATAGAGGAGCCAACAAATAGCACTAGTAGGGGAAATGGGACTTATGGTGATAGTTATAAAGTAATTTTCCTAACTACCAGCCATCCTTTAGACACCTATGTTTGTTGATTTCATAGAAGCTCTTTGATTTGGTCAGCCACCAGCAATGACTTAAACCATTAACCTATCCATTTTGATTGCTTTGTCTACACTAGATGCTTAGTATTTAACCATTTATTACCTCCACATTTACTCTCATGTTCCTGCCAAGTCTTTTGACATCAACATCTATATTTTATAGTTTGAATTTGACATTTGTGGGGCCTTCACCTTCCTTATTCATTTAGAACACTTTCCTCAGACTTAAGTGTCTTTAAGACCTTCTTAAATTGCTCTTTAACTATGGAAAATGCCCTTAAAATCATGAAAAGTGCCCTTTTAGGACCTTTTCATTGGACACTTTTACTTCAAAGGTGTTCTTCAAAAAGATTTGTCTTGGCCACTTTTCTCGAAAGAAATCCTTCAGGATTTTTGGTTTTGACCATTTTTGTTGATAATTTTCCTAAATAAATTCCTTTGGAATTTTTTTTTTTGGCATTTTCTCTTGAGATAATTCATTTGTCTCTTTGCATCAGGTGTTTTCCTTCAAGATTCTTGAAGTGGACCTTCAAAACTCTGGAACGACCCTTTGGCAATTTGAAAAATACTTTTCTAAAATATTGAAGTGCTCTTCAAAAAAATTTAAAATGCCCCTTAGAAAATTTTCAAGTGACCTTTTATTAAAGATGGAGGTGCCCTTTGGAAAATTTGAAGTGCCCTTTAAAAAAGTTAAAAATTACCTTTTCAGAAAGACGGAGGTGCCCTCAAAAAAGTTGAAATGCCCTTCGAAAAAGTTGAAAATGACCCCTTCAGCTTAAAAAGATATCTTTTAGGGAAATTTTTTAAACAATTTTTCCAAAGGAATTAGTCTTTGTCTTCAAGAAATTTGTCTCAAATAAATTATCTGAAAGAATTTGGCACATGGCCGAATGAAAAGCCTAAAATAAATAACACTTAGTCAAAAAAAAAAAGACCTAAAAGGATTACTATGTAAAGGCTTAGCAAAATACCAAAACCAAATTTTCTGAAAGAATTAAACTTTTACATCTTTTGTGGGCTTTATCAAATAACACTTCTTCTGAATAAAATCTACATACTAGTTAAACTTTCCAATAGGGTTACCCAATTTTGACCCAAAGGGCCAAAATTTGGTCAACAATAAATATAAGTAACACACATCTGTCCCATAACATCATATGACTTAAAATTTAGTTAAAAAGTAAAAAATAAAATTAACAACCATAATAATCCATAGATAATTAGGTAAATTAGTTTAGTGAAAGAATCAGGATGCAACACTATAAACACATCTAAATAAATCCCCCATAATTCTTCAATAGAGTACACTTTTATTTATCATATAGTGAGTTGATTTAATCTTGAGTGAATGTCTCTATTATCTATTAAATTTAGGAGGGCATGTGCATATGAGTAAATAATGAATAGTATAAGCATACCAATCTCCTCCATCTACTTGAGACTTTTTGCTTTGTTAAATACATATGCATGAATTAATCTTGGTAATTAACTGGATGGTATCTTACCCTCTTACCATTTTAGTAGGTCTAATCTCAATGTCATATTCCTATAACTTGGGAATCCATTTTCCCCTTCTCTCCCCTAACTCATTTTTTTCAAGCATAAGCTTGACTATTGGGTCTTGGATAATGGCATATGTCTTGTCGCACAAAATTTAATGTCTATACTTATTTAAAACCTTGATCAAAGTGTAGATTTGATTTTTTATTATGGAATGATTAAAATCTATATATTTTAGATTGGTACTCATAAAGTCAATAGGGTGTTCGTTGTCATCTACCTTCTGCATAAGTACTATTATTATAGTGTGTTCTAATGCAAACAAATAAAAAACTAAATCTTTATTGAAATCTAGGTTGAACAAAACTAGAGCTTAGGTAATGGAAGTCTTGACATCTTGGAATGATTTATTTACCTCTACTATCCATTATAATTTTGCATCTTATTTCAGCATGGCATTAAGTGGATTGAGAATCTCTATGAATCCTGAAATAAACTTGTGAAAATTTTGATTTTGCCAAAGGACTTAATTTATTTTTTACTATTTAGATATGAAATTTTTGAAATGGCATGTACTCTCTCTAGATCAATGGAAATTTATTCCTTTATGATTACATGGCTTAGTAATTTACCTTCAATGACACCAAAAATACATTTTTTGGGTTTAAGGAGATCCCATATCTTGTACATCTATCAAATACTCTTTATAAGTGATGTACATGATCAACTTTATATTTAAAAAATATATTTAAGTCATCTATATAAATGATTATGCATTTTCCAATCAGTCCCTAAAAGATACCATGGTCTACTAGAAAGTATCACCTACATTGATTAGCCATAATGGCATTCTTTTGTATGCAAAAGTTCCCCACTTGGTGGTGAAATCAGTCTTCATTTTGTCATAATTTTTTACCAATACTTAGTTTTAACCTGAGAAGACATATATAAAATACATCATCTTTAAACCACTAACCATTTAAATTACTTCATCTAGGGAAGGCAAGGGATAATTATAATTTTTTGAAGCTCGTTTGAGGTTCCTAAAATCCATACAAAGTTTGCTTTCTCCATTTTTATTTCATATAGGAACTAGGTTGGATACCCAAGTAGAATGCCTAATGGGAAATATAATTTTAACATCTAATAATTTATGGACTTCTTTTTAAATAAGAGGCTCCATTATAGGATTGACTAGTCTCTATCTCTACCTGAAAGGTTTATGTTCCTCTTTCAATGGTATAGTGTGTAACAACTATAGGATCAAATACTTTTAGGTCTTCATAGGTCAAAGTGATCATATTTTTTTATTTTCTTAGTAAATCCCTCAACCTTTTATTTTATCATTATGTACATCATAGTTCAATGCTAATTATCTGGGGTGCTTATTTGTCCCTAAATTTACCTTAACAAAATTAGATTCATTGGACTTAGAATTTTTATGTTTCTCATCTTGATGGTTCATGTCAAATATTTTTCCTAAGGATACCATAATTTTCCTTGTCCTCTTGGTTCATTAGATCAAAATATTTTTTGTCAATAATTTGAGACATAAAGTCACTAGAATTACTCATGAACTGAATAATTTATTGTTCATCATCAAATACTTGAAAGTGATCAATGTTTACTAGAACCAAAGGGCATGGTACTAGTTCCAAAGATAATTTCTACATTTTTATTCTTGGAGTTGGGTCAAATCAGCTATAGAGGTAGCTATGGAATCAACTATTTGATTATGCTCCCTAGGGACTATTTTTTATTAAAAGCCTCAAATGATTCTATCATATCCCAAGCTCTATGTTTATATTTCTTGAGATATTATAATTTAAATTGGGAGTGAGTCTTGATTTGGTTAAAAACCAACTTTGAGTCTTCAAACATCAATAGTTGCTTAACTTTATGCTTAGTGTGAATTAGAGCCCCAAAATTAAAGGTTAATATTCTACATGGTTATTAGTGCAAGGAAATTTTAGCCTAAAAACAATAAGGTATTGTATCCCATTAGGACCAATCAATTATATAGCTAAATTATATCCTTTCTTGGACTAAGCACCATGAAAATAAAAGGTCCATAACTATGAAGGACCTTAAAATTATCATTCATGTCTTTCAAGTTTGGTTGTGAAGATGTAAGCCCCTATGTGTGATGAATCAAATTTTACTCTCTCATTTTTGGCATTATACTTTGTGATGATATGCTTCATTTTTGGTTCTCTATCAACCTTGATTTTATTGGCTAGTCTTTTTTAGGGCAACCACATATGTAAAAAGTTAGTAACCATATATCCATTTAGTTTTTTTTACCAGTCATGGCTAGACATAAACCATAAGCCTTAGGAACATCAACTAATAAGATGTCAATATATGATGTAGAGGTCATCAATGAATTTTAATTGATTGGATGGAAACCAAAAACACATATACTCCTTACCTCTACCTTCAATCACTCTTAGTTCTGATCTCCTTATCTTATTTGACTTTCTTCAAAGAATCTCTCTTGATCTCTTTATAAACTTGTCTCTATCTAATTTAGAATCAAAACCCAATTTATTTATTAGATTCACCTCTTACATAATTATCTTTTTTCCTTCATCATATTGACATCACTATCATGTATTCTGCATGCCCACTTTCTATCTCTTGTTCTTTCTTGCTACACTCAATTTGATTCAAAAGGTTAAAAATCTCAACGTTATCTCTTAATTTGCATTCTAATATTTCAAAGACCATTTTCATACTTATTCATGTTATATTTAACAATCCATCTCAATTTCATAACCCCAATATTCAACTTACAACTATTCCTTATTTCCTTCTTTGTATCAAGGTTCCTTAGTAGCCTGTTTTAGGCTTTCTCTCATTGTACGGATGGGTAAAATCTCACCTTTGGAAATTAAAAATATTTTTGGATACCCTCTATCCTATTATTTGATTTAAAAAATTCTTATTCCCTAACTCCTCCATTATACCACTTTTTTAGGCACTTTAAGGTCTCTGTTTAGGTCTTTCAAGTCTCTTTTGACCCTGGCTTACACATAGCAGATATAAACCATACTTATATGTACATTATCAATTTAAAACTATAAAATATTTTAGGCAAAATATTTATGAAAAAAATCTCAAAATTTTGGCATTTTTCATTATTTGAATCTTTTCTAATCCATGTTTTTGTGAGGAAACCCTAGCATAGGGTTAATTCAGTCTACAGGCACCAAAGAAGGAGAATTTAAGGATTTTTTATTTTCAAATGAATTTTAACTAACTATGATTATTGATTAAAATTTTTACCTTCATAATACACATTTATAAAGTATTTGGTTTTCCCTTGGAGACATCTGTAGGTTAACTTATCATGGTTTTTAATTAATTATACATACAAATACAGGACTGTATTGACTCGAGAAGGAGTCCTTTGGTCTCCTTTTTTCCAAAAGGAATTCAAAACCAAAATAAGGGTTGAATAAATTATAAAATATTTTTACACACCTTAATCAATCAACACTTACTGTGTATAACAACTCTATTCAATATTTCTAACAAGATCCTTCTTGACTGTGTATAGACATACAGTTGGCTACAGGCCTAATTACTTATTCATGAAATCTTTATGGGTTAAAACACTTTAAGATTCATAAATAAATTTTAAAAGATTTAAAATTTAGTTACCTCTATACACATTTATTTCTTCAACTCAGTTAACCAATATTCCTTCTCACAAAGATTCTTCATTGGTCTTTCTCTTCATAGAATGAAAACAACACAATGATATGCAAGCATGTCTCCTTGGACCAACTCAAATAATTTTGAAACTAATATGCTAAACACTTGAAGTACCATAATAAAACCAAAATTAAATTACCAAAAAACATAGATATCATTAAAATTTTCTTTGATTACTCTTTACGTTACTGATCATTCTTGCAAAGTCAACTTTCATTGTATTTACAAGAAAATGGATGGTTTGTTATGATTTGCTTATTTTCACATGAAAAAAACTTATATTTATTTACTTATTTAGGGTTATTATAAATTATTCCTTCAAATCCAATCCCATACAACTTCTCAATTCAATAGATCATTTGTAAGTCTTTTATGCTATGTAACTACTCTAACTAACTTCTAACTCCCTCATGTACATTGGGAGAATATAACTACCTAACCAATAACATACCCATCAAGATGATTTATCATGTGATTCATGTATGGGTTAAAACACTCTTAACCCCTAAGACACAAGGTCACAAAATTTTGAGCTTTCACTATATTAATAAACATGAGAAACAATATAAGACTTTTCAAATATTTGAAATGACCATTTAGGCGAGAAAATACCTAAGTGGGTCAAATTAAAATTTCATAATGATATAACACCTAAGGATGACTCTTATAAATTTTCTATGATCAAAATGACTTAAAAAGACTCAAACATGTGAAATATACCAAAATGTACAAATGGTAGTGATGCTTCTGCATCATACTACCAAAGATCAAAAGAAAAATTTCCAAGAAAGTTATAACTAATCTAGCATTCATGTTCTTGACAACATCATTCTTTCAATTTCATGTCCTCCTAGGTCCCATTATCTATTTGAATCATCTAGACCTTTTTGACACTTCCTTACACTCATTATGGATCCTCCTTTGATGATCTCTTGATTTATTTGTATCTTCAATATGAACATGGGTAACTGTTACTCATTCTTCTTTGTTTAAAAACTTACACATGAAGCAAACAAATCAAACAAAACCACTTCTTGATTTCCCTCTTATATTCCAAATTTTTCCTATTCTAATTTTCTATTCTCTTTGGCTACCAACTCTTCTTCATCTTGACTCAAGATTTTTCCTTAATACAAACTCAAATGCCATGATGGAATTCTCATCTCCTAGTTGACTCAAATCATCTGATTCTTGCAATATTTTCTGCCACATTTTGTTCTTCTCTAATTTATACTCATCTATCTCATTGTTCTATTCAATTGGTGCCAAGCAAGACACCTTAACCTGCTACAACTCAAACTTTTTAAGAACTTAAACATGTGCTTCTCCTTCATACTTTATTGCTACCATCTCATATGTTTCTTCCTGCATGAAAATTACTTCATTTGGTGCTTTTGTTCCCTATTATCCTTCCACCAACAAATTTATTAGCTTTAATTTACTCTCATACAACTCATATTCATCATTTTTCATATCAACACACTCATAAAAAAAAATATTAAAATAAATACCTTGTTCTTCTTTGCTCTCCTCAAAGTTTTATCGATTAAAACTTGTTTCCCTCTTGGTTGTCATGAGGCATGGTGTTGTTGCAAACTCTCTCTCTCCTTCTTCTTCATATAATGGTTCACCTTCTTTAGGATAACATAGAATTGTGTCACCATACTCAATTTTCCAATCAATTTATTCCTCATTATTAGCATGTTACTTATGATTCCAATGTTCTTTATCTTCACTCAAATCTTCACCTATATACACACATTTAAATAATTCATTGGTCACAAACATTTGAGGCTTGATTTCCCCTTTGCTTCTCTTTCTAGGTTTCCTTGCTATCATCTTTATATTTTATCTTATCTTCTTCTATATCAACTATTTGAGTGGCCATCACACTTTCTTCTTGATGCATACACAAAATTTTGGTCTCATCACTTCTGAGAATTGCTCTATCCTTTTCAAAACCTCCTTCATCTCATCAATCTCCTTTTTATCTCTAGTTATCTTTGTTTCACTTTCATCTTCTTGTGGCATTCCTCATTATTTAAACCCTTCATCATTATCTTTACCTTCACTCTCTTCACACTTATCTATAGGTCCTTAACCTTTCTCTTCTTGACAAGCATATCTACTTTCTTTTTTTGACCTCACCTAGGTCTCTCTCACTTCACTCTCTCTCTTTCTTATCCTCACCTGGGATTCCTCTCTCTTTATTAAGCTCTCTTCTTGAGCTTCTTTCTTGAATCTCTCACTATCTATCCTTTCTCACTCTTTCTAAGCCTCTTGGATTAAGGTATTTAGCCACACCACTCTTCTATTTCACTTATATTTCTACCTCTCACTCATATACCTAAAATATAATTAACAACTCATAACAATCTCAATGCAATCTTTCAACTCATACTCAATAGTATCTTTACACACATGTAATTCATATTTGAAAAACATAAAACTTACCTCATCCACATAATTTTCTAGCTCTGATACCAAATGATGTATAGGTCATCAATTAACTTGAATTTATTGTATTGAAACCAAAAAACTCATATATTCCTTACCTCCACCTTTAATCACTCCTAGTTTTGATCTCCTTACTTGTCTTGTTTGACTATCTTTAAATAATGTATCTCTTAATCTCTTTATAAACTTGTCTCTCTATAATTTACACTCCAAACCCCCTTTATATTTTATAGTCACCTCTGATTCAATTATCTTATGTCCTTCATCATCTTGACATCATTATCATGTACTTTGCATGCCCACTTTTTGTCTCTTGTTCTTTCTTGCTATACTCAATTTGATTCAAAAGGTTAAAGATATCAAAGTTAGATATTAAATTAAATTAAAATGTTTTAAATACCATTTTACTAATTATTCATATTATATTTTACAATCCATCTCAATTTCATAACCTGAAGATTCAACTTACAACTATTCCGTGTTTCCTTCTTTGTATCAGGTATCCCTAGTAGACTTTTTTTAGGCTTTCTCTCATTATACGGATAGGTAAAATATCAATTTAGGAAAATATAACTCTTTTTATATATAATATATCCTCTTATTTCATTTCAAAAAGTCTTATGACATAACTTCTCCATTATACCACTTTTCTAGGTACTTCATGGTCTCTGTTTAGGTCTTTTAGGTCTCTTTGACCCTGGCTTACACATAGTCAGTCTAAACCATAATTATCCATATGTTATAGATTTAAAACGTATAAAATATTTTATCCAACATCATAATGCAATAAATCTCAAATTTTGGTCATTTTTTGTTGATGGAATCTTTTATAATCCATGTTTTTGTGAGGAAACCCTAGCATAGGGTTAATTCAGTCTACAGGCACCTGAGTATGAGAATTTGAGGATTTTTTATTTTCAAATTACTTTCTAGCATTTGTCATCATTCATTAAATTTTTTTATTTCACAATAAAAATTTCCAAAGTATTTGGTTCACCCTTAGAGACTTATGTAGGTTAACTTATCACAGTTTTGAATTAACTGTGCATATAAATACATGACTTTATTGACCCAAGAAGGAGTCTTTTGATATCTTTCATTTAAAAATGAATTAAAAACCAAAATTAGGGTTGAATAAAATTTCCACTATGTTTACACACCTTAATAAATCAAAACTTACTATACATGACACCTATGTTCAACATTTCTAATAAGATCTTGATTGACTGTATATAGACATGTAATTGGCTACACACCTGGTTACTTGTTCATGAAATACTTATGGATTAAAACACTTTAATATACATAAATAAATTTTAAAAGAATTAAAATTCACTTACCTCTATACATATTTATGTTTTAAATTCAATTAACCAATATTCCTTCTCATAAGGATTCTTTCACAATCCTTCTCATAGAATGCAAACAACATAGGGATATGCAGGCATGTATCCTTGAACCAACTCAAATAATTTTTAAAATAATATGATAAAAACTTGAAGCACCAAAATAAAAAAAATATACACTTACAACAAAAACACAAATATCTTTAAAACTTTCTTTGATTACTCTTTCCATTACTGATCATTCTTGCACAGGCAACTTTCATTGCATTTACAAGAAAATACATGGTTTGTTATGCTTTGCTTTTTTTCACATGAGAAAACTTATATTTATTAACTTATTTGGTTTTCTTCTAAATTATTCCTTTGAATCTAACCCCCTACAAATTTTGAGTTCAACAAATCATTTATAAGTCTTTTATGTTATGCAACTACTCTAACTAACTTCTAACTCCCTCATGTATGTTGGTAGAATTTAACTACCTAACCACTAATATACCCATCAAGGTGGCTTATCATGTGATTCCTGTATGGTTTTAACCACTATTTAACCATAATACACAAGGTCACAAAATTTTGACCTTTAACTACATTAATAAACTTGATAAATAATATAATATTTTTCAAATATTTGAAATGACCATTTAGGTGGGAAAATGCCTAAGTGGGTCAAATTCAAATTTGACAATGGTCTAACACCTAAGTATGACTCTTATAAACCTATTATGAAAAAAATAACTTATAAAAGACTCAAACATGTGAAATAAACCAAAATTTATAAAGGGTAGTGATGTTCCTGCATCAATCTAATATTAGGCATGGGGTTTAGAGGCAAGCTACATGTGAACATTCATCAACTCTCTGACAACTAGGATTAAAGATTTGTCTAGTTATATAACTACTTGTTTGGAATTATCTAGGTCAACCCTAGTCATTTACATATCCCCATGGTCATGAAGTTATCTAAGGCACCTGAGTCAACAATGTAATTGTGTAAGTTTCTACCAAATATTTTGACAGTCAATAGAATGGGTGGGAACTTAAGTTTGTCTTTGTATACAACCATTTTTTCATGTGTGGATTTTGATTTTTTAATGGATGGATTACTAGTTAAATATTTTATAAAACATAGTCTATATTATATGATCTAACTAGCTTATGAAGGGTAATATTATACTTGATTTTATTCATATCCTCAACTATGTTATAACTGCTCTTGGTGTGTGGAGCCTTTTTCCATCATATACTTTTGATCTGTGGAGGAGTCATAATAGTGTATTTGGTTGAATCCAAAGTCTTATACACTAAAATAATTGAGGATTTTATTTTAGTGGATTGTGTAATGTATACTCTTATCTAGGTGTAAGGCATGTGCATAAATTGGGTAGCCAAAAATAGACCTAGATATCAAGTCCTCAAAATGTACATTAGTGCATGTGGCTCCTAGGTTAGTAGTGGAAAGCCATGGATGAATTAATGAAACTTAGGTGAATGAATATGGTGAAAAATAACATTTTATGGAGTCAATAGTAAAATAATCTAAATAATGTAACATATAACTTACCTTTGTTATAACATGATCAATTGGAACATCTACTCTCAGATTTGATATAGTGGAATCATCTAAAACTTGTATTATAATTAGTTCTAAAATGTTAGACACTCATGTAATCAAACCACTCATAGGAATAGTATCAATTAATGTATAAATAATAGTTATATTAGGGGATTCTTTAAGGTTATCTTCCTTAGTAGGTTCTAAATTAATGGCAAGCCTTATGCTTATGACTTCCATTGCTTGTAATTATTTAATATCTACAACAAGAAATGAGGGGCTAGGAAGATGATTCTTGGTCTGATCTTACATCAAATATTTTCCAAGATTATCTAATCCAATATCCCCTCCTAATTCATTCCTTTTTAGGCTTCTCCTCAACCTCAAAATATGAAGGGCTAAGTGTAGCACCTGTATACTCTAAATGTTATTCTTGTTTCTATGCTAAATCGCTTTCTACATTCAAAGAAGAAATTAAGAAACTAAAAGAAATGGTCAAGGCTAGAAGATACTTGGATATGGTTGTGCACACTGAAATCAGACGTTGGAAGGCTCTCCTCTTTGGCTGTGGAGGAATGACACCTGCAAAGAAGAAGAGACTAAACACAAAAAAATGTTAGACGAGGAGACGATAGGTTGTCAAGCAAACGCTTGATCGCAGAAGTACGAAGACTTCCTAGAAGGATATCAACCCACTAGTTTAAAATAGAATATTTGACGAAAGTAGATATAATAAAAGATAGAATGACAGAAAATAAAAGACAGAAAACAAAGTGCATACCTAATATTCAGTGAACTATTCTGCACAGTCGCCGGTGTCGGTCTCTATGCCGATGTCGGTCAGTGGAAGGTGCCGATGTCAGTTAAGGTGCCGGTGTTGGTCAGGGTAATGACCGGCATCGGTCGGGGCAACAGTCCTAGATAGAGTTTGGGTAGATCTGGTTGAGTCTAGTCGAGTCAGGACAGGGTCTGGTCGGGTTGTAGAATGGTGTCTGAGGGTTCATTTGGGGTTTGGGAGGAAGTCTGAGTAGAGCTATAGACTGTGTATTCAGGGATGGTGGACAGAGGTGTAAAGGGAAGGAGTAAAGTCTCGTGTCTGAGAGTCTAAGTCTAAATAGGGGTGATGGCAGTAAATAAAAAACAATAACTAGAGAGAAAGAAAACATAGAGCAAGATACTTACTTGTTATACGCTTGAAGATGAAGTCGGAGACATGATTGACATTGTCGCTGTACTGCCAAATGACTGAAGCAGAGTTCCTGTTCCAGAGAGAGAGACATGTAGAAGATTGATTACAGGTTGGTTGGATGTAAGAGATGGTTGATCGCCAGAGTTGATTGATCGCAAGAATTCATTGAATGAATGAACTAGTTGGTTGAATGATGAATTGGTTGATCGAATGAAGAGGTTACGGATGAAGGCGAGGGATGGTTCGATAACCGATCGCGAAAATGGATTGGGAACTAAATGGATAACGGGTAACGGAATAACGGTTCTTGCATTCGGATCGAGAATGCAGTGCTAAGGAGAATCGACGTTGCCAGGACCACCGACGTCAACCGATAAGTGACCGACATCGGCGACGTCGATCGAGTGGTGACCGTGGTCGGCAGATGCAGAATGGAGGCAGAGACTAACTTTAGCCTTCTGCTCATTTTGACATGCTGCCAGGGTCAAGGCTAGTGGGGAAAATGGTCGACAGGGGTTAAATAGGCGAGGGAGAATAACATGAGGGATGACCAGGGGAGTTGACACAATTTTGGTGTCTACATTTGCCCCTTTTTGTCTTGTTGGTTGTTTTGGATGAATTGCAAGACAAAAATAGGAGTGATTGCCCCAAGTGAGGGATAAGGTTGATTTCGTCTTATTGGTTGTTCGAATGAATTGCAAGATAAAAATAGGAAGCAGATTACCCTGATTATGGATGAGGTATTCCCCCTTAAAGCAGGAGTCGAGGGAAGGGAACTGGGACAAAGAGTGGATGAAAAAGAGGGGTGAGGTTGAACGCTGCAAAAGTTGTGATTGCGTGCATACCACTTCACGAGATGGTCAGGTCAAAGTGTCGTAGGTCAAGGGTCAAGGAGTGCCAAAATTGAAATAATCGGGCCCCAGCATTTAGTCATTTGCTGATTGGGTTATTCAATCTAAGCTGAAGCTCTAATGGGTCATCGCGTTCTAGGTATCCCGGGCTCAGGAAGTGCTCCTAGAAATATGAAAAAGTCACAAGTAGTGTGGATCAACCGGCTTGCGATCCTATACTTGTGAGGGTCCAAAAATTTTTGGCACAATTCTACTAACCAGTCATGAGGTAGCATACATGCAAAAACAACCAAGGCAACATTGTCTTGGAAGTGGTCGAGGTCGGAGGAGATAGGCATGATCTCCAATGGTTGTTGGTCGAGGGGAGGAACGGATGAAAGGATGTGGCCGAGCTAACCTCAGATGACCCCATGTCAACTGAGTGTTTCCTACATAGCCCCGGTGGAAAGGGCCTCAGGCCAATGTAGTTCTCCCTAGAAGGGAGGAAGGGTCAAAGAGATGGAATTGGGCTTGGTCGAGGGCAAGGTCATGGTCAAAAAGAGGAAAGAAGGTTTGTCCATCAGAGAGACGAACAAATGAGGGTGGTCGAGCTAACCCCAGAAGACAGTCGTGTCATCTAAGTGCTACCTACATAGCCCCGGTCATAGGGCCTCAGACCAATGTAGTTCAGACAAAGGGTCTGAGTGGTAGACAGGTGGTCAAAATGGTCGATAGATTGGTCCTGGTCATGATGAAATGATGAGGAGAAGAGATGATGTTACAGCCTTTTCCAAATTATGTGATGGTGTATTCTACAACATTGGTCGAGGGGTCTTTCATCCCTAACAATGTTCCATAGTCATGATGGATGTATGCTAAAGATGAATTGAAGTCTATTTACGCTTCAGCAAGTATTGGTTTATGTTTAACATAAATTGCGCCTGGTCGATAGTTTCCATGTGTATTGGTGTCCATAGAAACTAGTGTGAATATGCTATGAGAGTGGTCTAAAAAGAGAGTTGAGTTGAGTTGATTGACAAGTGATGAAGGTGAATGTGACCAAAGTGCAGAAGAAGAGAAAAGCATAGTGCTCTTGCATTGACAAGGACCAAAAAGACAACATAGATAGGGGTTATTAGAATCAAGAGCCCCATTCATGCGTTACATCATTGACCATAGTTATGTTAGAGCGGTAATCGAATCACTTTGACATTAAAGTGAGCTCGAAGTCCCTTGAGCAGGTGATAGGAGGAGGAAAAAGGGTAACCTGTTTTAAGAGCAGAGATAACTTTGCCCCTTTTTATAGGAGACCCTGAGAACACTATAAGTCAAGTCCATGACTCGTTTTGTTTTTTTTTTTTTTTTTTTTCGGTTGGCAGACTGATCGATGCGGGAAGCCTGCATAGAGATGTCATTTGCTTGGTGGTCGGTTGTGAAGCTAATCAATGCAAGAAGATTCTAAAATAGTGCTGTTTATTTCCAGATTAGTCATAGCCATCCTTCGAGGGAGTGGTCTAGATTTTTGTTTAATATAAGGGCTTTCGAATAGCTGTCCTTCAAGGGAGCAGTCTATTAATTACAGCAATGATAGTACAACTATCCTTTGAGGGAGCAGTCTGTCTTTTGATTTGATATTGATATAGTGACCATGGATATTTTGACATCTTGATTTGTTTTTACAGAAATGTGAGTCATGGACAAGATTATAGAAGGTCAAGGGCTCCCTTTCATTAGGACAAAGCATCCATATATCATAAAAGGGTTATAGAGGAATTGTTAAGAGGAATAGGGATAAAATGAATGAGGACTAAGAGGATGGGGATTGCTCAAGGGATGAGATCAAGTTAAGTGTCAAGTGGACGAGTACTCGACTAGCAGTAGAACGGTCGCAAATGCAACGCATTAAGAGGCTCAGGTTATGTCATCCATCAAGAGAGGACAGGGGATAAGTTCCTGATCCATACTTGTGCGTGATAATAAAAGGTCCAAGCCAATTAGGAGCAAACTTGCCCCATTTGCCTCTTTCTAGATTGGTCAGGTGTTGATTGATGAGTGGATGTGAAGTTGGTTGATATGGTTGCTGATTGGTTGAGACTGGTTGAATATTTTGATAAAAAGGTTGGTTGAATGTTTGGGTTGAATGTTTGGTTGATTGATATTTGATTGTTGGTTGGTCGAATGTTTGATCGAAGGTAGGGTCGATGGACACTTGGTCGAGGTTTAGGATTAAAGGAGTGATTGATATTTGATTGAGACTGGGTTGAAAAATTGGTCAAGGTTTGGATGAAGGTTGAATTCCCCCAATGGCTAGGGAGAATGTTTGACTGATTGGTTAAGGTCGGTTGAGGTTTAGTGGTCAGATGGACTGTGTTGATGTCGAATAACAGGGTTAAAGGTGGCAAAGGGACCATAGTCTGGCATGGAGATCCAGATTTAGGTGACGAAGTTGGAGAAGCATGGGTCAGTGTTGATGATTTGTCAGACGGGTGGTCAAGAGGATCCTTGATAAGAAGGGAATCCTTTTTCCGGTGTTGATGAATGACAGCTTTAAGAGTGCAACAACGCTCAGTGTCATGTCTTGGAGTGTGGTGATAGTGTCAGAATTTAGAGTTGTCGAACCAAGATGGCTTTGATCCGAGAATTGATGAGTGGGGTGGTGTTGAAGGTTTGTTGACGATGTGGTTGAGAAAAAGGGTGTCATTCCCCAGACATTGGCGAATGGCAACCTTGAGGGCACAACAATGCTCGGTGTCATGCCCAAGTGTGCGATGATACACACAAATGCGAGTGTCGTCGAACCAGGGGGGTTTTGGTCTGAGGGATTGATATGGTCTAAGCAGTGGTAGATAGATACGAGAGGACTGCAACAATTGCCATAACAGCAAGGTGTAAGAACCTGCTAATGGGTCTGGATGTTTTGTTGCAGTGAGGGTTGGTGACTTTGGTTTGAGAGGCGTAAGAGGCATTGGTCGATGGTTTGGAGGAGATATATGTTTGATGGGTTGAGAGAGTAATGGAGGCGACTTGCCTCTGTGAAGTATGGGAGTGGGAAGCACTCCTATTAAAGTGGATGGATGTGGGCCTAAGATTGAATGCAATGACGAAGGTGGGGGAGGAGTCCTCCGATGTGGTCTAGTGGTCTTCGTTGGTTTGGGTCGAGGGCCACTATTGTGCAAGGTGAGGTTAGATATGGGTTTGGATTCAGATGTGGATGGAGGTGAGTGAGATGTATCAATCTCAGGCAAAAGGCAAGATGAAACCGTGACTGAGTCTTCTTTGATCGAAATGGGCAAAGAGACTGGTTCTTCTCTTGGTGGAGAAGAAATAGGAGAGTATGGCTCTGTAATCGAATGGAGCGTAGGAATGATCATGGTCTCGATGTGTGGTCTAGGCGTGGGGAATGTATGATCCCCCATTGATGACAAAAAGGATGAGGATGAGGCAGCCGGTGTGGGTGCCATCAAAGCATCCTCCAATATGAGAGAATTCGATGGAGGACAAGTAGGAGAAGAAAGTTCTTCACCATGTGGAGGAGGTATAGGGGAAGAAGGGTCTTCCACCTGTGAAAGAGGTTGGTCAGGGATAAGAGAAAAGATAATGTCGACCGTGTGTATATCATGGTCTTGAGGGTCATTGGTCATGGTTTGGACATTTTCTTGAGTAGGCAGGTGATTAAGAAAAGGTTGTTTGAAGATGTCAAGGTTTTGGTTGGGCAGTGCGTTCAGGTTGTCCAAGATAAGATCCCCCTTGTCTAGCATGTCCTGGACGATGTTTTTGAATGTTTGACAGTGATCCGTGTCATGGCCTTTGACACGGTGATAGTTACAAAAGTGGTTCTCCCTGTACCATGTAGGGATAGGTATTGAGGGGTCAAATTGATGTGGTCAGATTAAAGGGAGATTGAGGACCCCCTGCTTGATGAGTTTATCCAAGACAGAGGCATATGACTCCCCAATTGGAGTGAATTGACGCTGTATGGATTGACGTTGAAAATGTTTATTGATGTAGTCTAATGTTGAAGATGGTGGTCAGTTGGTTATTGTTGAAGATGATGGTCTAAAGATGACAGTGTTTGCCGACCCCTTGGATTGAGAGTGGGCAGAAGAAGGTCTGGAAGAAGAATGGTCATTGGTTCTTATGTTAGTGTTACGCAATTTGACCTTATCTTCTTCAATGGCACGGAGTTCAAGCTTTCGGGCCATGGTGAAGGCCTCATCGAAAGTGTGGAATGTTTGAACCCGCAAGGTGGACGAGATGTGACTGGCACATGCTCAGGAAAAGAGCTCAATGAGCTCAGGTTGAGGCAAGGAGAAGGAGAGCTGGTTAATCAAGCCTCTCCAATGGGCGACAAAATTGACTACAGATTCATCGTCAAATTGCCTAATAGAGTAGAGGTCTGTGATCGAGACTTGTTTAGTGATATTGATTGAGAAATGGTCAACGAATAATTGGGTGAGTTGAATGAATGAAAAGATAGAATGTCTGGAAAGAGAGCTATACCAGTCAAGGGCAGGGCCAGAAAGAGACATAGGAAACGTGCGTAGAAGTAACGCATCATCGTGGGTGATAAGGTAACAGGCATGTCTGAATGCCTGTAGATGTTGTTGTGGGTCTTCCTTGCTTTGAAAGCGAGTAAATTTAGGAAGCTCCCAATGGTTGGGGTATGGTTGAATAGGGACGGAAGGATGGATGGGCTCGTTGCAAATTTGCTCATATGAGAGAGCATTGCTTGAACCAGAGATAGAGGTCTCGAGACTAGACATTTTATCCATCAGCATCTTGATGATGTCTACTGACGGATTGGCGGATGGGGCACCCCTAGGTTGTAAGGCGCTTGGAAGGTATTGAGAGGGGCATACGGCGTAGTTGGCTGCACTTGTAGGGGCACAGCGTATGTATAACTAATCACAGGGACAGAAGTAGAGGCCAAAGGTGGTTGCATTATGAAGGTCGAAGGTATAGGTTGACTAGATACCACCAAAGGTGGTTGAATAGCGGCACTGGTAGAAGGATAGGTTGGCACTCCTGCATTTGTGGGTGCATGAGTGTGAGGGGTCGAGACAATCAAATTCTGGTATGATGTAGAACTTGGTTGAATTGCAGGTGGTTGAGGGGATAATGAAATCCCGATGGAGGTTGGTCTAAAAATAGATGAGGAGGCCAAACTTTGCATATTGGCCATGGTCAGGGTAACGGTTGAGGCGAAAGGTTGAGTCAAAAAGGGTTGGGTGGCGAACGGTGTCGATGTCATCACCACGTCACCCGAGAGGTCTCGCGTTGGGTTTTTCGTGAGATAGTCTTGGAGGGCTGCGGCATTGAGGTCCAAGAATCTTTCAAAATCTTGGTCCCCTTCAGGGATGATGGGAATTTGAGTCAGGGTCGGTCCTGTAGGAGTTCTTTCAGTCTCTGAGTGGAACTCCATTATAGGACTGGTTATGGACGGGGTGGACGAAAGAGGGTGATGCCTCACGTGATCGACTAGAGCCTTGGCTTGGCTACGAGTCAGAACCATTCAAGGCAAGGAAGAACGTCCTCACAAGCTCAAACAAGTAGATAAGAACTAAAAAGATGAACACAAGCAGATCCTAAAACCCTAGAAGTAAATTATTAGGATTATAGTGGCTTATGCCTTAGAATGTGTGTAGAGGAAGATTGGCTTTTGAGTCGGGTCCTAGAAGAAGTAGTCTATGGATGGTTTTAGGTTTTTTTATGGTGCTCAAGAAGTCTGTGTTAGGTTTCGTCCAAGGCCTGGTGCTAAGGAGCAAGCTCCCCTCACTTCATGAGTCTAGTGGTAAGCTGGGCCCGCTTAGCCAAAATATACTTCCCCTATAGTTTAGACTCTGCCAGAGAACAAAGTGGGCTTTCTCCTTGGTGATGAAATCCAAGTAAGATCGTCGAGACGGGTAAGTTATCCACTGGGGGATGAAATCACAGGTGGGCCTTGTCTCAGGTAAGTTAAGATGTTTGTTTTGTGCAAGTGGTTTGGTCGTGTAACATCAAGTGATCTAGATTAATTTAATATGTGTTTGTTAATTACTAAGTGTGGTCTAAGAGATGCAAGCAAATAGAAATGAATGCAAAGTGTTTTAATGCCCAAGTCAAAATGTTTGTTCGTATGAAAATGAATGGAGAAAGAGTCGAAGAATATGAGTTTTGACTAGTCTAGAAGTGCAAGAAAGAAAAGAAAAGTTCTTTTTAGTCCTGCTTATGATGTCGTTTAAGAAGAGACAAAAGGAGGCGAAAAGGAAGGAACCTAATGCACCTATATGAACGAAAAGAAAAAGGAACCCACGAAAGAACCTAGGGTCCCACCGGGCGTGCCAAAATGTTTCTATGCTAAATCGCTTTCTACATTCAAAGAAGAAATTAAGAAACTAAAAGAAATGGTCAAGGCTAGAAGATACCTGGATATGGTCGTGTGCACTGAAATCAGACGTTAGAAGGTTCTCCTCTTTGGTTGTGGAGGAATGACACCTGCAAAGAAGAAGAGAATAAACACAAAAAAATGTTAGATGAGGAGACGGTAGGTTGTCAAGCAAATGCCTGATCCTGGAAGTACGAAGACTTCCTAGAAGGATATCAACCCACTAATTTAAAACAGAATATTTGACGAAAGTAGCTATAATAAAAGATAGAATGACAGAAAATAAAAGACAGAAAACAAAGTGCGTACCTAATATTCAATGAACTGTTATGCACAGTCGCCGATGTCAGTCTCTATGCCGGCGTCAGTCAGTGGAAGGTGCCGACATCGGTTAAGGTGCCGACGTCAGTCGGGGTAATGACCGGCATCGGTCAGGGCAACAGTCCTGGATAGAGTTTGGGCAGATCTGGTCGAGTTTGGTTGAGTCAGGACAGGGTCTGGTCGGGTTGTAGAATGGTGTCTGAGGGTTCGTTTGGGGTTTAAGAGGAAGTCTGAGTAGAGCTATAGACTGTGTATTCAGGGATGGTGGACAGAGGTGTAAAGGGAAGGAGTAAAGTCTCGTGTCTAAGAGTCTTAGTCTAAATAGGGGTGATGGCAGTAAATAAAAAACAATAACCAGAGAGAAAGAAAACACAGAGCAAGATACTTACTTGTTATACGCTTGAAGATGAAGTCGGAGACGTGATTGATGTTGTCGTTGTACTGCCAAATGACTGAAGCAGAGTTCCTATTCCAGAGAGAGAGACACGCAGAAGATCGATTATAGGTTGGTTGGATGCAAGAGATGGTTGATTACCAGAGTTGATTAATCGCAAGAATTCGTTGAATGAATGAACTGGTTGGTTGAATGATGAATTGGTTGATCGAATGAAGAGGTTGCAGATGAAGGCGAGGGACGGTTCGATAACCAATCACGAAAATAGATTGGGAACTGAATGGATAATGGGTAACAGAATAACGGTTCCTGCATTCGGATCGAGAATGCAGTGCTAAGGAGAACCGACGTCGGCAGGACCGCCGACGTCGGTCGATAAGTGACCGACATTAGCGACGTCAGTCGGGTGGTGACCATGGTCGGCAGATGCAGAATGGGGGCAGAGACTAACTTTAGCCTTCTGCTCATTTTGACATGCTGCCAGGGTCAAGGCTAGTGGGGAAAATGGTCGACAGGGGTTAAATAGGTGAGGGAGAATAACATGAGGGATGACTAGGGGAGTCGACACGATTTCAGTGTCTATAATTCTTTAGTGGTATTGGGATCTTGGAGAGAAGGATGGAGAATTATTAATTTTATTTTACATGTAACTACTAAAGGAGGAGAAGAAATAATATTAACATTCCTTGGTGGGGAAGAATTAGTATAAATTTCAATTGGAGACGTCATAATATTAGGCATTAACATAGACTCAATAGTACTAGTTATTGATGGAAATATAACATAATTAGATACTAGTGTAGATGCCATAGTGGTAATCACTTGTTGTATGATAAGAGGGGCACTTACTTGTGGGACCTCTATTGGCTAAGTTATAGTATCAAGTTCATATGGATGAGTAGGATGCCTAGAAGTTAGAGGTGTTCCTAGATCCCAGGGTAAATTTTATGAGCCCATATCTGAAACCCCCCTTATATTTGTTTAGGTGAATTCAATTTTTAGCATTATCAAATCTACAAGTTTCAAAGATTTTTTTCAAATTTTCCATATAACTACCTATTTTCACACTATATCTAGGCAGCCTATGTTATCACCCAGTTTAAGAATGATTCTAGATGACACATACCACCACCCAGTTTGGTAATGCTATCAAGTAGCACATGCTACTACCTAGCCACACAATACAACCATATGACATTTGATATCACCTAATCATAACATGATTTTAGGCGATGGCTGATGTCACCTAGTCACACCATGTAGTCAAGTGGCATATATTACCACCCATTTACATGGTACCACCAAAAAATGCTAGGTATCACCTAGATGCATGGTGTATCTAGATGGTAACAATTAGCACTTCACTAAATGATATAACCAGGCAACACCAATACATGATCAGTTCCCACCAGTCACATCTATAGGCTACCTCCATTGCATCAAGAGCCTATAAATACCACTCTTGTCCTTCATTTTAACACTTTATTCATTGGTTTTTCTCATCCCACTCTTTTTACTTCTAATTTCAACAAACAATAAATCTACATCTAAATGGCTTCAACATCTAAAGCATCCACATACATAAGTATCATCCACAAGTATATTTTCAAGAATTTGTTATGTCCAAAATTCCTCATAAAGGTGGAGTATCCTGACACATATGTGGGTTGGATTGATACATGAAATTTATAAGGCCTCATCAACATGCCTTTGTGAGACACTGACACACACATGCTCTGATCTCTAATGGCTTGATATGATTGTCATGAGACTAGATTTCATGTGTATGTCAACATGAAATTGATATCTTATGGAACTTCTCCTTTGGATATCCATAATTTAATAGGACTTCCAAACTACAATGTGAACTCTGTTAACAATAAAACCCTCTTATTTGATGAAGATAAAAAGTATTTGGAGTCTGTGTACAACTTGGCCATTGACACAACTGGTAAGTGTTGACTTTATTGTTGATATTTATATTTTTTTTTATAATTCATGTATCATTATTATTTTTACTAAGTCTAATGTCCTAATTATATGTTTTTCACTTTCATCGTAAATAGTCAGATTAGAAGGGAAATTCAAGTGGATAAAATATCCAATCCATTTTTGAAAGTTTTTGTGCATTTATTCTAATCCAAAATTATTTAATATGGAATACCAAGGGACATTATGCATTGGGTTGTTTATTATATTCTTCTTTCTCTATCAGGGTTGAAATATGACTAGTGCATGTATATATCTAGTAGGATTAGGTCTGAGTTGGATTATGCTTTTTTGAATGACACTTCCACCATGTCTTCCTCTAATTTTATTATAACCTTCTATTATGAGGCCTTATATGATATACAAAAAATATCAATTTGAACTTCCCTACTTACAAAAATGACCACTAATTCTTTATCCCTCAAGGAATAGGAGGTAAGTTTCGCCTTCAAAGAAATTAGCTCTATTAATTTATACTTATTTAAAAATTTAAATTATAAAATTTGTTGTCTTTTTATAGATAATAATGTCTGCATAAAATACAAGAAAACATGTAGAATCTAAAGGTCATTGTGCTCTTGAGGGCTTTGGTGATACTGAGTCCATGGAGTCTTCGTTTAATTCATTTCAAATTTCCAAACACCCAAGTCCTTATTTGATATCATCTCCCTTTTCATGTTATCCTCAAAAATTTATATTATTATTTATTTCTTTTATTATTTTATGAAAAATATTTTTCATATTATTTTATTAATTTGTTTACTTTTTGTAGTGGACTCTCGAGTTGTTTCCATTAAGGAATCTTCTCAATAACACTTTCAATGTTTTCTACCTTAAAAATTTTGTTTTTTGAATTGAAGTTTCTTATATTGGATAATTTATTAACTACATAATGTCCTCTTTTATAGTTGAAACCACCACTCTCACTCGGACTTGGATACACATAGTCAAAGAGGTAATCTCCTTGACTACATGTAATAACTATTACATTTTGAATTATCATATATTTATGTTTTCAAATTTACCATTTTTAATTTTTTTTTAATTTTGTAGGTCACCCTACATCTTCGGGGAGAAGTATGACACTACCCCCACCACCAATCTAGAATCATAGAAGAGGGAAGAATATCTCCCTCCCTGCACAAAGCAAAGGAACCTTGCAATTTTTAGGGTCTAAATTCCCAAATTTCTCTATTGGTGGTTTTCTAGTGTACATGGACTTACATGTTTGTATCATATTGATCTTGATAAAGAGTATCTTGGGATAAAAAGTGGGGCCCATTCTAGTGATGATTTCAATCCAAATGATCTTATTCAAATTTTTAATGTGCCTACAATAGAAGTGCCTTTTACCTCTTCCCCCTCCATCCCACCTGACACTAATAATTTGAACATCTCTGATGATTCTATCACTTTCTTCCCTTGGATAATTAAGTGTCAAAAAATATAATTTCTAATATGAATGAATGTGTTATTGATTAGTTCAATGATTTAAAATAATAGGAAATAAGGGAAAAAGTATTCATCAATGAAATTAATGCTCATTTTCAAAATCACTACCAAAAAGTGAATTTGTTTTTGCTTGTTCAAAAAGAACCCTCAAATATTTATGATTTATTTAATCAAGCTCAATTTGGGTTATTTTTAATTAATAATGTTTACAATGATAAAATATTAGGCAATATGATAAACATGTTGGAAAATTTGAATGTAGAAGCCCATGCCTATTTCAATAAATGGTATAGAGATATAAACCTTGTTATCATTGCCCAAGTAGGGAAGAAAAAAGATTTAGTAAGTTTTCATCATTTATAGCATATATATTCTTGTTATTATAATTTTTATCTACTTTAAGTATTATATTTGATTTTTCAATGGTAGGCAAAATATAAAAATTTGAAGAAAGAAGCACATCTTAATGTGCATTTTAAAAATTCCCACAAAAGTATAACTTTAGCTATGGAATTCAAGGAAAAGCTTTCTTTGTTAAATAAATATAACAAAACTTTGAATAAAATTATTAAAGAACATGAGATGGATCCAAACATTTTATTAAAGCAAAAATAGATGCATATCCAAGTTTGCTTTCAGTAGGTGATGTAGCGAATGAAGAGAGAGAAAATATAGAAAATATCAATTTTGCTATAGAGGATATTCTTGAGGAAGGTGTTATCAAAGAGGGCACATAGGCAGGTCAAGAGAGCAAGGTTTCAATGGAGGGTAGTGGCAACTAGCAAGTGGGTGGAGAGTCTATTGTAGAAAAATGTTAGTTTGTTTCAAAAAGTTTATAATGTTCAAAATGACAATGATTTATATTATGTTTGTTTAAAAAACAATTTATTATGTTTGAAAAATACTTTTTTTATTAAATACATTTTACAGTCAATGATATATGTGAAACATTTTATTATGTTTGAAATACTCTTAGTTTATAATTTTAAGATTTTAAATGTATTGTGGTCAAGCTTAAATATTCCATGGAGATACAGTAGTGTAGTATTTAATTAATACTTGGGTGAATATTTATTTTATGAACTAAATGAACTAGACTGCAGTTTATATTTTAAGATTAAATACATTTTGTTAGACTGTGTATCTCATTTCACATTAAGGAATACCCAATTATAATGTTGTTTTTGCATTTTTTAATATGGCAGTAATGATACAAGTTATATTGGTACAATTATGATAGATTTATATATAATTTTAATATTTTAAATGTATTGTGGTCAAGATTAAATATTCTATTCAAATATAGTAGAATAGTATTTAATTAATACTTTGGTGATTATTGATTTTATGAACTACATGAATTGAGATTGCAGTCTATATTTTACGGTTGAATGTTTGGTTGGATTGTGTCTCTCTTTTCTTTATAATAATGGAGCCTATATGATTATAATATGCTATCATATAGTAATAACATTGAAACCTTTTTTTCACTTATAAGATCATATTGATATTTGATTGTCTTCATATTCATATGGCATGTGCAAATAGAATAGTTTCAAAAAAATTATTATCATGACTAGTTTCTTTGTTGACTATGATATGAATATAATTTTTATAATTTAGAAATAAATAATATGCATGGATCTAATATTTAGGGTATATATCATGAAATGAGAGACATTGGAGGCCCTACTATCCCAACCTGAAAGTATCAAACCTTAGGTACCATTGCCTAGGTGCCTATTCCAAACCATATAAACTTTTTAGAAATTTACAAACCTTTCTTTCTTTCCCCTTTACCTCAAAAGCTTCTGGTTGATTCATATAGATTTCCTCTTCTAAATATCCATGTAATAATGTTGTCTTCACATCCATATATTCTAAGTGAAGGTAATTATAAGAAATAATACTTAATATAGTTCTTATTGAGGGAATTTTGACAATAGGAGAAAATACCTCTGAGTAATCAATTCCAACCTTCTGTGCAAAGCCTTTAACAACAATCCTTGCTTTGTATGTTTTTTTCCCACTCTCATATTCTTTTAAATATAAAACACATTTATTTTGTAGTGCTTTCTTATTAGGTGGAAAATCCACCAATTCCAATGTTTTATTGTGTTTCAAGGCATCCAATTCTACTTTCATGCCATTTTCCCATTGTACACAATTTTTGTCTTGCTTAGCTTCTATAGAAGATTTAGGTTCCCCACTATTAGTTAGTAAAAAATAAAATAAAGATGGATAATATCTATTAGGAGGTTTAGTTATTCTTGTTAACCTCCTTACCATAGGTGTGACTGGTTCATTTTGAGCTTCCCTTGGCCCAATATTCTTAGAATACTCCATTGGGTCATTAATGACCCTATTCCCATTCTCTAATTCTATAGAGGTAGATAGAGTATTTTGTAAGTTCTCTTTTCTTTCTCCAAATACACTTGGAGGTATGACAAGATTTTCTTTACCAAGTAGACTTTCCACTTTCTTTTCTACAAGTTGGTCCCTATACATCACACTTTTATTAAAGATCACATCACATGATCTCATAATATTTATATCATCTAAACACCATAATGATAACCAAATGAGATATCACCATATTTAATGAAAGTGCATCTCATCGATTTAGCATCCAAATTATTTCTATTTTCTTTATCAATGTGCACAAATGCTTCACAACCAAAAACTTTTAAATGAGAGTAGGAAACACTTTTACTTGTCCAAGTTTCCTTTATAATCTCACCATCTAAAGCACTAGCTGGTCCTCTATTAATCAAATAAATAGTAGTATGAAACACATCTACCCAAAAAGTAGGGGGAAAATTAGCATGGGGTCTCATGCTTCTAGCTCTCTCCATAATTGTTCAGTTCATTCTTTCACTTACCCCATTCTATTGAGGAGTTTGAGGCACTATTACTTCTTTTCAGAGTCCTTGTGCATAGTAGTTACAAAATTATTTTAAGGTGTATTCGCCTCCATTATCAAATCTTAAGCATTTTATCTTCATGCCTAACTCATTTTCTGCAAGGGCTCTCCAAATTTTTAAAGTTTTAAATACATCAAACTTATTTCGAATACAATAAACCCATAACTTACGAGTTGCATCATCCATAAACGTAACATAATACTTTTAGCTTCTCATTGATTGTATAAGAGCTAGTCCCCAAAAATTAGAATGTACTAATTCTAATTTATTTTGTTTTCTTTGAGTCCCAACCTTCAAAAAAGAAACTTTATTTTATTTACCAAAAATGCAATGTTCACATAAATTTAAATTAATAGCCTTTAAGTATGATAACTTCCCTTTCTTATGTAAAATTCTCATACCTTTCTGACTCATATGACCCAATCTTGAATGCCATAAATTAATTTCTAGATCAGAAGTAGAAAGTAATGCAATATTAGAATCAATAATGCAATTAGTCAAATATAGTGTGACTTCCTTTTTCCCTCTAACTACAACAATATTACCTTTTTTTACCTTCCAAGATTCTATATTGAAAGTAACAATACATCCATCTTCTACCAATTGACTTATAGAAATAATTTTTTTGGTAAGACTTGGTACATGTCTTACTTATTTAAGTATCCATTCATTTCCATTATGTAGCTTGATCTTTATTGACCCTTTTCCAACAATATCACATGTTTCATTGTCTCCCAAGAAAACTTGGCAAAACTTGCCACTTACATAGGTTCTAAAATACTTGGGATTGAAAGAAGCATGCAAATATTCCCCTGAGTCAATCACCCATGACTCAACCTTTGTATCACATGACAAAACTAAAGCATCTTGAAACATAGTAGTAGTATCACTTGAGGTAATATTTTCCTCCTTGTTATTATCATTATCTTGTTCCTCCTTGTGATTCTATTTAGGAGCCCAAAACTAATTTCTCATATGGCTAAACTTTCCATAGTTACATCATATAAAACTTCTTCATTTTGACTTGGATCTATGTTTGGAAGATAAATATCTTCCCTTAGATCCATGACTCTTGCTCCTTTATCTATTTTGTTGTCTCCATCTAGATTAAAAATTTAGTGCATTTCTTGTTGAAGTCTCACCATATGTCTTCCTTCTCATTTCTTCAGAGATTAGGACATTAACAATATCCTCCATATTAAGAGTATTGCTCCTAGACACTATTACTCACATCCATCACAAGATTATTCCAGGATTTAGGCAGGGAACATAGTAACAATAAGACCTTGACTTCTTCATCTAGTTTCACTTTGAAATAAGTCAACTAATTTTTAATAGTATTTTAATCATTCATATGTTCAACTGTAATTGAATTCTCATTCATTTTTAGGTTGAATAACCTCTTCATCATATACACCTTGTTTGCTACTGAAGGCATCTCATACAACTTGCATAAGGTGGTCATAAGTTATTTTGTAGTCTTTTTTTTAGATATATTAGAGGTAACACTTTATCTCAAGCAGAGCCTTATGGCTCCTAAAGCTTTTTTATCCAAGACATTTCATTCCTTATCTATTCTCTTTTCCTATCCTTTTGCCTTTCCATCAAGTAGTAGATAGAGGTCATTTTGATATAGATAGCCAATCATCTACATCTTCCATATAATAAAATTGTGTACATTAAACTTATCAACCATTCTTCTTCCATCATCTACCATTGTTCAAAATATCCCACTTGAGAATATATTACTTTGAGTTTGAGATCCTGTAGAGATTTACAACTTGTAAAATATTACACAAAACCACACAAAGATGGCTCTGATACCACTTGTTGGGTTGAATTATAGAAAGTTTCAAGATTTTATTACATATAGTATTACTCAATTACCTAGATTAGAATAATTAAGTTTACAAATCTGAATCAAAATCTACTTTGTAACCCACATATTAAAAAATAATCTAAACATGTACTTGCAAGTTAAATAAATAAATATGGAATAATAAATACATGCAAAAAATTGAGAAATAAGAGATGTTGAAGAACAACATATAAAAATAATGACATAGTGTTTAACATGGTTCACCTAAATGTTGGGCTACGTCCCCTAAGAAAATCAACAATTCTTCTATTCAAACTTCTAAAGGAATTTATACAAGTGCCTAACGCTTCCTGTCCCTGAATCTCTATATCATAACATTCTCGCAACACCTTTATCTGAAGATAGTTTTATCTTTCTATTTATTACTACTTAAATTCATTAATATTTATCTACAAATCACATCTACATAATTGTTTTTCCTCTTTTCCCATTTTTAAAGGGATGATCACTAAAAATAAGGAAGTATAAAATCTATTTTAACTTCCTAAAGTTACAATCTATTACAACTTCCTTGCAAAATAAGGAAGTATAGATCTATTTTATGGTTACAATCTATTACAACTTCCTTTAAAAATAAATAAGTATAGATCTGATCTATGTTTACAATCTATTATAACTTCCTTACAAAATAAGGAAGTATAGCTCTAAAATGATATGCAAATATGGAATATCCAATGCTTATCTAAAACAATAATTATACAATAGGATCTAATTATGAATAGACCAAAAATAAACCTTTATACAAATTAGAACTTTCAAACTTCTATAGACCATTAATTCCACTTACAACCTTCTATCAATTGATAACAAAATTTATATATAGAAGCTTGTAACATCAGTCGTGTTGTAGACTTTATACTTACAAGTTGCCCATAGCAACTATAGGCTTCATCTTTAGGTTACCCATAGAAACTGTAGGTTTTCACCTATAGGTTACCCATAGCCACTACAAGTTTTATCTATAGGTTTCCCACATCAACTATAGTCTTCACCTATAGGTTTCCCATAATAACTACAAGTTTTCATCTATAAACTGCCTGTAATAACTGTAGTCTTCACCTACAGGTTACCCATAACAACTGTAGGTTTATTTTATAGGCTACCCATAATAACTAAAGGTTTATTCTACAGGTTTCCCATATCAATTTTAGGTTTCAGGGTTTTTATTAAAATAAAATGAGGCATTATGTTTCCACATCTCTAACATGGGTTTCTCCTAGGATAGAGGAGTTGTTAGTGGGTATGGAAGGCATAAGGGTGTTGGTTAGTTGGGTAGGTTAGTTTTACATTCTACTATCAAAGGGATTATTTATGGATGAAGATTATTGAGTAGTCAATGGTTGGGTGGTGACTTTGTCAATACAAGTATCCCCCATAAGGTGGGAAGGCATGCCATAATTTGGGTCCATAGGTGGAACCAAAGCAGGGGTATGGTGGGGCAAGGTATTGAGATAATGTTGAAGGGCCATAAGATTATTATCCAATAAGGTGGAAAATTTTCTATCTCCTTGGGGAAATACACAAGGGAAAGAATTAATTAATGATGGATGGGGAGATTCTTCTAGTTTAGAGATGTATTCCATGGGTGAAGAGGAATAAGAAGTTGATTAACTCATTGATGGGTTCTATTTTGCTAGATTATTTCACTATAGGTGAGTTAGAACCATACAAGATAAAGGAGAGAGAATAAAAAACAATCTCACCACTCAAATAGAGAGAAGATGAGAAATGAGCAAGGAAATTAAATACACACTAAAAATTACATTAAGTCCTAAAGTTCTTTTTAGTCTCTCTTTTGGTTTATGCCTTAACCTTTTAAGAAATTATGTGACTAAAATTATTTTGTAGAGTAGGTAATAAAAAATAAGTATATGGTTAATTTTAAGTTGCATTTAAGATCTTAAAAAGATTTATATTAGAAATAAATATGTGGCTTGGCATTGGGGCCTACCCCCTCACTTCACAAACCATAGTGATAAGGGTGTCATGTTCTTAGCCAATATATACTAATTTATAGAGTTTATACTCAACTAGAGAGCTGAGTTGGTCCTCCCTTTGGTAATGACTTCCAAGTAAGATCATCAAGAAAGGGTAAGGTGACCAATAGGTGATGAAATCCTAGTTAGGCCTTATATCAAGTTGTTTAGATGTTTGATTGATGTAGGTGGTTTTGGTTTAGTGTGTGTAATAAAAGTGATGTTATGATTAAATTACTTTTAATTAATTTAAATAAATGAGATAAATCTTGTAAGCAACTAATGTATGCAGTTGATTTTAAACCCAAAAGAAATTTTAATTTCATTTATGAGCATAAAATAGAAAGAAGAGCATATAGATACAAACAATTGAAACCCAAGTAGAGACTCAAGGGTCCCATTAGGCATGCCAAAATATTTTAGTGAATTTTAGATTATATTTCAAGAGAAGAAGAAGAAGAAACTAAATATGAGTATGGTATAAAAACTTATTTTGTTGTGCACACATTGAATCAAATGATTGTGGAGATCTCTTCTTTGGCTTAGGAGGAATGGCTTGCAAATAAGACAACACTAAACCAAATGGTTGGTTAGATAGGTAGTCGAGTGGATTGCCTAATACTAGCTAGATCTTAGAAGCAAATGCTTCTTTAAGGGATATCAATACACATGTTTAAAATAATTAAGTGTAGAAAATATAAGGTAAAGTACTTGCATCAATAATCAAAATGTATTGAAATTGAATACAAGAAATACTTAATAAAGAAATAGATTAAAATGAGTAATATAGAAATAAGTAGGTCAATACTAATGCCAAATAGTTTAGGTATGGTTTTAGAAAATAGGTTGGGGGTATATGAACATGCAAATAAAAAGAAAGTTGGATTTGGTTGAGGGTAGGTGGGTGAAAATAGATTTTCATTATTTTCTACCATAGTGACCATCGATGGTTGGTGTGATCATCGATGGTTGAGGTGAACATTGGTGGTTGGACAAACCATTGATAGTTAGGGTGACCATTAATAGTTACTATGTATTGAGTTGGGTAATAAAAGGTCATATTGATAGGATCATAAAGTGAAATTCTAGGAGATTGGTTTATGTTGGGATGATTGTGAAATAGAAATAAAGTAATTGATAGATTGAAAATAAATACTTATCTTTTTGAAGGTTGGTTTGATGAATGGTTGAGGTAGTGGGATCATTGATGGAGTCTAGCATGATTTTGGTAGAGTAATGGTACTTGGCTATTGATTAAGGGGTGGATGCAAGTTGTCTCTCTTTCTTGATGGTTATATCATAGTATTATTGGGAAAAGTGACTTATAAAGAAACTCTACATGAAAAATCTCTTAAATGTATGGATGGATCCCTTTTCACCTCCTACTCCTCTCTTCTTATAGGTAAGGAAGGAGATGTACAATAAGACATTAGCAAGGGGTTCAACTTGTTGTATAAATATAAATTGTGCATGTGTTAGATCACACACGAATTAGATGAGTTAATTATAAAAAAGCAAGTTAGGGTAAAGGGTCAATTAAGTTGGTTTAGATGGTGGACCTTGACTATCAATGGTTAGGGTGATCATCGATGGTTGAGTGTCAAGGCCAAGTTGATTTTAAAAGGTGGGTTAAGTCATTAGGTTAAGCTAACTAGAGTTAGGTAGTTTTATTGATCAAATGGTCTAGGTTGGGCCCAAGGAGGTCCTAAGGTGGTCTAGAGGAATTGTAACATTTAGAACTATCATGTGTGGATTTTTGATGTCTACACATATATAGGTAGGAGAGAGAGTGAAACCCCATGTTCTAGTGAGTGTGTGACTAATCTTTCTAAATGACCTAAATAACCTCTAAGATCCTAAGCAATCATAATGAACCATATAGACAAAACCCATAGGACAAAAGTCTACACCAACACCACCATTTAATCATAACTTAGGTGGGTTGGACATTTGGGTCCCAATAATGAGGCTTGATGAGGTACCCAAGTACATAGTGATGATCCCAATTTCCCATAAAAATTGAAATATATATGCCTCTAAAAATAAGAGAGAAGGTAAGCATATAATGTCACATAGAGAATATTGTAGTAGGTCCCTCTATAATAAATGATGTATCTTCCTTTTGGAATAAAGAAACCCCAAGATATAAAAATACTAAATTATCACTTAATTGGAATGCATGTAGGAATTATGATGTATATCTCTTGAAAATGCTCAAATGTCTCCCTGTTAGTGCTCAAATGTGCCAAAGTCTGATCAAGTATCACATGAATAGCTGTCAAAGATGGAAATGAAGAAGCATACAATGAATGGGAGAGATCAACCAAAAAAGAAGATAAACATGGAACATTCACTAAAATAATGTCCATGGGAAGAGGTGAGTAAGGCTCAACACCCTTCAAAATTGAAGACTAGTCTGCAAATGAAATGCTCAGATCCATAAGATAAATGCCCATAGGAACATATGATTCTTTGATGATCTCAATGTGTGTACTCTCACTAAAATTAGTCAAGTCCTCTAAAATCCAAGTCTATGAAGGATCTAGAAGAGCAACAATCTACACCGGAATAGATGTAGAATTTGCAATGAGGCAACTAAGGTCTTGCAAAATTTTGTCCTGTAGTAGGTCTTGATAGAAGGAAGAACATTATCTACCATAGATTTATAATCATAATAAATAGGAGGGGAGAGTATAATAGTCTCTAAAGAGACAATAGCAAGTGGAGGTATGATGTAGATCACATTAGGATCCTTGAAAAGACTCTGAAGAGTGATCAAAATAATTAAAGGACACTTTGTGTGCTCTACATGGTGGTGTGGATCCCATGAAATGTGTATCCATAAGTGACCATAGACATAGTCACAAGAGTTGGCCTAGTCATCGTATTGACATGGGTCAATATAAAATGGTATTTATCCATATAATAATTGAATAAGGTCTTGATCCATGAGTGAATGTTCCATATAGACATGCCATTAAGCATAATTGGTATTTCTAAGAAGGACCGCTAGTTTAGACTCAAATTTACTCCTCTAAAGTCTCTTAAATGGAGTCAACATGACTAAGATAATACAATAGGTAAGTGCCCAAATACATGGTAAAAATTTTAAATACTCCCTAATACATGATCAAATATGAGGACATCATGCACAACTGAGAATGCATCCAAGTGAGGAATCAGTGTTAGAGTAGGTAAACAATGGTGCATGCTCTAGAGATGGACTTTGGACTGGGCCAAAAATGAGTCCATATAGATTAGAGCAATTAGTACACAAAGATAACAATGAAAAAATTAGTGGGGTTTATAGGTCAAGCAACCCCACTATAAATATGAAATGGTAAACCCCCAAATTTTATAAATATACACTCAAAAAATGTGAGACTCAATTGATTGTGCATTTAGAATAATTAGTGCATGTGTTAGAAAAGACAATTTGTTGTAAATAAAAGATGAAGTCAAACTCAGCCTATAATGCATCCAATGAAGCAAGTACAATGTGAGTAAGTGAAAAAAAATGAATAACACTTTCTTTTTAAATATTTTTCATAAAATATTATTTTATAAAAAAAATAAAAAATATTCACTAACAATGCTAAACTTGACCAATATTCTTATGCATTAAATAGAAGTAGCCTATTTTCCCTTGTTTTAAATCAAGATACTAAAAAAAGAATTTAACAGGCTAAAAAAATTAGGTAAAACTTGAATAGACTTAACTTGTTTTGGAATAAACTTTCAATAATAATCTCCAAATTACAAGATTTTACTTTTTTGAGTAGCAATTACTAAAAATGTCATAAAATTTACATTTATTAATGAAATTCAAAGCTTCAAAATGATCCAAAAATCTAACACCATGGTGCATGAAACTTAGAAAAATTTTGGTGTGATTTACTATGTTTTGAGAGAAGTAATAGCTTGAATAGGAAGATGGCAAACCAGGTGCAAAAATGAAAAATCAGATTTGAACTAGGAAGCCACAAAAAAGACAATGTGATGGAAAATTTGTTTCGTTAAGCAAAAAAATGCCTTCTTCCAAGCCATAGTGAATTTTGATCAAATTGCAAGAAAATTATATCTCCAAATAGATTACATATACCAACATTACAAATCATGTAAATGTATGATAAAAGGAAATGACACATAATGAAAAACAATACAGATTTATGATCCTGTTTATGCAATAAATCATTTCATAGAAAGCTTAGTGGTGAATAACCAAAAAAATGTTTACCATGGGTAAATATGATACCAAATCATATTTGAATCTTAGTCTAAATAAGGTGAATTTGATGGTCAAATAGTCACACAATACAAGAAGCCACTGCACACCACCAAAGAGCTATAATAAATTGAAATCACAAAAGAGAATTTCATGAGACAAATCAAAATGGATAAATCCAAAATATTCATTAAATTTTCATGATGAATACAAAGAGAGATATGTAAATATATATTTTGGAGATAGAGTGAAACCCCACATTCTATTGAATGTTGGACTAATCTTAAAAAATGACCCAAATAGCCTCTAATACCCTAAGCAAGTATAATGAACCGTGTAGACAAAACCCATAGGACAAAAGTCTACACCAATAGGTAGTTGAGTGACTCACCAAGAATGGGTCAAGTTAGTTAGTTGAGTCATCCATGAGGTTTACATGTTCTAATATGACTCATAAGGTGGTTAAAGAAGTGTATGGATTAGTTAGATGAGTCAACACAAGGTTGAGAAAAATGTGGAGGATGTCTGGTTAAGGTGGAAAATATAGATTTTTAATTAGTAATTAAGGAAAATGATGTGCATGATTATAATTAAATAATTAATAATTAATCAATCATTTGAAAGCATAAGGAAATGATCTTAATTTTAATTTTAATTAGGGAAGGTGAAGAGTTATCATGTCAAATTTAATTTCAACACTAAATGGTGAAATTTAGGTGTCTACATTTATCCCTCTTTGAAATGGTTTTGTGAAGAAGAAATATTTTTTCTAATAATTGTAAACAAAGTAGAGCGTAGATGATCATGGAAGAAATAGTTTCCCTAGGTGACTAGAAAATGAATGTAATGATGCTCCCTTGAGTGTTTGTATTGGAAAAATAAGATGAACACTTGAAATTATGTAAGTGAAGGTAAATAGATGGAGTGAACAATTACCATCAATAATAGAAGCACTAATTTAAATATAAATGTTAAAAAAAAATTAGGTAATTAATGTAAAATTATTTTCCCCTAGTCATTAAATTCTAGAAAAGAGATTATAAAAATAATTTTTTCCTTACATAGACTACATTCTTGGATGATGCTCAGGACTTAGGGGTCACAAGAGAGAGTGTGGGAATGATATATCCCAATGATGGTAAGCTATGGGCTCTAAAATAAAAAAAATTATAAATGATCTAATGTTTAATAAAAGTCTACAAGATTGATAGTCTCAAGTATTGATAAAGATTAGTATTAGCTTGATTAATAGATGGCTTAAAATGTAGAGTAAATGACTTATATTGATGATGGTGACCCAATTGACCCCAAATACCCTATGTACCTAAGCATTTCCTACATTTTTTGAATAGACCTCAGGTTGATTTAGTTCTCCTTATGTGGGAAGAGATGTAAATTGATGATGTAATGAAATATTAACCCATGTATGTTATTAACCCACTTAAGCTAATGATTGCACATTGTGATTGGATGTGTTGATGGATTGATTTTTCTCAAGCAATGAAATTTTCAAGGAGTGGATTGATTTTTTATACATCATGAGATAAGATGCATGCTTTGAGGTGCCCCCAAGCAATAATATATGCAAGGAGAGGATTTTTGGAATGATATATCCCATTAAAAAGATGGGATATTGGATTGGGTTGACTGATTTACTGATTGATTGATTTATTTATTAAGTGATGTATCAATGTAGAAAGGATGGATGCTATGATTTTTTGGCATCAATAAACATGTGTGGGAGATTGAATGGAAAGAGTAATAAATGATTATGGATGATTAATGTGTAAACATAAACAAAGAAGTTAATTTATTACATAGATTGATCACATGATTAGATAAAATGGATGGAAGATATAGGGAATTATGGGAAATAGAGAGGAAAACTAATTCATCATTTCTAAAATGTCTAATTTGGAATTTATTATGGTGAATTTGTCAAAGGGAATTGCAAATACATTGAAAAATTGAAATTTTCTATAATTGATTTGAATTCATTTATGTGGGTGGTAAATTTTTCTAGTTGGATGGTGAATATGTATCAAAAGCTTAGCTAGATAAAAGTGATGAGGCCTAATAAATTGATGTGTTTTTTTAATGGGATTGTGGATGTTAGTGAGTTTATTTGAGATGGAAGATGATCATGAAATGATTAACATAGTGTTTATTTGAAATTTATTAGGAAAGACATCATGTAATACATCCTTAGAGCACTTTATGAGTTAGTCTTCTTAGCATGTCATGGGTCCTCTAAGGAGAAAACCACAATGGATTTGTTTAACATGACACACATATGCTTCATTCAAGGATTTGAGATGGTTTGATAGTTGTTTTTTTGTTTATTTTATTTGCTTAAGTACCAACAATAATTCAAACATTTATAATTGATAAGAATTAAGCAACCTAATTTTTGATATTGTGCATGATAAATGCACCAATGGTATAGAAAAACCATGATGACTATTGTATTATACATGCAAAGACAGATAGAGTCTCATGTGTAATACTTGGTGAATTATGATATGTAAGATCATAATAACATTGTTTGTAATGTGCATATTGATATAGACACAAGAAGCAATAATAAAGACAAGATAAAAAGCATGTGAAACAAGGAAAAACATGTAGGTAAAACAAACAAGGAAATTAAAAAAAATTATGTAAGTAAATAACTAAACACACAAGATGTAAAAATAAGAAAGTAAACAACAAACAAATAATAAATTGACTTTACAAATAAGCAAGAAATGACGTTTTAGATTTCCTTAGACTAGAGTATAAACATTTGGAATTTGAGATGTTTGACAATGTTGAATGTCTAATGAGTAAGCCTTTTAAGAGATGATTGGGGTACGCAACTAAGGATAAGGTTATTTTTTATTATTTTGGATTTATTTTTGTATTTTTGGATTTTTTATAATGTGTTTGGATTTTATTAGATTTCTAAATGTATATACAAAGGTTACTAGCAAATGGAAAACCTATTATATCACTGATGAAGTGAGTGATAGTGGATATAATGGATATGTTATGGATAGAGTATGGATGAATAAGAATGGATGGGAATTAAGATGATAAATTTGAGGAACACATGACATAAGAACTAAGTGTCTAGTCATCAAAGGAGCATTATACAAATACACCAAGATATTTATAAGAACATGTCTCAAGACATTTCCACTTCCTTATCGATTCCAAACTTGGGACAAAATAAGGTGTTATGATGAAAATTATTAGAATTATAAGTATGGGTTTTAATGGGTTAGTAATTAAAATATAAAGATGGGTTTAGATAGGTATGGGTATTTAAGGATCATTTAGGATGGTTGAGGATGAGTGTAGGATGGATTTAGGTAGGTGTAGGATGGGTAAGTATGGAAGGATTATTTAGAATGTATAGGATTGAAATGGAATGGAATTTTTCCCAAGTGTAAAGTACTTATAGATAACTAATTATTTTATACATGACATCAAAAACCATTTTTCATCATGGTACTTACCCAAGGCACCATAGAAATGGTTTTCACCCTTTGATGAATTTAGTTTATTTATATATTTTTTTGGCATCTGAATTATGGAAGTGTGTGAGATGCATTATGTTGACCCATATTGATATTTTAGGCATGTGATCTAGATATGTCTTTAGTAACTTTGTTGATTTCTAATTTTACTTCTAAATTCACCAGGATACCTCCATATCCCCTATGATAAAAGGTAATGCAAAATAGGGTAAATTAGAATGTGTGTTAGATGAAGGATAT
Source organism: Torreya grandis (assembly GCA_037957365.1). Lineage (NCBI taxonomy): Eukaryota > Viridiplantae > Streptophyta > Pinopsida > Cupressales > Taxaceae > Torreya > Torreya grandis. The sequence goes on along the minus strand of JARHVA010005122.1, from coordinate 961,370 downwards.
ATGTTGAGTGCATGAAATATTTGGAGGGGTGAAATGATAGTGGGGATAAGTATAGGTTTCATTATTTTAAGTGTGATTGGGACCAATAATCTCACATCAACAAGACTAGAAGTAGTTGCATCTGGGATGATCTGGGAATTCAATGCTTCTTCAATGATGTCTTGAATATGTGATGGGGATCCTAGTTGAAATTATGCTAATTAAATGGGTAGATTAATTTACTCATCCATTGGTGCCTTAAAAATATTTTCACCAATGGATTTTTCTTGATTCTTTTGATTACAATTTAAATTTGGATTGTCCAATAGTTCCTTAAAGAGGTTTTTACTAAGGGACTCATATTTTATATATATATAGATTGATTTGGATTAGAATTATAATTTGTATTTTGATCATCTAATAGTGCCTCAAATAGGTTTACACTACAGGACAATGACTTTAGATTTGAATTTTAGGATTCATCTTGATTGAAGAATACTTGTTGTTCCTCAGTATGTAGATTTTTCTTGATGCTCTTCTAGTTGGAGACCAACTAAGAATTATTTGATTATTTGATTATCATGTGGAAAAATTTATGGTAAATAATTTTCTTAATATTTATCAATGGGTGAGAGATATTCAATTAAAATATGGAAGGAAGGTTTGGCAGTGTTGATGAAAGGAGTGGTGGTAGCATGATCCTCATAGGGACCATGAATGGATCATGTTTTGATTATGGATGAAGAAAATAAAAAAGTATCCCTAAAATATTTACATTGATTTTAAAATGGTTTGCATCCAGTACCATGAGGTCTATTATTTACTCTAAAGTGGATGGGTTCTAGAATTCCTTGCTCATGGATTTCATTGTCTACAAGTACCTTTGTCAATTGGAGTGTATGTTGTGGGGTGATGTGGGATTTATCATGTGATAAGAGGTTAGTTGATTTTAAAATGGGTGATAGGTTGTGTTGGTTAGAATATTATTGGTCCAAGATAAGATCTTTATCAAAAATTCATTCTTGATCAAAGATAGGATTTTCAATAAGGGGATTATCAAAGATGGTGAGATGGTCATGGATAGCCTCATCAAAAATAGAAGGTATTTCATGGTGATCAAATATGGGTTCATAAAAAAATGAAGGTAGGCCATGGTATCCACATATGGGTTCATTGAAAATGGAAGGTGAGCCATGGTGGCCCAAGATGGGTTCATTGAAAATGGAAGGTAGGCCATGGTGGCCAAAAATGGGTTAATTAAAATTATAAGGTGGGCTATGGTGGTCAAATATGGGTTGATATACTATGGATTGGTTGAAAATGGGTTGGCTAAAAAATGGTGGAGTGTTATGATCTTGACTTGGAAGTGGAATAGCTTGATTATGTTTGGGAAAGACATTTTGGCATACCCCCAAGCTATGATTTTTAGATGTGGGTACACTTGGCTCTACCTTAATGTCCCTATTGTCAATAAAATATTCAATATAATGCATGAGTCTCATATAATAGTTGGTGGAATGACCTTGGATTATGTCATATTCAAAATATTCATTATCTATGTACCACTCAGGTTTTGGAACATTTTCATCAAAGTATTTCATGTTAGGCAACATGATCATGTTTACAGTGACCGACTTTTGAAAGATAACATCATATGGTTATCCCAAAAGAGTGAATTGGAATTTTAGATTCTCTTATCTAGGATAACCACTAGGCACGGTAATTTTGATCATAGGTTGAGTGTTTTAGATTAGTTGTGGATTTGGGGCTTGAGTAATGATAGATGGTAGGGGTGCTAGAATTAGATTCCCTTTACTAGTGTAATGAGGGATGTTTGGATCAAGGGTATAACTAGTGGATGGGAGATATGGTTAACTTTGGATAATAGGTTACTAGTGGTATGTTACATGGAATGGTTTAGGTTTCAAAACTAAGAGGAATTATAGCCCTTAGAATTAAGGCTTGTAGAAAGACCTCATTTTTTGGCTAGAATATACTCTATGATTTGAGAAGGGGAAAAATGGCTCTAGGGATAAATTCCTCATCTTAAACATTACCTTGATCTCAATATGGTTTTATTGATTTCCAAATTGAAAATGGGAATTACCAAAAGCATCCTCTTTCAACCTAATATTGTTTAATAAGGTCATTTATCTTGTGATGGGAGACATTTGCTTTATGAACTGACTCAAAAAATAAAGTTGAAAGACCATGACTAGAAAGGAATATAATTGACAACAAAATTTTGAGTATGTGACTTTATAACTAATTTTTTTTTTCAATAAAAAGGTTTTCATCATGTGGTCTTCATAAGGAAGTAAAACAAATAAGTTCCTACTCTAAACACAAATGCAATGCACAAAAAGAAATAAAATTAGGATGAAGGTTTGATAAAATTTTAGGTTTTCCATGCTACTTTCTTGTCCATTAAATAGTGTTGGCCCAATATTCTAGATCATTGAATATGGAGGAAATGCCATTCTCATATCCCATTAGACCCAATTTCAAGGGTACATAGAAAGTAACTTATCAACACTAATAATTACCTGATGTACCAAAGTTGAATGAAAAAAGGCTCACCTAGGCTTAATATTTTTACAATATTATGTAAGGGGAGTCTTCTAAATACCTTTTGATACATGATGCTAAAAAATGTGGAAAATTTTTATTTTAAGGATGCACACAAATGGTTTTAGTCCCAATGTGCCCAACCCAGCCATAAGATTTCAATAGGTTAATGTTGAAAAAATCAAACTTAGAGGAAACTATTGAAACCTTGGGTATTAGAGCATGGAATCCCAACACATCACAGTGTGATTAAAACACAACACTACTTATGCCTTTTAAATATTTGACACTTATTTTGTATACCCCATTATTACAAAAGATTTGTCCTATTACATGGTGATGAAATAGATGACTGATAAAGCCCTTATAAAAATAAAAATAAATTAGTTAATGCATGTCTCTGATTCATAGGCATCATCACCAATTTGACACCAATGAAAGATCATATACGTATGTGGGTCTTGGATAACAATGTTTATAAATACTTTTTCTAATTTTTTGAGTATCATCACCAATGTAACACCATAAAAAAAAGAATATGCAACAAGTTCCACATAGATAAATGATTTGAAAGTAAATTTAATTAACTCCAAAAATTGAATTTTGATCTAAGTTACTACTAAAAATAAGAATGTTGATATATAAAAGGTTAGAAAACTTAAAATAAAATGAAAATGATTAGATTAAAAATAGAATATGAAATAAGAAAACTCAAAAATAAAACAAAATTTGATTTAGATAACTTTCTTTAGTTTGTCTTGGACTAATGGCTTGTAAGAAAAATTTTAAAAGTTTTTGTATGGCTAAAGGATCAAGGCAACCTACAAAAATTAGCTAAAAAATACAAAAAAAGATGAACAAAAACAAGAAATATCACCCTATACAATGATTTCACTATTACACAGTTAGATAAAATAGTGAATTTTTTATCATGTTAGAACTATAGAAAATAGAGAACATAAAATGGAAAAATAGAGCTTACAAAATGATTTCTTTGTTTAGAATGATTTTGTTGATATATGTAACAATTTCACTAATGTTTCTAATGAATTCACTAAAGTTTGGGACAATTTCACTGATGTTTCTAATGAATTTTATGAAGTTGAGGATGATTTCACTAATTTATCTAATGAATTCACTAAATTTTAGGATGATTTGGCTGAAGTTCAGGATGATTTCATTGATGTTCAGAATGATTTTTGTCTTATGAAAGAATGAATTAAACACAAATTATAAACTAGAACTAAAACTAGAACTGAAATATAAAGGGATTATCCAAACCAAACATACACATAAACTATTATAAAACAAAAAATCTACAAAAATATGAGTAAAAATAACACACGATGAACTCACTATTTGATATAATGAAGTTTTTGTTATGCAAAATAAATTCACTATTTTTCACATTTATGGATAAAAAGCTCACAAACTCAAAAAATTGACCTATAACAACAAATAAAAACTCCAAGATAAGTGTTAAATGTATTTACATAAGAATAAATATAAAAATAACAACTGAAATAACTCCCTAAATTCACCTATGATGTGAAAGATAAGGGAGAAGGTCCCATCGAGCGTGCCATAATATATAAGTGGAAAGTTTAGAATTCAAGATAACTAACAACTCTAATAATGAAATTTAATCTAAACTTAACTTTAAATATAGAGCAAAAAATGAAAAAAATCAATAAATAAATAATACTTACGAATGTGAAGTATTTGTAACCTTCTCCATTGTGATCAAATAGGGATTTGATCTTAGATGCTAAATGTGGATGCTCAAATCGTTTCGAAGGTAAACATGATTGATCAATGTTTTGGGGTGAAAAATTAATTCATTAGTAAGTTATAAATATACAAAATAAAGAACAAAAAATGGAAAAACAAACACTTACATAATGATTTATTTGTTTAGAATGATTTTGTTGATATATGTAATGATTTTATTGATGTTTTTGATAAATTTTCTGAAGTTCAAGATAATTTCATTGATGTTTCTGATTAATTCACTAAATTTATGGATGATTTCATTGATATTTTTGATGAATTCACTAATGTTAAGGATGATTTCACTTATATTCAAAATGATTTCATTATTCTACAAGGACTTAAATAGAAATGGGTAAAACAAACCAAACACACAAAAATTATTAAAATTTAAAAAAAAAATGAAAATATGAGTAAAAATAGCAAAGGAATGAATTTATTGTTTCATATAATGAATTCGATGTTATGTAGAATGAATTCACTATTTTGTAAGTTTATGGATAACAAACTCACAAACTCAAAAATATGACCTATAAATAAATAGAAAAATCCAAGTGTTAAAAGTATAATCATAAGAAAAAAAATAAAAAACAACTAAAATAAATCCCTACTGAACCTATAATGTGAAATATGAGGGATAAGGTCCCACTAGGTGTGCTAGAATGTATAAGTGAAAAGTTTAGAATGCAAGCTAGTTAAGAACTCCAATAATGAAATCTAATCTAAACTAAAGTTAAATTCAAAGATAAATTATAAAATAAAATAAATCAATAAATAAATAATACTTATGAACATGAAATATTCATAACCTTCCCCATTGTGATAAAAAAGGGATTTTATTTTGAATGCTAAATGTGGATGCTCAACTCCTTTCCAAGGAAAAGATAATTGGGCAGCATTTTGGAGTGCACAATTAGTTAGATGCGATTTGATTAAATTTTATTCATAATTTTAGTTAAATATCACTTCATTAGCTTGAATGTGGATTAAAAGTGATATATTTCATGTCAATTTATAGGTTTACAGGAGACAATATTAATGGTTGATGATTATTTGAATTTTTTAAATTATCTAGAAAATTTGATGGTTGGATTTGATCTCTCATCTCAATGGATGATGAATAATTCCCATATTTTGAGTTGAAAAAGGGGAGGTGGTTGAGTGACTCACTAAGTGTGAGGATCCTTATGCACAAATTTATGAACTATAGAAAATAAATGAATAATGAAATGAACTTTAGAAAATAACCTTTAGACTACATGCCACTTTGAGGGGTTAAACTCTTTTGAGAAAGATCAATAAAATAAAATTCATGGATGCCTTCATTGGGCCTCAACACTACTTAAATACTAAATCTATTATAAATATTACTACTTTCCATGTATGTGGGATAATTCAAATATGCTCAATGGATGACTTATAAAGCACATGCATCCATAACGATGAATATACTAATAATTCAAAGAGAAGGGTAGGACATGGGTTCCTAACATCCCCTCCCCATTAGAAAAGTTTTGTCCTCAAAGCTTAAATGTGGTAATTATTTTTTAATTTGAAATAATGGTTCCCATGTTACATCTTTTGGTTACATGTTGTGCCACTAAATTAATATTTCCATGATTAAGCAAGAGTGATTTAGTGGGTGCACTTTTCTAGGACTTATTTTGGTTTGATAAGGATGGAACATTCATTATCAATTTATATTAAAAATATTTGCACTCTGATGGTGGTTACAAGAACTTTATTCAAATATGAGACATGAAAGATTAGGTGAACTCAAGAAGAAAGTGGAAGATCCAAAATGTAAGCAATAGACTCAATTTGTCAAAGAACCTTATATGGCCCATAAAACTTAAGATCAAGCTTATTATGCACTTTTAGTTTCATGGATTATTTCTTGTATGGTTGTAGTAAAAGAAAACCCATATCATCAGGTTGAAAGGTGTACTCAGAGTGGTGCTAATAAATCTGCTACTTCAATCAGTTTTATGCCAAATGGAGATTAAAATGTAGAGTGTTGAGAATTTGACCTTGATGTTGGAGTGCAGTGTCAACTTCCTAAACTAGTGAACTACCAAGGGTATATGAGAGAAGTGTTAGGGGTGTTTAAACATAAAATGTTTCATATGGAGTCATTTTACTATAAGTGTGGTAGGAGGTATTGTACCACCATTTTGTGATGGGAAACCACTTTTCCCACTATTGTTGTTGTTCTAAATAAAAGTAATGAAATAATGTTTCCAAGCAGTTGTTGAAAATTTATGTTTGGCCATCTATTTGGGGCTGATACCCAAATATCATCTTTAGTTGTGTGCTTGTGCATTAGATGAACTCTATCTAAAAATGGCTGGTGAAAATTGCATCATGATTAGAGATGACTGAATAAAGGATGCCATGAATAAAAAATATCTAATCAAAGAAAACTTGTGCATATGTGGAGGTTGTATATGGATGGTTGAGGGTAAAAAAATGACTTTTTATGGACATGTAGTCTACCACAACCAAGATCATTATTTTTCCTCTAGATATAGGGAGACCCTCAATGAAATCCATATAAATATCTATCCAAATCCTAGAAGGAATGGGTAAGGGCTCAAAAAAACTAGGAATAATTGTTGTTTTAATTTTTTTGTGTTGGCAAGTATCACATTTGGCCACCATATTTTTAATTTCCCCCTTCATTCCCTTCAAAAATAAGTTTTGACATACCCACTCATATGTTTTGAGAAATATTGAGTGCCCTACTAATGGAGAATAATGAATTTCATAGACTATCACTTGATGAAGGCCTATGTTATGGGGAAGAATTAGATAACCCTTGTATTATATAAAACCACTATCCTATGAGTAATGTGTTACTGTAGAGAGGTTAGTGTCCAATTGTTAAATGAGGTGGTGTAAGGATGGATCCTTTACATACCCTTGGTGTAAAGATTCCAACCATTTTATAACGGGCATCGAAATGGAAGAAAGGGAAGTTTAGACTTTAAATGTGTGTGAGAGAGCATTTGCCACAACATTATCTTTACCCTTATTATACATGTTCTCATAATTATATCCCATGAGTTTCTTGAGACATTTTTATTTTTATGGTGATGAGACCTATTGTTCTAGGAATTATTTCAAACTCTGGTGATCAATTTTGATGTAAAATGATTCCCAAGTAAGTATGGCCACCATTTTTATACTAAATGCATAATTTCCATCATTTCATTTTCATATGTAGACAAATCCAAATTTCATACAAAAAGAGATTTGATAGTAAAATCAATGAGATGACCCTATTGGACTCAAGACAAACACCTAGGCCATTGCCATAGGTGTCACTTTTGATGGTGAAAGTTTTTGGTGAAATTCAACATGGGTAAAACTAGTGTGCTACTCATATCCTATTTGAGTGCCATGAATTCCTAGTTAGCTGGCATCCCATGTTAATGCATACTTATTAAATAAATAAGTTAAGGGATCTTGATGTTTGCATAATCCTTGATTAACTTATGGTAGTATCATGTAAGGCCTAAGAATCTATGAATGCTCTTGAGAGTTGTTGGTTGAGGCCAATGCTACATGTCACTAATTTTTTTTGGATCCATGTGGACCCCATTAGTTGAAACAATGTGCCCTAGATATTTAACTTCCTTTTGACCAAAGGAACACTTGGACTGATTGACACATAATTGATTGTCTTCTCAAAGTTATAATTCTATGTCAATATGGTAAAGATACTCAACCCATTTATGGTTTTAGATAAAAATATCATTAAAGAAAACCAAAACAAATTGACAGAGGAAAGGCCAAAATATTTTATTCATTAGTGCCTAAAATGTTAAAGGGGAATTTGTAAGTCCAAATGGCATGACCAAGAATTTAGAGTGACCATCATGAGTGTATAAATTTGTCTTTGGAATGTCATCAACTTGCACATGGATCTGATGATAACCTAAACAAAGATCTAATTTGGATAATAAAATTTCCCTATGGAGTTCATCAAGAAGCTCATCGATGACTAAAATTGGGAATTTATCTTTGATAGTGAGGTGGTTAAGGGAATGGATGTTAATATAGAGGCACCAACACCCATCATTTTTATGGATAAAAAACACTAGGGAGGAGTATGGGCTAGTACTAAGGAAAATGAATTTGGAATTGAGGATTTCCCATACTCATTGTTCAATCTCAACATTTTGTAGATAGGGATAAAATTATGCCTAGATGTTGGGTGGGATGCTTCTTATAAGGAGTGAAATGCCATGATCTTCAAGGAATGAAGGGTTCAAGCCCACTAGATCTATAAAAATGGTTTCATAATTGTCAAGGATAGCTTGTAAATTAGTAGGGTAGTTAGTAGCAGTAGGGAACTAGAGTTAGATGGAGTGTAGCTAGGTAATGAACCCATGTGAGATTTTATTCAAAATATTTTCCATGTGATGGGAACTAATTATGTAAATAGATATAGATAATAACCCTTTTAAGGCATATTTCTAGCCACCATCTATGAACTATATCCAAAGTTTAGATAAGTCCTATTGTCACTAAATCTTTCACCATAGAGTTCGTTGTTTAAGCATATTATAAGATTTGGGAAACATTAGAATACTTCTAGGCCTATGGGTTTCCTATGATAGAGGTATACCTCTAGGTTTAAGGGCTAGCTCCATAGATTATTCTTTAGTTGCTTATCACCTACACTAACTAATTTCTAAGATGAAAAGGGATAGAAATAACATGGAAAATAAACTACCCTATTGAGGTGATACACTAGAAATATATCCACTAGACTACCATACCATTGCACTATGAAATATGACCTGCAACACTAGTCTCAAAATCTTAAATTTCTCTAACATTAGTATTTAAAACATGGAGGTGATATGCATTGGAATACTCAAGGTGAGTGAACCAAAGGTCAGATTTTAGATAAAAACACTACTTTTACACTTTAAGATATTCAAACACAATAGTTACACTTCATGTGACCTATTAGAGTGAGAACTACTTGCATCAAACATGGAAGAGCAAAGAGAAAGAAGGATAAATATTAATCACTTGAACTTTCACTACACACCACTTCACACACTTAGACAAGAAGTTGATGAGATAAAAACTATATTGTAAATATTTATTTCAAAAGTAAAATATAGTATCAAACTACCATGGATTCACCATACCAAGGGTGGATTCTTTACAAAATCCAAAATGGCTTACATTTATAGAACATGTGAGAGGGGAGAGAATAAGAGAAGTTAAAAGGACACAAAGACAAGTGTCAAAGGATGAAAACTAGTTATATTGAAGTATAATGGAGTGTGAAAATTGGTTTGGAAGTTTTCTTGGACAAGTGTCCACCTGAAACATGATAAACTCCTCAAAATTGGTGTAAAGACCTCAAATGGCCTTCTTGAAAACTGCCTTCATGATGAGGCATCTTTTGGTTGATCAAAACTAAACTAAGGAGATTTAAAACATATGAAATATCTTATGGGTATTGTAAAAATTCCATTATAGTCACCATATGGGTCCCTAACTATTATCCATCTTCATGACACTTGTACTCACCATCTATAGTCATTCATATGTCTTCTAAGCATCATTATTCACATTTGTCATCTAGTTGGCCTTCAGTTTCTCAACTAAATCCATGGAATAAGTATTAGTACATGTATCTAGAGTATTTTTTTCTTCTAATTCATTAGTAATAACTTATAAAGTCCCAAAAACATACTTATCATTCTCTCACTTGGAAGTCACTCTTTATTTTCACTATCTGTCAAAGACTGCCTGAAATAAATGACTTAGTAGAGGTGTTTATATGATTATCTAAGGTTATAAATGGATTTAGTGAGATATAATAAGTCCCAATATACCTCATAAATTTAATCCCATATTTTCAATCTCTTATGTACCTGTAGAACAATCAAAGACTTGTAAAAAAACCCTATTTTAGGCTTGTCCATACAAGTAGGGTACAAACCAATTTGATGGGAGGGAACATGGGAGAATATGTGACAATTCAAAAATATTTTTTAGGAAATATCACCCCATTTTAGTTCATCTCCATTTGTATTTCCTCCATCAAGTATTAGACAAGGGTTTAGGAGGGTTTTAGCATGTTTGGTTTGTTAAGGATTGTTCATATTTCCTAACATCCAATCTTTGAAAAAAAGCCATTGAAACCAAGTATAATACCCTAATAAACCACCCTTATCTCTTTGGGTCACCATGAAATGTGTCCATATATTTATGAGCATTTAAATTTGGCCTATTGAGCTTTCGCTATCATTCTTTACACCCCTATCATGTTTTTAGGCTAAAAGTGGTATTTCTAAGTGGTTTCCTACAAGATTATGGCTGAGACTCATCCCAATTTCTCCCTTAAATGTATTAAAATATTTTTAAAAGGTTTCATGATCATGTGAATGGATCTATACCCTTGTAGGGCTTAGGTCTAGTTATAGGCCTAATAGGCCTAACTATGCCTCATGACCTATAACCACATTTGAGTATTAATGTTTCCTAAAAATTCTTCTACACCTTTTATCATGTTGCAATGCAACTATATCCAACATTTTAGGACCATTCTAAGTTATATCTTCCATCCATTCATCATTCAATGAATAAACCTATAGGTTTACTTTGACTAGGAGTGCCCTCTGTCTGAGACAAAATAGAGGGCATTTATCTTGACAAAATGAGAGTGTGATAGGTTATATTAGGTATTAAATACCATATATGTAGATATTAATATCTATATTACTCCTTTATAGTCCTCAACATCACAACTCTTCAAGACACTTTTCTAGAGTTGATGATTGTGTGTAGGGTTTATATGTGAGATTGGACTTGTTTGTTCATCTTTCCCTTAAATTATTTCCTTTCTATAAGCATCATATGGGGTGTGTTACTAACATTTTTAGAATGTTCATTAATTTTTTCAACCATCATACACCCATACTAACCTTCTCATCATGCACTTTCCATTTGACTAAGCCTAGTCTATCTACTGTAGCAGACTATCAATGGCACTCCTTATACAAATGAGAACCTTGTATGTGATATTTAACATTGTATTCATGACCTAAGATCTTCTTAAGGCCATTGAGATAATTTCACAATTTCTTGAACTCAAATCTTGTCTTAGGTATATGCTCAACATTCAAACTGTATTTTCTCTATATAGTGGCAGTCTATAGTCAGACTATAGGTGACATTTTGAGAGAAAAAGGGACTCATGTAGGTGTTAGCCTAAGTTAAACCATTATGTCTCAACTCCCTAAATTTAGCCTTAAGTCACTAGTGTCATTATCACTCAAATAAAGTCACTTTGTCATTGAATATTGTAACCAATGTGTCATGTTGCATTATAAGACCATTTAGGTTTCAACCATATTGTAGATTATTGAGTATCTTCAGTGAGAACCTATCTAAAATGGAAGGCTTTATACATTATACTCTTATGCCTAGACAATCACTCTCTTATGTCTAATCATTTACACTATTCTTAGACTACATGATTAAAACACTTAAGCATGTCCATACCTCAAAACATTCTACTATGAGATGACTCCTTATGGGGTAGGATTCCCTTTTAAAAAATATTAAGGTAAGTTACCCTCAAATGCAAATTTATTAACTATGGACATGGACTTAGGTATTTTTGTTAGATTATGACTTAACCACTATAAAAATGGTACTCCCAGTGACCTCAAACCTCAATGAGGTTTCAAATAAGTTCAAACACCTTCATTCAACTCTACTCAAACCTATGTGGAGCTACTTGTAGGTGGACATCAGATTCAAGACTATATGCATATTGAATTGGTTTCCATAATTAAACTATTAACCTCATGAAGGAATCAATATCATTTTTTCCATTATAAACTCCTCACAAATCTTAAAAACTCCTTATCTCACCAATGTGACTGGTCAAAGCTCCTTTACACCTAACTGTAGGTGATAGTTGTAGGAACACTGAATGTGCAATGTTTCCAACTGTGTTTCACTCCATCAATGTCCTCTTGAGACTAAAACTCCAAAATATAAATTGGTAAACATTATTAAGAGAGTTTGAAGGAAATAAATATCATTTATGCTATAGACTAAAACAAGAAAATAAACATTACAACTGTTAAAACCTTGTGTGTAGATTGGTAATGGAGTCTCTCACTAGCAAAAGAGATGTTTATGCTAGATATTTGACACCATACATTAAAAATAAGTGTAATATATAATTAAAATGGATAAAATGACTTACAAGTCCATTTTAAACACTTTATATGTACATACCAATTCAAATAGAAGAGAAAACTAATGGCCATGCAGATATATAGGTAGAAAAGAGTCCCTAGTACTCTTAACAATGGTTCATGAATCATATTACACCAATAATCTAACTATTTCCATTATGTTTTATTATATAAAGAGTTATATCATCCTTGAAAATAATTTTCCCCAACTCACCTCCTCCTATTCGTATCATGCAAACACTAGTTGACCATTTCTGCTTGTCTAGGAGAATGATAGGGTAGATAGGTCAATTTTGACCAATTTCAAGTTTATCAAAGCTTATCAAGTATGGAATGAATTTATGGGAGATAAAGAGACACTCCTATATTAACCACATGTTCCACAACTATTACAAAGGTTGTACAACAACTAAAAACTACCTAAAATTATTTGATCTTATTTCTTTCAATGTTGCACCTATAGTTGTTAGTCTAAGACTATCATATCTAATAAGAATCTAACATTTATGATGTTAAAGTACAATTAGACACATTTTTTTTCATAATAAACCCATACAATCTCATTTAATGACTTAAAAGTGACCTTATATGACATAAAATGACACAAAATACTAATGACCTAGCTAAAGCACATTAAGTGACCTCACTAGGACCATGGTACAAATTTCACACTCTAGTAGACCCCTATATCAAGTTTTATTATATAGGGGTTGACCTAATTTAACTTGTGGTCAAATTAGTCAACATTTAGGTGATTTCTTAGGGGTGGTAAGCAAGCTATACTAAAGACTAGTAGCCTACCCCTACCCATTAGATTATAGAATTCACCTATGCACAATATTAGACACTAAATTACCTTTGAAACCACCAAATAATATAAAATAGACACACAAGACAACACACTAAATCAAACACACATGTAATAGTTGTACAACCTTTGTAACACTTAGGGAAAACACACACAACAAAATCAAAGCACACCTATCCTAGTATTTATAATCCCTCACACACTTGAGGTGAAGAAAAATCACCACTAATTCAACCAGGGTCAAAAATGGTACCTCTTTCATCCTTTGTACTCCATGAAATCAATTCATTATGTGAAGCATGCTTATCAAAAAACACTTGTTTAAGTGGATGGTCAAAATACTTACCACCCTTAAGTATTATTTTGTCTACAAGTGTACTAATTGGAGCTTTCAAGGATGATACATACTATCTTCTAATGGAATTTTTTGATTATTTAATTTTCTTTATCTCTATCATGTCCAATTCATACTCCTCAAACTAAAACTTAGGAGTGATAAAAGTTATCTCAACATTACTCTCTTCTAGGACATGATTTACTTGATGTTCAAAACCATCAATCTTGTTATATTTCTACTCCAAAACATCTAAAAGTGGTTCAACCTCAATTTGAGGTGTTGACTACTCAAACACAAACATTTATACTTTGACTTCATAAGACTCCTCTATGACTACATCTTTCTTAACAGTAGTTATGGATTCATCTTTAGGCTCAATAGGACACTCTCCTTCATTATTACTAGGCTGATCAATAAAATTATTATTATTTTAATTCTTCTTAGGAGGAGAATTTGACTTAATCATATGTTCAAACTCTTTACTTATGTCATAGAACATTTTACATAGGTCATATTTCTCATGATTGTCATTTCAAGAACTCCTCCATCAAGTGTAAGAAAAATGAAATTGTCTTTCTCACTATCTTGCTCTATCATGATTTGAATAAAATCATCATCACAAAAATTAATAAGGTAATTTCCTTCAATAACTTATGAAAAAAACTATCAATGCTTACCTTAGATTATTTATATCCTCCCTCATAGATGATGATGTGTCAAGATCAGTCTGCTCAAAGAAAGTGTATGGATCAAGTCCTTAAGTGTCTGGACCATACTCATCTAGGAAAACTTCATATATGACCTCAATCTTATAATATGTTCTATCATCCATGACATAGTCCTCTTGATCATTGATTATGTAATTGAGATTAGATCTTGCTTCTACATAGGGCTCAATATGAAACTTAGCCAATGGTTGAATTGTAATTTTTACCTTTTCTCCATACCTTGTTTTTAAGTCCAAGAAGGACCAATTAGCTCAGACATAACCTCCTATCTTGGTTATGAAATCCCTTGAGAGTTAGATATCAAAGTGAGTAGGCAAATAAACCACTACTATATCTTGAAAGATGGGGAAGCTAGGATAATCATGTAAGAAAAAACTCAAATTTTTGATAAATCCCAATGACTTAGCTAGTGTCCCATAAAGTTGTAGCACCTCATTACTATATGGTTCATATTTTAATACTAACTTATCTACTACAAGATTAGGCATCAATAAGGTATTAACTCCACTATCTACCATGAAATTGTGAATAATTTTATCTCCCACAATGAGAGTGAGCTAGAAGGGTGGAGGCTTCTCAGATTTGGAAGAGGGTTCAACTATGTGATTAGGAGAATTGGTGAGGGAAACATTACCATGGCTTGATGGTTAAGGACTAAGGATTGAGGTGAATTTGGGCCAACTACTCTTGAATAAGCTCTTTTTGACGAGGCAAGTTAAGTATTTCCCAAAGAGAGAGACTAGCTTTAACATTATTGAAAGAGTTAATAATGTTCAAAGAAGAAGAATTTACCTTTTCTTGTGTCCTTGAAGTCAATTAAGTGTTTGGATTTTGAGATATTAGAGCACTTTAAGTACCCCATCTAATATTCTAATTTTAAGTAGGTGCAAAAGTTGTAAGGACTATTACACTTGTAGTGACACCTTGATACATTGTAGGAGGATTACTTGGACTTGTGTCAACACCATGGACATATAATAAATCCCTAGTCTTGGATATTGTATTAACTACAATTGAACCATTATTATTGAGCACAAAGGTGTCTTACACTAGAAAATTTTCAAGGCTCATTCTTTAGTTACCACACCTTTCATTTGATTACATGTAATTCTCATCTTCTACTAACAATTGAGGATTGCATCCTACTTGATAAACCAAAGCTTTCTCCCCACCTTCATTGGCATCCATGCATTTTCATTTTTTCCATTCTTCTCCTTGTAAAAGGTTACTATGAACCAGTACCATGGCTTTTGTGTTGGATGTGGAAGTTGGGTTATATGCATTGGCTAGCCTATTGAATTTAGGTTATCCTTGACCAATACCTTGACCATATTGTTTAGGTGCGAACCTATTTTCTTATTAAGGATAGGGGTAGGGTTTTTTATTTAATCCATAATAAAAATTGATTTGCCTAATATTATCTTCTAAGGCTTGGATTCTTGCATCTAAATCAATAGTATCTTTTACCTTCTTAGGGGTAGCTCTAGACTTGGTATTTACACTTAAGACTTGAGAAAAAATAGACATATTTGGTAGAATGGGCATGGAGACTTTTAGAGGTAATTTTCCAATATTTATTAGGCCATACTTATCTCTAATGGAAAGTCACATTCTTTAGGTAAGGTGTAACCACCCATAGACTGTAACATCATGGATATATCAGTGGCAATATCCCTTAGATATGTAGGAAACACAAATCTTGTTGGGGGTCTCATGAGAGGTGGTATCCTATGCCAATTTCTTGGTAATGCGTCATTAAAATCATGCATTGTCTCCTTAAGGGATTTTTTAATTACATTAGGTTAATGAATAAGTGATGTGTGATCATTTTTGTCTTTAAAACTTGAGGTTATAAACTCTCTAAAATCATCTCAATTGGTGATACATCCTTTAGGAAATATCCTATACTAGTCAAGTACTTTCCCTTTAAGAGACATAAAAAGTAACATAATGGTAATTTTGACCTCAATAACATTATGAAAGATTCATAAGTTTGAGATGTCTTTTATATGTTCACTAGGGATGAAATGACCTTCACCATTAAAAGTGGGAACACTATTGGTAGCATTAGGAGGTATATCATCATATGCATTGAGATAGATGGAATTTTTAGTGTTAAAGGGTGGGAAGGCATATTTCCTAGTCATATTTTCTTCAAGTTCCTCTTCACTCTCTTGATATTCTTGTCTTTCAAAGTCTTCTTGTTGTTCAAAATTCAAGATAAGTTGAGGATGTTGAACTTCAAGAAGAAGTTCAGGTTGAAGGAGTGGGTTTATGGGGTTTATACCTCTACTAGTAGATGACCTAGTAATTACCATTAAGTATGAACAAAAAATTTGATAAATAATGGTCTAAAATAGCATATTACCTTAAATGGATTTGCCAAATGTTACGTAAAACACCATATGCAGTTGTGATGTTGTCAAGACTAGAATTCACCTTGACAAGATGTCTTTGAGACAATTATACCAATGGTAATTCCAAAAATATTGTCACCAAATATTATACCTTATTTTTTATTGTTCAATCCTACTATAATATTTGGTCAACATTAGAATACCTCTAGGCCTATGGGTTGTCTATGATATAGGTAGACCTCTAGGTTTAAGGGTTAGCTCCTTAGATTTCTCTTTGCTTTATTATCACCTACACTAACTACTTACTTGGATGAAAAGGGATAGAAATAACATGTAAAATAAAATAATCTAATAAGGTGATATATTAGAAAGATATCCACTAGACTACCATACCATTGCACTATGAAACATGACCTGCAACACTAGTCTCAAAATCTTGAATTGTTCTAACATTAGTATTTCAAACATGGAGGTGATATGCATTGGAATACTCAAGGTGAGTGGAATATAAGTCATATTTTAGACACCAAGGCTAATTTTACACTTTAATATATTCAAAAACACTAGCTACAATTCATGTGACCTATTAGAGTGAGAACTACTTACATCAAACATGGCAGAGCAAAGAGAAATCAAGGATAGATACTAATCACTTCGCCTTTCACTACACACCACTACACACAATTAGAAAATAAGTTAATGATATTAGAAACAAATTTAAAATCCTTATTTAAAATGCAAAATATAGTATCAAACTAGTAGGGCTTCACCATACTAGGTGTGGAATCTTTACAAAAGCCAAAATGGCTTGCATTTATAAAACATGTGTGAGGGGAGAGAAGAAGATAATTTCAAAGGAAAAAATTCAAGTGTCAAAGAATTAAAAATAGTTATATTTCAAGAAAATGGAGTGTAAAAATAGGTATTGAATTTTCCTTGGACAAGTGTCTACTTGAAACATGACAAACTCCTCAAAACTAGTGTAGAGACCTCAAATGGCCTTTTTAAAAATTACCTTCATGATTAGGCATATTTTGGATAAAATTAAAATCAAGAGAGTTGACACATTTTCACTATCTTACATATTTTGGAAACATGTCATTATAATCACTAGATGCATCCCTAACTGTTATCCATATTCATAACACTTGTACTCACCATCTGTAGTCATTCATTGGTAATATAAGCCTCATTCTTCACATTTGTCATCCAAGTGGCCTTTAGTTTCTCAACCAAATCCATGGAAGAAGTGTTTTTAAATCTATCTAGAGTATCTTGTCCTTTCACTCCATCAAGTAGACCTTAAAAGGTGCCAAAAATAGACTTCTCATTCTATCACTTGGCAATCACTCTTCATTTTCACTATATATCAAAGATTGCCTAAAATGAATGACTTAGTAAAGATATTTGTATGATTATATGAGGTTAGAAATGGATTTTTTGACCTATAATAAGTCCATATATACCTAATATATTGACTCTCATTTGTTCAATCTCTTCTATACTTGTAGAACAATCAAAACCTTGCAAAAAAAATTATTTTAGGCTTGTTCATATATGTAGGGTACAAACCAATTTAATATGAGGGAGCATGGGAGAGTCTGTGAAAATTAAACAATAGTTTTTAGGCTATATTACCCCCTATAATTGTATATCCATTTTTATTTCCTCCACCAGGTCTTAGACAAGGGTTTATGAGGGTTTTAACATGTTTGGACTATTAAGGATTGTTCATAAAATTGTAATGTCCAACCTATGAATAAATGCCACTAAAACCAAGTGTATGATGCTAATAAACAACCCCTATATCATTTTGTCACCATGAAATGTGTCCATACAGGTATGAGCATTTAAAGTTAGCTTATTGAGCTTTCATTAGCATTCTAGACACCCCTGTCATATTTTTAGGCCAAAAGTGGTCATTCTGAGTGGTTTCCTACAAGATGATTATTTTTAATCATCCAAAATTATCCCCTTAATTTATTCAACTGGATTTTAATGTTTCCATGGTCATTTTAATGGATATAGACCTTTATAAGGCTTAGGTCTAGTTTTAGGCTTAAGAGGCCTAGTTGTGCCTGATGACCTATAACCACCTCTGAGTATTAATGTTGCCTTCAAAGTCTTCTACACCATTTTTCATGTCCCAATGAAACTGTGTCAAACATCTAAGGACCATTCCAAGTTCTATCTTCCATCCATTCATCATTCATACATTAAACTTGTAGGTTTACTTTGATTGGGAGTACCCTCTATTTGAGATAAAATAAAGAGCACCTCCCCTATTTATCTTTCCAAAATGATATTTTAAGAGGTTAGATTAGGTATTAAATATCATCTATTAAAATTTTCATATCCATATTACTCCACATATTCCTCAACAACACAACTCTTTAATATAGACTTTTATAGTTGATGACTAATTGTAGGGTTTGTATGTAGGGTTGGACTTGTTTATTCATCTTTCCCTTACCTTATTTCCTTGATATGAGAATCATATGTGTGTGTTACTACCATTTTTATAATGTTAATTAATGTTTTCAACCATCGTACACCCATACTAACCTTCTCATCATGCACTCTATATTTGACTAGGCCTAGTGTGTCTATTGTAGTAGACCGTAGGTAGCACTCCTTAGACAAATGAGACCCTTGTAGGTGATATTCAACATTGTGTTCATACCTTGAGATCCTCTTTAATATAATAATATAATTTCACAATTTTTGTAACTCAAAACTTGTCTTAGGGCTATGCTCAACATTCAAACTACATTTTCCCCATGTATTATCAGTCTATAGTCAGACTGTAGGTGACATTTTGAGAGAAAAAGAGACTCTAAAAGGTGGTGACCTAAGTCAAACCATTGTGTCTCAACTCCATAAATTTCCCCTTAGGTCACTAGTGTCATTATCACTCAAATTGAGTCACTTTATCATTTAATCCTACAACTAATGTGTCAACTTGCATTATAAGATCATTTAGGCTTTAACAATATTGTAGATTAATGAGTATCTTCAATGAGAACCTATTTGAAATGGAAGGCTATCTACACTATACTCTTATGACCAAACAATAAATATCTTATGTAAAATCATTTCCCCTATGCTTGGAATACATGATTGAAACACTTAATCTTTTTCAGACCTCAAAACATTCTACTATGATATGACTCCTTATGAGGTAGGATTCCCTTTTTGGAAAGAATAAGGTAAGTTATCCTCAAATGCAAATTTATTAACTATGGACATGGGCTTAGGTTTGTTTGTATTCTTGTGAGTTTAACTTTATAAAAATGGTACTCCTAATGCCCTAAGACCTTAATGAGGTTTCAAACAAGTTCAAACACCTTCATTCAACTCTACTCAGACCTCTATGGAGCTACATGTAGGTGGAAATCAAATTCAAAACTATATACATATTAATTTAGTTGTCATAACCAATCTCCTAACTTTTTGAAGGAATCAATCTCATTGTTTCCATTTTAGAATCCTCACAATCTTTTAAATATCTTTATCTCATCATGTGACTCGCCAGAGCTCCTTTACACCTAACTATAGGTGTCATTTGTACAAAGACTGACTATTCAATGTCTCCAACTATGTTTTATTCTATCAATGTCATTCTTGAGAATCAACCTCCAAAAAATAAACTATTAACCATTCTTAAGAGAGTTTGGAGGCAAAAAATTTCCTTTTTCCTGAATACCAAAACAAGAAAACAAAAATTAAAACTACTAAAACCTTATATGTATATTGGAAATAGAATCTCTCACTAGCAAAAGAGATGTTTATGTTATCTCCTTCACACCATGTGAAAAATAAATTCAATACAACATGAAAATCCATAAAATGTATTAAAATTCAATGTCTAACACTTGATATATATATATACCAATCCAAATAGAAGAGAAAACTATTGGCCATGGGGATGTGTAGGCAAAAAATAGTCACTAACACTCTTAATAATGGTTCATGAAGCATAATACACCAATACTCTAACTATTACCATGAAGTTGGAATAGAAAAAGAGTGATATCATCCCTAAAAATAATTTACCCCAACTCACCTCCTATATGTACCATCAAAAATTGATTGATCATTTTTGCTTGCATAGGAGAACGATAGGGGAGAGGCCAATTTTGACCAATTTCAAGTCTATAAAATATTCTCAAGTAAGTGAACTAAGGAAAACTCAATAGACACTCCTAGAGTAACCACACATGCCAAAACTACTACAAAGTTCGTACAATAATTGAAAACTACCTAAAACTATATGATCTTCGTGCTTTCAACATTACACCTACAGTTGTCAATCTAAGACTATCATCTCTAATAATAGTCTAACCTGTAGGACATTAAAGTACACTTAAACACCTTTGTTTTCCATTAAAAAACCCATACAAGCTCATTTAATGACTTAAAAGTGACCTTATATGACATAAAATGACACAAAAGATTAACGACCAAGTTAAATCACATTCAATGACCTCACTAGAATCATGGTACACATTTTCACTTGAGTAGACCCCTATAAAAAGTTTGAATATATAGGGGGTTGACTTAATTTGTTTTATGGTCAAATTAGTAAATAATTCCCGTAGAATAGGTCCCAATGTGTAGATCCAATTTACCCCTAATACCACATCACATCTTCTTAAGGATAGGGAAAAGATATATGAGCAAAGAGTGTGATCACCTATCACAATACACACATTTTGACACTTCCCTTTACATGGTAATGTTTCACCATTAGCAATCATGACTTAAAATATAGAACAAGGGTGTAAAAAGTAGTGTACTTATTTAATAATAAGTGAATTGATGAAATTGTGAGTATTACCAGAGTAAATGAGGATTGTGAGAGGGATGTTTTTAAATAACACCTTGACCTTCATGGTTTGAGGGGTGGTAACTATTATCCAATTTTGGCTACTATAGGTGGGATTAACCAAAAACTTGACTTTTTCACTAGGTATCCCTTTCCAAGGGGCCTAAATGAATGTAGTAGGCATTTTTAGCATATTTTAAGGTAAATTTGACAAGTTTAAGGTGAGTCTTCTTCCTAGTATCATGCTTGTCTATTCATGACTTGTCCTAGTCAAGTAATTTCAAAGAGTGTCAAAAATTTTGAGGTCTTTGTTATTGATGTAGGATCATCTTACAAGCATGTATAAATGGTCTTGATTAGTGGTGTAAAGAGTATTAGGAGGTATAATAAGTCTCAATAAGCCTTTATTGAGTATTATGAGCTTATACTAGGTCATATATGTCATTTGAAGGTCTTTGGAGTGTTTCCCTCCAAAAGTATGAATTTAAAAAATTAAATGTCTTTATTATAAATACATGCATATTTGTAATGAATCATATGTCATGATGAGTTTTATAGTCACTTAAGGGTATTATAACATTTCTAAGAGTCTTCTAGTCTTTTTCTTAGTCAATATTCATCTAAAGGACTAATAAGGCCCATTCCAACGTAGAGATAATGTAAATCAGGGCATTTTCCAAACATAACATAGGGTTGTTGAAGAGAATATCATATAAAAATAGTTAATTCCAAGCTTGGTGTGGCTTTAACAACTTGATGACCATCAAACCATTCAATAAGGATACATTCAAGGACCAAGGAAGGCATAAAATGATCAACCTTCATCATTGCTTGGGTTAGCGACAAGTTTGTAGTCCAAAATAGGGGTTTGTGTATTAAAATAAGTATTTTCTCTTATAAATAAAGGAGTGTATTTGGTAATTTATTGTATATGGATGATTTTGTGTATATATAAGTAAGATTAAATATTTATACTAAATTATTTTTCCTTGATTATAGTTCTATCAATTGAAACTTGCAAATATACTTCCTTCTATGCATCATAGTCTATCACAATCCTTTGAAACACGTGTTAAAGAATGAATGGGATGTATTTAATGATGGAGAAGTTGGGGAAGTTATTTAATATTTCATTCCAAGTTTTATAAGTTAAAAAGAGTCTTTTATCTTTGTGAATCATTGACTTGAAGATCTCAGGTTTGTCATTTATAGTGAAACACTAGATAGGAGAGAAGAGTGAATATCTTTAATTTTAACACTCAAAATTATCTAAAAACGTGTGAAATATAGTGAAATATGTTTTTATATGTATTTCAAGTTATTTTTAATTGAATCCATACTTGTATCAATATTTATGATTGATTTTCCTTCTACAAACCTATAGGTCCTATTTGAGACAGTCAAGAACTAAATTATATGTCTTAAATGTAATATGGCCTAAAAAGGTGTAGTGAAACCTTAGAATAATTTGTGTGTGATTTATCATGCATGATTAAAGAAGATATTGATAAATATAAATGTCTTATTCAAAGAGTTTTAGATGAATTTGTTTTCAACCCTATTGTAGGTATGCATTGGATGACAAAATTGGTGCTTAAGTCTTGTTTTAACACATTTAAGTTGTCTAACATCCTTGTTTGAGTTATATCATCATTTAATTGTATATAAAACTCCTTGATAAACCAAATAACTTGGAACTTAGCTATAGAATATTGTTTGTATATGACTGTCTATAGATGTTTATGGAGTTAGGCCTAGAGACCTACAAGGAGACTTAAGCTAAGTAAGGGATTTTGATAAATATTTGGAAACCAATGAATGTATTAGTTTCAATTCACCTTATATAGTGTGTTAAGACCCAATTAATCCATATAAAATCTTGAATGTTGTTATCAAGTACCTGAAATCTTGAATAGTTGTTTAGAGACCTAATAAGAGGCTTAATTGTAAAAGAGTGTACTAAATAAAGTGGGTTTGTATTGGGAACTATGACAAATGGGAGGATGAGAAGCCTTAAGGGCCAAATTTGTCATAAAATATGGTTTTATTTTTCCTTTGAGGTTCTTACATGTTTCTAAACAAGGAGGTTTACCCTAAAAGATGACTACAAGGAGATATAATCCTAGAAAGGTAAAAGAGGTCTAAAAGGTAAATAAAGGATTAAAAGTGGGTTAAAATGAATTTATAAAAGTATAATATGAAAAAATAAACCTAATTAAATTAAAATAATGTTAAAATCAAGTTTAGAGTGAGAAATGACCTATTTGAGCACAAACAAGGGTCTAAAGCCAAGTTTGCAAAAAGGAGACTTAAGCTACAAAAATAGAGTTTGTGAATAAATAAGAGGTATAAATACATGATTTGGGTATTTTTGAAGGTGTATTAAGGTATATTAAAATGGTTTTACACAAATTTTTGTATTAGACCAAGGAATGAGTTCTTGGGGAAAACAACATGAAGTATACAATGATATTTTATGAATAGTGTTTTGAAGCAATTGTATGTTATAAAATTATGTTGGTAAAGTGGTATGCATAAAAATACATATATTTAGAGGTTAATTTAATCTTGGAAGAAATCAAGGTTCTTGAAAACCCTAGAAGAGAGCATTGGTGACAAGAAAATGACCCTCCTAGACAAGATGGAGGTATAAACAACCTTGAAAGGTACATGTTTTGATTTGTTGTACCTTATTTTTATTTTTAAAGTTGGAAAAGGTTGAAATTTTTTGAATTTAAAATTATATATATATATATATATATATATATATATATATATATATATATATATATCCAATTAATATTAAAAGGTTTGAGAGATACATATAAACCTTGAAGTGAAAGAGGTCATATTGAGAGAAGAAATGAATATGGAAGAGGAAGAGGTAATATAGACATTTTTTATTTATCTTGACAAAAAGAGGAATGTGAAGAATCAAATAAATTTTATAATGCTTTGGAAATAAATGAGGAACTTGAAAAATAGGATATCTTAGGGGGACTAGGACAATGGAAAAGAGAATCACAATTACAAGTAATAAATGAAATAAAATTCTTATAAGATTTTCATGCTAATACTACTTTTGAATATATCAATATAGGTGTAGATCAAAAATTAGAAGAAAAGGGGAAACAAATAAGTAAAATTGAAGAGAGAAGACAAATTGACAAACAATGGGATATTTTTACAAGTAATATTGTTTCTTTTTTTTAGTGAATAAAAAGTTGTGAAGAGTGGTAAAATGAAGGATACAAGTACAAATAATATTTTATAAGTAGACAAAGTGGAGTAAAAGCACAAGAATAAACTCTTATTATAAGAAAATTTGTATATAATCTAATTTCTATTTATCTTGATGACAAAGGATAGGTCTCAAGGACCTAAAGAACCAATGGTTTTCTTTAACAAATTTATTTCGTGTGTATGTACAGGTGTAGACAACAAAGGAGAGAATAATATAAAGATAGAAGATGAAAAAATATCTATGATATATATGTTGAAGAATGAATATGAAAAATCAGTCCTAAAATCCATTCAAATGCCAAGAAAATACAAATAACAAAGAATAATGATGGTATATTGCAGAGAAGGACTATGAGCAGTTCAATTCTTGAGAGAAGACATTGAGAAGGCATAATTTATGATTCAAGATAAGAGCATAAAGATAAAAAAAACAAATAAATTTCACACCAACAAGAAGAACTATGGGATACAGGAATACATCAAGAGAATATTGATGAAGTAAATAAGAAATAGATTGACAAAAGGCATATACAACTGAACCATCATGTACAAGAGCACAAAAAAGCTTTCAAGAGTGGTAATATGATGTAGAAACATCCTAAAAGCATGTATAAATGGTATTTATTAGTATTTTCAAGAGTATTAGGAGGTATAATAAATCTCAATAATCCTTTATTGAGGCATTATGATCTTTCACTAGGTCATATAGATCATTTGAAGGTCTTTGGAGAGTTTCCCTTCAAAAGTTTGAATTTAATGAATTATATGTCATGATGAGTTTTATTTAATATTATGGATATTAGAATGTGTTTAGGAGTATTTTAGTCTTTTTATTACTCAATATTCATCCAAATGACTAAACAAGGCCCATTCCAGTGTAGAGATAATATAAATCAAGTCATTTTCCAAACTTAGCATAGGGTTGTTGAAAAGAATCTCATACAAAAACTAGTTAATTATAAGATTTGGTTGGCTCTAACAATCTGATGACCATATAACCATTCAATAAAGGAACATTCAAGGACCAATGGAGTCATAAAAGGATCAGTCTTCATCATTGTTTGGGCTAATGAGGAGTTTGTTGTCTAAAATAGGGGTCTATGTAGTAAAATAAGTCTTTTATATTGTAAATAAAGGCATGTGTTTGGTAATTTATTGTATATACAAGTAAGATTCAATATTTATACTAAATTATTTTTATTTAAGTATAGTTTTATCATTTGAAACTTGAAAATATACTACCTTTTGTGCATGACAGTTTATCATAGTCCCTTGAAACATGTGTTAAAGAATGCATGGGGCTCATTTAATGATTAGATAAGTTGGGGAAGGTATTTGAGATTGTGTTACAATTTTTATAAGTGAAAAAGGTGTATTTTATATTTATTAACCATTGACTTGAAGCTCTCAGGTTTGTCATTTGTAGTGAAACCCTTGATAGGAGAGAAAAGTGAATATCTTCAATTTTAACCCTCCAAATTATAAAAAAACTTATGAACATTAGTGATATATGTTTTTAGATGTTTTTAAAGTTATTTTGAGTGAATCCATCCATATATAAATATTTATGATTTATTTTCCCTCTATAGACCTGTAGGTCCTATTTGAGACAGTCAAGAACTAAATTGTATGCCTTAAATGTAAGATGGCCTAATCTAGTTCTAACCAAAGATTATGACATAAAGCGGGGGTAATAAAAATTAAAATTAACATGAATATAATACATATACTCACATAAATGTATCCAATATCCTAATACATGTAAGAGAAGTGTAAGTGCATATCTATCTACTCTTACAAAGGAAGAAAAAAGTTAGGAATACTTACCTTTGAAGATGAACCCATTGAGCCTCAATCTCTCTCTTAGACAAGGTACTTCACAATAGGTTGTTATTGTATGTAAGGATGATAAGGATAAATAAGCTATAGGCTACAAAACCAATCTATAATATTATTATATATAATATTTCTTAATTCTTAGGAGTAGTTGCACATTTATTTTGTCTTCTAGTGTATAGATCAAGAGTCCTTAGATAATTGAATGGACTTGTTGGTAGGTGAAGTGATTAGTTATATTTTGGCTTATAAATTATAATGTTCGATTCCATTTCAATTTGAATCATGAAATATAATTTCATTTTCATTCTTCCAACATTGTTTTTGGCCTTTCATTAGTATCAAAACTCAGATTAATTTTATCATTTTGTTTTATTCCTCATCCTCAAATTTAATTGTATAACCTAGAACTTCATTTCAATTATGTAGGATAATTTATGAGGATATTTTTTTGTTTAATTTTTCTAAGTTATTAGAGTCATCTATTGGTATTCCATCAAAGTGATAAGACTTTCCCATTTCATGGTAACTTAGAGGCATTTTTGACTATTTTCTACACCATAATCAGACCAATGTGGCATACTTTATTTGACTGTGACCTACATAGTATTTGACAGTAAGCAAGATTATGTTTAGAGAAGTGTTGATTAGTTGTAAAGAGATTGGTGTCAGGATCTAGGAGCAGAAAGCTTTGATACCACTTGTTAGGATCT
The DNA here is from genome assembly GCA_037957365.1 of Torreya grandis. Lineage (NCBI taxonomy): Eukaryota > Viridiplantae > Streptophyta > Pinopsida > Cupressales > Taxaceae > Torreya > Torreya grandis. The sequence continues at coordinate 933,960 of JARHVA010005122.1, read as the reverse complement.
TATAGCACAATTGATTACTCTTGTGTAAGCAACTAAACACGGAATTAAACCAGAATCAATAAGTAACTAGAAATCAAAAACAAGCAAAGAATAAGAGATACAAGAAACAACAAAAACTTGTATTAAACTCTTCCAGAAGGAAATACAATGAATAAATCTCTCTTTCTTCCATTTCTGGATTTGGATCTACTTCTCATCTTTGACTTAGACCTTGATCTCCCTTGCTTGCCCTTCTCTCTTTGCCTTCCCCTGCTTCAAATATCTTGAAAGTTGGTGATGTTGTTAGTGTAATCTTGAATGAAGAAACTCACCACTTGTTAGGATCTTATAGCATAATTGATTACTCTTGTGTAGTCAACTAAACATAGAATTAAACCAGAATCAATAAGTAACTAGAAATCAAAAACAAGCAAAGAATAAGAGATACAAGAAACAACAAAAACTTGTATTAAACTCTTTTAGAATTAAATAAAATGAAGAAATCTCTCTTTCTTCCACACCTCTCAGATGTACAGATCTCTTTCCCTCAAAAGTTCTCTCTCTCAATTACAACTTACAAACTATGAAGATCTAACCCTATTATATAACACAAGGATTCATGAGCTATGCATTCTTCACCATTAGATGTACCTCTTAATCAAAGGTTCAAATCAGTCCCACCAAAGATAGAAATGCAGACTCAAGACTAATAGTTAAAATTTTCATGCAAACAGTCTGTTCATCCACAAAAATAGACTTCTAGAATGCACAGGTGACCGATGTTAGTCTATGTCTGTCTGCATATGACCGACATTGGCCGATCCATAACCGACGCTAGTAGACACTGGTTGACCCTTGACTGATGTTGGTTGGTCCTGACTGATGTCAGTGACTGTGAAACTCCAGCAACCTCTACATTTGCTCATCTAGTGTAGCTTTTAGCTCCACAACTCAATAATGTCCCACTTGGAGATAAATAGTTTCACCTATACCTATAAAGCAACATCCTCTAGCTTGTTTCTCCATCTTCAAGCTCAATCTTGAAGACCAACAAATGTTGAATGAAGATTCAACTTCTTCTTTGTTACCAACTTTGTTAACATATCAACAAGGTTCTCATCTATATGGATCTTTTCTAGCTTCAACTCACCATCCTCAAATACCTGTCTAATGAAGTGGTACCTAAGCTATATATGTTTGATTCTTGAATGAAAGGCTGAATTCTTTGCCAAATGAATTGCACTTTGACTATCACTGTACAATTTGCAACTCTCTTACTCCTTTCTCAAATCTTCCATGAATCGAGTCATCCAAATCATCTCCTTGCTAGCCTCTGTGACTGCAATGTATTCTGCCTCTGTAGTAGACAAGGCAACAACCTTCTGCAACTTTGAAATCTAGCTAACTGTCATTCCACCAATAGTGAAGACATATCCTGTGGTGCTTCTCCTGCCATCTAAGTCACCTGCCATATCCGTATCTACATACCCATGTAGAGAAGTATTTGAACCTCCATAGCATAAATGCCTACTGTTGGTCCCTCTCAGATATCTGAGAATCCACTGAACTGCTTTCCAGTGTTCCTTTCCTGGATTGGCCATAAAATTGTTGACAACTCCCACTACTTAGGCAATATCAGGTCTAGTACATACCATTGCATACATCAAGCTCCCAACTGCGGAAGCATATGGAACTCTACTCATGTACTCAACCTCATCATGTGATTTAGGACACTATTCTTTGCTCAACTTGAAGTGTCCAGCCATAGGTGTGCTTACCAGTTTTGCATTTTGCATATTGAACCTCTCCAACACCTTATTCACATAATTCTCTTGAGACAAAATCAAACTGTGATTTTCCCTTTCTCTCTTAATACTCATTCCAAGGATTTTCTTTGCTGATCCTAAATCCTTCATGGCAAATATGTGAGCTATTTTACCTTAAGCTTAGTAATATCTTGCATGTGTAAACATGCAACAAGTATATCATCTACATATAGTAACATGATAATATATCTACCATTATCCAATCTTTTAAAATAAACACAATGATTAGATTGACATCTAATAAATCCATGCTCTGTCATAAACCTGTCAAACCTCAAATACCATTGTCTTGGAGCCTGCTTAAGACCATATAAGCTTTTCTTCAACTTGCACACAAGTTTCTCCTTACCTTTGACCTCAAAACCTTCCGGTTGATCCATATATATTTCTCCATCCAAATCTCCATGAAGAAACATTGTCTTAACATCAAGCTACTCAAGATGCAAATCCTCAATAGCAACTAAAGATAATACAGTCCGAATAGAAGTCATATTTACTACAGGAGAAACAATTTCACCAAAATAAATACCTGGTTTTTGTGCAAATCCTTTTACTACCAACCTGGCCTTATGTCTCATTTGTCCATTCTCTCCTTCCTTTAACCTATAAACCCATTTGTTTTTAGTGCTTTATTTCTAGCTGGCAACTCAACCAAATCCCATGTTTGGTTCTTTTTCAAGGAATCAATTTCCTCATTCATGACATGCTTCCACTATTTCTTAGATTCTACCTGCATTGCCTCATCAAAACTTTCTGGTTCTCCACCATCAATGAGCAACAAGTAGTATAATGAAGGGGAATAATGAATTGGAGGTTTAATTACCCTTTTAGACCTCCTTATGGGAATTTGAGACTCATTCACAGCTTGTTGTCTACCCAAATTCTTTGTCAGTGACCGATCTCAGTCATCTGTGGTCGATGTCAACCTATACCTGACCGACGTCGGTTCCACCTGACTGACATTAGTTTCTTCCTGATCGACATTGGTTTTTGTCTGATCGATGTCAGTTCCTGCATGACCAATGTCAGTTCCTGCCTGACCGATGCCGATGTCTATGTTTTCCTATGTGTGATTACTCACGAGCTCAGATCATTACCTCATCCAAATCAACCTTGCCCTGCTTAGAATTATTTAGCTTCTTGAGCTAATCTTTGTCCATCATCTTCTCCATAAAAACCAAGGCTTTCCAGTCTTAAGTTTGTCAAAGACATCATATTTCCTCTTAAGAACATACATTCCCTTCTTACTCATGTGACCAAGCCTACAGAGCCACATCTTTGCATCTACATCTGAAGTAGATAAAACTAAAGGAGAATCAGTAATACAAGTAGATAAATAAAGAGTACCTACTTTCTTACCACATGCTAATTCAAGTGCACCCTTGGAAACTTTCCAAGATTCCACTATGAGAGTTAATGTGCAACCCTCATCACCCAACTTTCCTACAAAAATTAGACTCCTCTTCAGGACTAGGACATGCATGACATCCTTCAACACCCATGTGTTTCCCATCTATAATTTCAGCCGCACTTCCCCTTTGCCAACAATTTGACAAGGCTCACCAACCCCTAAATAAATCTTTCCAAAGTCTCCATGGACATAATCATGAAAAAATACTCTATTTGGGGTTGCATGGAAAGAGGCAACATAATCTAAAACTTAAGATTCTACTTTATGCAAGGAACATATAAGAGCAACCCGTGCAACAATCCCTACATCATTTTCTTCTTTATTTCCTTCATGCTGATCTTCTACCAACCAACAATCTTTCTTTACTTGCCCTTTCTTTCCATAATATAGTAATTGATCATTCTTGCCATTGAATTTCTCCATTCTTAGTGTACTTTCTTTTGCCATTGCTTTACTCCCACTCAAACAGAAAACCCCTGTGAGTGACCTATAATTAACAAACACTTAACACACTCTGAAACTAAGGTGTTAGTGAACCAAGCTCTGATACCACTTATCAGGATCTAGGAGTAGAAAGCTCTAATACCACTTGTTAGGATTTTACAACATAATTGATTACTCTTGTGTAAGCACATAAACATGGAATTAAACCAGAATCAATAAGTAACTAGAAATCAGAAACAAGCAAAGAATAAGAGATACAAGAAACAACAAAAACTTGTATTAAACTCTTCTAGAAGCAAATACAATGAAGAAATCTTTCTTTCTTCCACACCTCTCAGATGTATAGATCTCTTTCCCTCAAGAGTTCTCTCTCTCAATTACAACTTACAAACTATGAAGATCTAACCCTATTATATAACACTAGGATTCATGAGCTATGCATTCTCCACCGTTAGATGTACTTATTAATCAAAGGTTCAAATCAGTCCTATCAAAGATAGAAATGCAGACTCAAGACTAACAATTAAAATTTTCATGCAAACAATCTGTTCATCCATGAAAATAGACTTCTAAAATGCACAGGTGACCGACGTTGGTCCCTGTCTGTCTGCATATGACCGACGTCGGCCGATCCATAACCGACACTGGCAGTTACTGGTCGACCCCTAACCGATGTCAATTAGTCCTAATCGATGTTGATGACTGTGAAACTCTGACAACCTCTACATTTGCTCATCTAGTGTAGCTTTTAGCTCCACAACTCAACAACTTGTATACTAGTATAGGTGATCTAAATAAGGAAATTTTCCATCACCTACTACACCCTCAAAAATGGATCCATGATAAAGTTTATACATGCTCAAATAGTGTTGAAGTGCATGGAATATGTAAAGGAGATGTGCCATTATTAGGAAATGCTTGAAAATATAATAGTTTTCATGTGTAGCTTAAAACATTGATAGAGGATCTTCATTTAGGTGAGGCATTTAAAATTTTATTTGTGGTAGCATATCAATTTTTTTAAATTCATCCTATTTTTCTCATTTATAATATTGGAAATTTAAAATAAGCCAATAATTGGAGGAGAGGTAAAATATATTTTAAGATTTTTCATTAAAAATTAGAATTCCATTTTCATTTAAATGTAATTTTCAAATTTTCAAAATAATTTAAATTTGAAAAGCATTTAAATTTGAGAAATTTTAAAATTTATTTAATAATGCTACTATAAGTGGATTTGGACAAAAACAAAAAAATCAAATAATTCAAGGATAAATAAGGCAAGATACTCTTTTTACCCTTTCATGTATGTCAAAAAACATAAATCTTAAAATAAAAATAGATTGAGTATATTGATGTATGAGGTTTTCTTTTTAAATTGGTCTTAATGACAAAGCAAATACTTTTCATTACCTTTATTTATATATAAAAGGGGACCATTTTAGAGTGATAAGGAACCAATTATGGTTAAAATAAAACTCAAAACCTCTAAAAACTTAAATAAAAACTCAAAACCATACATTCCATCAAATCTATTTTTGGCACTACCTTGACTGACAAAGAAAATTGGCTAGAATGGTCTCAACAAGTAGAAAATACACTCATCATGAATGATATATGGTTAAATATTTGTGATGGGTCAAAACAACCATCTAAACCAATAAGGAATGTAAAGGATACTCATACATGGAAGCAAAAAAATGAAAAGTCATTGGCCTTGATGAGGGCAATAGTAGACATAGATGTGTTTCATCATATACAAGGGTGTAATACACCATAGGAATCATTTCAAAAAATTAAGGATTTATATGATTCCCATTTAGAGTTTTAATTCATTCAATTGTAGTTGAAGTTATTCAACCTAGAATTGAAAGATGGTGATGTGATGAGATTGGCTTAAGAGATACATGCTATTAAACATGATGTTGAAACAATAGGTGTCAAAATTGATATATACCTAACCAAATTCATAAAATTCCTTATTCCCAACTATTTAACCTATTTTGAGTTTATATAGGCAAGCAATCAGTTGAAGATTCTCACATTTGACCAGTTGATTAAAAATATGGAAGAAAGAGAAAAGGCCTTTGGAAGGAAAATTGAAATCACAATAGGTGAAAGTGTGTGCTATGCCAAATTAGATTCCTAAAAAACATAAAATAAGGCCAAAAATTATAAAAATTAATGAAATAATAAGTATAAAAATAGTTACAAGTGAAAAGGTGTCAAAATCAAAAAAAGAATGATAAATAAAACCTCTACTGTGAATTGTGTGATAAAAAAAGTAGCCATGAGACTCATGAATGTTAGACTTGATGGGATAAAATTGAATCATACCATAAAAATAAAGAGTAAAATTTTAATAAATAGTCAAAAGAGTCAAACTCAACCTAATTCACAAATGAATGTGTGTTTTCTAGTACAAATGATGAAGCAAATAGTGTCTCAATTAGTTCTTCATGGTTTGATGCTTGGGTTCTTGATGCCAATGCCAATGCCACCCAACATATGACTTTATGAAAATAATTTTTTGAGGAGTATAATGAATAAATTTATGGCTTAGTATACCTCATAGATAGATCAAGTCTACAATCACACGGAAGAGGTACAATTCAACTCAAGTGTCTAGGGATTCTAGACTACAAACTAGAGAATGTTCTCTACCTTCCTTAATTTAAATGAAACTTGTTATCCAAAGTAATAATAAGGCAACATTTCCATTCCATTCTATTGAAAAATGGTGATGTCATAATTAGGGGAAAAGTGATAATGTAGTTATCTTGATTGGAAATGAAGAAGGGAAACTACTCAAACTAAAGGGTAAGCCATCAAATTCAAGGAATTATGCTCATCTCATGGAAGATAAAATGTCTTCAAACATGTTATGGAATTTTAAATTTGGGCACACTCACACTAACAACATTCATGTATTATAAAATAATGGTGTTTTTGGCATGCCTACATTACTTGCATAATTAGATGAGAATTGTGAAGCTTGCATCTTGGCTAAACATGCAAGAGAACCATTTTTGAAGTCAAAAGAAATTAGGTAGAAAGTTATATCTTGTTTATTCATACTTATGTTCTCTTCTAATCCTCTCCATTGGTGATCATAATTAATTCATGTTGTTCATTGATCATTATAGCAAGATGACATGGATATACTTTTTTAAATAGAAATTAGAAGCCTTCAATAATTTAAAAATGTTTCAAACTATGATGGAAAATGAAGCACAAAATTACATCAAGACACTCAAGATAGATAATGGTGGTGAATCTACATAAAATAAGTTTGAATCCTATATTGAGCAAAATGGGATCAAACACCATCTTACAGTTCCTCACACTCCACAACAAAATAGAGTAGTTGAAAGGATAAATAGAACTGTGATGAATATAGTCCATGCAATGTTATACTTCAAAGGGGTAAATCTACACTTTTGGACCAAATCAAATAAAATATAAGTATACCTTCACAATAGATCATCATTCATAATTATTGAATCAAATATTCCATATGAGATGTGGTGTGTTCATCTCCCTTAAGTGTGACATCTTCATATTTTTGGATCCACTTGTTATGCATTTATTCCAAAGGAGAAGAGAAATAAATTGGACCATATAATTAAAAAATAAATCCACTTGGGATATTGTGATTCCTCCAAGGCCTATAGGCTATATGATGAGAAAGAGAAGAAGTTTCTTGTAATAAGATAAGTTTTATTTTATGAGACTGTAAAGGACAAAGAGCATATTGATCAACAGTAGAGTCGATTGGATAAATGTGAAAAGTTTGATGTCTACAAAGAGAGTGATGTGAATTTTCCAAACAAGTAGGGGAAAAAGAGTTGGGAATCTATTGATTTTATATTATCTCTTATACATGAGCTTGAAACTCCTCCTAGAGTAGAGAGTGAAACTTCATCAAATATTTAATAGGGGCCAATAGAACATATGAAAAGTAATGAAGTAACTTTAGAGGATGAACCCAAAGAACCTAAAATATAGATAAATATGCCTAACTGGGTCACTTAAACACTAAAATATGTGAGGCTTGATAAATTTGGGAAAATGGCACTCAAAGTGAACCTGCAACCTCCTCTCAACTAGATAAGTGTATTGATGAATTCAGGACATGATTGGAAAACTCACATTGGATGATTCTCAAGAGGAACTTAATGTTGCATTTGATTCAAAACCAACAATGTTAAAACAAGCTAAGAATCTTGACTTTTGGAAAAAATAAATGAAAGATGAGTATAATTCATTGTTGAAAAATGGGACTTGTAATTTGGTTGATCCACCGTATGGTTACAAATTGATTGGATGAAAATGGGTATATCATAACAAATACAAGGTAGATGACTTATTTGACAAGAATAAATCAAGTCTTCTCACTAAGGGATATTCTCAAAAAGAAGGAATTGAGTACAATGAAACCTTTGCATCTATACCAAAATGGACTACCATTCAGACCATATTGGCTCTAACATCTCAAAACGGATGGAAAGTTCACCAAATAGATGTCAATAATACATTTTTGAATGGATACCTAAAATAAACTATGTACATGATACAACCTAATATTTTTTAAGTAAAGGGATAGAAGCACAAGGTGTGCAAATTATAAAAATCACTATATGGTTTGAAACAATCCCCTCGAGAATGTTACAAAAAACTAGCTAAGCACCTCATGAACAAGAACTTTAAATGTTTTTAGTTTGAAGATGTAACTCTATTCATAAAAATAGTTGTATTTGTGGTGGTATATGTTGATTCTTTTCCCATCAATATAGACATATAATAGTTTAAAATATTCTCTAGAATGCCAGGATTCTAGAACATTTTATGGTTTGGAAAAAGAGTTAGTAGAGATAAAGATATGAGGAAAATAAAAAAAATGATGGGAAATATTTGAAGGGAAAATAATTTGGAATAGTAAATATAAATAGGGTGAAAAATAATTCATTTTGTATTTTTCCTATTTTGAGAAAAGAGAACTCTAATAGACTTAGTGAGAGACCAAAAAGCCAAGATGGTAAGGAGATGACATCTAAGATGGGGAGGTTGCATAACGGCCACAACGAGTGCAACATAGGTAAGCAACTGAAATTTTTTAATTTATTTGAATATCTTGATTTTAAATTGAGTGAATTATAGAAAATTTATTGGTAGGCAACATCTAGGCACCAAAATGAACCCTATGAAATTTTAGGGACACTAGGGGTCAAGTGGGTATTGGGTAGGAAGGAGTCAGACTAATAAACATTCAAGGCATTTATGGAAATTAGTCAAAAAGTCATCACTAGTGACAAACATAGTCAGCCAGGTAGACTTAGTCTATAGGGGATAAGAAAAATAATGGACTAACTTAGTAGTAGTTGTTTGACTTAGTTGGTTAAGGAAGGGGAATGACTTAGTACTAGTGGGTTGACTTAGTTCTTACTAAAGTGTCTTAGTACTGCAAGGTATGAATGGGGCCTACTTATTACTTGTAGGCCAAAGGATGGCTGACTTAGTACTATAAATTTTGATATAATATAAATTTTGATAGGGCCAATCTAGTATCCCTAACAAATTATAAGGCTGATTTAGTTTGTAATAGGATAATTTGGTATAAAATGAATAAACTAAATCAAACCAACTAAGTTTTGAGAAATTTGTAAGAATGTATTTTGATTGTGAATGACATGGAAATCTAATACATATTTCATTATTTGATATTTTTAAGAGGCATTGGAGATATTGGTGATTGACTGATGCATCATGGTTACCATATTTTCTAGAGTGCTTGATAGATGTGGACAAAGCAAGACTAGTTGCATTGGCTTTAGGAGGTATCATGGAGATGAGATGCATCCCATTGAGTGTTAATTTCATTTTCATGTTTATCAAATCATGAGAATGGTTGACCAACACATTTCTATGGGTGGTGGATGGGGATAACATATAGGTAGGTATCACACTGGAGGACATTCATGCATTGCTTGGACTACCTATAAGAGGGACATCGGTGATCCCAAAGACACCAGATGATTTGGAGGAGAGATGAGTATTAGCTAGGTGGACAACATGCTCAGATAGGATCTACTTTGGGTTGAGGGTGAGCTTATTTGATGTGTATATTACATATATTTTGGATATTCATAAGGCTAATATTGGACTTATGATAGCATGAGTGATGTGTCACAAGTTAGACAGTAAGGTATCACTATATATGATAGCCTTGTGCTAATCCATTTTGGATCAGGGGTGCTATATGATTTGGGGTCTATCATCTAGGTCCAACTCATGCATGATATGTTATCTATAGGTTATAATACCATGGGAATAGTGATGTTTCTTAACATATAGATATGTGAGAGGTTCTTGATATATCAGCTAGCTAGGTTACCCCATGTGGTGGATGATATGTTACCTCAGATTACTAGATGGAGACAAGACCAGATAGCATGGGTCATTCCCCATGTGTGAGCACTATAAATATTCACATGAGGGGGAGATCATGTGGCATCCCTACACACATATTACTATTGTGTGGCCAAGTTGGGTGACTATGGCACTAGGGTTGGCTTGAGTGCAGATCATGAGCCACTATACTTGGTGGGTAGAGCTACATTTAGTGGCATAATTTTTAGTGTAATTTGGACTCCCATACCTATTATATCCTCTAGTAGTGGATAATTTTTATTTATGACATTATAGAGAGTTGAGGAGTAAAGGAGAAAGAGGAACACTAGATAAGAGACTAATGATTAGGCTATGGAATTTAAGACCATGTACTAGTCAAGCATGACAAATGATAGTCAGAGGAGGAGAGGGTATAGATGTGGATACAAGGGTGTAGAAGGTACCATAATACGCACTAAAATAGGAAGAATACTAACCACCTTGAACACACCACTAACATATATACCATCAATAAGATCAAGTATAGATGAGGGTTGTCATACAGGATGATATGACAATTGGCTCAGGGTAGAGCTAGTTGATAGAGGCACCTCTACGGAGAGGTTGGTAGCATGTATGGGTGGTGATTCCTGGCTTTGTCTTAATAGGTAGGTGACCCATGGATGAGGTGCTTAGGGGATAGGTTGATGGAGAGACTGTGCTTAGTAGATGAGAAAATGGGGACATGGTGGTTGGTAACGCTGGGATTGGTAATAAATGTTGTAATTTTTAGTGTTTGAGATAAAATACTAGTTGTATGTGAGTTAGGAAGATAGATATATTTTGAGATGTATATATGATATAATATCTATTTGGGCATTGTTTTTTACATACCCTACAATAGAGGAGGTCAGATGGAGATCCTTAGTCATGGCAATGCACCATGACATTTTAGATGGGGTGTTGGTACCATACAACCCCACCATGCTAGATGATCTTGTGATACCATCTACCCTATCTTAGGGAAGCTATTTTAGACTGGTAGGGGAGGTTACAAAGTATCTATATACACATGGGGATGGTTTTCAACCATTAGTAGGTGTGGGATTAGGAGAGGCACAGGCTTGGTATTCCCTAGCTCAAGAGAGAGATACAGACATTGATACCACAATCCAGTTAGGATAAGTATAGTCCCAAGTGGCCAATCTATAGGGGCAAGTAGTAGGGTTGAGATCTTAGATGGTCTCATTACAATGTGTTGTGTATAGGGAATAATTCGAGGCATCTATGGGTAGCATAGATATGCCATAAGATAGGTATGATGGAGCCCAACCATAGAGCTAGAACTATGTATTTTTGTATTTTATACCATTGTATAAAACACATAATATATAAATATATATTGTTTTGATAGTTGGATGTTGGTCTCATGAGTTATATTTTGGTTGTGGTTGTTGATGTATAGGTATATTTATTTCTATCACATGTATTTTAATTTTGTTGTATAGGTTATGTGAAATATATGAGGATTTTTTTCTTTTCCATTATTATGTGATACACATACATGGTTAAAAAGAAATAGGAAAAAAAGACTTGGAAAAGTATAATTAATCAAAAATAAGTGCACTACACACTATATCATGATGGGAGATATGTAAAAATAAAATGTGACTAAGTATAATAAACCAAAAAGTGGTAAACAAGAGGACAAAATGCTTTTAAGAAAAATATTGTCACCAAATTAAAACAAGTAAAATCACACTATATCACATTAAGAAGTATGAAAATAATGTAATAAAATGGAAAACACATGAAAGATAAATGGTAGAAAAAAAACAATTAAGTTAATCAATCACACTACATCATGTTGGGAAGTATAAAAGAGAAACAAAATTTAGAAAAAATGGAATTAAATTGATCACACTAATTCAAGCTAGGAAGTATGAAAAACTTAAGAAAAATGGTTGTATTCTTACATGCAATCAGAAAATAAGAAGATAAAAGTGAAATATTAATTCAACAATCATAAAAAAAATTAAATCAATATGTAAATCATGTTAATGATGTGTAACTCATAATCAATCACAACTTATCTCAAATTTGACACATGTAATTTCATTGTGACTTAGGTATTGGAATTGTTTTAATGAGGAAGGCTAGGTCCTATCCATGGTCTTACACTGCAACTTAAAAATGGAACACCAATGAGGTGGAAACAATAGGAAAAATATGTTAAATGGGGATGTTTGAAATGGTAATGTGAAAAGTTGGTAATTTGTAAGTAAAGCCTGGTCTGATCCAAGGTCTTATACTAGAACTCACTAATTGGATCCCTAGGGGGAGTGATCAATGAACAAAACAATGTTTCTTAAGGGGAAATGTTAGGATTTTAGGGAATGAAAGAAATAATGTAAGAATAAAACATAAGCATCTTATGAGAATACCTTAGGAAATATGAGGCACAATAAGGACATAGAAAGACACTAAGTGACTAGTGACCATTAATATACAAAGGATACATGTTCACTAAAGGCACAAAGCAATGTAGGAAAATAAGTGAGGTACTAAGATCAACTCATGTTTTTTGTTTTAAATAATAAAATTAAAATAGCCTACTTTTCCACAACATGTTCCCATTCTTTAGGATCTCTTATAGATTCATCACTCTACTATGAAGATTGGGTACTTGAATGAAAAAATAGGTATCACTAAAATATTTTTTTATTTTCCTTTCCCAATCTACTAGCCTAATGTGCCTTAATGGACGTTGAATCTATTATGATGAAAAATGTGGATTTTGAGATTTGATTAAAAAAATGAGATGTGCTTAGAATCACATATTTTAGTGTGATTTGACTTTGGAAAAATTTGAATATTGCCTTTTAGATCATTGCCTTTTGTTAAATGATTTAGATTTTGAAATTTTATGTCTTTTAAGATTCCTCCTCCATACTGACTTGGAATGACCAATCATGAGAGATAAATTGATACACACAAATGAGATTTAGGCTTTGGCTAAAGGAATCTAAGTATCCAAATACATGACATAATAAAACACTTGGGATTACCTAGGAACCAACATGTTATCTCAAGTCTCAACCATGTGTATGCTTAGTTTATGAAATTAAATAAGGGAAATACATGTAGATCCAAGGTGTACCAATAAAATTAGATTAGAATGAGATGAATTATTTTCTAGCTAATCACATGGTAAATGAGGAATAACTAATGGGAGAAATGTTTGTATAACCAAGTCATAATAACAATTATCCATGTTGATAGAGATAAGATAGAAAATAATCATGAAATAGAAAAAGATAGACATAAAAAAAGAACACATAGAGAAAAAGTATGTAATCATGAAAGATAATCCATAAGAGAGCATACGGAATAAAATGACATCATAATCAACATGTAGTGTGAAATATAAGTCATCATGTAAGATAAACAAGAAGTTAACACAATATCAAATGATATAAAATAGATAAATGTAAAATTAGATAACATGCCCAATACAAATGAAGAAAGAAATGAAATAACACCATTCTTTTGTTCATAAATATTGGTAGATTTGTCCACACACATTATCCATAAAATCTTATAATTCTCTATGAAGCTGAACTCAAATTGTGGCCAGAGTCTCATTGATTTTCAAAGAAATTTGTGAAAATAATTTTCTTTGAATCTCCTCCACATAAAATATAGGAATGCCTGAAAGATCATGTTGATGAGGGATATCATGTAGGGGATGCTCAATAGAAGAAATGGGAATGGACTCAGTGGGATATGAAGGGGTCATTGGTGGAAAATGTGAAGGAGTCACTAGTGGAGAAGGAGCCATAGGTGAAGGAAGATCCATGGGTGAGTGAATAATGGGTGGAAAAACTATAGGTGGAGAAGGGACCACAAGTGAAGGGGCAATGGGGGAAGAAGGGAGAGCCTTCTTAAGAGGGTGACTTGTGGGAGGAAGGGTAATAGGCATAATAATGGTCATGAGATGATCCTTGAGATGGTGTTGAGATATGCGACAACAATCAATATGATGAGTACCATATTGGTTCTATAGACAATATACCTCTCCATATTTGGGAAAATATTTAGGTAATACTTTTGGGGGAAGTATACTCTTGCTTGTGGGCTGAGGAGTAATGGGATGCAAGGTTTCTATATATTTTCATAGCTTACAAAAATGCATGAAGGAATGATTATTTGTGCCATGAAAGTAATATATATGATTGTTAGTAGACTTTGTGGGTGTACTAACAAAAGGAGTGGAAATAGAAGTTGAGGAAGGCTAGTTTAATGAATAGTTTCTAGTCCAATAACTAGAAACTGTATGAGTATCATAATATGGCTGATTGGCCCATTTTGTGGGTAAAAGATAAATCTATGGTAAAGGGAACAGACCATCACCAAGGGAAGGTGGGATTGATAGAGAGATTGGGTGAATATTGACTAAAGTAGCAATAGGATTAGAAATAGGAAGAGACTCAGCTAGAGATGGAGTGTGAATAACATCTTAGCTGGGCTTAGCTAAAGGAAGTGTGGGATGCATGGAAGGCTAAAGGATAGTCACAAGCATCTCAAAGATTAGTTAAATAGAGGGATCTTGATATCTAACAAAGTGATAGGGACCAGTCATAACATGATTCATAATCATACTCCTATGAGGCTCTTTAGAAACTAGAGGTGTGTGCACCATCTCTACCCTATGAACAAGATTAAAAAATCCTAAAATTAGGAATTATATGGGATGGAATGTGATAATATGTATGGAAATACTAGAGCATAGAGTAATGATAATGAATAATTTTAGCATCTCAATACTAAACAAGACCTCCTAAAAATGGGTCATCTAAGGTATATCCATTATCATATTTAGGTGTATGAAGATCAATGACATAGGTAGGGATGACCTTATCATCCAATGTGGTGTGATGAATGGAGTATCAATTCTTAGTTAAGATAATGGGTATATCATCATTGTATTTGATGGGAACATGGATTAAGAGAAGGTGGAAGCTAAGAAATGAGATGAGGCAAGAGATCTAAGGTTTTGATCTTGAGATTGATCCCATTGGGTTCATTGTCATCTAAATCTAAGAAGTTAGGTGGTATATTCCTGATGAGTTTGAGGTAACCATTGTAACCTCGATTGGACTTCATAGGAAAGTTAAACCATTGAGATTCACAAAATAGAATGCTCAGCAAGGGTTCAAGATTTGGATTCTTGAATACACCATGATCTTGGAATTATTCAAAATTATAAGGGTTAGTGTTACGTTGAATCCTATAGATTACTCCATTATGAGGAAATTTGACACATTGGCAGGTAGAAGAGGAAACTACTCTCATGTGATGAGTCCATGTCCTCCTAATAAAAATGTTATAGGATAGAGGAAAGTTGAAGGTTATTACCCTCACTTAAACAATGATAGGTTGAACAATGATAGGAGCCACACACAACCTAAATGAGGTATTTTCCTTCAATCATAGCCTTGACATGTGTTACATGTGGACTTAAGATTACATTCAGAATATCCAAGGGTTTTAATAAAATTGAGAGAGGAAACACGAGTACCATAACCCTCATCAATCAAGTCACACTTGACTTGGATATCACCAATTTAGAACTGATAAAAAGGGTAGGGTCATCTACACAAAGTATAATCTCATCATAGATCATAAAATTAATGGGGAATTTGAGGGAAAGATAAGTGTCCATTATTTCACCAAAATGTATGGACATTTCTTTGCACTGTTGTAAAATGCTATCTTCTAATCTAGATAAAGTGGCTTCGCATCCTACTAGGGGAGGATGAGAGATGTTTATTTCAAATAGGAGATGCATAAGATGATTATGATGATGTAGATAAGTCCACATAAGTTCAAAAAATGGGATTTGAGATGGATATTAGTAAGTTCTATGATAGGATCCCACTCATATCCCACTTATCATAACCCATAAGAGGAGTGTTGGAAAGAGGTTCATAATATTGAAGGAAGTCCTTGGAAGGAGGAGCTGAAGTGCATGTGAATTTATATTGATAGGATGTGATAATTTTATTTGAAGGACAATTTTTTTGATTGTCTTGAGAGGATGGGGTAGTTGATGTAAGTTTGGTTTGAGATAAATTTTAAGAAGCATTAATAGAAGTTTGAGTACCATTAGTGATGGGTAAAGGGGTTAGAGGAGTGGTATAAATGGTATGAAAAGTGTTATCCAATAGAGGTTTTGGAATTGGCTAGTCAAAAGATATAAGGTCTTCTTGCCCCAACTCTATTAAGTGAGTTAGGGAAGAGTCTTGGCTAACACAAAAAGTGTGAGATGATTAAGGAATGTGGATGGCATGAGAATCAATGAAGGCAACTACCCTTCTCATATTAGTCATATTGACCACATTCTCTTTAGGATTTGGTTCTATAGGACTACCAACATTATTATTAGAAAGAGTAGGTTTATCAATGTTATCTTGGTGATTTAGAAGAGGATACTTGTATATGGCCAAATGAGCATTATCCTAGTTTAAAGCTTGAGATTTAGTTTTTGTTTCATGGGATTTAAAATAAATGTCATATGCTTGTTTATGTTTATGAATGATATAATCATGGTCAAAATTGGGACCAAGGAGAAAATCCATAGCCAAATTATGTAATTGTATACAAATTTCATGAGAATGACCCCAACTAGCATGAAACCAAAAAAAATTATTGGGATCATACAAGGATTTCATGGGATGAGTGGGATTAATCTATCATGGAAGAGACCTTGGTAGATGATTTTGTAACTCTGCTAAGGATACATTTTAATGAACATTGATTTTACTTGTTGAAGAGAAATGATGATTAGGGATGTGGTTGCGAGGGGAAGCTTGTTTCAGAGCCTGGTTGGGAACAACACCTTGAATAGTATGAATGTTATCATAAAAAATAGTGACACCATCATTAGTATTATTATGATTTTTATTTTTGATTAACATGAAAGTACCTATTAGCACCAGGTGGGAGGAATAATAATTTAGAATTTACATTGTGGAATAAATCATTTGCCAAAATAGAATAATATATTATATTGGATTATCTTTTTACAAAGAAGGTAAAAGCTTATATAAAGATTTTATAGGTGGTTCCACTATGAGACTCAGTTAACTATCCCATGAACCAACTAACATTAAATTAAACTAACAAAACATAAAGCTAAATAATACTTCAGATCATTTGACCCAACAAACTCCCCTTGATCTAAAGAGGTATAGTATATGAAATAATTGGATCAATGACTCTAAAGTCATAAAAGAAACTCTATTTCAACTATAACTAGTGCATTGTACCTATACCACTAATCAAAAACTATGTTTCTCCATAAAGAAGCCCACCCTAATGAGTTGTGCTAAAAAATGGCTAAAGAATAGGATTAAAGTATGCTCATCCCCAGTGATCTTCATATTGTATTATAGTAGAACACAATCTGGCATGTCCAACTACATCAACCCACATAAGGTCCCACATAGGAGTGATTACAAGATTAACTTTCACCCTTAGAGAGGGTTATTCAAGCTTTCTCCAACTAAGATATAATATTGGGATAACCCTAGGCTATGGGTAACCTATGTTGGGGTTGAACCTCCAGAGAAGGCCAGCTTCCTATTGATGCTCAAATAAAAATAATGCTAAACTAATGCTTCATATGGAAAATGGTTAGAAATATGGTTAAAGGCTCCTAAAAAATCTAAAATGTTGATACAAAATAGTTAAATGGACACTCACATAATATTGAACACACACTAGATCAACAAAAGATAACTATGGCTTACTCAATCTCACAATCTCACTAGTTGCATTAATATTTCATAGAAGATGTTCCAATTTGAAAACTAATATAAACCTACAAGTTAGTTTGAAAATACATTTAAAGTGGCAATCAAAAGGACAACAAACTAGTAAGAATCTCCTTCACAAATTCACCATACACAAGCTACTAAGCACTGATTAAAGACAAGATATAGGTAAAGAATTGCTCCTATTACTTCAAAAGTTAGTTCTTATAATATTTTGACAGGGTTTAACCATATCAAATGAGCACACTTTTGGAAGAGTCTTGATGAGTATCCTTTTCTTAGAAAATAAAATGCTAAATTCTAAAAGTTGAGAACCCCCTTAATGGGAATGAGACCAGGATATATATAAGAAGAGAGATAAAAAAAAAGGATGTGTGAGCACGCCATCAAAAAAAGAACACTTTATCTTAGGTCATTAATTGAACCTAAGCTACCACCTTTTTGATTAATTAGAACACTTCTCAGGGCTTATTGAGTGAGAAAGTCCCCAAAGGTTATGATGATGAATTGAATGCTTCTATCTCCAATTCCCAACACTAGACCTTTTTTTTGACCCTTCATACCATCTCTTGCTTGAAGATAACACCTCATGCTCATGGATTTGACCAAATCATGGCTTTGTGATTTTTAGGTGACTGCTTGTTAAGACATTGGCCATGCTAAATAATGAAGACCCTATTAATCATATCTCTACTTTATCTTCATTTTTGGATCATAGGTCTATCTATAGGTGGAAAACTAATCCAAGATTATTGTGTTTCCTATAGTTTCCATATTAGTATAGACCTATAGACCACATATCCTTTTTCTTGATCTAAATAGGTCTAAATAGACCCAATTTATCTCTTATAAGTTCATTATATATGGGTAATTCTTTAGAAATGGCAAACCAGTCATAAGAATGAACCCTAAAAGTCATAAAAGGTCAAACTAGATATCAATATTTAGCTCTAATGGTAGTCCCTTATATTCCTTATATTTGATTGCATCACTTAGACCACTCCATGGTATTTTAATGAGATCTAATGGCATCAAAAATACCCTATAAAACCTTAGCACCCATGGTCAAAAATATTCTCTCAAGCTTTGTTGAGAATTATAGACTCACCTTGTTTTAATTAGTTATCAAAATCTGACTCAACTCATTCACACATTGAATCAACTCACTCCATCGATTTTAAACTATATGAATGCTCATAGATCATTGATCTTATGCTAGTTGAATGCATCATTGATACTCATCATGCATATATTCACCTTTGAGATTCGTTGACCCTTTGAGTTCCACTTATCATTAGATCTGAATGTATGATGCAACATGGACCATTAAATCAATTGAGACCCACTATTTGAAATCCAATTGATAGTTCATGATATTAAAATTAACGTTCTCACTCCCATAAAAAAAAATTCATGTGACCATCATTGATGGTTGCATGATCATCAAATTTAAGCTCAAATATATTTCCTTCACTCTATTTAAAAATTGACATCTATGTGAACATCTTATGCTTTTTAACCAACTTTGAAGGCTTGGATCATTAATCATAAGAATCATGGAGGCACTAAATTTTTAGGAGATGTTCTTGAGGCCGAAAATAACAAACCCATTTTCTATAATAGTCATAGGAGCTTTCTAGGTGAAGAAATTTTAATATAAAATTTGCTTGGTTTAAATGCTTTTACATGATGTCCTGGCAATGGTCGAGCTCAAATGGCTAAGTATGGAAAACTTAGCAAAATCTGATTAAAGAGAAAACTTTGAATATACATAACTTATACCATGCTTTGGTGGAAGATCTCAAACTTAGTGCATAATAACTAGGGACCAAGATGAATAAAACCATGTGACCATTTTCCCTTATAACTACTACACGTGTGAGATATAGCTTTGTGAAGATGCTCACTTGGATCTAATAAAACCTCTTGAAAATGGCTAATTATGGAAAAACATGTCAAATTTATTGAGATCCCAACTTTTTATGTGTATCTTCCTTTGTACTTCATTGGACTTAAAACTTAGTGCATATATTCTAAGCTCAAAACTGGATAGACTCATTTGATCAATTCCTCTAGAATCTTCCACATGTTTGAGATGTAGCATCTTAAATCCCTCCACTTAGATTTATTTGAGCTCCTTTCAAATTTTCTAAGTATGGGAAAACATTTAGAATGTGACTGAGGAGCCAACTTTAGACTTTCATATCTTTTGATTCACTTTAGTAGGTGATCTAGAACTTGGTGCATATGATCTAGGAACAAATGTGAACAAACCCATATGACCAATTCTCTTTGACTAATCAACATGTGGAAATGGTGATTTCATCAAGTTGCCTACTTACTATTTTTGTTACTAGGCCCAAGTTTCTCAATAAACATAATGAAGAACCAAATGGATCCCATGCACTTCTATGCCATTCCAAGAATTCTTGGCATCCCATGAGGGCTATGAAAACATGGTCTTGTCCTTAGTAAATGTAAATTTACACTTTAAGTGAACCCAACATGTCTTAAAAGCCTTGTGAGAAAATTGAGATCCTGGACTCCTTCCATTTGGAACCTCATCTTTGGGCTTTGTGTATTGGACCAAATGTCCTAAATAAGTTGACCTTCAAGGAAATTGTCAAGGGATAATTTTACTAGAAGAATTTTGGCCTAAGAATTTCCCTTTGGCCCTTAAAAATTCCCTTTAGAGATTTTGCATTGGTCTATTTTCTTGAAAAAGGTACCCTTTAGAAATTCTACTTTGGACCTTTTCATGAACAAAAAGTACCTATTGATGGCTTAAAATTTGTGCTTGATTCTAATCAACAACAATGGGAAGTTTCAAGCTGTGGGATATTATAGCTTGAAAAAACCTCCAGATTTTAGAGAAGTTGGTCTCTTCTTTTGTATCAAGTGTTAGGGGAAAAGGGATAGGAAATTAAATAGAAATGCAAATGCAAGAAATGAAACCTAACTATGGCGATGTGCCTGAGAGTAATCCTAATCCTAACCTGAGCATAGTGAGACTATATGTAGGATTCATTCACATTTAAGAGAAAACAAGTGCATGATCAGTGTAAAAGATTGAAACAATAGAAATAGAGGCTCACAATAGAGACTTCTTTTGCTGAGATACACAAAATGTCAACAAAGGCATAGGGTAAAAGAATTTTTTGATCACATAAGAGGCATAGCAACACGTATAGTTATGTAAACCTTCCAACTCAAGAAAATGAGATAAAAGCAAATGACATTCCTAATCACAACTCCAAAAAATCTACAGTATAGACTAATTTTGCAAATGACACAGATAATATCAACAAAGGCATAGAGTTCAATCTTCTTAATTCATTCAACCACATAAAAGGCACAGAAACATGCACAGTTACATCAACTTTACAACTCAAGAAAATGAAACAAAAGCAAATGATACTACTTAGTAAAAAACTCTAGCAAGTCTAAAACTATAGAAAAGTCTCACCTCTTACAATAATCCTGACCCCTCTTTATAGCCTCAGATTTTATAGATAAAATAGCATGGTGGTGCATTCAATGCCTTGGATGCATCCTAGTCTTATTAGGAAGGGCCATGCTAGGGCAAGGCAGCTACCCTGTCTGCGACATGGTGATTCCTGTCTAGTACCTCCTTCTGTGCTTGAATTTCCTCATTCCATCACCTACTTAGTTGTTCAACAGTCTATTCTACCTCCACTTATAGGGGACAAATAGATGGCCCTTTTAATGTTTCTAGGCTCCACAAATCTACCCAGTGAACTATTCCAGCTACCAAAAATAACTCCTACCGAGTTTCCCTCCATCTTGCTTTGCGGCAACAGATACATGGAACACTCTGTTCTATTGAAATGGAAGAGTACACTTAGTCAATTTCTAGAAATTATCCTTATTTCTTAGAAGGCACTAGAGAATGACACTTGGTGCTTTCCACCTCTTCGATACTTAATAGTTTTAACAAAATAAAATTCACCACGTTCCTTGCTTGAGCAACTTTTTAAAAAGGGGATGGATGCACGTGGCAGTCTCTGCATGTTGACACTTGGCACTTTCTGCCTCTTTGATATAACACTCAAGACCTACCACAATATTTATTTGGTAATGAAGCTTGAAGATGATCTCTTAGAAGTTGACACGTGTGGCCTCCGCTATTCTTGAGAAGATACATGGCATCTTCTGCTTCTCCTACTAGGGGTATGTGGTATCTTCCACTTTTCCTAGGAATAGAGTAGGAAGGGGATCAAAGACTGACACTTGGTGACCTCCACTACACTTCAACACTTAAATAAAATGAAAAAATGCTTCTCTACCTTCTAAAAAGGTACTAGCCCCTTTGGATTGTGGGACACGCCCTTGAACTGCCTGATGAACCAAAATGGTTCAATGGTTTAACAATTCAACACTGCATGCCATTTACACTTTAGCTGAGGCATTGAACCAAAAACATTGAACCATTGCATTGAACCTAAGTGTTAAACCGACTGTCTCTTAGAAGTTGACACATGGTGACTTCTGCTTTTCTCTGAAAAATAGTCCAGGGCCTTCCACAACTACCACTTGGTGCTTTCTGCCTAGTTCTACTACTTAGCTTATTGAAACCCTTTTGCCAAAAACATAGATGAAATGCAAGTGCCGATATGAGATGTGGATGCTAACACGTGGTGCATTATACTGAGTTGCTATTGGATATGTGGCACATTCTGTAGCCCCTCTAAAAGTTATGGAAAGTGTCTCAGACAATGCCAGTTGGCTGGCTCTGTGTTTTAGAAAGCGACACTTGGTAGCTTCTGCTCGATTCCAACACTTAGGAAAAAATAAATGAAATAAACAAAAATGGGGAAAAGAGAACCTGCGCTCGGACTACACCACTTGGTAGCCTCCACTGCACTTTGACACTTAGATGGGAAAGAAACCCGTGCTCTACTCCAAAACTCTGCCGCCACGACCAAGGTATGCGGGAACCAAAACCACAATGCTCAACTGAAAATTAAAATGCAACGTAGAGTAAAAATTTACTCTACAGTACCCTTTAAAAAAGTGTTTAGGACACTTTCTGAGAGAAATATCCTTCAAGATTTTTGTTTCAAGAAAAATGTCTAAAATAGTTCCTAACACTTAGCCCAAAATAATTGAAACCAATCTCACAAAATAAATAACACTTAGCCAAATAAAAGGTCAAAAAGAAATGAACTTAGCGAAAAGGAAAGCCCAAAATATTTCCTAAGTAAGGAATTACCCGAAAAGGTTTGACACTTAAATTTTCTTCTTAGGTTCATCTGTGATTATGCTTAAACTGTAGCTTGATCTTTAAAGGCTTGAACATTATGAAAATCTATTCAGATACCTACTCTTTGCAACTGTAGACCTAGCATAAATGTTAGTAAGATAAACCTTTAAGAAATCTCAAAGTTTTTCAAAAGATTTGAACTTTGTAAGATCCATTTAGTCCATTAATTCATACACAAATCTTGTCTAGGCCTTGTTTCATTCTTTATCCTCAAGAAACTACACTACACTCATGCAAGTTTGGTATGTGGGCCAAAAAATGGCCAACATCTTTGGCGACTCATAGGGAAACATGCCTATAATGCTTTGAAAGCCCATACCATTTGCCTTATTTAGTCCATTGGGCATGGAGTTTCTTCTTTTGTAAATGAGTTGAACCTCTTTTGAAGCAACAAGGATCAAAATAAACAAAACAAAAAAAAATCCCAAGGCACTTTGTAAAAGGAAACAATATAACATAAAATAAACATGCATAAGGCACTTAGAGGAAATCATAAAGCTATTCTAACATGCACAATATATTATAACGGATGTAATGCTATTCAATAATAGGGATTTAAATTAATGCCATTAAATAGGATGGGTAATACCTCTCCATTCAGTTGAGTAAGCTAAAAATCATTGTGTTCCTTGTATCTATGGATCAAATAAAGACCACTCCATAAGTTGTCAAAATTGGTATGGTTCCTTGGTTTGGCCTTATTTGAGTCCCAGTTGAGGACTTGGTCCCATTCCTTAAAGATATTTATTGTATATCTTTTTTCAAAGGCCCTTTTGACTTCATCTTGATGTGGTTATAAAATTTTCATAGCAAGGTCCCTAGTTTCCTCTAGCTCCATGAGTTCCATCATCCTCACATTCATGGGCTTGTCTTCCATCAACTCAATCTAATGGGATAATTTCAATGCAGATAGCTCAAGGGAGATAGGAAATTTGGATTCCTTTCCATACACAAGAACATATGGAAAATTAACAATAGTATTTTTAGGAGTCACCCTATCATCCCACAAGGTTATCTTTAGCTTGGTGTGCCATGTTTTCTAATTTTCTTCCATGATCCTTTTGATGATCCTTAATAAAATATTATTTGTTGACTCTACTAGTCTATTTCCTTGAGGATAGTAGTTGGAATATGTGATGAGGTCAATTCTTAGTTTGATATCCCACTCACTCATATTCATACCAAGGAATGCCAATCCATTATCATAAATTATGGTGCTTAGGACACTAAACCTGGTTACAAGGTTGTCATAAAAATCTAAGACTACACTTTCACCAGCCTACAAAGCAATGGATTCCACCCACTTGGTGATATATTAAGTTATAGTAAGCACCTATTTATTCCCTAAACTTTATGGTAGATTGAGCATCCCTATGAATTCTAACCCCCATTGTATCAAGGGTTGTTCCACCTGAATATGATTGAGTGGAAGGGCTACTAGTTTTTGCTTTCATGTAAAGAGGGCACACTTTTGGCATTTTCTAATCCATGCATGAGCATAATTTAAAATATTGGGATAGTAATAACCTTCCCTCATTACCTTTTTTATTATGGTTTTAGGTTCAAAATGGCCTCCTACAGGTCCATCATGGAACTGCTCTAAGAGTTTGGTCACCTAGTCATCATCTATGCATTTAAGGAGTACCCTATTGAATTAATTTATTAAAATAACACCATAAAATAATGCATAAGGTATAGATTGAAGATTGAAATGACTTATTTTGGATGCATCCAAACCTTGGGGGAATTATTATATTATCAAGAAGTGATCCATATCTTGAAGCCAACTCTTTTGTAGTGGAGGTGTACTTACTTGTGAGTTGTCTTGGGTCACCAAATCAACTTCCTTGTCTCTTTGAAGGTCATTCATCATGTGTTCACACAAGACCTTTCCCCTAACCAACTTGGTGACCTTGATCTCTATTTTATATTGCATGACCTTTGTGATCCAACCTACTCACTTCTCATTCAAATCCTTATTAAAGAGGAAATCCCTAACTCTAGGATGAGACACCATAAGATGGATCCTGTTGTTGGAGAGCATGGGCCTAAGATTCTTGAGGATTATCAAGGTTGAAATAAATTGATTATAAATGAAAGTGTACCTCACCTCATATCCTTATAGCCCTTGACTAATAATTGCAATTGGTTACTCCATTTCTTTACCATTCTTTTACATCAACATAGCTAATATGTTGTCAATGTTAACAAAGGTGTAAAAGATGAAGTCCTAAGAGAAGTTAGGATTCAAGA
The DNA here is from genome assembly GCA_037957365.1 of Torreya grandis. Lineage (NCBI taxonomy): Eukaryota > Viridiplantae > Streptophyta > Pinopsida > Cupressales > Taxaceae > Torreya > Torreya grandis. The sequence goes on along the minus strand of JARHVA010005122.1, from coordinate 908,535 downwards.
GTGAGGGTGATTGGGAAATGGCCTACTTTATGGCTTTAAAAGCTACCTTTCCTTCATCTATTAATTAAATACTTGGCTTTTCTTCAGCATGGTGGTGATAAGCTTGACCAAGTTTGTAAAACTAGGTATGAACCTTCTCACAAGGTTGATCTTCCCAAGGAAGCTCTAGATCCCCTTTATTTTCTTTGGCAAGGATAAGATATCACTTACTCTATAAAATTCAATGGATAATCCATATTTTGAAATAATATGACCTAATAGCTTCATTTGATGCATAGAAAACACACAATTTTTTGGATTTAAAGAGATCCCATACTCTCTACATCTCTAGAATTTCAGCCTCATATGGTCCATGTACTCACTATCATTCTTGGAGAAGATTTTAATGTCATCCAAATAGACCAACACCATTTGATTTATTAGTACTTATAAGGCCATGCCCATCACTCTCTAAAAGGTTACCCTAGTATTAGACAATTCAAAAGGAATATTTTGATAAATAAATGTCCCCCACTTGGTGGTTAAGGAATTCTTATATTGGTGTTCTTCTCTCACTATTACTTGGTTATAAATTGAATATCCATCTACGAGAGATAATCATTTTTAACTAAAAACTACTTTCAAGAGTTGCTCCATGGATGGTAGAGGGTAATGATCCTTTATAAAAACCCTATTAAGAGCCCTAAAGTCCACACATAGTCTGATCTCCCCATTCTTCTTTCTAATAGGTACCATATTAGCTACCCATGAGGAGTGCTTGATTGGTAAGATGATCCTTTATTCAATAATCTTGGTCAACTCTTTTCCCATGAGCTCTTCAATCTTGGGATTTATTGGCCTTTGCTTTTGCCTAACAAGCTTGGCATTAGCCTCTAGCTATATTATGTGTTGGGCCAGATTAGGATCAAAACCTTTTAGGTCACTATATTTCTAAGGAAATATGTCTACATATTCCTTATAAAGTTCTATGAAAACATGTCTTTCAGCTTTAGTGCTTACCTTTCCAAGCTTGAGGAGATTGTATTCAAAGATAAAAACTCTCTCATAGTTATCTTCATTAGTTAACATCACTACTTTATCCTTCCTCATATGGTCCCCTTCATGAAAGAGGCCTTCTAGGGTGACTATCCCTTTAGTAATATTATTAGAACTTAATTGAAAAATCTACTTCCCATACTGATACTGTAATTTTTCATGGTTGAGGGAGGATAATTTTGCTTCTTACTACAAGAAACATGCAATTTGTTTATCATTTTCAAAGACTTTCCAATGTGATTCATTAACAATCACTAATGGTGTTATTACCACTTTGACATGTAGTTGAACCTTGGTCCTTTTCAATTCATTAGGGATGTCAAACTGAGCCCCCACAACTGCTAGTCTATCAACATGTTGATTTTGGCCTCTTGACACTGATTGGATGTTAAAGGCCTCAAAGTCCTTAATTAGGTCCCATACTATATGTTTATAGGATTTCATTAAGGGGTTTTTAGTGGAATTATAACCTCTAACTTGTTCTATAACCAATTCACTGTCCCATAAACTTGCAACTACTTGATCCTTCTCTTACTAGCCCATTGAAGGCCATGGATGAGATCCTCATATTCTACTACATTGTAAGAGTAGATAAATTAGATTATATATGAAGAGAAGTACTTATCATTTGAATGGGATATTAGCATGACACCCACCCCATGCTTACTCCTTGAAACATCAAATAACAACTTCCATAGACCATTAAGATCTTCTTGGGGCCTTATAAGGGATGGCATGGGTTGGTTTTATTCATGCAAATAGTAGACACCTAAGTCCCTTTCTTTAACACCCTATAAGGGGTCTAATAATTGGATATCATTCCATAGATCATATAGGAACATGTATAGTACCTCTTTTGGATGCATGTTCATCTCCTAACCTATTACAAATTCATCCTCATCAATGATGGTGCAATTGATGTTGACATTATTTATTCCATAGGGTTATATATGTAATTGTGTAATGGGATCAACTTTGATTTACAATTTGGACCCATACCTTATCCTAAATTCCATATAGGACTAATCTACTACAAGATATCCCCCTATCTTTGCTATGAACTCCCTGGATAAGCATAGTGCAAAGTGAGGAGGCACATCCAACATCAGTACATCTTGAGCCACCTAGATACTAGGACAAGCTTGTAGGGTCATATTGAGTTCTCTAATTATACCAAATGGTTTGAGAGAAGAAACATCAAGTTAAAACACTCCTTTTGACTGAGGTTCATATTTTACGCCAAGTTGATTAACTATGGACTTTGTCATTATCGAGGTACTAGCCCCACTATCCACTATGAAATTGTGCACTAAAGAGTTGCCAATGATAACTAAAACATATAAAGGAGGATTTTTTATTACTTTATATATTTCCCTTCATTTGGGCCTTTGGTTGCATTGGTAAGAAATTCATTTACCTTACTTGGTGGCTTGTCTGCAACATTGATATTTGACAATCCTTCCTGAAGGATATCTACCTATCTAGGCATGGATAACATATCCCACATGGGCACACTCACATTTGAACTTTTAATTTGTTCAACAATGTTGATGGGTGAACCACCAATCTTTGCTTGTGCTTTGGGAGCCACCACTATTGTTTGTTAAACTTGTGAGCCTTAGGGCACAAAAATATTTCCTTAGCTCTAATTTTTTGGAGGTACTAGAACCTTTGGAGTGATATAAGGTTCTCTTGTATTTTTCAATGAAATAGTAATGGTGGGAATATTTTTGAATATTTCCCAGTTACCATCCATGTTCCTTATTTTAAATCTTATGTTTACCACCACTAAAACATATGCCTTTCTAGAACTAGCGTGTTGGTTGGATGCATAACACTCTTCTTGTTCATAGTTCATCATTATATCATCTAGTTGATTTGGTGACTAATTAGACCCTTGACCTTGTGGAGGCTCCTATGGCTTGGTCATCATAGGTACCTCTACATTTTTGGCCATGAGGACTTAGTTATATCTAAAATTAGTAGCTTGTTGTCATTGATCATTGAAGGCCTAGTTAAGGTCAATTTTTGGGACCATATATTGACCAAAGAACTGATTCTAAGGTATGTTACCCTCTACTTCTTGAACCAAATTATTTTGAACTAGTAGCAAGGTGTTGGAAGAGCTAACAACATTAGGATTGTAGTTATGTTGCCTATTATAGCCATGATTCCCTTGTCCTTAGTTTTGACCATGGCCCTAGCTTTGGTAGTTCCCATTATATGGTGGCCTATTTTCTTGAAATTATTGATACTAAGGATAATATGAAATTTGATGAGGCCTATTAAAATCCTATTGCCTTTTGACATTTACTAGCTCATTCCCTAAGGATTGAAACATGATTTTGAGCTCTTGAAAATTCTTCTACTCTAGTGAATCACTAAATCCACTAGTGGAAGCTTTCTCTTTTTTTGGTGTAGGGATTACAACAATTTTTTGTGTAGGAGGAATGACATCCAATGGAGGGATAGAAATAGGAGGTGGTCTAATTTTAGGAAATAAGGACATTGGTGGTCTAGGTGTAATCTTACCATCTTGAACCAGATAATTTTTGGCTTTGATGGCCTCTTCATAAGCATCTAAAAGCATATTTCCTCCCATATATTGGATCATTATTCCTATATCACTATTTAAACCCTTTAGATAATATAGGAAGAAAAATTTAGGGGTTGGTATAACTATGACTAGGATTATGTCACAAGTTTTTTAGAACCTTGTGTTGAAGTCTTGCATGACTTCATGAGGAGCTCTCCTAATGGTAGTTAGTTACTCTGAAAGTGATAAATGGTCACTTTTATCCTCAAATATTTTACACAAGGCTTCCTTTAATTGGTCCCATGTTTGAATGGAGTTATCAACAAGGCTTCTATACCAATCTAGGGCCTTTACTTTGAAAGAAGAAGCTAACAACCTAATAGCTATATTATCCTTAATGACATTATGGATATTGCATAAGTTGGATATGTCCATGAGATGCTTAGAGGGTGTCATAGCTTGGTATCCAATGTAATAGGGATCACTTTTAAGGACTACAACTGGGATAGGATCATAGTGAGCAAGGGCTAGAGGGATTTGGCCATTAAAAGCTGAAAAATCTCTACAGACTATCATGGATATGCTAGGGTTTAATAAGGGTCTTCTTGTAGGGGTAGGTCTTTGAAATAACCTCAGAGTAAAAATTCCCTGATATAGATGTGTATTAATGAACCATAATATTTTTTTTGAATTTAAAATTAGTTCAACAAATTCAATAGGAATACCTCTTGAAGCTGACCTTGTTTTTACCTTTGGCATGATATGAGGCTATTATTCTATACCAAAGTATTGATTATTCCTTTTGGTGTCATTATATTTTGTTGTTTGGGAGCTTAACTACTATAACTTTGATTAGACCAACATCAACTTTGATCAATCTTCTTTTTAAAATAAGTGGGTCCCACTAGGCATGCTAAAAATTGTTATAGGCTTAATTTACAACCTTAGAGAGGGTTTTTGAGGCTCTCTTCAAATAAGCTATAATATTGGGACAACCCCAGGCTATGGGTAACCTATGTTGGGGTTGAACCTTTGGAGAAGGTTGGCTTCCTCTTGATACTCACCTAAAACTAATGCTTCACATGAAAAAGGGTTAAAAATATGGTTAAAGGATCCTAAGAAAACTAAAAGGGTGATATACCAAATTTAAATGGACACTCACATAAACTTGAACACACACTAGATCAACAAAAGATAACTATGGCTTACTTAATCCCAAAATCTCACTAGTTGCATAAATATTTCATAGAAGAAGTTCCAAGTTGAATTCTAATGTAGACCTGCAATGTTTTTCTAAAACACCTTTAAAGAGGCAAGTAGAAGGATATCAAACTAGGAAGAATATACTTCATAAATTCACCTTACAAAAGCATACTAAGCACTAATTAAAGACAAGAGATAGGCAAAAAAATGATCCTATTACTTCAAAAGGCAGTTATTACAATATTTTGATAGGGTTTAACCATATCAAAGGAACACACTTTTTTAAGAGTCTCTATGAGTATCCTTGTTTTATAAAATAAAATTATAAATTCTAAAACTTTAGAACCCACTCAATGGGAATAAGACCAGGATATATAGAAGAAGAGAGATAAAATAAAGGAAGTGTGAGCACACCATAAAAAAAAAAGAACATTTTATCCTAGGTCATTAATTAAACCTAAGCTACCACCTTTTTGATCAATCAGAACACTACCTATGGCTTATTTAGTTGAGAAATTTCCCAAAGGTTCTAAGGATGCATTGAATGCTCCTAGCTGTATTTCCCAACACTAGACCTTTTCTTTGACCCTTCACACCATCTCTTGCTTGAAGATAAAACCTCATGCTCATAGATCTAAATGGATCATGGCTTTGTGCCTTTTACATGGCTATTTGTTGAGATTATGTCCATGCTAAAGGATGAAGACCCTATTAATCATATATCTACTTTATCTTCATGTTTGGATCATAGGTCTATATATAGGTGGAAAACCAATCCAAGATTATTGGTTTTTCTATAGATTCCATATTAGTATAGAAATATAGACTGCATATCCTTTTCCTTTATCTAAATAGGTCCATTTTGAACCCACTTTATCTCTGTAGGAGATAGAATTTTATTAGACATGGGTCCTTATTTATAAATGGTGAACAAATCATAAGAATGAACCCTACAAATCATAAAAGGTCAAACTAGAGATCAATATTTTGCTTTAATGGCCATCCCTTATATTCCTTATATCTGATTGCATCACCTGGTTCACTCTATGGTATTTTAATGAGATCCAATGGCATCATGAAGACCCTATAAAAACTTGTTGCCCATGGTCAAAAATAGCCTCTCAAGCTTTGTCAAGAATTATGGGCTCACCTTGCTCCAATTGGTTGTTGAAACTTGACTTGGCTCATTAACATATTGACTCAAATCACTCCATCGATTTTAATCTATACTAATGCATGTGTATCATTGATCTTATACCAGTTGAGCATGTCATTGACAATTGTCATGCATATATTCACCTTTGAGATTTGTTAACTCTTTGACCTCCACTCACTATTAGATATGAATGTACTATGCAACGTGGATCATTAGAACAACTATGACCCACTATTTGAAAGCCAATGGCTACTTTATGATCTTAAAATTGACATCCTCAATCCCATCAAATGATTTTTGTATGACCATAATTTATGGTCATGTGATCATCAAATTTAAGCACAAATATATTTCCTTCACTCTATCTAAAACTTGACATCTACATGAATGTCTTATGCTTTTTGACTAACTTTGAAGGCCTGGATTTTGAAGTGCAAGAATCATGGAGGTATCAAATTTTTAAGAGATGTTCCTGAGGCCAAAAATAACAAACCAATTTGCTCCATTAGTCCCAAGAGCTTTCTAGGTGAAGATATTTAATGCAAAATTTGGTTGGTTCAAATGCTTATATGTGACACCTTAGGGATAGTCGAGCTCAAATGGCTAAGTATGAAAAAAATAGCAAAATCTAACTAAGGATCCAAATTTGAACATGCATAACTTCTACCATGCTTTGATGGATGATCTAAAACTTAGAACATAGAAATTAGGGACCAAATTGAAAAAGCCATGTGATTATTTTCCTTTACAACTTCCACACATGTGAGATATAGCTTTATGAATATGCTCACTCAACTTTGCTAGAACCTCTTGAAAATGGCTAAGTATGGAAAACATGTTAAACTACCTAAGAATCCAACTTTGCATATGTGTATCTTCCTTCATGCTTCATTAAAGGACTCAAAACTTAGTGCATATATTCTAGGCTCAAAATTGAATAGACCCATTTGATCAATTCCTCCAGACTCTACCACACATGTGAGATGTAGCATCTTTAATCTATCCATTGGATTTATTTGAGCTCCCTACAAATTGGCTAAGTATGGGAAAACATGTAGAATATAACTGAGGAGCCAAATTTGGACCTTCATATATTTTAATGTGCTTTAATGGGTGACCTAAAACTTGGCACATATGATCTAGGAACAATGTGAACAAACCCATATGACCAATTCTCTTTGACTCATCCACATGTGGTAATGGTGATGTCATCAAGGTGCCTACCTAGAATTTCTATTACTAGGCACAAATGTCTCAATGGATGTAATGAAGAACCAAATGGATCCCATGCACTTCTAAGCCATTCTAAGAATTCTTGGCATCCCATGGGGACTATGTAAATCTAGTCTTATCCTTAGTAAATGGTAATTTACACTTTAAGTAAAACCAAAGTGTCTTAAAAGCCTTATGAGCAAATTGAGATCCTAAACTCCTTCCATTCATAACCTCATCTTTTAGGTTTTTATATCAAACTAAATGTCCAAAAGAAGTTAACCTTCAAAGCATTTATTTAGGGACAATTGTCCCAAAATAATTGTGTCCTTAGAATTACCCTTCGACCTTTGAAAATGCCCTTCAGAGATTTTGCATTGGTCTATTTCCTCAAGAAAATTACCCTTCAAAAATTCTACTTTAGACCTTTTGACGAAGAAAAAGTACCCTTCAAAAACATGTTTGGGATACTTTATGAGAGAAAGATACTTTAGGCTTTTTATTTTAGACAAAATGTTTGAAACAATTCCCGATACTTATCCCAAAATAAATAACCACTTATCCAAATAAAAGGTCAAAAAAATGAACTTCACAAAAAAGAAAGCCCAAAATATTTCCTAATTAAGGATTTACTCAAAAAGGTTTGACACTTAGCTTTTCTTCTTAGGCCCATCCAAAATTATAATTGAACTATAGCTTGATCTTTGAAGGCTCAGACATTATGAAAATATTTTTAAATACTTGCTCTTTGAAACTATAGACCTGACACAAAAGTCAGTAAGATACACTTTTAAGCAAGTTCAAAGTGTTTAAAAAGCTTTGAACTCTATATGATCCATTTTTTCCATTAATTCATCTAGAAATCCTATCCAAGCCTTGCTCCATACTTGATCCTTAGGAAAATACACTACACTCAAGCAAGTTTGGTATGTGGGACAAAAAATGGCCAACATAAACCCATCTAAATGATAAACATGTGCTTTGTATGGCACATATTCATGATGCCCAACAAATGTTGAGACCTTTGCTCAACACTGTTGGTGCTAGCAACCCTTATCAACTCATACTATCACTAATGACTGATATAAATTCAACCAATGCCTAAATATTCTCTCTTATTAGGGAAGAGGTGAAATCCCATGTATCTAAAAAATCTAAAAATAGAACTGAAAGCAAGAACATAAGCCAAGATTTGTCATTCAAACATTGAACCCAAACTTTAAGTGAATAGCTAATTGGAGAGGGTAATTGTCTTCCAACCTCCAAGGATCCTCCAGCCTCTAGTTATCACCTATATGGTTTCAATCAAAATGATATTAGGATATGTAATAGATAGTGTGTTTATCAATTACACAATTAAGAGGTGGCATTATGAGAATTTAAATATCAAAGGTGCTGGTTTTCACCAAAAATGCACTTTTATACATCAATTTTATTACATTTTTTGTAAAAATCATATAAGGACACTTCAAATTACAAAAATAACCATTACAATGCATCCTAAATTTCCAAAAACCTATCAATCACCTAGTCACATGACTACCTTCAAAAAAATTAATGATTTGTCATAACAATTAACTCAATCTCAAATATAAGAAAATTGCAACCATAAATTTGAGCAAAATTTATGTTTAGGAGATTTGAACTTGACTTCTCTTTGGAGAATTACTTTACAAAATATTATTAGCTATCTTGTCTTCAACCAATTTGAATATATGAAGGGAAAATATTATGTTTATCCCTTATGTGTTGGGTTAAAAAATTAGAAAAAATAAAAAATACATGCATGTGAAATATTTTTAATTGGCTTTTTCTTACATGTAAAATATGAACTTTGATTTGTTTCTCTATGATGGGGCTCACATAAACCTAATGTTTGTATTTTATTAAATAAAATACTTAAAGCTTTTTCAAACACCAATGTCACACCATTCTCCTACTACTATACCTCACTACTACTTGGGATTCCATCCATGCTCAAAATTTCATATAGTTATGCCTCTCATAAAAACATTATAGATTTTTTCTTTTGTGGCAGACTATATAACTCAAATAAAAGATTTCCAATTATCAAACAAAAAAATCAAATCAAATATTTAAATGGAATGCCATTGCTACTCACCATGGGATGATGTATAATTCATAGGTAACAAGTAATTTATTATGCTGAAGTCAAAGAATTTAATTATTTAAAATAAATACACTATACTATTATTTGTCTATGAAAATAATTGATAGATATGATACCTTGAAAAGATCTTATTGGCAAATCAAATCACCATATAGGTCTATGGGTGTCAAAATCTTTGATGCTTAGGAAAAAGAGAACTTTTAAAACCTTCTCATAAACATAATAGATCTTATCTCTTTTCATCCACCAATATAATTTGTAGGGGTTTATATTTTCTGCAAAAACTTACAATCTATGAAGCATGGTGTAATGGGATGATGAAATCACAACGTTGCTTCTATATGAATGAAAGTTGAGTTTATTTCAAAAAATGTTCTACGATGGATGCAACACAACAATAATTTATTCTTTCCTCATTATTTTTTTTTTTGTCATGGCTCTAATGCCATTATTGGAACTAGGTGGGAGGAACAATAATTTCTAATTTACATTATGGAATAAATCATTTGCCAAAATAGAATAATATATTATATTGGGTTATCTTTTTACAGATAATGTAAAAGCTTATATAAAGGTTTTATGGGTGGTTCCACTATGGGAATCAAATAACTATCCCATGAACTAAAATTTATTACTAACATTAAATTAAACTAATAAAACATAAATCTAAATAATTCTTTGGATCATATGACCCAACAATACCCACAGTAGGTTGGGATGGATCAAATTGATGCATGAGGAAATCTTGATGCTTGGCTTGGTCAATGGCCTCTTCCAAAGTGCATGGATAGAGATAAAGAGTACAAAACTGATATTTCAAATAATGATAAAGAACATTGGTGATTAGATGAAAGAGGTTATCATCTACCATACTATGTTCACACTTGTTAGACAAGGCCTTCCACCATTTGATGAAAGCTTGTGTAGTTTATGTCTCAAGTTGCTTACAATTGATAATGTTACAAGTTTTCATTGATTTCATGATATTTTTTACTATCATTGATCTCAAATGAAACATCTACAGTGGTAGGAAGGTCAGGTATTGAGGCTTAGTCCTTGCATGAGAGACCTAGTGTGAAGGCACATGCTTGGTATCTTATTAAGATGAGTAGTATGAGACTTGTGTGAATAAGTTTGGTAGTATGTGAGAAATATATGAGGTCATATGACATGTTAATGAGGTACTAAGATTAATGTAAGAGGTTTTCAAGTGTTTTCAAGGACCAAACATAACTGGTAGTTCAAAGACCTAATGTGCATAGAGACCTAGTATGGCCAAATAAAGGGTCAAATTGAGTTTTCAAGGTAAAAGAGAAAATGTGATCATGTTTTGAGGTTTTATATGGTGTGTCAAGGTTTTTTAACCAAGTTTGAGGTCATAATTTGAAGGAAAAATCAAGAAAACATGTTTGAAGGTCCCATAGGCATGCAACATGAAGAGATGAGAGCTCGAGAAGGATCTTTTGATTCTCATTGGCACATGTAATAGTTGAAATGGAAGATAATCCTTTTTATAGAAATGGAAAAGGGTCCTAATAAGGATTTCAAAGCAATAGGAAGTGGTTTTATGGGTAATACCATATAAACAAATGTTAAGAAGGTAAATTGGTTTAAAACCCTCCTAAAACCCTCATATTGACCTGATGGTGAAATTTTTATTGATAATGGTCCATAATGGGGTTTTTAATCTTGTTTTATGTTTTTATCATGTAGAGGACTCCTCCAGGTATCTCCATGTGGTAGTGGTGTGTCAGGATAATGAGTAAAAGTTATAGAAATATGCTTATTTTTGAATAATTTGATGTTATAGGTAGGGTTGACCAAGTCAATACATGCAAGTGGATAAAGGTTTAAGGTAAAAACCTGTTCTTTATGTCCATGTTATTTTTTATATATGATATATAATCTATGTCAATATTGTATGAATAAATGTTAAGAAGGTAAACTGGTTTAAAACCCTCATATTGACCTGATGGAGAAAATTTTGTTGAAAATGGTCCATAATGGGGTTTTTAATATTTTTTTTATGTTTTTATCATATATAGTACTCATCCAATAATCTCCATGTGGTAGTGGTGTGTCAGGATAATGAGTAAAAGCTATAGAAATATGCTTGTTTCTGAAGAATTTGATGTTACAAGTAGGGTTGACTAGGTCAATGCATGCAAGTGGATAAAGTTTGAAGGTAAAAACTTGTTCTTTATGTCCATGATATTTTTCAGATATGAGATATAATATATTTCAACTAATTTTCTCACCCAAGTTGACTTATCACTAAGCTGACAAAGAGTGAAAACAGTGAGAAAAACCAAGCAATTATGATAAAATGTTTAGGGATTGGTTGATAAGGATTAGGAATAGATATAGTTACTTTAGGTCATTACTAATTACCTATACCTCATGTATATATTTATTATTCTTTTGAGATTCATTAAAAATATGTAAATGGTGTTCACAAGATAGCTTGTCTAGAGAGGATGTGACATTGAAACCCAGGACAGTGAGATTGGTCTTCAAGACCAATATTTATATTTAATCATATAAAATGGATATTATAAGAAGTTATAATGATATCATATAATTATTTTAATTATTATTAAAAATATTTTTTGTGTCCCTATAGGTGGTTTAAGTCATGTTCACTATGACTAGTTCTTGAGATAGTTTGACTATTCTAGGTTTGCCAAGTGAAGTGAAGTACGTGAGACACTATGACAAAGATATGATGTATCAAATAATTATTATTATTTTTTTGTATGTATATTATATATTAATTATTTATATAAGGATTACATATATATTTAAGGTGTTGAGGCATGAAAGCCAAATTGGCTTGTCTAGCCGAGTATGTACCGTGTAATAGAGGCTTGAGAAATTGGTTTGTAAGACCAATAATTGACACTAGAGATTTATATCTAAATATTTTATGTTTATATATAGTCTCATATGAACTATTAATTTTAATAATAATTCATTAAAGTGTCCTTTTAATTACTAAAGATGAAATTTTACATGACTATTTATTGGAGCAGAATGGTAGTTCTATGTAGTCATCTTGTAGAGAGGATTTTGAGATGTTTTGATAATATTTAAGGATATATTTATTATTCACATGTTATATATTTATATAATTTATATATTAATGTGTTTATATTAATTATAAGTTCATATAAAAAAATTTGTGATCAAATGTTATTGATTGTACTTTGGTAGTGTTTGAACATTCTAAGTGGTCATATTGTAAGAGTTGGTTTGAGGCCTATTGGCCTGTTTGATGATGTATAATGGAAATGGTGGTTATCATGAGGTTATGTATGATAATTTAATTCAATTTAATTATATTTTCATGTGGAAAATTTTATTATATACTTCTATTTTGTGAGACAGACTTTTAGGTAGTGAGAAGGTCTAATGGCGAGTAGGCCTAATAACATGGTTCAAGTGGTGAATTTGACTTACAGGTGGTTTGGAACTATGTGAATTTTATAAAGTGTATATTATATTTGAATTATAATTTTTTAAATCATTTTTATATTCTAAATATGCTCCAAGTGACTCCAAGTGTAATGTGTACTTAAGACATACCTAATTGCATTAAGTCTCCTTTAGGCCTAATAGAGGTTTTGGCCCTTAAGGGGTATGACCGACATATGGAGTGATTTTTTATCATGTTAAATATTTATTAGGACATATTAAAATATTTATCTAAGTATTATAATGTTCTTGGCCAACCAATATGGATAATATCAAGTGTTGAATATAAAATCAAGGCCTAATTAGCCTATTTGAGCTAGTTAGAGAATTCAAAGATTAAAGTGAAGGAAAGGTAAAAGGATATTTAAGGAGGATTAGTAAGTAATTAAAGACCATAATAAGAGTAATAAAACATTTTTAATATGTAACTAATATTATATAGTTGGATGATAAGGTTAATGGAATTAATAAGCCTAGAAGAGGCATATTGACCAAATGAGCCTAAGAGGTTGTATGAGAGGGGTAAAAGACTAAGAAGAGATAAATGAGTTTATGTCTACTAAGAGAAAATCAAGATAAATCATAGGATTTTTATATGTGTATAATATTTATTTATTTTTAGGATAGAGAAGAGAGAGTTAAAGAAGAGGTCACCATTAGTTGAGAGAGCAATAAAGTGTCTTGAGGTGATCAAGCTTGTCTTCATTGGGTTAGTGCTTATTAAAGAAGGGATTTGGATATAAATTATAATATGGAGATTTCGTAAGTGTCCTTTAATTTTATTTGTGGTGCCACATCACTTATGGGTTTGGATCCTCCTTGAAATTAGGTGCTTGACTAGGTAGGGGTTAGATCTCCTTATGGGGTTGGTGCCTCACTAAATATTGTTTCATTGCTTATAGGTATTAGTAAAAGTGGTGTGATATTGGGTTTTATTCCCCATGAGGATTTCCCACATATATATGGTGTTCATGTGTTATGTTATTTCGTCATTCTTATGTGATCACTTCTCTATGCTTTGTTATGTCTCTGTGTTAGTTTGAATGGGTAATGAATGATGTATGGAATTCATGACAATTTTTTACACTAATTGACCCAACCCCCACCATCCACACCCCTCCCCCACTCCCTTAATGGTTGTGATTGTAATAATTGGTATCATATTAGGTCCTTTGAAGGAGGATTGATATCTTGAAGTTAATCCTAGAAGCACAAGATGGCTAAGCAACTAAGGAAAGAGAATCAAGTGTTAAGATCTATGGTGAAAGGTATTAAAGAGAAATTTAATATTTTTGAGACAAGGAGGAGTAAATATAACTCCAAGGGTGATGAACATGATATGATCATTAATAATCTTATATAATAATCCAAGTCCTTTATGGAATATGAAGGAGAAATGAGTCATCTTCAAACCACGCTTGAGGAAATGGTTGAAATAGTCAAAGTAGATAAGAAGATCATTAAGGATCTTAAGATTCAACTAAAGAATGTAAAGTCATATCAAATTTAAAAATAGTAATAATTTTATAATTTTAATATTGAGCTAATTAATTTGAATATTTAGCATGAGCATTTTGTAATCAAATTGAGTGAGTTTAAGAAAGAGCAAGATCAAGTCAAGAAGGATGCAAACATGAAGGGCAATAAGAATGAAAATCATATTAATGAAGACAAGAAGGTCAGAAGATATGTTAAACAAAAAAAAATTATAAGGTATGGAAGTTTATTTCATGTTCATTTCTTTGCATGTAATCATTTTGGTCATAAAGTGAGAGATTGTAGAAGAAAAAGTAGTTGGTCAACAAGAGGTATGGATAATGTGGCCTACTATAGTTGTCATAACATGGGACATATTTCTAGATTATGTGCTAGAATGCATAAGAAGGGTCCTAATTAGATATAAAGACTAAAGGTAATCAATTCTAATCACAATAGTCAAGAGAATGTGCAAATCAAAAGAAAATATGATGATAACCTTGCTCAAGAGGGTTGTGTTTTAGATTAGACAAAGGAGAATAAGAAGGAATATGTTTAAGACTTAAGTCTAAATAGAATGGTAAGTAAAATAGGTTTCTTGAGAAAAACATTCAGTTCTATGACAAGGACTGGGGTGACCCATTATTCTAGAGCTCCTTGAGAAGGGGTGTCTTTTATAGGCTTCATAACGACACTCTAAGAGAAGGTGGTTGACTGTGCTATATTGTGAAGCTTTTTATCTGCATAATGCATCTAAGTGTGTAATGATCTATGAAGGTAAGTGTAACTTGTAAGTATGATCAATGAGACAATGGGAAGATATTTTGAAAGCATTCTTGAGACCATAGAGATCTAAGCTTGAAAATTTAAAAAAACCATGAAAATCAAGTGAGTATAAAGTGTTTTTAGATTTGGTTGCATTAAGTCTTTTCCATATAAATTCAAGTAATCTTGGTGAATTTCAAAGTGAAATTAAGATCATATAATTCACATGAACAAATTTTTGAGAGAGGTCTACAATAGAGAATGAGGGCTCATAGACATATATGATAGTTTGATTCATGGACAATGTTATGAGCTAATATGAGCTATGTTGGATTGAAAAACATAAAGAGGAATACAAAATGATAATTTATTCCAAAAAATCATAAGAGTCATGAATTGGTCTGCAAGACCAATGAGATTGTGAATACCTTAGAATTTTTGTTGACAAGAGAAGGTTCTTAAATGGATGTCGGTGAGAAATTATGTATTCTAAATTCAACTAAAAGTGGTATGCATGATCTTAGGGTAAGTATTTATCTAAGATGCTTCTTAAGTTTCCTTATTTATGATTATTGAAAATGGCTAAGATACTTTTGTGAGTTGAGGTCATGTTTGGATTAATCAAAAGGAAATCAATAGTATGCACATAGTATGAGGACAAAGGAGGATATCTTGACCTTGTTTGAAAGAAGTCTAAGTCAAGTAACATCTAGTGTTTCTTTGAGTTCAAAGGTGGACAAGGACAAATGTTGAGGATATATGACTAATCAAGAAAAAATATTTGAGATACAGGTCTACCTATCAAAGTATATGTCTTATGACAAGAATAAAATCAATGTAAGCTTATGTATGGCTTCAATAAATCTCTAAGTAGGTAGTCATCAAGTTTAGGTCCAAGGAACAAGTTGTAAGGAAGGTTTGTGGAGTCAAGACAATTATATGTCAAGTTGAGAGACAATAGTTCAATCACTCTAAGGCAAGAATTTGATCATTTTTATTTTGTATCATTATTGAGTTCGGATTGAAAATACAAGGTAGTAGCTATAGAGACCCTTTATCAATACTGTCAAAGGGGGAAAGAGATTATATTGATGGATAAGTTATCTGGATCAGTTCATTTATGGTTAGCCATAAATGTGGTTTGCAATCAATGATAATGGGGGATATTTTTCAAGTTTTAATTGATGACATGAGCTTGTGCACTATCATTGATGTCAATGGAAACATCTATAGTGGTAGGAAGGTCATGTATTGAGGCTTAGTCCTTGCATAAGAGACCCAATGTGAAGGCACATGTTTGGTGGTTTGTTAATATGAGAAGTATGAGACTTATGTGAATAAGGTTAGAAGTATATGAGAAATATATTAGGTCATGTTACATGTGGATTAGGTACTAAGGTCTATGCAATAGGTTTCCAAATGTTTTCAAGGACCAAGCATAACTAGTAATTCAAAGACCTAATGTGCATAGAGACCTTGTGTGGCAAAATGAAGGGTCAAGTTGAGTTTTCAAGGTAATAGAGAAAATTTGAGAACTTTTTTAGGTTTGAAATGATGTGTCAAGGGTATTACCAAGTCAGAAGTCATAAGTTAAATTAAAAATCAAGACAACATGTTTGAAGGTCTCCTATGCATGCAGAATGAAAAGATGAGAGCCCAAGAAGGATATGTTGATGCTCATTGGCATGTTTTATAGTTACATGGGAAGATAAGACTTTTGGGATGGATTTAAAAGGGTCTTAATAATGTTTTAAAATCATTAATAATTGGTTTTAGGGTCAAACTATATGAACAAATGTTAAGAAGGTAAACTGGTTTAAAACCCTCCCACAACCCTCATATTGACCCGATGGTGGAAATATTATTGAGAATGGACCAGAATGGTTTTTTTTAATATTATTTGATATTTTTATCATGTATATAACTCTCCAGTTATCTCCAAGTGGTATTGGTGTGTCAGGACAGTGAGTAAAAGCTATAGAAAAATGCCTATTTCTAAAGAATTTGGTGTTATAGGTAGGGTTGACCAGGTCAATGCATGAAAGTGGATGAAAGTTGAAGGTAAAGACATTTTATTTATTTACATGGTGTTTTTTGGATAGGATATAGCATCTTTTTCAACTAATTTTCTCACCTAAGTTGACCTATCACTAAACTGGCAAAGAGTGAAATAATGAGAAAAACTAGGCAAGCATGAGAAATTATTTATGGATTGATTGTAGAGGATTAATAATGTATATAGTTGATTTATGTAATTATTAAATACATATAACTATTTTATATATTTTTTATATGCCTTGGAGATTCATTAAAATGTTGCAAATGGTGTTCATAAGATGGCTTGTCTAGAGAGGATGTGATAGTGAAACCCAGGATAGTGAGATTGGTCTTTAAGAACAATATTGATATTTAAGAATATAATATGGATATTTTATGAAGTTATAATTATATAATATGATAATTTTAATTTTTTTAAATATATTTTTTGTGTCGCTACAAGTGGTCTAATTCATGTTCACCATGACTAGTTCTTGAGACATTTTGACTGTTCCAAGTTTGCCAAGTGAAGTGAAGTATGTGAGACACTATAACAAAGAGCTAATGTATCCAATGTACTTATTTATTTTTTTATGTATATTATATTTTAATTATTGATATAATGAGGATACAAATATTTAATTTTTTGATGTGTTAAAGCCAAAATGGCCTATCTGGTTGAGTATGCACTATGTAAAAGAGGCTTGAGAAATTGGTCTATAAGACCGATAGTTGACATTGTAGATTGATATATACCTTTATATATATATATATATATATATATATATATGTCTAAAATAAACTATTAATTTTCATAATAATTCATGTAATTTTCCTTTCAATTACTAAATATGAGATTTTACATGACTATGTTTTCGAGCAGAATGACAATTCTATGTAGTCATCTTACAGAGATGAGTTTGAGATGTTTTCCCAAGAGTTTAAGGATTTATTGATTATTAGGATGCTATATAAGTCTATAATTTCCATATCAATGGTTTTTTATTCATGATAATTTCATATATTCATGTGTGTGTGTGTGTGTGTGTGTGTGTGTGTGTGTGTGTGTGTGTGTGTGTGTGTGTGTGTGTGTGTGATCAAATTTTATTTACTGTACTTTGGTAGTGTTTGACCATTTTGAGTGGTCATATTGCAAGAATTGGTTTGAGGCTTGTTGGCCTATTTTGTGATGTCAAATGGACATGGTGGTGAACATTATTTCATGGAGGATAATTTAATTTAATTTAATCATATTTTTATTTGAAATTTTTTATTATACACTTCTATTTTATGGGATAGACTTTCAGGTAGTGAGAAGGCCTAATGGCGAGTTGGTCTAATAGCATGGTTCAAGTGGTGAATTTGACTTACAAGTAGTGTGAACCTATATTAATGTTATAAATTTTATATTTTATTTGTATTATAATTGTTTCAATTATTTTTAGAGTCTAACTATGTTCCAATTTAATCTAAGTGTAATGTGTGCTTAAGACAGACCTAATTGCATAAGGTCTCCTTTAGGTCTAATGGAGGTTTTGGCCCTTAAGGGGTATGAATGACCTATGGAGTGATTTTTATTATGTGAAAAATGTATGAGTACATATTAAAATGTTGATACAAGTATTTTAATGTTATTTTATGACAAATATGGATAAGAGTAAGTGTTGAATATAAAAGCAAGGCCTAATTGGCTTATTTGAGCTAGTTAGAGAATTGGGAGATTGAAGTGAAGGAAAGGGATCTTAAAGTAGTAAAATTGGGTCATTAGGGACCATAAGAATAGGAAATAAACCATATTTAATATCTAACTGATATTATATAGGTGTATTATAATGTCAATGGACCTAATAATCCTAGAAGAGGCATATTGAGTGAATGATCCTAAGAGGTTGTATATGAGGGGTAGAAGACTAAGGAGAGATAAATGAGTTGATGATTATTGAGAGACAATAAATATACATCAAAGGAGTGTTCCAAGTGTATCAAAGTGATTTATTTATAGGATAGAGAAGATAGAGAGAGAGATGAAGAAGAGGTCACCATCAGTTAAGAGAGTAACAAGATATCTTGAGGTGATTAAGCTTGTCTTGGCTAGGTTGGTGCTTAGTAAAGAACAGAGTTAGAACTGCCTTAAAAGTTAGAGATTGTAAAAGTGTCATTAAATTGGTTGGGTTGGTTCCAATTCACTTAGGTATTGGATCTTCCTTGCAATTAGGTGCTTGTTAAAGACTAGTTGAGTGGGTACTTGACTAGGTAGGGGTTGGTGCCTCACTAGATATTGTTTCATTGATTATAGGACAATATTAAAAGTGGTGTGATAGTTTATTTTATTCCCCATGAGGTTTTATCACATACCTATGGTGTTCACATGCAAGAACAGTTTATTTTATTCCCCATGAGGTTTTCTCACATATCTATGGTGTTCACATGCTATGTTCTTGCTTCATTCTTATGTGATTGCTTCTCTATTCTTTTTAATATCCTTGTGTTAGTTTGAATGGGTAATGAATGATGTATGTAATTGAGTGAAAATTTTGTACAACAATTGACCCCCCAATGGTTATTCTTCTAATATATAAAATGATTTAAGATATTTTTATGGAGGTCAATAGTTTGAAACTCCTAGACTAGAGCATCAACTAAATCTTCCAAACTAGTGATGGAGTGAGATTTGAGTTGGTTATACAAATCTAAAGCATCTTCAAAGATATTTTTTGCTTATATCTTGGTAGTAGGAAAAGTATTTAACTTGACCCAATATTTGTATATATTTCCAAATGTTTTTAAGTTTAGAGTGAGATTGGTTGACCCATTTTAACTAATGGTAGGGATGATACCTCCTATATCTATGTTATCAATTTGAGGCATAAACATTTCATTTTATCATTTTTTTAACAAAATGAGGTTGAGAGATGAGATTACCATGGGAGTCTTGAAGAGGAGGTAGGGGACAATTTTGTTATGCATTCCCCATGGAATCTATTGAGGGTGATTTTGGAGATGGAAAACATGATTTTGCATTTGCATCATTTGGTTGACATTATTTTCTTGGAAAGTATGCATTTATTTAAGAGTTTACAATATAATTTGATGGATTTGAGTGGTTTTATTTATATTGTGTGAAGCATTAGAATTTGTATTAGTGTCTTGGGTACCACTATGAGTGGTAGCATGCATGTTATTAATATTTTGAGAGGAATTATGAGTGAATGAGGCACTAGTATCATGATTTTATTGTGTGGAAAAATATGCACTAGTAGAGGGATGAGAAGAAGCAACACTAAAGGCATGATTACCATGGATAGAAAATGATGCACTAGTGAAAAAATTAAGAAGAATGGCTCTTAGAAGAGGCCCACTAGATGTAAAACCTACCATGTTAGTAGAGATACTTGGCATGGAGATGGAGGAAATCAAAGAGGAAGAGGTCATAGTATGACAAGGGGTCAAAACAAAGAAGCTATTGTCCCCAAATCCATGTGAGAGTGTGGGGGAATGTGAGTAGGGCTCCTCAATTTGACCACTTATCATAATATGGTAAATATTAGAAGTATTTTTCCTTGATGTTGAATAAATTCATTGATGAAGAAGAGCATTTCTAGAGTATATTCTAATTTAGGCTGATCTTCTAAGGATAAAAGAGGGTTGCAAACTAAATATGAATGAGGATGGGTCCCATAGTTTTTAGTGTGAGTGGCTACATGCATATTAATTTAATCAAGGGTAGGATACACAAGCTACTTATGTTAAAGCTCATCATATCTATTGAGTTTAACTTTATATTGTATTCAAATAGGAAGTTTATGATGAGAGATAAATATTAAGGAAGACTATTATGATGTAAAGGAAAAGAGGCAAAAAGGATACAAAGTCAAATAGGTTGACTATGTACTAAAATTGAGTAGGAATAAAAAAGTATAGTCATACAAGTCAACTCTATACTATAGATAGGGTATGAAAACAATTTGATAAGGATATAATGTCAAACAAGTCAACTTGGTTATGTAACTTGATCGGTAGAGAATGATACCAAGTCATACATGTCAACTTTGTATTGTAGATAAGGAGATAAATTAGGCTGAGAAAGACACATAGTCATACAGGTTGGCTTTGTACTATTGATAGGGTAAAATACAATCTATAAGAGATTGTAATGAGTATAATGATAGTGTGTTAAAACAAGGAAATGTTTTTACAATATGAGTGAATCAAGAAATGAAAGTAAACACAAACAATTTGATCTATATGAGTGATCCAATAGGGGCACACAACACAAAATCTTCCACTAATGCTGGACAATGAAAGTTTTTGTAATACAACACCCAATAATTAGAGAGAAATCAATCAAATAAAAAGTAAGTTCTAACTTAGTGGTCATCCTAAGTGTTATTATATTATTATAAAGTATTTTTTTTAATGTGATAGGAAAGTTGGATGAAAATAAGGAATTAAAAAGCATTCTATGGATAGTATTGGGATGAAAGGGATGAAAGGGATCTGTGTTAGCAATGGTGCTATCTTGGTAGTAGGGCCTACCCCTCACTTCACAATCTTTTAGTGATAAGGGTATCGAGTGCTTTGCCAATATATACCATTAACCATGTATTTATACTTGGCTAGAAAACCAAGTTGGCTTCCCCCTTGGTGATGAAATCCAAGTAGGTAAGCCTTAAAAATACAAGTATTAAATGAATTTTGAATATTATGTGATTTGGCAGTATGTGAAAAAGATAAAAATAGTGTAACTATATGTTAATTTTAAAAACCACCTATTTAGACTACACAAGTTACTCTAAACATGTAAATAACTGAAAATGAAAGTGTGAATTAATTACTAGAAAATAGTTAATTCCTTGATTTGGAATAATACAAAGTCGATTCAGATGACAATGTATAAAAAAAATATAGAATAGAGTTGATTGGGTCACTACTATTTTTTAGAATTAAAGTATTTAATAATAGAATTGAATAGGTTGACTTAGTCATCTTATTCTTTAGCACACATGGTTTTACAAAACTGAGTCAAATTAGTCAACTTAGTTTGTAAAAGTTGAAAGTAGTTTGAGGCTCGACAAGTTTGATGATGATTAGGATTGAAAATTTTATGTTGAAGTGGTTTAAATGCTACTTTTAAATTATACAAACTAAGTCAACTGGTTTGACCCATTTTTTCAAAACCCTATGTGCTAAAGAAGAATAAGATGACTAAGCTGACCTATTTGACCTAGTTTGTTGGTCTGAATGTTGGTAGAGAGAATAAGATGACAAATTTGACATATTTTACCTTGTATTTTTATCAAAATTGAACAAGATTATTGTGTCAACCTATTCAATCTAGTAACTTGTATCTAATGAAGAATTGCATAAAGAGAACAAAGTCATTTTTATGTGACTATGTGTTAAGCTTATGCACAAAAACTTAGAACTATACCAACTAGTTGCATAAAATACTAAAAATATGGAAAAATAATAAGATGGTAGAAATGATAACATGAAATAAAACTTTCAAGGTTTAGATACACATTGCATTCACTAGAATGCATGTAATGGGAATACAACAGAGCTATAAATTAATTATGGCTCCGAGAAGATAAATTCTACTTACACTTTTGATTAGGGATACATTAGATAATTATATTCATAACCAATATGGATCTACTAGATCTATCCAAGGTATATTTTACCATGATAATATCACTAGGGAGGATTCCAAAACCTCTAGTCAAGAAAAAATAGACAATAATCCTAACTAGGTCATATGTTTTCATATTCAATAAACTAATAACAAGTAAAGTAAAAGTATAATTTAGTGCTCATGAAATCTTGTGGCACAAAGTGGGGGCAATAAACATTAAAATTAAACATGCATAAAAGACATATACTTACGTCAATGTATACAAAATCTAAATGCATGGAAGATAAGTACAAGTGCATATCTGTCTACTCTTATAAAATAGGAACAAAGTTAGGAATACTTACCTTTGAAAATGAAATAATTGAGCCTCAATCTCTCCCTTGAGCCTCAATCTCTCCCTTGACCAAGGTGTTTCACAAGAGGTTGTTATTGTATCTAAGGATGACAAGGATAAATTAGATCTAGGCTACACAACCTATCAATACATCTAAAAGACTTCTCCACAAGACAAGATCCATATCTCCAAATAAATTATGAAACCCTAAGCTTGATCCTCAAGTAGAATGGTGGATAAGAAGATGAAAAATATATATGATTCTTCTCTTCTCTTAGAAATGGTGAAATTAATGTATTTATATAGGTATATCTAAACCTAATCCTTTCTGAAAGTTTGTGTTGATAAGGTCGACATAGTTGACCTAATATCATTATTGACAAAAAATTAGGTCATGGACTAGGTCATTTAAGGGATTTTTATGCCTAATTTCCAACCCCCCCTAATTTTTCTAAAATAATAAGCTGATACTCTTATTTTCCATAGTGATGACCTAGTCATAAAATATAAAACTGCAATTAGGGACCCTAAGTTAATTAATTTTATTTATGAATACACATTGTTTTCAATTATAGTTTAATTATTATCATATTCTATAAATTTATATCTTTAATATAGTGGTTTTGAGAAGCATTTGTGGATAAATTAATAAAATATGTATATGTATATGATTAAATTAATGTTACAGTTTTAGTTGTAGATAAATTGACAATTAGATTTGATCAAATTGCATTCAGATTAAAAATGTTATCATATAGTTCTCAATTGAAAAATTAACCTCAATTAGCTAAATCTCAATCATAAGGAAGATCATTTTGAAGTAATACATTTCATTTTAGAAAATAATTATGAACATTTTATTGGTTCCTTTGAGAGTTCACTTTCATAAAAAACCTTTGAAGTTGTTCACATTTTGGGGTTGTTTGGATTAATTATTTTTAAAGGTGTGAAGGGATCTTAAAATTTCCAAATGTTGAATTCTCTATGTTATTTATTTTATATTCATAGTCTAAATATTTCTTATGCCTAAGTTTTAAGGATCATAAAGTGATTTCAAAAACACCTTACCTTAGGATTTTGTATCCTAAGTATTGAAATGAAATCATCAAACTAATCAAGCCATGGTGAAGTATAAGTGTTTGATTCTTTGGTGTTTTTGAAGGTATAAAGTTTCATTTAAAATTAAATTATTTTTCCTAAACCTAAGTCTTAAATCCTACATTATTTTTCAACACAAATTCAATGAATTTTTGATTTCCCTGAGTTGGAGATCAACTAGCATTTTGATCTATTGTGGCAATGTAAATGGGCATGAACATTTAATGTGGGGATATGGCCTCAAAGTTTTGAGATGGGAAAATAGATTTGGAGATAAGAACATTTAATGTGAATGGTCTTTTCCTCAAAAATTGGTAATTAGATGATGCTATGGTATGAGGTATAGTAATAGATAATTTTGTCAATATCGGTAAATAATTTGGTAGAGTAACTAATTCACGATTAGTAAATGAAGGCCAATAAAATTTGAGCATGTCATAGGTTTGTTATGGAGGTAATTTGGTAGATATAAGTTCTTTGATTTCTTAATTTTTTGTCATTCTTCACAAGCTCAGCCAAAAAACTGGAGTTCTAACCCTTTGATTTTTGAGTTGTAAAAATATTTTTGGTAAAGAATATTGGTCAAGAACCTTTAGGTCCACATTCAGGTATGTTTCGAATAATTTTCAAAAGTTTTGGAAGAATTTGTTTTGTGGATTTTTGAGAAATTTTACAATATATGAAATAAATAACTATTTTGATGCATGAACAAAGTATGATAGTCTACATGAACATTGTTCAAAGTTTTGGTATTTCATGAATGCCTTTCTTTGAAAAGTGTGAAATAAAATGTGAAAATACAAGGGTTTCATTGCATGCAGACTTTTTGAAGAGAAATGATATTTGTTTTGAAATATTTTGAGAATGTATCGATAGACTGTGTAAGATTATGTGATACACAAATTTACTTAATGGTTTATAGACATGCAAAGAGAACATCTATTTGTTTAGTGAGAATAATCTAGGACTCAATTTTATGATGAAATCATTTTCATACAATCATTTAAGGAAATTATGAGGATTTATTTTAAATTTTTGTATAAGTGAAATAAATTTTGGGATTAAAAGTTTGTCTAAAATGGAGTTAAGTTTTTCTATCGTCATTGACATATATATAAATGTCCCATGCTTGTTTGATTTTTAGAGTTTTTATGAAAGTTACATATTATGTTTCTAGCTCTGATATTTCAGGTTTGTAAAATGAATATATCTATTTTGAAATTGAGTTTTTGATAATAGAGAAGGATAGACTAAAAAAATCTTCTAAACCTGGGTGCATGAGATGTATTAACATTTTTGATGATCATTTTAATCTATTTGAGTTTTTCTTCGCTATAGTCAGGGTATTTTGTTTATGAGTTTTTATTTCAAATATAGAAAATAAATGAATAGCAAAAAAGAATATGACAAAATTATGAAGACTAGGTTTTTTTCTGGTTATTCAAAAAGTGAAATCATGATAGTAAACAAAATATGGGTAATGGGTTTTCATTTGATTTTGAAAATTAGTTCAATTTTATTTTGTTGTACAAAATTTGTAAAATTATCACCTATAGAAATTTTCATGATGTTTAATTTGATGGATAAATGACCAACACCACAAACCAAAAATTATGCAGTTTGACGGTCATATGAATGTCAAATTTAAAATGGATAGAAAACATAGTAAAATGGTGATTTTCAGCAAAGTGAAAGTTGTTTTATGGAGATTTTTAGTTCATATTTCACGTGATACAATAGAAATATGTTTACTATCAAGAAATTTTGTAAAAATAATTATTTTTAGAAGCATGGTGTTACACATAGAATAAGAGTAGAAATTTCAGTTTTGGAGATTTTGGATTTATTATTTGTCAATAAATGAATTATATACATGGTATAATTCACCTTTATATATATTCTTTAAGTTTAAATTGAAAATGAAAATAGTATTAATGCAGAATATTTATTTATTTAATATCATATTTTATTAGATTATTTATTGATTAAATAATATTCTAAATATTCTAAGTTGATTTAAAGGGGGTCCCAACCCATTAAGAATACCCGATTTAAATTGAAATATTTGATCTCTTAATATTTTTTAAAAAAATGTCTTAAATAATTTTAATTTGTTACCACCAAATTAATTAACTTTTAAAGTTAATTAATAAAGTTGACAAATAACTAACTAAAGCTAGTTATAAATTGTTTTTCAACCAATTTTGGAGGTTTAAAAGGAGATCAAGGATTTATTTCGAGGAGGAGGAACAACATAGGTATTGGAGACGTGTACACTTATAAATTCATTCATTTATCTCTATTCTATGTAATTTATCTGAGATAGCATGACTTTTGCAGATAGACTAATGGTTCTTTCTCTGATGGTTGAGTATACTACTTAGATAATGCAGGTATATCTAGTTTTATATTGTCATTTATAATTTATTGTCTAAATATTTTCAATTTTAATATCTTTTGATAATTACAGCTTACAGTCTTATATACAAAATCTGAGTATTCAACCTGAATAATGATAAAAACATCACTTTGTGATACATTATTGATTTAATTAATTGCAAAATTTATCTTTGAGGATATTTTGTATGAAGTATGTTGAATTATCAAATAAAAGTGATCTTATTTGTAAGATGACTCTTATTAAGACTCATAAATTTTCTATTTTAATATGTATTTTATTTATTTGAGTTTGATTTCTAGTTTAGTTTTGTTAACTTTAGTTTACTTTCTTCGATAATTTCTATTTTCTTTCTTTGTGTTTATGTTAGTGTTAGTTTATTTTCTTAGTTTTGTTAGTATTAGATTATTTTATTTTTTGTCTTTATTGGATTTTTTTTTAGTTGTTAGTCTTAGTTTTAAGATTAGTTTTTAGAGATATTTTGTTTTCAAATTCATAGTTTCATTTTTGTTTTAGTTTAGACTTAGTTATTCATGTATACTTTATCTCTTTAGGTTTAGTTCTCTATTATTAAGTAGTTGTTAGTTTTTTAGAGTTTGTCTAACTTCTTGTCATCAATTAATTTCATCTTTGTATTATGAACATGAATATAAGATACATATTTTCAACAATCATAATTTTTTATCCTTCAAGAGATTGTCTATTTCATAGACTTTATTCTGTCGAATAGGTCAGATGACAGTTTATAATAGATTTGAGATTGAATCATATAATATCAAAATAATGATTATTTTCTTGGATAAAAGCATTGTTTATAAGTAATCTTCTTGATATAATTGATTTTTATGTTGTGTTTGGTCAAGTTAGTTATATGTGTGTACATTTGGTTTAGATTTATTATTAAACATATTAAATCCCCAAAACTTTAAAATACATTTCTACGTGTTTTGCACTATTTTTTTAGTCATAGGACTCTTATGATTAAACTAGTATGATTCTATCTTGACCTTTGCGATAGGCAAATGGGTTGATTCCTTAGTGTGACATTTTTCACCATCAATAAATTTGGTGACTCTACTAGGGAAAACTTTAAATCAAGCATCTTTATTTATTCATTCTTATCTTCAATGATTTATAGTTATCATAATTGATTTGCAATTTTTAGTTTATAGATATCATAACTAGTCTCCCAAATTTTGTTTCTAGTTTAGTGATTGTTTCTTGCTCAATCATGAAAACTTTGAATGAGCTCACTAAAAAATGGTTTTACATCAAAAGCTTAATTAAAAATCAAGTAGATCAATGTCTAATATCTTGGTGCACACTTTATTTTAAATAAAAAGAGTCTATAGGAAAATATTTGTTACATTTTCTTTTGAAATTAAATGAAATTCCTATTTATTTTCGACCAAGGGATGATCTTTTCTTTATTTTTTGAAAGAGTAACTCACCTAAGAATTATATTCAAATTATTCAAAAAAACTAGTATTATTGATTTTAGCTCAGCTTTGAAATTTGCTCACATTTAAAAAAAAATGATGGTTTATGTAAGCTTTGTTCACTTAATCATGATTTGTTCAAATGAAAAAGATTTTCTACTCTAATGCTAAATTTTGGACATGAATTTCCCAAAGAATTTTTTATATTTTTTTGTCTATGATCAAATCAAGACATGGTATACTAAAAATACTTCTCAAGAGTTGGATTCTAGTTCATATACTTCATCAGAATGTTTTGATTTAGATTTTTATTAGATTTAGAATTAGAGAAATTTAATTTTTTTAATCAATTTGATCAATCATCCGATAACATATTTTCTCTTAATTCTAATTTATTTTCTAGTGGTGACTCTTTGTCAAATAAAGTTACTCTTGATTCTCTTTCAAACATATCTAATAAAGAAGATGATGTTTTGAAAAATCTTTAACTAGAAACTCTTGACTTTGATATGTAAATTTATTTAGATTTTGAATATGATTATGTTCACAATAGAAATTATTCATTTGCTTATGATTTTATCACTATTTATAATAATATCAAATCCAATTTGAATTATTTTGATAACTATCTTATTACCTTTTATTCAAAATATCATCCTGATAACAAAATTTTTGATTCTTTTATGCTAGATTTAGTGCTATAACAACATAAAAAGATGTTCATGATGTTGCAGACACTGAAATAAATAATCGATTGATTAAAGTTAAGTATGAAAGGTTTGATTTTATATATTATTCAGATCATAATATAAATTAACCAGTGAGTATGATATTTCTTATAAGATTTATTCTATAGAATTTAAATCATAAGATTTATTTAATAATATTGACTATGAATGTTTCAAATTGTATGATCTTTTTGAGTTTGAAACAATAGATTCTATTGAATATATTAAATGAAAAAAAAAAACCATTTAGAGATACATGAACAATCAAGTCAATTTATTGATCAAATTTTCTCTATCCAAATATTAAAAATATTCATCTTACTCCAAATTAGATAGATAAGCTTTCATATATAATACAAAACTAAAAAATAGATAAAAGCATGCATAATCAAGATTTAATTATGTCTATTCAAGGTTATTTGATATGTTTATCATGTTGTCTAAATGCTTTTAAATCTTATAGTCTGACTTATAATGAATATTTGCATGCTAAAAATAATGTATTACATTATAGTTATATTGGAGGAGATCTTCTATCATTTATTTTTACACCTCCTTCATTTATTAAGTTTTATTTCTTTGCGTTTATTAGATTCTAGTTATGGTGAATTCTTCTTTGTGTTGTTGGTTAATAATTTATTTCTTTTTGATCTATAAATATTTTGTTAATTTTGGTTTGATGTTTTACTTTTCTATTCCCTTTTGGTTTTTCTAGTTATTTATTTGTTTTCTTGTTGTTGTTCACCTTTTACCTTTGATAAAATCAACAAGTGTTTTAAGTGGAAATTTTTTTTACATTATGAAGGAATAATGTGTAGATGCTACAATTATAATGTAAGTATTGATTATTTTTATATATTATTATTTATAAGCTTAGATTTATTTTATATGTGATTAATATAGACTGAGTTATAACTAGTCGTAAAAGCAATGTTGCACTTTCAAAAATTATATTTGATGCATTTGTATTTGTTTGTGTATCCAACCCAAACTTCCTTGTTATATCATTTTCTTTCTTCATGTCATGCTAGCCAAACACTCCATCCCTTGTTGAAATTCATAATTAAAGGGGTTTACGCATATCTACTTAAAAAATTATTTACCTAGATCGCACTCTCAAGTTAATGTTCTTATGACATAAAATTTGATTACTACCTAATTTCATACTTGAAATTGGCTAGTAAGGTCGTCAGTGTTATGCCTAATTTTCACCCCCCAAATTTTTATAAAATAATAAGCAAATAATCTTATTTACCATAGTGATGACCTAGTCATAAAATCTAAAACTTCAATCAGGGACCCTAAGTCAATTAATTTTATTTATGAATACACATTGTTTTCATTTTAGTAGTTTAATGATTATCATATTCTATAAATTTATATCTTTAATATAGTGGTTTTGAAAAGTATTTGTGGATCAATGAATAAAATTGGCATATGTATATGATTAAATAAATGTTATAGTTTTAATTGTAGATAAATTGACAGTCAAATTTGATCAAATTACATTTAGATTGAAAAGGTTATCATATATTTCTCAGTTGAAAATTAAACCTCAATTGGGCAAATCTTAGTCATAAGGAAGACCATTTTGACATAATATATTTAATTTTAGAAAAATTATGATCATTTTATTGGTTCCTTTAAGAGTTCACTTTCATAAAAGACCTTTGAATTTTTTCACATTTTGGGGTTGTTTGGATTAATTATTTTTAAAGGTGTGAAGGGATATTAAAATTTCCAAATGTTTAATTCTCTATTTTATTTATTTAAGATTCTTAGTCAAAATATTTCTTATGCCTAAGTTTTAAGGGTAATAAAGTGATTTCAAAAACACCTTACCTTAGGATTTTGCATCCTAAGTATTGAAATGAAAACATCAAACTAATCGAGCCATGGTGAAGTATAAGTGTTTAATTATTTGGTGTTTTTGAAGGTATAAGGTTTCATTGGAAAGTAAATTATTTATCCTAAGCCTAAGTCTTAAAGCCTACGTTGTTTTTTAAAGCATATTCAATGAATTTTTGATTTGGATGAGTTGGAAATTAGCTGACATTTTGATTTGTTGTGGCAATGTAAGTGGGAATGAACATTTAATGTTGAGATATAGCTTCAAAGTTTCAAGATGGGTAAATAGATTTGGTGGTAGGAACATTTAATTTGAATGGTCTTTTCCTCAAAATTTGGTAATTAGTTGATGGTATAATATGAGGTATAGTAATAGATAATTTTTTCAATATTGGTAAATAAGTTGGTAGAGTTATTAAGTACATGATTAGTAAATGAAGGCCAATCCAATTTGAGCATGTCATAGGGTTTTTTACAAAGGTAAGTTGGTAGATATAAGTTCTTTGATTTTTTAGTTTTGGATCATTTCTCACAAGCTCAACTATGGAAGTGGAGCTCTAGCCATTTTATTTGAGTTACAGAGAGATTTTTGGTAAATAATATTGGGCAAGAACCTTCAGGTATATTTTGAATAAGTTTCAAGAGTTCAAGAAGAATTTATTTTGTGGATTTTTGAGAAAGTTTATAGTATATGAAAGAAATAACTATTTTGATGCATGAACAAAGTATGATAATTTGCATGAACATTGTCCAAAGTTATGGTATTTCATGAATGAATTTCTTTGAAAAGTGTGAACTATAATGTGAAAATATAAGGGTTTCATTGTATGAAGACTTTTTGAAGAGAAACAATATTTATTTTGAAAGATTCTGAGAATGTATTGATAGACTGTGCAGGATTATGAGATACACAAATTTACTTAATAGTTTATATACATGCAAACAAAACTTTTGTTTGTTTTTATTTTCTTTCTTTGTTTTAGTGTTAGTGTTAGTTTATTTTATTAGTTTTGTTAGTATTAGATTATTTTATTTTTTTAGTCTTTATTAGATTTCTTGTTAGTTGTTAGTCTTAGTCTTAATATTAGGTTTTAAATCTATTTTGTCTTCATATTTATAGTTTCATTTCTATTTTAGTTTTGAGTAATCTTCTTGATATAATTGATTTTCATGTTGTGTGTGATCAACTTAGTGAATGTGTGTACATTTGGTTTATATTTATTATTAAACATATTAAATCCTTAGAACTTTAAAAGACCCTTCTACGTTCCTTACACTAATTTTTCAATCATAGGACTCCCATAATTAAACCGATATGATTCCATCTTGACCTTCACGATAGGAGAATGGGTTGATTCATTGGCATGATTTTTTTCACTATTAACAAGGCTGAATTATACCCCAATAAGTTTTATTAATAAGAGTACAATTTCTATGGGGCCGACTATGTAAATAAACCATCAAAAAGGGTTTAAGGTTAGGGAAGGGCTAATGAAGGTGGTAAATGACTAGAGGAGGGTGAAAAATAGGAGGCAAATATTAAGAGAATGTGTTTATAAGTTGGTTATATTTATAGAAATGGTAATAAAGGATAATAATCTTGTGAAGAAATAATGGTCTACCCATCCCTTTCCCAGTGCATCCCTTAGGGCATGCACTTAGAGATTGAGACTTGTTAGGTTCCTACAAGATAGAAAGCATCAATAATTGATAAAGATTGAAAATATTATGTGTATACAACTCTTACCTTTCATATGAGGTATGAAGGTCTAAATTATAATGACTGCTAATATGAGGTGATTTATAGAAGTGATAACAAGGCCAAAATTATTAGAGAATTATTCAAAAGAGTCTCAAAATGACAAACTATATACCTACAAGTCTCTTTTTAAGAGAAATGTAATAAGCCCTATATTTCAAGATGAGATATGAGGGTCAAGGGAGTTATGAAAGCTAAGGGAATGAAATGTGGAGAAGTGTGTAGGTAAAATTAAGGATAAATATTAAGTAGGAGACTCACTTTTGAGCTCTAATAAACATCAAGCCAAGAATAATAATCTATAGGCCTGCACCTTGGAATAAAGAAGTGTATATTTGTGTTAGGTAGGAGTTTTGGAGGAATAAGGAGGTTTTAATAAATATATATAGGGTTCCAAAAATACCCTATCCTCCTCTAAATAAAATATCATCAAGATAACAAAGATTCCTTGAAGAGACACCTACAAGTCTTACCTCATATTATGAAAGAGAACATACAAATTTGCATTTAAGATTCGATATTTGATGATCAAAAAGGTTAATAAGTGTCTTAATAGAATTTTTAACAAGGATGAAACCTTGGGATTATGAAATCAAAATTCAAACAAGGCCATTAGGGCCAAACTAGCCTAATGGCCTACAAACCCTCAAATTGTGAAAATAAGTTGGCAGGCCTTTTGAAAGGTCAATTTCTATTAGAGATCATTAAAAAAATAATTTAATTAAATATTTTAAACATTTTGGATACTTTTAAAACAATAAAATATTCTTTGAGTTGTTTTGGTCCAAAATTTATCTATCTTAGTCTCACACATAGTCCTACTAACCCAAGAGGTTATCTTTCTGAGCTCATAACTTCATGGATGATGTGCATGGTGGAAAATATATCTTGGAGGAGTTATGAGGGGTATATCACTTTAATTAAATGGCATTGGTTGGATGATCAAGACACTATGCCTTATGAACAATGCTTGAGATCTGAGACAACCCTAAAACCCTATTTTACTTTATGATAAGCTCAAGAAGGGTCGATTTTATGATTGGATATTGTAGGAAAATTTTCATGTGACATAAATATTTTAGCCATGGAATGGGGCCCCTATGGGATAAACACTTGTGGCATTGGTTTAAGGATTAAGGCTGTTATTTTTATCAACCAACATTAAGATGATAGGTCACCTTAAACCCTGTTTAAACCCTACAAAGGACCCAATAGAGGAGTTTGAATTTTTAATCACTCTAAATGAATTTATTTTCCCTTGGAAACACTTAAAACATAATATAAACTCATAAGAGGTATTCATGATTAAAATTTCTTGTATTATCACCTATATGGGCTCATTAAATGTTGTACTTTTGTATGGATTTGAGGAAAAAATAGGGTTCTTAAGCATATAAACATGTGAAAATAATTGGGAAGAGTACATTGGATTATTTGTTTCCTTATCATGCCTCAAAATCCATTTATCTACCTCAAAAAATTCTCCTCAAATCATGTACTATAAAGATAGTTTGAGGGTGCTTGTGAAAGGACTTGATCACCTAAGAAAGTTGAATCAACAAATTTTAACTACCTTAAAACTATGTATCATGGTTTAGAAAGAAGGAAAAACTTAAAAACATGTCTCTCAACCTTATATCAGGGTTATATGAAGGTTTCATATCCATTCTAATGATACCATAAAGAAATTAGGCCTAATTGCCTAATAGGCCTATATGTCCAATAAGAAGATTCTTCATGATAAAGAGGAGAATAGAGTAAGGTGTCAAATAGAGTATTCAGATAAAAAAGAAAGGTGTCAAGAAGATGTAAAATTCACAAAGATAGTTTCAAATATGATGACTTATTGAATAAGGTGAAGAGTCTATTTTCCACACTTTTACAATATCATCATTCACAATATGGACACATACCAAGGATATTAATGAAACTACTCTTAGAATCTCTACCATTTGGCATTACAATAGATTTGAGGTGGATGAAACTTGTCTATACATCTCCTATGCCTCTCTTTATCTCTCCTTATCACATTCTCCTATATATGCTATCCTGAATCCTCCACCTAAGTATGGTAAATCCCTACTCATTTGTAATCCATTTATCAATAAGATTATTAGTTTTACCTCATTCTATGATTGCACTTAGTGTGTATGTAGGGATAGTTGATCTTGTTAAATGATTTGATTAGTTATATTTAACATGCTATCCTATTCTATCACCTATATGTAATTTGAAAGCTTCTCTTTTGGGTCATGTGAAGTTTTCAAGTGAAGTGCAAGGATTGAGTGTGTTTACCTATTCATTAGTGTCATTTTAGACCTCTTGATTAGTCTTCCCAGCATAAAAATATATCATAAACTTTACATTAAATTACCAATGTAAGATATTAAGATTAGGATTGGTGTATGTTAAGATTAGTCTCATGGTCTAAATGTACACATGTAGTTGGTTGGTAGTGATCAATTAGTTTGATGCATTTCCTCCTTTAGGATTTATATCAACACTCTTTTCCCTTTTTCTTAAAAATTAAATAAGTCTAGTAGTATCTTGGGTGAAGAATCAAGGTATTTAGCATAAATATATAGGTTTAATCCATTTATAGGTCACCCAAAACCCAAGACTAACCCCATTTTATAGCTTAAGTGAGAGGGCTTGAAAACACCCTCTCAAGGGTGAAAATTTGAGCTATAACAGTTCTAACACACTTAATGGGATAAGAGACTTCTTCTATTAAAGAGTGATTTGTGCTATCTTCAATACATTAGCCTTTGAAGGCATGAACACAAGCATTGATGGCTAATTCAAACATAATCAACTAGTTTTAGTAGCCCACATATGCTTACAATCAAGTGATCTTTGTTATTTATCTTTCTCATGAAGTTACATAGATAAATTTAGATTAGGATTCTATTTTACTCAAGTTGGTGAACCCTATCAGTAACATATTATTCCTTATTTGTATCCTAATGAACTATGGTAGTCTTATGTTGATCCATACCATCCCTACAATGACCCTCATTACCCTCCATATGACCCTAAATATCAATTTGATTAGCCTTGACATCAAAATATCTATTCTCCTTCCTTTCCTAATAAAAATTACCAAGCTTGTTATCCTTCATATCAGTCATATCAAGCTTACCATCAGTAGGAGTTAAGGTATAAGGAGGAGTGTATAACTATGCAAATCCAAGCTAAGAAAAAAAAATTATTAGCTACTCATGAAGATGTATAAGAATGAAATGGTGCTAAGAAAGATGAAAATGTATAATTTGGATGAGTTATCCCTAGTCATCTCATTCAAAATCTAAGGGACTGATTATAGTTTGTAACGATTCAGTGGGTAGAATTTGATATGGGAAACAAGCAATCCTTAACCAATGAAATGCTAAAAATAAAGGATCTGAATCAATATATGGAGGATAGATTAGTAATATGGGAAGAGCAAGAGTTGAATTTTCTTCATCCTCAATCATCCTCTCCAATCCAAAGAAAGTCCTCTTGTGTTCCTAATTTTCTCTAACTCATAATAAGCCATCAAAAAAATATTTATTCTATGAAGGCCTCACTCATTGTTCCCTAAAATTAACCTTTTCCCCCTCATGAACCTTCTTCTATAACCTTCCAAAATCAAAAAATTTATGAGTCTCAAAAGTAAATTATAATCTTCTCTAAATCTTATTTAACCCCTCAAGTTACAATGCATCATCAAGAGGAGGATCCTAAGTCCAAGACCCTAAGTTGGAAGAAAATAATAAAGTCATGGGGAAATAAATATGAGCTATTCCTACATCAAGAAGTCGAAGCCAAAAAGTAATGTGTGTCTATTCAAACATCATCCACCTCTCCTTAAGAACCTAAAAATTTCCCATCATAGAATTAAATTCAAGAGAGATTTCAAATGAATAAGGAGGTCCATGTTGAGAAAAGTGAAGACCAAAGCATATCAAGGTTTGAGGGATTGGTTGGTGAAGAGAGAGAGAAGAAGGATAATCTAATTGATCATGAAAGCTCAAAGTTAGTTTGTGAGGTTGAATAGCCCATCATTGAAGAAGAACATGTTCTTTTGGAGGCTAATGAAGGTCAAGTTTCAATTGTAAGTGAGAAAAATGAGGGCTATGAAGAAGACTCTTCAAGTGAACATGAAGAATAATTCATCATTGGTGCTCCCCTTGGTGAAGAGAAGAACAATTCAATATTTGGAAATGAAGGGGAAGATGGTTTTCATCATGTAGTAATAGAATTTAAAGGAGATAACATTATTAAAGATGAGCATATCCCAATTGAGGTGGTAATAATAGTAACATAGTCAGTTAGTCATCTCATTGAGACCATGGATAAAGAAAAATAATAGTTATTAGAGCCTTTTGATGAATTTGAGTATCTAGATGCAATTGAGATGTATTTGGACATCTTCCAATATACCTCAAGTAGCCTAGAAGAGGTAAAAGTCTATTTTGAACTCTCTCCTTTGACTAAATTTTTTTTTCTTCCTTCTTATCACAAAGAAGAGGTAGTTAGTTTAATAATGGAGGAATCTCAAGAAAATGTTTTCATAGAGAATCTTCATGAAAAGGTTGTAACTAGTCTTGAGATAGAGGATATCCTAATTGAGAAGGATGAGGTCTTGAGAAGGCTTGAAATAGCTTCTAATGAGTATGAACTAAACACCTTTGAAAAGAAAATTACAATTAAAACTAAGGTTGTAGTTCTCATAAGCAATCCCCATGAAGTTTATGATCATATGACAATAACTAAAAGATGATGAAGATGTTAGAGTATGTATTTAATGCATTTTATCATGTTTACTAGTGTATTAGCTAGCTATTTTGTATTGTAGTGGGTTTGTCCTATATGAGGATTTATCTCACATTGGTTAAATTAGTTACATTAGTATTTTGCCTTGCCTATATAAGAAAGTTCTTACCTTTGTACTAGAATCTCATTATCTCATAGTCTGAATAATCATTTGATTTGATTTATGTTTAATTTCATTTATTTGCAGATACAATTATGATGTTCTTTTTTATAATTCTTTAGATCTTGGTTTCATGAAATGTTTTTACCATTCCTAACATGGTATCAGAACCTTGAGAGTTTCAACCATCCTCTTAAGCTTGTAATTTTTAGACAATATTATTCTTCTTCCATCCTCAACATTCTATTTCCATATATGCATGTTATATGGTGCATTAGAAGAACACTTGACTGGTAAAAGAGAGACATTGGAGGATATGAGATGGAGAGTTGGTTTTATTTTCACATTTTGTTTTAGAGATATTCTAATTTGGCACCTTGTCTTCATTGAAGCATTCTTTTTCTTCGAGAAAGGGCGTTGAAGAGAGGAGAGGTAGAGTTGAGGCATTAGAGAGAGAGGAAGTGAAGCTGAGGCATTGGAAATAGAAGAGGACACCCTCTTTTCTAAAGAAAGGCATTGGAAGGTGTTAGAGGGGGTTTTTAGAACACATTACTAGATGAACATTGAAATCTCCTTGTGTACACCTGCTTATAACTCTAAAAACACACACCTAAACTGCTAGATGTTGTTGAAGTGTTGGAATAAATAATCTTACCAACTAGGCATTTTTTTGCTAATTTATCTTCTATTGTGTTGGAAATTGTAGACCTACACTTTTTGAGGTGTTTACTATTCTAAGGCATTGGAGGGAAAGATCAGAAAGTGCATGGAAGGTAAGAGAAGCTGAGAGAAGGTCAAAAGTCTTCCTTTTTGGTTGAAGGCATCTTGTTTTGTTCTCTCTATTATGTGAAAGGATGGAAGAGAGGTGCTTGACTGAGAGAAAAGAAGGTGGAGTTACATGGAATTACTACCTTTTCTTGACTAAGCACCATCTTTTTTTGTCTTATATGCTAAAAAAAAATCATTTTAGATTGCAGTGGAATGTTGAGGGGTTGGTTTGTTTTTTTGACTTGGACAACACCTCCTACTACTAAAATTAAAAAAAAACACATTTATCCTCATTTTATTCTCTCAAACACAGCTAAAAATTAATTATATTTCTTTATTAATCTATATTTTTAAAAAAATAAGGAAGTCAAACTTGTTTGCATGCATACTGAGGTAACTTACAAATATATTTTTCATTTTGGTTGATTTTTTAAAGTCTGTGACAAAATTAGAGTTTCAACGAGTAGTTGCATGCCTATGTTCTTTTTATTTTGGTCACCAAAACCAGTTTATAGTGTTTTTAAATTATTTTGACCCATTTTTATGGAAAATAATAACACTTGTGTCTTTTGAATTGTAACTCAGATTTGAGTTATATTTTTTTTTAAGTGTGTGTTTTTTAGTTCTATATCCATTGGTGTAATTAAATTGTAAAAAGTCACTAGTATATAAAGTGACAAAATTAGAGGGGGTTTTATAATACAATCTTTTAGGGGGTTGTCTCAGTGCCAATTTTTATTTACCCTTCGCATTATTTTTTCTCTTGATGATTAGTTGGCATGGCATCTACATCTAGCATTGATCATTATGAGCTTTTGACTACACACAATTACTAGACATAAAGACATATAATAGAGACAATCATTAAATGCAAAGGATTATGGTCCCTAATGTACAAAACACAACCACATTTTACAGGAGAATTTGAAAAAGTTTATCATCAATGTACAATTAAAGAATGTATGAGCTTGATTGGGAGTTATGTGAGTGATAGTCTCTTATTTAATTTTTATTGGTGTGATTCTTCATTTAAAATGTTGACTAAGTTAAAAGGGTTGTTTAGGAAGGTAGACCACTTGAGAGTGATGTAAATTGAATTGGAGTTTGCTTCACTAAATCTAAAGGACTTTGCTTCTATTTTAGATTATCTCAAAAAAATTAAGAATTTATTGACATAGTTGAAGAGGAGTGGTCTAGATAAAAAGGATGAAGAGTTTATATAATTAATCTTGTCTAAGTTGAGTGGCCCATTCCAAATATTTGCATCTACCTTTTTCTCTAATATGGATGTCTTAGGTACCACATTCAAAATGCTAGATCTTGAGTTTTTTTGTGAGAGACTCACTAGGGAGGAATCCAAATTATCTCACCTTGAGTCTTCCACCTCTTAAAAGGAATTAGTGGTCTCACATCCTAAGCCTAAGGTAAAATATAAGCGTAATAAGAAAAACACTCCTCCTCCACCTCAAAATGCACCTAAGCCCACCAACACTTCTACATCTAAACCCAAACCATCTTCCAAATCCAAAAATAAGTCTAACCTATCTTGTTCTTATTATGGGGGGATTTTCCATGAAGAATCTAAGTGTTTCAAAATAATTTTAGGAAACATAAGATCTCTATATCCACTCCTTATCCATCTCATGAGCATGGGAAAGCACTTAATGTTATTAGAAGATCAAAGCTACCTATTTCAGATAGTTGGGTTCTAGATTTTGGTTCTTCACACTATATGAATTCTTCCAAGGAGTCCTTTGTATCTCTTGGTATGAGTTCCACTTCCAACATTGAGGTTGTAAATTCTTCTTTCATTTTTGTTAAGGGGAAGGGTGACATATAGCTAAATGGTGGTCGTATTAATGATGCATCATACATTTTAGACATCACCACCAATTTACTTTTAGTTTATCATATTTGTCATTTTGTTCAAGGAAAGATAGTGACTTTCACACCATAGGGTGATAAAGTTCAAGATTTGTTAGAGCCACACACACTCATTACACAGGGTGTTGTTGACTATAGTTGTCAACTTCACTATTTTAAGGGTTTTGATGATTCTCCTCCTTTAGGGATGTGTTTAGTTTCTCATGCATATTTTGAGAGTTGGAATTGGCATGAGAGATTTGGATACATGGTAGAGGGTCTTCCTATAGTTTCATGTCTTGATGGATTCTACCCTGATTATATATTAATAAAACAACATAAGGATATGTTTCCTAAGGGCATGTCCATGAGAGCTTCTTCACCACTTAAGCTTGTGTACAATGATTTGATGGTCTTTATTACTTCTTTCAATGTATCTAAGTATGTACTTACTTTCATTAATAATTTATTGATGCATACTTGGGTTTATTTCCTCAGGTACAAGAGTGATGTCTTTGCTCACTTTAAAGTCTTTAAGGTTTTGGTCAAGAAAAAATCATCAAGTTACATCAATAAACTTCATACAAATAATGGGTCAAGGTTACTTTAGTCGAGAGTTTAGTAATTTTTTAGTAGCCCATGGTATTTTTCACCACCATTATATTGCACATACACCATAGTAGAATAGATTAGCAGAGAGGAAGAACTAAAATTTGAAGGAGATGACTAACTACATGATGCATTCATGAGATTTACCTCCTATCTATCAGGTAGAGTTAATTGATTATGTGAACTACATTCAAAATCATACACCATATCAATCACTTGAGCATATGACTCTAAAGGAGACTTGGTCTAGAACCAAGACTGATGTCTCATTTTTTTGAGTCTTTAAGAGACTTTTTTGGGTATTTGTACCAAATAATAAAAAGAAATCATTGGATAAGAAGAGAAAACCTTTGGTCTTTATAGGGTATTGTGAGGACATGAGAGCTTATCATATTTTAGACCCTAATACTCATGATGTTCATTTTTGAACACATGTATAATTTTATGATCATTTCACATCTCATGATTATATATCTTCTTCTATGCCTTCTTCTTCTTCTTTCCATGATTCACTTTCTCTTGAGGATTCATTCTTTGAGGAACCAATTAAAGAGATTCATAACAAGGTCATAGAGGATGAGGATCTTGTTTAAACTAATGTTACCACTATGCCTAGGTAGGCTTATATTATAGTTGATGAGTTGAAACTATTGATACAAGATCTTCCACCTACTTGACATCATTGTGTACATTCTATGGGTACTAGACTTTTGTGCCAAGCATTCTGTGAGGATCCATAGTCTTTTTCACAAGATCATGGGATATAAGAGTGGGATGATGCTATGACAGATGAGTATTCTTCATTGATGAAGAATCACACTTGGGATTTGGTTACTCTTCTTAAGGGAAAAAATTTGGTTAGGTGAAATTAGATTTATCATACCAAGTATGCATTTGATGGGTCCATTGACAAGTATAAGGCACTTCTTGTTGCAAAGGGATTATCACAATTTGAAGGTATTGACTATCTAATACTTTTCACCCATTGCTAAGATAGATTCTATTCACTTTGTACTTTATTTTATTACATCATAGGGTTATATAGTATATCAAATAGATATTAAGAGTGTTTTACATAGAGACTTTAATGATGAAATATATATGGAGCATCTTGATGGGTTCGTTAAAAATTATTTTCTTATTTTTTGACTTAGGATGTTTTTTTATGGTCTCAAATAGGCCCTTCAAGCATAGTATGATAAGATGGATTCATTTATTCTCTCTAAAATATTTGTTCACTACCACTCTAATCCCACAATGTATATTCAATGTATTGGGAAGGACATTGTTATATTGGTTTTGTATGTTGATTTGTTTCTCATAGGTAGCTCCTCATCTTAGATTCAGACCATTCAGTAGACACTTTCAACATATTTTGAAATGATATATCTTGGTTTTTTGCACTTATTCCTTGCTCTATATATTTCACAATCAAATATAGGGATCTATTTGAATTATCAGAAGTATACCCTTAATCTTCTTCAATATTTTGGCATGGTTGATTATAAGCCAAGTTTTTCTCCTTTTTAGTCTAGAGTGACTCTCATTACCTCTTATACTACTCCACTTTATGATCCTATATTATATAGGTAGATGATTGGGAGTCTTATGTATTTGATCTATACTCACCTTGAAATTTCATTTTTAGTTGGGCTTGCATCTAGGTTTTCACATGACCCTCATGATATTCATTGGTAGGCTACCAAGAGGATTTTAAGATATCCACAAGGCACTACTCATTTTGGATTACATTACACAAGGGTTATATTTAGTTGGTTGGATACAATGATTAAAATTGGGCATGTTATCTAGAATTCCACTTCTAGCTACATCTTTTATCTTGGTTCTTCACCTATTACTTGGTTGTGCAAGAAGTAACAGGCTATTGCACTATCATCTATAGAGGCTGAGTACAAGGCAATAGTTATAATGAGTTAGTAGGTTCTTTAGATTCATTAGTTATTGATAGAGTTTGGCTTCACACATGATTCACCCACTATAATTTGGTGTGACAACTAGAGTGAAATTCACATATCTCACGACCCATTTAAGCAGCAGTGGAACAAGAACATTTAGGTACATATGCACCTAATTTATCAACACATTTAGGATGGCATCCTTAGCTTGGAGTACATTGACTCAGTAAAAATTTATAGACATATTCATGAAGCCTTTTACATTACCTTGTTTCTTTGAGTTGCGTGGCATACTTGGATTTTTATAAGTTGTCCTTGGGATGTATTCATGAGGACATATTCCTTATTCATTTCATGGATACATATTGTACATGAGTACCTTATCAATATTTGTCATTAGGACTCATTATATGGATATGCCACTATTTTTTTTAGATTTTTTTAGCCCCTAGCTTCACTTGAGGGGGGGGTGTTAGAGTATGTATTTCATGCATTTTATCATATTTTATAGTGTATCAGATATCTATTTTAACTTGTAGTGGGTTTGTCTTATATGAAGATTTATCCCACATTAGTTAGATTAGCTAGATTAGCATTTCACCTTGCCTATATAAGCAAGTGCTTACCTTTGTACTAGCATCTCATTATCACATAGTCTGAATAATCATTTGATTTGCTTTATGTTGCATTTCATTTGTTTGTAGCTAAAATTATGATGTTCTTGTTGATAACTCTTTAGATCTTGGCTTCATGAAATGTTTTACCATTTCTAATAGAAGACACATCATCAAGAGGATAATCATGTGCATCATGCCTTCTCAAATCAACATGAAGAGTTTCAAGATGATAAATGGAGTTTCAAGATGATAAATGGCAAAAGTATTTGGAGATTTACAATGATTTTGAGGCTCTTCAAGGGCATATACTTCCTATTGGGAAGATTAAGTATGACTTTGAGGCTGCTCTCTTTCTTAAAGAGTAAAGTGGAAATCCCCAAGAGGTAATTCAATATCAAATACATCAATTTATGGAGCCACAAAAAGCCAAGGCTGATGTTGCTCCTATAAGCCAATATGTGATCATGTTTGAGTTGAATTCAAACATCAAGAAGTATCATGAGTAGATTTTGGGGTTATAAGATGAGTATATCTTCATTGGAAATATGTTTGTCGATGATGATTCACTTGAGAACATACTAAGTGAGTTGACAAGAAAGAAGACTACTCCACCAAGAATCATATTCAAAGAACAACTTACTATACACCATTACTTATCTCATGGAGGAAGAGTTGGCATAAATTTTCATTTTGATATAGGAGTAAAATGTCTCAAGGTTAGTTGTTTTTAGTAGTGCTCCTATCTCTTTTTTTCCTAAGTGCTTTATAGCACAAGTGTGTGTTTTGATTTGGTGTGTGTTTTTCTTATTTTGTTGTGCATCT
This sequence comes from Torreya grandis, assembly GCA_037957365.1. NCBI lineage: Eukaryota > Viridiplantae > Streptophyta > Pinopsida > Cupressales > Taxaceae > Torreya > Torreya grandis. The sequence goes on along the minus strand of JARHVA010005122.1, from coordinate 864,758 downwards.
TGGAGGTAGTCAGTTGTCTCAAATATTTAAAGGCATTTTCATTCAAGTGTAAATATCAATTTAGGTATGATATTGAGATATGACTCTATGTTCAATAGATGGACTAGGCAACTAATCTAATGAGCATAACATGGATGCAATCCCTGGAGGTTACCAAATATGTTAGCTAAATGTGGCTACCATAGGTGGGATTACCCAAAAACTTGAGTTTTTCACTATTTCTCCCTTTCCAAGGGGCCTAAATTAATTTCTTAGGCATTTTTATCATATCTTAAGATAAATTTAACAAGTTTAAGGTAAGTATTCTTCCTAGTATCATGCTTGTCTAGTCATGACTTGTCCTAATCAAGTTGTTTCAAAGAGTGCCAAAAGTTTAGAGGTTTTTTTAATGTCATTTAATTCATGTTTAGGTCATGTAATTCTCACTTGGTTTGTACAAGTTCTTTAAATAAGTAAAATTTTCCTTGTTAACATTATAACTCATTTTAAAGTGCTTTCTTGATCATTTATAACATTCAAAAATGAATATTGTAAGAAAGTGGTAGCTTTGCAGTAGAAGTAATGTATGGCACATTATCTCACATTCATATAGGTGTGAGGAATACTAATCAATACTTGTTGGTTGAGTTAAATTATATTTCCAATTAGAGCATGGTAGTTCTAGTGATAAAAGAGAAGTTTATAAGGGGTCATTATAGGTTGGTAGTGTTAGAGGTATAATCACTGAGAGGGGGGGTAAATAAGTGATGCTAGATAATCCAATTCTAATCCCAAAATATTAATCATTCAGCACATATATTCATGAATCATACAAATTAACCATTTAAATGACCAAATAAGATTTATAAAGATCAAACACATGACATATGTGGGAAACCCTCTTGGGGGATAAAACCCACTGAACCTTGCAAGATGGACTATAGTCCTATAATAATAAGATCTAACATTTAAATTATTATAAACTGATCAAGGAACACCCATCCCTTATTTTAGTGAGACACCAATCCCCTAAGGAGTTACTGCCCCTATCTAGCTGAGCACCCATAACAACTAGACCTTTAGAAAGATTTATCTTGCAAAGAAGAACCAATCCCCTAGGAAACTAAGCACCCACTCAGATACCTTAAATAGATAATCTTAAACACCTATTTTTAATCTTAAACTAATGATGACCACCTTTGTTTGCACTCTTCACCTCCAATCTCTCTCAAGCTGCCTATAGGACTAACTCATTCAAACTGCATCTTCTAGGCTCATTAGGTCCAATGACTTGTGTGTCCTCTTGCATCAACTTGATCAAACAAGAATGATTAATATTTTTCACTCTTTATTTTTACTCAGTGACCTATATCTTCTATTTCAAAGGTTCTCTCTTTCTTTGAAATCACACTTGCAAAATTAATACAAATAGGCCAATTAGGCCTTGTACTTATACCACTCTCTTGGTCTAACCCATCTTGGTCAGCTAATATGGTTACCATACTTATTATAAATTTTAAACAGGTCTTAATACAAGTTACATGTAAGAAACACATACTCCTTAGGTTATCCATTACTTCATTAGACCCAAACTACCATTATGTATTGGTGAGACCTAAAACAATTAGGCCTACTCACCTATACGTTATAACTTCAACTCCTTGGGCCACTTTCAAATTCTACCAAATCTTAAAACACATCAAACCTATATCAAATGGACCATTTATTACTGCCTCATGGGTCCATGCCACTTGGAACACCAACTCAATATTGAACCTATTAATTAGGTCTCCTTACTCTTTAGGTCTTCATATATAGAAAACATAGTCTCAAACTTCTAAAGCAACTACTAAAATATTTCAAATATCCATATGATTAGATCACATGATTGAAACCTTAAATACCTCTACAAAACCTCCATATTCTTTAGACACTTCAACAAAATCTCTAAACACTAAAAATAACTCTCTCAAAATGACTACTCAAGCTGGTCACACATAGTCAAAATATATTTATACTATTTTGACTCTCAATATCTTATCAGGGGAATATCATGACATACAATACTTTATCATAATCCTTAGAGACTTATATAACATCTTCATACTATTTTTATTCTTCATTTTTACTCAGAACACCTTCAACTCACTCTTGTAACATGGTCACTCAATCTGCTAGTGCATTCAACAAACATAGTAAACTTATAAACAATTGTTCACACTAAAGGTGGATTGGTCAAACCTCCAAAATCCACAAAAATGGTTCTCATGGAGTATATAACACTATAAAATATATATTTTATCTTTAAACATCAAAATTCTATCAATAATAACTTAAATATCCTTCTATGGTTACTTATAGAACATGGTCAAACACATGGTCAATATTATAGCTTAATATATTTGATAGTACAAAAACTATAACATTCTAACTCACTTATTTGGATGCACCTTGAAGTATTATTAAACCTTTCTTTTTACTCTAGAAAAATCATTTTAGATCAAAATATGTTATCAAAACACTATAAATGATTTTTCCTTTTGCTAATTCAAATGCCAATGGCCACTATTCAAAGTAAATCATCTAACACCTATCATTATCTCGTGCTCCCTAAGATCTAGATCAATTGCACTCTATCGATATCCTTAGAAGTCTCCTTAATTTAACTTTTTGTTGTTGTTCTATATTTTCACCCTAGCTAAGGAGGGGATTGTTCAAATCTTCCTACTCTAATCTAGTCCAACATGGGACTGATCCTAGGCTATGGGTATCCCAATAATGGAATAGACATTTAGAGAAGGCCAGATTCCTTATGGATCTATCACCTAGACTAAATATAAACTATCACTTTCTTGGAAAATGGAAAGATATTTTGACAATAACTTATAAAACATGTAAAAGAGGTGATGCACCAATGATTTAATCACTCAAAATAACACAATACACATTATGAGACACTTATAAAACCAAATACTATCAATATCACATAATTATTTTAGAATAAGGCATTAATCAATTATCAAATTAGCTTGAGAGGGAAGATACCCACTTTCAAGTTAGACAATAAACTATAAATTGCACTTATAATGACTTATAAGAACTATTAAGCACTTCTTAAAGGTGAGAACAACTCAGACATAAGCAAGGAACATAAATTCACTTAACCACAATACATGAATTCATGGAACACACTTAAATATAGCTTAGAAAAGGATGGAATTTAATCTTTATTACATCAAAAAGGTGTCACAATACAAATTTTGATAGAGTTTGGTCATATCAAAAAGAGGGATATAGGGATCCATTTCAAGGCATAAAAGCCTATATTTATAGAAAAGAGAAAGAGAGAGAGAGTTGTGCATTTGGAAAAGGCCCAACCACTTTCGATGGATCAACACTCTTGAGGATGTTGACTCATGACCTTATCAACAAAGAACAAATTTTGTAAAAGAATTAAATGTCCATTGCCCTTATCCAACCACCATTTCTCTTCTTGGAACTCCATGATATCATCTAATTGATATACTAATGAGGATCATGTCTTAAAATTGACTGAATTATGCCACATCTGCATTAGGTGGCCACTTGTACCTATTTATTAAAAATGTGAATTTAATGATATGTGAGACACTTTTTTATGATCACATTTATATCTGTACTAGTTCCAACTCAAACCTATGTCCATTTTATAGATAGAAAACCAATTTTAGACCATTGGTTTTTACACAATCACAATATTCATTAAATGCTACAAATTGCTTGACCTTGCTTCATAATTATTGGTCTATCTTCTATCTCTATATATGGTCCAATATCAAACACATGTTCTTCATCTAGAACCCTGTGAGAACTGAGAGGTTACTATATATGAGGATTCTTCGTCTAAAAATAATGAACAAGTCAATAAAATGACTCTATAACAGGGTCGATGAGTTCTAAGCTATCAACTAGAGATCATATTTAAAATGTAATGGTGATGGAGCCTTGTCCTTGACCATCTTTCCTATATGATAATGTCTATTATTGATCAAGTTATAATGGTGATATGCATCTTTAATAATTTTTTCACTTGGGTTGAAGAACTAGTTCATTAACCTTCAATAGAATTTCTTTATATTTGCTCTTTATTTATTGGTCATTGATTTCCAACTTGAACCATTTACACTGTGCCCAACTATCCTTATGTTTATTGGTTCCATAGATATGCTAAATTATTGAATCTACTCACTTTATTAATCTACCTGTGCATGAATTCCCATGATCCATCAATCTTATATCATTTAAATGCACTATTGACATTTTTTATGCACGTATTTGTTCTTGAGATTCAATGACCCCTTTAACCTCTACTCACCATTAGATATGAATATACGATCAAATGCATACTATTAAATCTACTTGGGACCCATTTTTTAAACCCCAATAGTTAGTTTATGGAGCTTAAAATTGACATCCCATAGACCATATTTGATGTCCTACAAAATGTAATTTATTTCTTGTAGACCATCAAATTTAAGCATAGATAGATTTATATAGTGTCTTTATATTGATGTTAGCATGAACGTCTTATGTTTTAGGTCCAACTTTGAAGGCCTATAACTTGAAGCACAAAATTCATAAAAGCACCACATTTTTAGAAGATGTTCTTAATACTAAAAGGGATGAACCCATTTGATCTATTGATCCTAGGAGATTTCTAAGTGTGTCTAAAAAATTCTTAAGTTGATTAGTCCATTCATTCCTATATGACATCCTGATGATGATCTAGTTCATTTGGCTAAGTATGGAAAAATTATCAAAATTTGACTAAAGAGTAACTTTGAACATGCATAACTTCTTTTACGCTTCGGTGGATAACCTAAAACTTAGTGCATATCAATTAGGGACCAAGTTGAACAAACCCATATGAAAAATTCTACCTAACTCATCCATGTGTGGCAATTATGACATCAACACAGTGCTTACTCAAAATTTCTATCACTAGACTCAAGATGTCTAGATGAATACAAAGAACCAGATGAATGTTATGCACTTCCATACTTACTCTATTCACTCCTGACATCCCATAGGGTCTATGAAACTCTAGTTATCTTCTCATCCATTAGCAACTTGATCCATATGGGTATAAGCTTGGTATGTGGGCTGAAATTGGCCAACATCTTTGGTGACTTAGATGGGTAGCTTATCTGTTATGCTTGAGAACTCATACCAGATACATAACTCTTGGATCATTTAAATTGATTACAAGAAAACCTCTTGAATTGCAAAGACAAAAAAAAAATACAAAAAATAGGGAAAGAAACAAACTAAAATGGAAACTAACTTGATAAAACAAAGGTGAATAAACTACTAAACCACTATGAAAGAAATCACTTATTTGGGACAAGCAGGAAAGGAAACTAATGTGTTTGAAAAACACTTAGAGAAAAAAAAACACACACACAACTAACTATATATGGGGGACTTAGCTTCCTTAATAGTAGTGCTTAAGATGTATCCCATTAACTAGGATAGGAAGCTCTTCACCATTCATCCTTGTGCGCTGAAAAGCATTTTGGGATTTGCAACTAGAGATTGTATATCAACCACTCTAGAGAGAATCAAATTTTTTATGCTTTCCTATCTTATCTCTATCCTCATCTCACTTGTGGAAAAAATTTCCTTCTTGGAAAGCTCTTGAAGAATCTCCTTTATCATAATATTTCTTCACCATTGATTTATGGGCCTCCATGGCCAACATTGACCGATGTCTTATCTCTATGAATTCAACATTTATTATTTCCATTGGCTCATTCTCCAAAATCTCAAGTTGATACATTAATTCTAGAGCAAGGAATTCAAGATAAATAATTATTGACCAAATTTTAATTTTAGTCAAATAATATCAACCCCTATCATTTTAAAATTTTCAAGAAGATTTACATACATCTTATGAGGTATGATATTATCCTATATACCTTACTTGGTCTTGTCCTGGTCTTTGCCTATGTTCATTTTCCTTGAAACATCCTAGTCAAACCTTGTTAAAATTTAGTCAAAGGTCCATTTGTGTATAATTTGTCCTAATATGGCATTTAACATGTTTCAATGTGATCACACGTCATAAACTAGTCATTTATTGAGTCTCATGTGAAAAAGGGGTATTTTGGCCTATTAAATGACTTATACTTACTTTCATGCCATAAAATTTGAAACTAAGGTCAGTTTTAACATGGGTCATGTCAAGATCATGTCAGTGGATAGTTATAAGTCAAGTTCATTAGGCAAGAAGCAGTTTTCCCTAAAAAATAAGCCTTTTTCAACACTCGTATGGACTTCTCAAGCTCCTTTATAGAAAAAAATATGGAGCGACTCTTCACATCCCTAAAATTAATATCCACATTTGTTTTTCATAACAAAAATTATATCTGCAACTCATTTCTCTTATTTCTACATTTACAAGCCAAAGAAGGGCAAGTTCAAACACTCACCATGAGAGCTACAGGTGGAGTTAAGGAAAATTATTCTAAAAGTGGATATCACTCTAGGTAAAATTCAAAGATATATCAATAATTATTATATTTCTAGCTTCTCCTTCATTAAAAATTATTTACACTCTAGGCAACTTTTTATGGAATTACATCCAAGAGGGGTATGGTTGTGCATATGTTTCTTATTTTCAAAGTTCCAGGGAGATGTGTGGGTTTTATGAGGTGTTTTTAGGTGTTAATTATGTACTATCCATGGTGATTTAACCATATAACACTTCTCTTTCAATGCTACTTGAAGGAGAGTTTAAATTGTGCTTATTTTCCAAGTTGACAATCATGTATGAGAAATCTCAGTTTTGCAACATGGGAGGAGATATATGATGTTTTAAATCATCATGTATTCATGTATAAAATTTTATTTCATAAAATTTACATGGTTAGGTATCAAAATAGAAAATCCTTCAAGGCTAAAATTGCCTAGTTTCCTTGCTCACTGCCTTGTCCACAGAATGCTAGTAGTCACCTTCTCCAGGAGGATTGTACAGAGGTATGAGTGTTGAAAAGGCATGATAGAACTAATTTTTGACACATATAACATCCAATTATCCTTTATTTCATTCCATTATGGTAATATGTTATGCCAAGAATAAGCTTCCACTTCAAAAGATGACTTGATTGTTTTGGGTTAACAACCCCTAAAATAACCAAGTAAGGATCCTGAGGGTTCTTTAGAATAGAATATATCATGATAAAATATATTTAAATGATAATTTTTTGGTCCATATAATATGCCTATCTAAATACTACACTCATGCCAAGTTTGAGGGAAAAGGGAGGAATGGAGATGGATTTTGAACAAGCTCAAGAGTGGTAAAAAATCATTGATTTCAAACAGTGATTTCTACAGGAAAATGATAAAAAGTGATATTTTACTACATTTGAAAATTGGTAGATCATTATAATAATTTTAAATAACCATAAATATATTAAATGGGAAATAATCAACTAGATGATATAGGAAAAGGCAAATTTTGATATTTAAACTCCTTAATGTACCCTCCCATGTCCGTACAGGGCTGGAAACACCCACCTATATCAAGCTTGGTAAGATCTTATTTAAAATAGGGCATTGAATGATCTATATTGAAGGTTTAGGGTGATTATATACAATTGGATAGTAATAGAATTAAATTTGGATTTGGTCCTTACCAATCACATGGCCAAGGTCTCATAAACAACCTACAGGTAGCCATAAGCCTAGAAACACAGTCAAACTAGAAGTGAGGTGAATGTTTGAGTTTTAGACCTCATTTAGAGTCATTAAAGTGATATAAGTGAAAATTTAGGTAAAGGAAACTGAAATTAACTCAAGTAAACTTAATACACTACCTCCAAGGCCTAAAAAATGGCCAAAGCACCTTATAATAGGGGTAGATTGTGAGCAAATAGTGATTGTCATAGTCAGGCATGGAATGGAGGATCCAAAGCATGGAATAGGTATATTTGAAGGATTAAAAGGTAAAAAATTTATTATTATATCTTAATTACCTGATGAAACATATAAATGATGTCTAAATCCATTAAAAAATCTTTAATTGCACTTACAGGCCCTAGACATCATAAAACATAGTCATGGATAGTGGGTAAAAGATATAAGGTTTAGACCTTGGTTTGAGTCCTTATTGAAGTTTATGAAAGTGATATATGTGATATTAGTGTGTAATTACCTAAATTATATAATTATAAACTTATTAAACATAATAAAATATTGATTCCAAACCCCAATCATGCCTACAGGCCTGTGATAGTCAGGCAGGGTGTTCTAGGTCAATGGACCAAAGTATGGAGTTAATATGATTTGAAGGGTTTATACGATATAAAAAGAATTAGTAAATAATAAATGATTATTATATATTAAAATAATTTACTTAATTAATCCAAATAATCTCAAATCATGACTTATAACATGGCTTAAGGGGTTGTCTCAGTCCTTAAGGGCAAAGGCCTAATTTGGGAAACAAGGGGTGAATTAGTGTAAAAGTGATGCCTTAACTTATAAAAATGGTAATATGATCACCTTAATAGGATTTTTAACATAAAAAAATATGTTTTTATTGTTTTTAAGATCCAAAAATAGCTTAATAACACCTAAAACCAAGCATAACACAAGATTTCTCCTTATGGACAGATAAGCCTATCCTAGGTTTCCATGGCATAAAAGGTGATTTGAGGTGAAAATATAATATTTAATTATTATAATATAATATTTAATCACATATAATTCCTTAAATTCCATGAAAAATCTCAAATATCCTCCATCTTCTCCAAGTACATCATATACCCTGCCTGTTCTCAAACCCTACCTAGTCAAAAGTCTACCTTGGAAAAATGGAGAGTTGGAGGACCAAATAGAGGATTTGGGTGATAAAATTTGGTATATGGTACCTTACTACCCATATAACATGATAAAATAATCATATTTTATGATACACTAGTGAAAACAATCAATTTTTTGTCTCAAAGAAGGGGTTGTTTTAGCATGCATGGAGGTGCTAATTTTGGGAAAATTGATGAAATGATGAACCAAAAGGATATAAAATCCTAAGTGATGATTTTATAATCTTTTTGGGACCTAAATAAACATATAAAACTTACTATAATGTCTATGATTATATAGGTTGTTCTAACCAAGGAGGTTTGCATGCATACCTAGTGGGAATCCTTAGGCATAAAGGCCCAACTGAGGGTCATATACATTTTTGGAATTTTACATGCCTTAAAATTGGTTTGAAATTTTTTTATGGGTATTAAATATTTTTTTATCCATAAATAATTAAATTAATCCATTTGAGTGTTAGGTTTGGTCTCAAATGGCAAGCAGACCTATTGGCAAGGCCTAGGCCTAGTGCCAAACAAGGCTAAGTTTTCATTTTTTGATCTTGAGGAGATAATAAAATTATTGAAAAATGTTTTTGGGGTTCATATATATGTTTTTGAGCCATTTTTTTAAAATAAATTCATTAGAAGGCCAATTCTTGGTTTTGAGGCTCCCAAACCCTCACAAAATGCACTAAATGGCACGAATGGTCATCTTGGAATGCTCATATCTTTCATGAGACTTTGCATAAGACTTGGATATATTCAATTAAGTTTTATGGGATCCTTAATAATCCAAAATTTCCATTTTTAGATAATTTAAATGTCTGAACCTTATGAACAAAGGTTAAGAAGGCTGGTCACTCTAAAACCCTCTTTAAACCTTGTTTGAGACCTAGAGGTCAAAATGAGCCTAAAAGTGACACCATATGGAGGAATTTGAACCTAATTTATGAATATAATTTTTTTAAAACCAAAATATTATCATAACCATGGCCTTGGTTTGTACAGAACTATACAAAAAGAGGAAAATATGGCTTATTTTGACCATTTTTTGTGTTGTATAGGCATGGTCGACTTTCAAGACATGAAATCATTTTTGGAGGGAATATTAGGAATTATTATATATATATATATATATGGTCATTATATCAATTTTATAAGATTATACATGTGCATAACAACTCAATCTTTTGAGCTGGTCCAATAATCCAACTAGTGAGGACTTAGAGAAAATGGCAAATCTTCATTTGGAGAGCCTTTTAATGTAATTTTATTGTAACTGATGTCATGAAACCCTATAAAAATTTAATTTCTCCTCATTTATGGATCATATTTTAGAGATGAAGATTTTTTAGATGCCAAATGTGAAGGGTGAAGGGAAAGGGGCTATTTTGAGACTACCAAGTGTGATCATTCATGGCCAAGATGATAAGAAGGGTTAAGAGCCTCCAAAATACATGTGAGGGATTCTCAGTAACCCCTCCTACTCATATTAATCATCAAATTTTATCAGCTACATAGTTTGGGTAATTTTAGAAGGCCAATTATGAGAGGCAGTTTTATATGCATAGAAAAGGAGTTTTCCAACCATTTACAGGTTCAAGATGATTAAAGATGAAATTTGGATCTCTTGACATGATATGGATCACCCAAAAATTATCTCATGAATGTGTAATTGATCTTAACTTGGTGACACATGTCCTTGTGCCTCTTCAACTTCTCCTCTCTCTCTCCTTCTAAGTTTTATAAATTGGGCCTTCTTGGCCATTATTTATATCTCTCTACTGGGTATGTGAATCCCTAACAAAATTTTGCCTTGAATAATTAAATAAAATTAATTTAATTCATTCTAAGGATTCACTAAGTGTAAATGATAATGTTTAGTCTTGTGCAAGTGTGATGTCTATTTTTGCCTTCACATGTATTTTTACTAATACCTAGTGTGTTATGATCTTTTTCTTGCAGGTCAACAAAAAGTGTTAAGTGAGGTTTTAGGTATAGTGAATATCTCATCCAATATATTTTATTATAATGCCTATTTCCTAACTCTTCCTAACCTATTCTATCTTGTAGACCCCATGTTAAAGCATTGATGTGAGAGAGAGATTTGATTGAGTAAAGTGTATATGTAACTTGTTCTTAGTTCCAAGTGCATATAAAAGGTATGAGTAGAGAAAAAATATTTGGTGTACCAACCCCATATATTAGGTTTACTTTCAATCATTCTCTATCCCTTTTCATCCCCAAGTTTAGTAGTAGGATTTGAGCTCATTGATACATCAAGGGGAGCTAGACCCTAATCTAGAGATCCACCTCCTAATAGGTATACCTACAGCCCTAAGGTGGTTCCATTGTTTCACTTAAATGAGGAAAAGGTTTTCCCATCTCCTCATTGGGTACAATTTCAAGTGACAATAGTTTTCGGCACACCCAATGGGACAATTTTTCCAAGGAGTTGAAGAATTCTTGTGTGTTCTTCAACCAATCAACCTTTTGGAGGCATTTCAATCAACACCAATGGAAACTCTAAGTTGAATTAGCTAGTTAAGTAGCCCTAGTGCATAAATAAATCATATTTGGTATGTATAATCTCATTTATTAGTAGTATGGACCTTGTGTGCCTTCATATAGTTTTGATCAAGCTCATGTTGTTCATATAATCCCCTCAAGCAACTCTCCTAATTGTCCTTCTCCTAGTCAACCAAGAGTGTTAGGGAGCTAATGTTGGAGTTTGAGAAGTAAATACTAGAGGTAGATAGGTTGAATGAGAAAAATAGGTATCATCAAGAGCTTATGTACAAGGAGGATTGTTTTTTTAAGCAAGCTCAAGCCATGCAATCCATAAAGGAGAAACTAATAAGAAGGAAAATTCAATCCACTCAAGGCATTCAGCCTGGTACACCTTCTTCCATCCCAAGACTACCTTCTCCTATACAAAATAAACCCTCCCCTTTTACACCAAATCCTTTTTATCAAATAGAGCTTTCTCACCAAAATAAAATGAGCCAAACTTCTAGTCCATATAATACATCTTCTTCTATGTCAAAACATACTACCCCTGTTATTAATCCTTTGCACTTAGCAATGCAATACCAAAAGATATTGGATCAACCTGCTATGGAGACAAAATACTCCATGTTCTTAGATTTTGAGCCCTCATTCGAAGAAATCCATCCCATTTCCTTTGAAAACCAACACATTCATCTTTAAACAACTCCTCCTATGCATGTGCAAACTCTTCCTAGTCTCCCTCAATCTCCTTAAGCCCTTCAATCTGATGTCAAGATTCCAAGTTGGAGAAATGTCTATCATGAACTAGCTCAAGACCTTGAGAAAGTGAATGAATTTTTTGCCTATCATCAAGAGTGTTGACCATTTTTTGGGTCTAACAGGCCAAAAATTGGTCCCCTTCTTCCTCTAATGTTTTAGGCCATTTCATTTTTTATTTTGCACAAGTCTAGGAATTTATACAAACTCTGTAGGTTTCTACGGACTCAGTAGGTTTTGATTTTCTATGGACTCAGTAGTGAGTTTTTTCTACGAACTCTATAGGTGTAATCTTTGACAGATGAAGAACCAGTTCAGAGAGTGCAAGGTTTTGTAAAGCTTCTTCAGACTCTTGTCTGAAGAAATTCATAAGGAAAGAGGGTTGAAATGGTTTAGAAGGCACTTTTCCTTAAGGTTGGAAGAGTGGTTCAATGACATAATCTTTCTAAGAGTTAGCACCTTTGAACCGTTGAACCAGTTCAATGCCTTCGATTCATCGCTTGGTTTAATCAGCGGGTTCATCGCTTGGTTCAATCGGTGGGTTCAATTTCTTTAGTTCAATCGGTGGGTTCATCGCTTGGTTCAATAAATGAGTTCAATTTCCTTGGTTTAATCACCTTGGTTCAATCAGCTTAGTTCAATCAATTGGTTCAATCGACAAGTTCATCGGCTTGGTTCAATGCATTGGTTCAATGCCTTGGTTCAATCAACAAGTTCATCATTTGGTTCGAACATTCAGTTCATCAAATAGTTTAATGAGCTTGGTTCAAAGGCTCGGCACGCAGTGTTGAACCATTGAACTAGTTCAGTGGTTGGTTCAAGTGAATGGTTCAAAGGCTTAGTTCAATAAAGGCTTGGTGCACAATGTTGAATCATTGAACTATTAAACCAATTTTGGTTCAATGGGTTGGTTCAATAGCTTGGTTCAAAGGGGCATCCCAAAGCCAAAGGGAAGGTGCCCTTGCGGAGGGTAGGGAGCGTTTCAAAGGCAGCCTAAGGAGTTCAAAAGTGTGTAGAAAATCTTAAGGATGAATTCTTTTAGACTTTTTGTCTAAAGGAATTTCTTTAGACAAAAGTCTGAAGGAATTCGGAGAAGGCCGTGAGTAAGAAGCCCGAAGGGAAGAAACTTTAGGTGAAAAGACACAAAGATTAGGACAATTCTTGCATACTTTTTGTTTGCAGGAAAAGACCTGATGGATTTTTGCCAAGGATGGTGATGTCTCAAAAGCCATCAATTTTAAGAAGACAGACTAGCTGTTGGGTATTCAATTTTAGGGTGACGACTGCATGAAGGTCAATTTTAAGGCATTGAAATAGCCATTGGTTTTTAAATACTTGTGCACCAACCAAGGAAAAAGCTTAAGGAATGCAGTGATCCACCAAAAGCTCACCCTCAAGGGCTGAAGGAGTAGAAGGAGACAAGGTAAGAAAAGACAAAGAGCCTAGATAACTAAGAGAGGAAAGTGCCAAGTGTAAGAATAGGAAGATAGTCCAAGTGGCGAAGGGAGGCACCAATTCAAGAAGTTATTCTAACAGGTGATACAGTGCCCATGAATTGATTATTAGGAGGTGAAAATAGCTAACAGTGTAACCCATTTTTCTTCATTTTGCATTAATGAGTAGACAAACTACGTAATCACCTTGAAGAAGCAATCTTGCAAGCAGACAAATGATGCGGCTCATAATTTCTCATTGATGTTTAAGCGTCTTGCTCTTCCTAATGACTGGAGCACAAATGGGTCATTTGTAAAAAGGGGCTCCAAAAGGCCTCCTTCCTTCCTCTATATATTGGAGACTTGTCATTTGAAAAGGATCTTCCACATTTGTAAGGTGGAGCCTTGGCAAATTTTCACTTGAAATTAATAAATGCATTTTTACCTCTATTTTGGTTAGATATCTCTGTGTGTGTTTGAGTGTTAGTTTGTGTTTAGTCATTACTTCTTAATGCTTCCATAGGCTTAACACCAACACACCTGGTGTCTATAAGGTGTTATTCCTGCAGGTGACAAGGAGAGCTATATTTGGAAGTGCAGAGATAGAAGAAGCTACTATATAGTGTGCCTTTCCACAGCACCTTTGGTGAGTCTCTGTTTTTTGTGTGTTCTATTAAATCCTCCCTGTTAAACTTCTTGTAACTTGGTCCTACCAGTTTGAAGTGTACGTATGTGTTTGTTTGACTTCAAGTGTGAGTGTGAGTAGGTCGAATCATTTGGTGCATCACCTCTTTTAGAGTAGTTTTATTTCTTGTAATCCTTCTCCCTTTTCACCCCCATTATATATTTATATACCTATATTAGCACTTATTGGAACAACTCAGATGCATTAAAGGGAGCTAGACCTTACCTAGAGACTTTCTCCTCCAGCTTTGCCAGTCCCACAGGTGAGAGGGGAGTTTCCATTTTGACATGTGGAAGGCAGGAGCTCAGCCTCTTGCCCTGAGTGCAATCCACTATGTCAACAATTTTTGGCACACCCGATGGGACCCAATTTTACACTCAGTAAGGTTTCAGGATTAATGCTAGTCTTATTACAACAAATGAACTATTTTCAACATTTGGTGACTCCACTGGTAAGAACTTCATTTCCTAATCAAAGATCAGTCTGAATTCCTATGCCTAAAGTCACCACACGGTCTGCTTCTAAGGGTGTCCCTTTTGAATTTGTTGAATTGCCTTTGAACTCAATAAAAAGACTGAGGTTTGAGAGGACCCATCCTTATTCAACAAACCACCTTCCCAAACCTATTATAAGGAACACATAAACAACAGGGCCACAGTTACATCCTGTCCCAGCTATGGCATTACCTTTCGTCACTTTTTGTGGACAGAGTCCATTGAATCTCCAACATTATGACCCAATTTTAGGAGCAGCCCTAAAAAATGTGCCTTATTTTGATGGAGAGGGGCCCGTTATAGTCATCGATCACATCTAAAATATTGCTAACCTCTGCAATATTCACAATGTCACTGAGGAAAATATCACAATCAGATTGTTGGCATTGTCTCTCAAGGGCAAAGCTCTTGAATGGTATGGGACTTTGGCTATAAATTCAATCAATTCTTGGAATGAATTGGGTACTCACTTGATAGACCATTTTGGGGAAAAGAGCTACCACCTCTCGCTTTCTGAGTAGCTAATTACCATGAAAAGAGCCCCACACAAATACATGCAAGATTTCAACACTTGGTTTCAGAAGACATGGGATAAAATCCCTATTTTGATAAGATTGACTGCTAGCTATGCTTTCCTATATTATTTAAGAGCATTGAATAGTGATATCACTATTATGATATAATCCATGGGAGGACATGTGCTTCCTACTGCCTATGATATAGCTATAACAACTAAAAATTGCTTAGTGCAGGCTGGGAAAATAGCCCCTAGACCCCATATGCCACTTTTCCCCAAAATGCTACCTCCAATTCAAACTGCTGCTCCCACATTAGCTCCTCTACCCAGCATAGAGAAAAAATCTGCTGCTCCATCCAATGAGCTTCATGAAGTTAAGAGTCTATTGCAAAGTATGTCAAATGAACTTGTGGCTCTTCAAAGGCAGCAAGCTCAAAGCAACTGACCAAATCAAGGATACTAGCAGTATGGTCAAGCTCCTAGACCCCCTTTCCAAAATTATAATCAAGGATAGGGTCAGCTTACTCAAACCAAACCCTTTCAAGGCTACAACCTAGGTACCCCTTCATCATCTAAGGTCATGGTGCCCATTCAAAACAATCTGGTGCAGGAACAACCAAGTTGTTCAACCATGGGATATGGTCAGGAATAGCCTATTTATACAAATGAAATAATGGGTTATTACCCAAATGTATAAGACAATCAGGTAGCTACCCATTTCCAAGTCTTTGAGGCTCCAATGTAACCCAGCACGAGTAGCAGTCAAGCCCAGCCTGACTCCACCCTCATGAATCATCTGGAAGGAGAGTTCTATTCAATCAATTATGTGGGTGTTGCAGACAATCAGGCTGACTATGTTGCAACCAACACAAGATTTAAAAGAAGGGAAATAAAAGAAACTTAGGCTACTGTCCAAGCATCTACAACACCTTCTTCATCACATGCAAATCAAAAGGTCCCAAGTTCTAGACCGTCGGTTGTTCCTTCTGCTCCTTGGCCTATGGCCCAGGCTATAAATAATTCTAAAAAAGATTTGAAGGAAGGCAACCCTTGAGTCAACATGGTTGACTAGATGAAGAAGCAACACATGAACATCTCCTTGTGGGATTTGCTATCAATACTAGAGTAGAAAGACATGCTGCAAAAGGAATTACGCGAGTTAGATGAATGAGCTATCCCAACAAAAGCTGATAACATTTTGATGATGAATGGATATCCTTCTACCTCAGGTCAGATTCAAAAGGAAGAGAAGGTTCCTCCTTTTTATGTGTCCTTGGTCATAGGAGATTTCTTGGTGCACAATTGCATCATTGATAGCAGAGCAAGCACCTCGGTGATGCCCAAATGCATAGCCAACAAGCTGGGCTTGAAATACGAAGAAATGACTAAGGGGGTCCTACAGCTGGATGAAACTCCAGCAAAGACAATTGGGGTGGTAAGAGGTTTGATCTTGATGTTGCATGCTTTCCCAACTTTCTCAGTTCCTAATGATGTGGTAGTAGCAGATGTCCCACCCTACTTTACCATCTACTTATCCAAGGATTTTACATCCAAGATAGGTGGCTACTTAGTAACGAATTGGTCTTATCTAGTTTTTAGAACCAAGTATGGGACTAAAGTCAAGATTGAATCCAAACCACTCCATAGAGATCATCTGGAACCTTACTCGCTCAAGGCAGCCAATGTTAGCTATGCCATCATTGACCAAGAAGAGTTATAAATAGACCAATCTCCATCCTTTGCCCTTAAAGGAGTTGCAGACCTGCTCTTAGATGAATGGGGAGTGACAACTTTGAGCATAATCCCTACAAATTCATAAAGGAGGTGAGCCTTGGAATTTATTACATGCATGAAGAGGGTAATTTTGTACTAAATCTAATGAAGGCTAGCCAGGAAAGTTTAGGTTTGTGGTAACTATTCTTTGATGGTTTAAGGATTAAGTTGGGAGCTAGTGGTGGAGTGGTGCTGGTCTCTCCTTCAAAAGAGAGGTATTTTTTATATTTTTGGTTCCAATTTTCCTGCACATGAAATGTTTCAAAATATGAATCCCTCATCCATGACTTAGAGTGGGCGAGGAAAAGAGGAATCAAAGAGTTGCAAGTGTTAGGTGATAGTGAGCTGATTGTCAACTAGGTAAGAGGCCAAAATTTGATGAAGAATTCTCTATTGAAGTCCTACAAACATAGGGTATGGGACTTAGTGGAAAATTTCTTTGCTTTCAATATCACCTCCATTCCTAGAGAACAGAACAAGCAAGCAAATAGGCTATCATTAGTTGGCACCCAGTTTGATATTGCTTAGGAGATAGGTTGAGATCATAGCTCTCATCACTTGAAAGTAGTGATTCGGCCCTCCATACCTGATAACATCACCAACTGGCAGGTTTTCAATAGTGATCAATAAATAACACTTTTCCTTCAAGAAGAAGTAGAATTCACTGCAAAAAACTAGGTAATGCTACAACAACAATATGGCAGCCAAATTGTTTAGCTAAAGAACAATAAGCTCCCCAAAGTTTTGGTCACTCTAGAGAGTGTCTTCAATGGAGATGACCAATTGAGAAGTGAAGGTGTGCATTGCAAAAAAGGAGGAGCACATGAGAAAGGGGAAATATTTAAGGACAAGCTGCTTGCACTTGGAAAAGTGTGCACAAATAAGGAAAGGTAGGCCTTCATCTTGTTGTGCCAAGAATTTTCTGATATATTTGCTTGGGAGTATAGTGATTTGAAGGGTTTTGACCCGAGCTTAGCCCAGCATACCATTGAAATAGAAGAAGGTGCCAAACCAATCAAGTAGAAGCAGAGGCCTATCAACCTAATGATTGAGACTTTCATGCACAAGGAGCTCACCAAATTGATTGAGTCTAAGATAATATTTCCAATCAAACACACTTCTTGGCTGGCCAATCTTGTTCCTGTCCAGAAAAAGAATGGAGAGATCAGACTGTGCATCAATTTTAGAGATCTCAATAGAGTCTCTTTAAAAGATCATTATCCTCTCCCAAGCATGGAGTAGATCCTTCAGATGGTGACAGCTAGTGAGCATTTATCCCTCCTGGATGGATATTTAGGATACAACTAGATTTTGGTGCAAGACTATGACTAGCACAAAACAACCTTCACAACCAAGTGGGGAACATTTACTTACAATAAAATGCCTTTCAGACTATCTAATTATGGTGCCACTTTCCAATGAGCTATGGACATGGCATTTCAAGGCCTGATAAATAAGACTATGCTAGTATATCTTGACGATGTGACAATTTTCTCCAAGGAAGTGAGCCAACACATGAAACACCTCAGGCAAATCTTTGAGAAGTGTAGAGAGTTTGGTATCTCTCTCAATCCTAAGAAATGCATGTTCATTTTCCATGAGGGAAAGCTCCTTGGTCACATTGTTTCTTTAGAAGGTTTGGCTATTGATCCAGAAAGAGTTTGCTCCATCCTAGAGTTGTCCTTACCTAAGCACAAGAAAGGCCTTCAAAGCTTCTTCGGTAAGATAAATTTCATACAGAGATTTATCCCAAATTTTGTAGAGACGGTCAAGCCATTAACCTCTATGCTGAGGAAGGGTGAGGAGCTCACATGGATAGTATAGAGAAAATACAGTTTTGAATAAATCAAGTAGGCCATAGCCCAGGCTCCTACTTTGATCAGCCCTGACTTCACCAAATATTTCAACCTCTACACCTTCGGTAATGAAGAGGTAATTTTTGCCATGCTTACCCAAGAAAGTGATGATAACCTTGATTAGCCAATTACATTTTTTAGCCAAGGCCTAGCAGGTTTTGAAGTCAGATACACATATGTGGAAAAGCAAGTCTTGGCGGCCATATGGAGTCTGAAGAAATTCAGACACACGTTGTCCAATAGAAGAATCCACCTCATGGTTCCACATCCTGACATCAAGGATTTCTTGATCAACTGAGATCTAAATGAGAAGAGAGCAGGGTGGATCACTAAGGTGATGGAATATGATGTAGATATCAAGATCACCAAACTGGTAAGAGGGAGAGGCCTATGTGAACACCTCACTACAGACTTCAAGTAGCAAAAGGAGGATAGTCTGCTAATCCTTGATGCAGCTACAATAGAAAAACTAGCTATCATGAAGGATTGGAAATCAGACATGAGGCATTTCCTTCTCACTGGTGAGTGTCCACACTCACTTGATAGGACCAAGAGAAGGTATTTTAGACTCTAGTGTCTCCCTTATGCCCTGATTGATGGAGTGTTGCTCAAGAAGGATCTCTCAGGAGTATTTTTGAGATGCTTGGACTTGAGTCAAGCTAATAGGGTGTTGTCTAAGTTTTATGATGGACCAGTCGGTGGTCATTTTGCTCTTAGGGCTACTGCAACAAGAATAATGAGAGCTGGCTATTTCTGGCCTACTCTTTTCAGGGATGCCCATGCATGGGTAAGAAAGTCCTAGAAGTGCACACTTTTTGATGGGAAGCAATGGTTGGCTACCATGCCTTTACAACCTATTCAGGTGGAGCAGCCATTCATGCAATGGGGCTTGGACTTCATAGGGATGATTAATCCTCCCTTCAATGCTGGACCCAAGTGGGTCCTAACTGCCACATATTATTTCACAAGATGGGTAGAGGTTGTTGCTCTGAAGGAGGCCAATGAAAGTGTGGTCCTAGATTTTTGTGAGGACCTAGTGGCAAGGTTTAGGGTTTTAGCAACCATAATCTTAGATAATGTGTTAAATTTTTTGGGAACCAAAACAAGCAAATGGGCACTGAGATATGGTATATATCTCAGCACTTCATCCAATTACTACCCGTAGGGGAATGGACTGGATGAGTCTACAAATAAGAACTTGATCAAGATCATCAAGAAAACCATGGAGGAAAATCAGAGGACTTGGCATGCCAAGCTGAAAATAGCCCTATGGGTAGATAAGGTCACCTTGAAGAGGGCAATTGGCAACTTGCCATACACGCTCATCTATGGAAGGGAAGCTAGGCTCCCCATTTCACTCAAGTTGCCAGCACTGGATCTTGCTCGCTAGCTACAATTAGAAGAAGGAAATATCATGGAAGTTAGATTATGCAAGCTGATGGAATTCCAAGAGGTAAGGGATTAGGCTATGGCTTTTATGACTAGCCACCAATAGCAAGTCAAGAGACACTTCGACAAGAAATCTTCATCAAAAGGTTTCTCTAAAGGAGACATTGTCTTGAAATGGGATGAAGACCGAGCTAAGCCTAGAAAGCATGCAAAATTTGATGCCCTATGGAGTGGCCCATACATAGTCACTCAGTGTAAGCAACATAATGCATTCCAACTCTCTAGGTTGGATGGTGAAGAACTGTATATCCCAGTTAATGGGATACATCTTAAGCATTACCACTAAGCCCCTTCTCCATCACATATATATTTTCCCTTGCTTTTATCTTATTTTCCCTAAGTGATTTCTACACATGTTGGTAGTTTTCTTAGCTTTATGTGTGTTTTCATTTCCTTTTTGAGGTAAATCTTTGTGATTGGTTCTAGATTTATTGGAGCTTGTTGATCTTTAAGTTATAATCTGACCCCATGCCTAATAGATTTTGAGGCAATTGGCTTCTAAGCATAGCAAGCATGCTTCCCCTGGGAGTCACCAATTTGTTGACCATTTTTTGGGTCTAATAGGCCAAAAATCAGTCCCCTTCTTCCTCTAATGTTTTAGGCCATTTCATTTTTTATTTTTCACAAGTCCAGGAATTTCTACGTGTTGAGTTGTGGAGCTAAAAGCTTCACCAAATGAGCGAGTACAAAAGTTGTAGAAGTCACATAGTCACTGACGATGGTTAGGAATAGACCAGAGGCTATCGGTGTCAGTCATGTATCGGCCGACGTCGGTCATAGGCAGACAGGTAGGGACTGACGTCAGTCACCTGTGTGTCCAGAATCTATTTTCGTGGATAGAACAGAATGTTTGCATGATAGGATTAAGTGTTAGTCTTAAGTCCACATCTCTATCTTTAGTAGGACTATTTTGAGCCCTTGATTAGGAGGTGCATCTAATGGTTGTGATTGTATGCTCATGAATCCCTAAAGTTATAAGTGGGATAGATAATCATAGCTTATTGTAGAATAGTACAAGAATTGTAATAGTATTGAACATACAGTATATGTGAATCAATCCAAGTGTTGGAATTGATTGTAATTGAGAGAGAGAACTCTTGAGGGAAAGGGATCTGGAAAGATATCTGTACATCTGAGAGAGGTGTGGAAGAAAAGAGGTTTCTTTAATTGTATTCCTTCTGGAAGAGTTTAATACAAGTTTTCAGGGTGGTTTCTTGTATCTCTTATTCTTTGTTATTTTGTGATTCTAGTTACTTATCATTTTGGTTTAATTCTGTGTTTAGTTGCTTTCACATAGTAATCAACTTTGTTGATTGATCCCCAATAAGTGGTATCAGAGCTCAGGTTGACTAACAGGTGTTTTAGATCTGGTTAGTGTGTATTGATTACAAGTTACTCACAGGGGTTTCTGTTTGAGTGGGAGAAAGCAATGGCAGAAGAAAGTAAACTGAGAATGGAGAAGTTTAATGGTAAGAATTACCAATTATGGAGAATGCAGATAGAAGATTATCTGTATCAAAAAGATCTATACTTACCGTTAGGTGGGGTTGCAAAGAAGCCCACAGACATGGAAGATGAAGAATGGGAAGTTCTTAATAGAAAGGCTCTTGGATCTATAAGATTGAGTCTAAAATCTACTGTGATATCTAATTTATCACAGGCAAATTCAATGGTAGAGTTAATGACTAATTTAGCAAATTTATATGAAAAACCCTCAGCTTCAAATAAGGTATATCTTATGAAGCAGTTATTTAATTTGCAAATGCAGGAAGGTGGATCTGTATCTAATCATCTAAATGATTTCCATGGAATTGTAAATCAATTAAATTTAGTCAAAATAGTGTTTGATGATGAAATTAAATCTCTATTAATCTTATGCTCTTTACCTGAGAACTGGCATAGCTTGGTAATGACAATTAGTAATACTGCATCTGCTTCAAATATTTTAAAAGTAGATGATGTTGTTAGTGTAATCTTGAATGAATAAATTCGTAAGAAAAGCACAGAGGAAACATCAGGGAACGCTTTAAGTTTTGAGAGCAGGGGAAGGCAAAAAGAGAAGGGCAAGCATATGAGATCAAGGTCTAAGTCAAAGATGAGAGGTAGATCCAAATCTAGAAATGGCAGGAGGATAGCCTGCTAGAATTGTGGAAAGATAGGGCATATAAGCAAAGATTGCTGGTCAAAACCTAAAAAAGACAATCAGCATGAAGGTAAAGAAGAAGCAAAAGTTGCAGGTATTGTTGCACAAGATGCTCTTATATTCTTTTTGCATAATAATATAGAATCTTGGGTTTTAGATTTTGGTGCCTCTTTTCATGCTACCCCAAATAGAGAATATTTTAGTGACTATGTCCATGGAGATTTTGGAATAGTTTATTTAGGGGATGATGAGCCTTGTAAAATTATTGGCAAAGGAAAAGTGCAGCTGAAAATGCAGAATGGCAACACATGGGTGTTGAGAGATGTCATGCATGTTCCCAGCCTGAAGAGGAATCTGATTTCTACAAAAAAGTTGGGTGATGAAGGTTGTACAGTAACTCTCACAGCTGAATCTTGGAAGGTTACCAAAGGTGCACTTGTATTGGCTAGAGGTAAGATATTAGGTACTCTCTGTTTATGTAATTGTATAACTGATAATTCTCTTTCTGTATTATCTACTTTAGATGTGGATGCAAAGTTGTGGCACCAGAGGCTTGGCCACATGAGTGAGAAGGGAATGTCTATTTTTAAGTCAAAAGGTAAGCTTTTAGATTTGAAAAGCATAGATCTAGATTTTTGTGAGCACTGTATTTTTGAGTAACAGAAGAGAGTGAGTTTTCTCAAGACTGGGTCAATAAAGAAGAAACACAGGTTGGAGCTTGTTCACACAGACGTGTGGGGACCAACTCAGGTTGCTTCTATTGGAGGATCACAGTACTATGTTTCTTTCATAGATGATGCTACAAGAAAGGTATGGGTCTATTGTATAAAGAAGAAATCTGATGTTTTTGACACTTTTAAGATTTGGAAAGCTATGGTTGAGAATGAAATAGGTAGGAGATTGAAGTGCCTTAGATCTGATAATGGTGGTGAGTTCTATAGCTACAAGTTCAACTGGTATTGTTATATGCATGGAATACGCAGGCAAAGGATGGTTCCAAAGACACCTCAGTAAAATGGAGTTGCTGAAAGGATGAACAGAACAATAATGGAGTGTGCACGATGTATGAGATTGCATGCTAGTTTGCCCTTAGAGTTTTGGGTAGAAGCTGTGGATACTACAGTTTACCTGATTAAAAGAGGACCCTCTACAGCTCTGGATGGTGGAATTCTAGAAGAGGCATGGATAGGTAAAAAGGTAGATCTCTCATTTCTCAAAGTTTTTGGTTGTGAAGCTTTTGTGCATGTTGATAAGGAAAATAGAAAGAAGCTGGATGCTAAGTCTATGAGGTACACATTTATTGGTTATGGCTCTGATGATTTTGGATTCCGGTTTTAGAATCTAAGAACTAACAAAATAATTAGGAGCCGTGATGTTGTTTTCAATGAAAAAGTGATGTATGGTGATTAGCTCAAGAAGCTGAAGAATTCTGAGCATGGCCATGAAGAATTGGATGAGGTGACGGTCCAAAATGAGCTCACGAGAAAGAATAATCACAGATAGGAAAACACAGAGACCGACATCAGCTAGGAATAAATCGACGTCGGCAATACAAGAATTGATGTCAGTCATAAAGTGACCGACATTGGTCAGGAAGGAATCGAGGTCGGTCATGTGGAACTAATGTCAGCCAATAACAGGCATGGAGGTGACCGAGGTCGGTCACTGTCATAGAATTTGGGTAGACAACGTGTTGTGAATGAGTCTCAAATGCCCATTAGGAGGTCAGAAAGGGTAAGTAAACCTCTAATTTGATATTCCCCTTCATTATACTATTTATTGCTTACTGATGGTGGAGAACCAGAGAGTTTTGATGAAGCAATATAGGTGGAATCCAAGAATCAGTGGGAGCTAGGCATGAATGAGGAAATTGATTCCTTGAAAGAGAACCAAACATGGGATTTGGTTGAGTTGCCAGTGAGAAAGAAGACACTAAAGAATAGATGGATCTATAGATTAAAGTAAGGTGAGAATGGACAGATGAGATATAAGGCCAGGTTGGTAGTGAAAGGATTTGCACAAAAACTAGGTATTGATTTTGGTGAGATTTTTTCTCCTGTAGTTAAAATGACTTCTATACGGACTGTATTGTCTTTAGTTGCTATTGAGGATTTGTATCTTGAGCAGCTTGATGTTAAGACAACATTTCTTCATGGAGATTTGGATGAAGAAATATATATGGATCAGCCAGAAGGATTTGAGGTCAAAGGTAAGGAGAAGCTAGTGTGCAGATTGAAGAAAAGCTTGTATGGTCTCAAGCAAGCTCCTAGACAATGGTATTTGAGATTTGACAGGTTTATGACTGAGCATGGCTACAGTAGATGTCAATCTGACCATTGTGTGTATTTTAAGAGATTGGATAATGGTAGATATATTATTTTGTTGTTGTATGTAGATGATATGTTGGTTGCAGGTTCACACATGCAGGATATCTCTGAGCTTAAGGTGAAATTGGCTCACACATTTGCCATGAAGGATTTGAGAGCAACAAAGAAAATCCTTGGCATGAATATTAAGAGAGACAAGAAAAATCATAGGTTTATTTTGTCTCAAGAGGATTATGTGAACAAGGTGTTGAAATGGTTCAATATATAGGATGCAAAATTAGTAAGCACACCTATGGCTGGACACTTCAAGTTGAGTAAAGAACAGTGTTCTAATTCACATGATGAGGTAGAGTATATGAAGAAAGTTCCATATGCTTCCACAGTTGGAAGCTTAATGTATGCAATGGTATGTACTAGACCAGATATTTCCCAAGCAGTGGGAGTTGTGAGTAAGTATATGGCCAATCTAAGGAAGGAGCACTAGAAATCAGTTCAGTGGATCCTTAGATATCTGAGAGGGACCAGCAGTAGGCATTTGTGTTATGGTGGGTCAAACACTTCTCTACATGGATATGTAGATTCAGATATGGCAGGTGATTTGGATGGTAGAAGAAGCACCATAGGATATGTTTTCACTGTTGGTGGAACAACGGTTAGCTGGATTTCAAAGTTGTAGAAGGTTGTTGCCTTGTCTACTAAAGAGGCAGAATACATTGCAGTCACAGAGGCTAGCAAAGAGATGATATGGATGACACGGTTCATGGAAGAGTTGGGAAAGGAGCAAGAGAGTTGCAGATTATACAGTGATAGTCAGAGTGCAATTCATTTGGCTAAGAATTCAGCCTTTCATTCAAGAACCAAACATATACAACTTAGGTACCACTTCATTAGACAGGTATTGGAGGATGGTGAGTTGAAGCTGGAGAAGATCCATACAGATAAGAACCCTAATGATATGTTAACTAAGACAATAACAAAGGAGAATTTGAATCTTCATTCAACTTTTGTAGGTCTTCATGATTGAGTTTGAAGATGGTGGAGCTAGAAGATGTTGTTGTACAGGTACTGGTGTAGTTGTTTATCTCCAAGTGGGAGATTGTTGAGTTGTGGAGCTAAAAGCTTCACCAAATGAGCTAGTGTAGAAGTTGCAAGAGTCACATAGTCACCGATGATGGTCAAGAATGGACCAGAGGCTACCGGCATCGGTCATGTATCGGTCGATGTCAGTCACAAGAAGATAGGCAGGGATCGACGTCAGTTACCTGTGCATCCAGAATCTATTTTTGTGGATAGAATAGAATGTTTTCATGATAGGATTAAGTGTTAGTCTTAAGTCTGCATCTCTATCTTTAGTAGGACTATTTTGAGCCCTTGATTAGGAGGTGCATCTAATAGTTGTGATTGTATGCTCATGAATCCCTAAAGTTATATAATGGGATAGATCTTCATAACTTATTGTAGAACAGTACAAGAATTGTAACAGTATTGAACATACATGTATATGTGAATCAATCCAAGTGTTGGAATTGATTGTAATTGAGAGAGATAACTCTTGAGGGAAAGAGATCTAGAAAGATATCTGTACATCTTGAGAGAGGTGTGGAAGAAAAGAGGTTTCTTCAATTGTATTCCTTCTGAAAGAGTTTAATACAAGTTTTCAGAGTGGTTTCTTGTATCTCTGATTCTTTGTTGTTTTCTGATTCTAGTTACTTATTATTCTGGTTTAATTCCTTGTTTAGTTGCTTTCACATAGTAATCAACTTTTTTGGTTGATCCCCAACACTATGAACTCCGTAGGTTTCTACGAACTCAGCAGGTTTTGATTTTCTATGAACTTAGCAGCGAGTTTTTTCTATGAACTCTACAGGTGTAATATTTGATATATGAAGAACCAGTTCAGAGAGTGAAAGGTTTTACAAAGCTTCTTTAGACTCTTTTCTAAAGAAATTCATAAGGAAAGAGGGTTGAAATGGTTCAGAAGGCACTTTTCCTTAAGGTTGGAAGAGTGGTTCAATGACATAATCTTTCTAAGAGTTAGCACCTTTGAACCATTGAACCGGTTCAACGCCTTTGATTCATTACTTGGTTCAATCAGCAGGTTCATTACTTGGTTCAATCAGTGGGTTCAATTACCTTGGTTCAATCGGTGGGTTCATTGCTTGGTTCAATCATTGGGTTCAATTACCTTGGTTCAATCACCTTGGTTCAATCAGCTTAGTTTAATAATTGGTTCAATCAGCAAGTTCATCAGCTTAGTTCAATACATTGGTTCAATGCCTTGGTTCAATCAATAGGTTCATCATTTGGTTTAAACATTTGGTTCATCAGATGGTTTAATGAGCTTGGTTCAAAGGCTTAGTGTGAAGTGTTGAACCATTGAACTGGTTTAATGATTGGTTCAAGCGAACGGTTCAAAGGCTTGGTTCAACAAAGGCTCGGTGCGTAGTGTTGAACTGTTGAACCATTGAACCAATTTTGGTTCAATGGGTTGGTTCAACAGCTTGGTTCAAAAGGGCGTCCCAAATCTGAAGGGAAAGTGCCCTTGTAGAGGGCAGGGAGCATTTCAAAGGTAGCCGAAGGAGTTCAAAATCACATAGAAAATCTTAAGGATGAATTCTTTCAGACTTTTTGTCTAAAGGAATTCCTTCAGATAAAAGTCTGAAGGAATTCAGAGAACGCTGTGAGCAAGAAGCCCAAAGGGAAGAAACTTTAGGTGAAAGGACACAAAGACTGGGACAATTCTTGAGGACTTTTTGTCCATAGGAAAAGACCTGATGGATTTTTGCCAAGGATAGTGACGTCCCAAAAGCCATCAATTTTAAGGAGACGGACTACCCATTGGATATTCAATTTTAGGGTGATGGCTATGCGAATGCCAATTTTAAGGTAGTGAAATAGCCATTGGTTTTTAAATACTTATGCGACAACTAAGGAAAGATCCCAAGGAATGTAGCGACTCGCCAAAAGATCACACCTAAGGGCTGAAGGAGTAGGAGACAAAGTAGGAAAAGACAAAGAGCCCAGAAAACTAAGAGAGGAAAGTGCCAAGTGTAAGAATAGGCAAATAGTCCAAGTGGCAAAGGAAGCTGCTGATTCAAGAAGTTATTCTAGTAGGTGATATAGTGCCCATGAATTGATTATTAGGAGGTGCAAATAGCTAATAGTGCAACCCATTTTTCTTCATTTTGCAATAATGAGCAGACAAACCACATACCTTGAAGAAGTGGTCTTGCAAGCAGACAAATGGTGTGGCTCATAATTTTTCATTGATGTTTAAGCAGATTGCTCTTCCCAATGACCAAAACACAAATGGGTCATTTGTAAAAAGGGGTGCCAAAAGGCCTCCTTCCTTCCTCTATATATTAGAGACTTGTCATTTGAAAAGGATCTTCCACATTTTTAAGGTGAAGCCCTAGCAAATTTTCACCTGACATCAATAAACACATTTTTACCTCTATTTTGGTTAGATATCTCTATGTGTGTCTAAGTGTCAGTTTGTGTTTAGTCATTGCTTCTTAATGCTTCCACAGGCTTAACACCAACACACCTAGTGTCTATAAGGTGCCATTCTTGTAGGTGACAAGGAGAGTTATATTTGGAAGTGCAGAGACAGAAGAAGCTTATTATACAGTGTGCCTTTTCATAGCACCTTTGGTGAGTCTCTATTTTTTGTGTGTTCTATTACTCCCTATTAAACTTCCTATAACCTGGTCCTTCTGCCAGTTTGAAGTGTATGTATGTGTTTGTTTGACTTCAAGTATGAGTGTGAGTAGGTCGAATCATTTGGTGCATCACCTCTTTTAGAGTAGTTTTATTTCCTGTAATCCTTCTCCCTTTTCGCCCCCCCACCCCCCCCCCCCCCCCCCCCCCCCCCCCGATTATATATCTATATATCTATATTAGCACTTATTGGAACAACTTAGATGCATCAAAGGGAGCTAGCCCTTACCTAGATACTCTCCCCTCTAGCTTCGCCAATTCCACAAGTGAGATGGGAGTTTCCATTTTTATGTGTGGAAGGTAGGAACTCGGCCTCTTGCCCCGAGTGCAATCCACTGTGTCAACAAAGAGGAAACACATGATGTCAATATTCCAAGTTGGAGGAGTGCTCATCATGAATTATCCCAAAATTTTGAAGAATAAAAAATAGAATAAGTTATGCCTATTAGTTTCACATGTTGGAAAGATGTCATTAAAATGCAAACACAACCTAAAGAGGAGAGGAATGAAGATATTGATGAGACTCTTATGGATAGAAATGTTATTTTGGTAATTCATTCTCCTACTTCTCAATCTAAAATGTGTTCAAATGATGTAAGTTATAAAAGCTTTGATATGGTGATTGAAAGATGGAAAGAAGAGCATGAAAATGTCCCATTATCTTTCAACCTAGTCAAGGATGTTTCTTGCCCCCCCTCTCCCATCCTCTCCTTAGAGAAAGGATAAAATTTCTTTTATGAAGTTGAAGATGAAGTTAAAAAATTAAAGGGTGGAGAGGATAATTTAAGTGTAAAGGAGGCAACATGTATATAACCTTATAGACATGACGAGGTTTATTTATTTTTACTTGATGAACTTCCTTTTGGTCATGATGAAGATAGTGAACAATCCATAGTAGGTGATGATGAAGAATGGAAACATGGTGAGGTCTCTTCCTTTTTGTTTTTATGGATTTTCCTTTTTCCTTGATGAAGATAGTGACCAAGCCATGGGACACGAGTTGGATGAAGTTTAAGAACATGATGTTGAGTAGCTAGAGACTCTTGTTTTTGAACAAGAAGGAGAAGAATCAGATTGGTTTGATAGAAGTATTGAAGAGGGAGACCTTAAGAAAGAAATGATGGTTTTTGGGATGAAATAGAAATGTTTTTCCTCAGTTCAAATAGTACACCAGCCACCTTTCCTCAAAAGAGTTATGATGAAGCAAGAGACCAATTTGAAAAGCTTCTTCAAGAGATAGAAAAGGATGAGCTGGTCCATGATGCATACCAAGAGAACCATGAGCCAAATGAGCCCTATAATGATGATATTATATCCATGGATCCATTGATGGACTACATAAACATGAAGGACAACATGAAACATTTCTCAAAGAGAAATATGAATACATGGATGTTGAAGACATGTTTGAACCTAATGCATTGGAATACATCCAATCAAGATGGTAAACAAGAAGGGTGAGTCACCATGTTTTCACTCCAACAAATTACTTAGTTACCACCATGATCTTTCTTTCCATGAATGAGACATAAGAATTTTCCCCTTTGATCAAAGAGGGGGAAATATATATCAATTCAAATGTACATATTAGTTTGCTTTTAGTTGTATTGGGTTTTCCCCTAAGTGTTTAGTAACACAAGTGTGTTTGCTTTGGTCTTCATTATGTGTTGTTTTTTCCCTTAGTGTGTTTGAGGTAGAATTATTGTCTTTTTGGTCTCTTCAAGGTCTACTCCTGATGTTTTCCAAGTGTATTCTGACTTCCTTTCCCAAAGGATAGGATAAGGTAACTAGTCCTTAACATAGGCAAGCATGTTACCCCTAGGAGTTGAAAAATTATTGACTAAATTTGAATTATAGT
Source organism: Torreya grandis (assembly GCA_037957365.1). NCBI lineage: Eukaryota > Viridiplantae > Streptophyta > Pinopsida > Cupressales > Taxaceae > Torreya > Torreya grandis. Next base: position 834,408 of record JARHVA010005122.1, on the reverse strand, counting down.
CAAATGAAGTCAACCAATATCATTTTAAACTTTTCAATAAGGTTTAAATACATCCTATGGGGTCTCATATTGTCCTATATACCTTACTTAGTCTTGTCCTAGTCTTTGCCTAAGTTCATTTTCCTTGAAATGGCCTAATTAGACCTGGTCAAACCTAGGTCAAACCTTGACCAAACTTAGTCAAATGTCCATTTGTGTCTAACTTTTCCTAATATGTAATTTATCATATTTCAATGTGATCACAAGTCATAAACTAGTCATTTATTGAGTCTCATGTGAAAAAGGGGTCTTTTGGCAACCTTTTGGCATTTTAAATGACTTGTACTTACTTTTACACCATAAAATTTGAAACCAAGGTCAATTTAAATGTTAATAATGTCAAGATCATGTTATTGGATAGTTATAAGTCAATTTCATTAGGAAATAAGTAGTTTTACCTAAAAAATAGGCCCTTTCAACACTTGTATGGACTTCTCAAGCTCTTTTATAGCAAAAAACATGGTGGAGTGACTCTTAACCTCCCTAAAATTCATACTAACATTTTTTTTTCATATTTTTCAAAAAAAATTACATCTTTAACTCATTTCTCTTCTTTCTCCATTGGCAAGCCAAGGAAGGGCAAGTTCAAACACTCACCATGAGAGTTATAGGTGGAGTTAAGGAAAATGATTCTATAGGTGGATAGCACTTTAAGTGCACTTCACATATATAAAAATAACTCTCATATTGGTGGCTTCTCCTTCATGAACAATCTTTTACACTCTAGGCAAAATTTAATAGAATTACATCCAAGAGGGGTATGGTTGTGCATCTGTTTCTTGTTTTTAGAGTTCCAAGGATATTTGTGAGTTTGATGAGGTATTCACAGGTGTGAATGGGGTAATTTACATGGTTATTCAACCATCCAACAATTATTTTTCAATGCCACTTGAAGGAGAGTTCAAATTGTGCTTATTTTCCAAGTTGACAGTCATGTATAAGAAATCTAAGTTTTGCAACATGGGAGGATATATGTGAGGTGTTTAATCATATTGGATTAATTTATATAAAGTTATTTAATATAATTTACATGGTGAGGTATCAAACTAGAAACTCATTCAAGGCTAAAATTGCCTAGTTTCCTTACTCACTACCTTGTCTACAGAATGCTAGCAGTCACCTTCTCTAGGAGGATTGTATGGTGGTATGAGTGTTGGAAATGCATGATAGAACTCATTTTTTATGCATATAATATCCAAATATCTTTTATGTCATGTCATGAAGCTAAGATGTTATGCCAAGAAGAAGTTTCCACTTCAAAAGATAACTTGACTATTTTGGGTTAACAACCCCTAAAATGGCCAAACATGGATCCTAAGGGTTCTTTAGAATTGCATATGTCATGATCAAAGAGATTTAAATTATCCTTATTTTGTCCATATAATATCCATATATACATAATACACTCATGCCAAGTTGAGGTCAAAGGGAGGAGTGGAGATGGAGTTTGAACAAACTCAAGAGTGGTAAAAAATCATTGATTTCAAATAGTGATGTCTATAGGAAAATGTCAAAAGGTGATCTTATACTCCATTTAAAAATTGGTATATCATGATACTAATTTGAAACCAAACTAAATAGATTAAATGGAAAATAATGAGCTAGATGATAAATGAAAAGGAAAATTTTGATATTTGAATTCCTTAATGTATCCTTCCCTATTCGTACAGGGCTAGAAACACCCACCTACAGCAGGGTTGGTAAGATATTATTTCAAATAGGGAATTAATTGATATATTGAATTTTTTGGGTGAGTATAGAAAATTTGAGAGTACTAGGATTAAAGGTGAAGTTGGTCCTTACCAATCACATGGCCAAGAAGGTCTCACAAACAACCTATAGGCATCCCTAAGCCTAGAAACATAGTCAAACTGGTAGTGAGGTGAATGTTTGAATTTTACACCTCCTTTGGAGTAATTAAAGTGATATAAGTGAAAAATTAGGTAAAAGAAACTGAAATTAACTCAATAAAACCTAAGAAACTACCTCCAAGGCCTAAAAAATGGCCAGAGCACCTTAAAATAGGGGTAGACTGTGAGCAAATAGTGACTATCATAGTCAGGCATGGAATGGAGGATATAAAGCATCGAATAGGTATTTTTGAAGGATTAAAAGGAAAAAAATGTATGATTATATATTAATTAATTTATTCAACATATAAATGAGGTATAAATCTATTAAATAATATTTAATTTCACCTACAGGCCCTAGACATCACAAAATATAGTCATAGATAGTGAGGTAAAAGATATAAGGTTTAGACCTTGGTTTGAGTCCTTATTGAAGTTTATGAAAGTGATATAGGTGATATGAGTGATTAATTACCTAAATTATCTCATTATAAACTTACTAAACATTATCAAATATTTACTCTAAACCCCAAGCATGTTTACAAGCCTATGATAGTCACGTAAGGTGTTTTTAGGTCAATGGACCAAAGCATGGAGTTAATGTGATTTAAAGGTTTATAGGATATAAAAAGAATTATTATGTAATAATTAATTATTATAAATTTAAATAATTTCATTAATTCATAAAAAAAAATCTCAAATCATGACCTACAACATGGATTAAGGGGTTGTCTTAGTCCTTAAGGGCAAAAGCCTAATTTGGGAAACAAGGGGTAAATTAGTGAAAAAGTGATGCCTTAGCTTAGAAAAATGGTAATATGATCACATTAATAGGATTTTTTACATAATAAATTATGTTTTTATGGTGTTTAAAATCCAAAACTATCTTAATAACACCTATAGCCAAGCATAACACAAGATTTCTCCTTGTGGACAGTCATAAACCTATTCTAGGTTTCCATGGTATAGAAGGTGTTTTGAGGTGAAAATAGACTATGGAATGATTGAAATATATTATGGAAGGAATATATAATTCATTAAATTCCATTAAAAATCTAAAATATACTCCACTCCTCCATGTACATCGTATACCCTGCCTAGTCAAAAGTCTTCCTTGGAAAAATGGAGAGTTGGAGGACCAAATGGAGGATTTGGGTGATAAAATTTGGTATAAAGTACCATTATGACCTATATAAAAAATTTAAAAATAATAGTATTTGATTATAAATTAGTTAAAACACTCAATTTTTTGTCTCAGAGTAGGGTTATTTTAGCGTGCATGGAGGTGCCAATTTTGGGAAAATTGATGAAATGATGAACCAAAAGGATATAAAACCGCAAGTGATGATTGTATAAGATTTAGGGGACATAAATAAACCTATAAAACCTTAATATAATGTTTTTAATCATACATATTGTTCCAACTAAGGAAGTTTGCATGCATGCCTAGTGGGAATCCTTAGGCCTAAAGGCCCAACTGGGGGTCATATACATTTTTGGCCTTTTACATGCCTTAAAATTGTTTTTAACATGTTTTTATTGGTATAAAATATTTTTTTGAGCCATCATGAGTCAAATTAAGCCATTGGAGTGTCAGGTTGGGTCTCAAATGACATTTAGGCCTATTGGCAAGGCCTAGGCCTAGTGCCAAACAAGGGTAAGTTTTCATTTTTTGATCTTGAAGAGATAATAAAATGATGAGAAAATATTTTTTGGGTTAATATATAGGTTTTTGAGCCTTTTTTATTTCAAATAAATTCATCAGAAGGTCAATTCTCGGTTTTGAGGCTCCCAAACCCTCACAAAATGCACTAAATGGCACGAATGGTCATCTTGGAATGCTCATATCTTTCATGAGCCTTTGCATGGGACCTATAAATATTCAAGGAATTTTGATGGGGTCCTTAATAATATAAAAGTCCCATTTTTATATAATTTCAATGTTAGACCTTTATGAACAAAGGTTAAGAAGGTTGGTCACTCTAAAACCCTTTTTAAACCTTGTTTGAGATCTAGAGGTGAAAATGAGCCTAAAAGTGCCACTAGATGGAGTAATTTTAACCTGATTGATGAAGAGAAGTTGTTTATAATTCCAATATGATCACATAAATGGAATTTTTGTGTATATAACTATATGAAAAAGAGGAAAATAGGTCTTATTGTGACCATTTTTTGTGTTGTGTAAGCATGGTGAACTTCCAAGAGATGAAATCAGTTTTTTAGGGAATTTTAAGAATTTTTATAAATTAATATAGTCATTATATCAATTTTATAATCTTCTAAGTGTGCCTACTAACTCATTCTTTTTAGCTAGTCTAGTAAACCAGCTTGTGAGGACTTAGAGAAAATAGAAAATCTTGATTTAGAGAGCCTTTTAAGGCCATTTTATTGTAATTGATGGATATAAACAACTTAAAAATTTAATTTCTCCTCTTTTATGGATCATATTGTATAGATGAATATTTTTTATATGCCAAGTGTGAAGGGTGAAGGGAAAAGGGTTATTTTGAGATTGCCAAGTGTGATCATGCATGGAAAAGATGATAGGAAGGGTAAAGAACCTCCAAAATGAATGTGATGGATTATTATTAACCCATAATACTCATATTAAACATAAAATTTGATCAAGTGCATAGTTTGGGTAGTTTTGGAAGGCCAATTATGAGGGGCCATTTTATATGCTTAGAAAAGGAGTTTTCTGACCATTTACAGGTCTAGGATGATTGAAGATGAAATTTAAAGATCCTAACATGATATTTCTCATCCCATCCTTCTCTCTCATGCATGTTTAACTGATATTAACTTGGTGACACATGTCATTGTGCCTCTTTAACTTCTCCTCTCTCTCTCTCTCTCTCTCTCTCTCCTTCCAAGTTCTATAAATTGGGCCTTCTTGGCCATTGTTTGTATCCCTCTGCTGGATATGGTAAATCCCTACCAAAATTTTTCCTTAAATCAATAAATAGAGTAATTTACCTCATTCTAAAGATTCACTAAGTTTACATGATAGTGTTTAGTCTTGTGCAAGTTTGATGTCTATTTTTGCCTTCACATGTACTTTTACTAGTACCTAGTGTGCTATGATCTTTTTCTTGCATGTTAACAAGAAGTGTTAGGTGAGGTTGAAGGTATAATGAATATATAAACCAATATAGTTTCTTATAATTCCTATTGCCTAAGTCTTCTTAACCTATGATATCTCCTAGACCCCATGTTGAAGCATTGTTGTGAGAGAAAGAATTGATTGAGTGAAGTGTATATGTAACTTGTTCTTGGTTCCAAGTGCATATAAAAGGTATGAGTAGAGAAAAAATATTTGGTGTATCACCCCCATAGAGTAGTTTTACTTTCATTAATTATCTATCCCTTTTCATCCCCAAGTTTAGTAGTAGGATTTGAGCTCATTAATACATCAAGGGGAGCTAACCCCTTATCTAGATATCCACCTCCTAATAGGGATACCTACAACCCTGAGGTGGTTCCATTGTTTCACATGAATGAGGAGAAGTTTGTCCCATCTCCTAATTGGGTGAAAGTTCAAGTGACAATAATAATTATTCTTGATTCCTTACCATATACTAGCTTGTATGGATAATTGGTTATGGACTTCTTATACATGATCCTATCAGCCCATAAAGCTAACTTCAATTTGGGATGCCATGATCTCTTATTGTCTTCAACGGTCCTCCTAATGATCTTCAATAAGTTATTTTTTATGGATTGGTTAAGGCAATTACCTTGTGGATAATAGTTTGATGAGATACTGAGGAAAACACTATGTTGAACTACTCACTAACTAATCTTAAATCCTATAAAAGCCATATCATTATCAAAAATTATGGTTGCAGGGAAACCAATATGGTTATTAAAACTTCGTAGATGTCCAAAACATTGGTTTCATTGGCTTTTTTTAATTCTACTACCTCTGTCCATTTGTTAAAATAATCTATGGTAGCTATGATCCACTTGTGCCCTGAGCTTGAAGGGAGATTAATAATACCAATAAAGTCTAATCCCCATTGGACAAAGGGTTGATTTATTGAAATTAGTTGGGGACATAAGGCTTTAAAATTCACCTTGCCAATAAACATGGCACACTATCTACATTTCCTGACCCATGTATGACAATCACCAAATAAACTTGGCCAATAATACCCACCTCTCATTATCTTATGGCTTGTAACCATTGCTAAATAATGTCCTCCACCATGTCAATCATGGAGTTACTCAAGCAATCTCTATGTTTGACCTAGTTATATGCATCTTAGCAATATGACATTGATATCCTTTCTAAAAATTACATTATCAATAAGACGAAAAGGAGTTGATTACAATCTTAAATAACTCCTCTTTGAAGGAGTCAGATGAGAAGGATAAATACCATATTGTAGATACCTTACGATATCTTAGAACCAGCTAGAAGGTGAGGTTTAATCACTTACAATTTCTTCATGATTTGAAAACATAACCAGTTCTTTAGTGTCATACAAGTCTTGGGCTAGATGTTCATAAAGTCCTTTTCCCATGACTAGCTTTTTGACCTTAATCTCAATATCATATTCTATGACCTTAGTTATCTAACTAGCTCTCTTGTCATTTATATCATTGATCAAAAGAAAATATTTGACACTTGGATGTGCAACCATCAAATGTATCTTATTATAAGTACCTAAACTTTTTAAGAGACCTTATGACTAAAAGATCATGTTTCTCAACAAAAGAATACCTTGTTTCATATTCTTCTAAGTCTTGATTGAAAAAGGCTATTGGCTTCTCTAAAGTCTATTTATTTTGCTGCATAAGAATACATGAAATTGTGTCAATGTTAGCATAGTTATAATAATAAATCATTTTTAAATTTAGGGTTTAAAAGTGTAGGAGCATTGGCTATATCTTTCTTAATTTCTTCAAAACTTCTTACTCCTTATTTGGACCAACTGAAACTCTGACCTTTATTTAGTATAGGTGAGTGGCTTGGCTAAAGTAGAAAAATTTAAGATGTATCTCCTTATGAAATTGATTTTGCCTAAAAATATTTGTAAATATTTTTTGTGCTTAGGTAATGAAAGTGAAATAATTGACTCTATCCTATCAAGATCTATGCTTGTACCATTCTTTGAAATTACATATCTAAGAAGCCTACCTTCATGAATAGATAAAACACACTTTTTTGGATTCAAAGACATTCTAAATTCCCTACACCTTTCAAACACTTATCTGAGATAAATCATATGCTCATCTGTACTATTAGAGAATACTATTATGTCATCCAAATAAACAATAATAAACATGTTGAGGAGACCCTCAAATGCCATGTCCATGGATTTATAAAAAGTGGCTCCTGCATTAGATAAACCAAAAGGAATATTTTTATATGAAAATATCCCCCACTTTGTGGAGAAGGCTATTTATAATTAGTCTTCTTATTTGACCAATTTTTTTTTATATCCACTACAGCCATCCAATAAAAATAACCTTTCTAAACATGTAACTAGTTATAAATCTATTCTATTGATGATAATGGATAGTGATCTTTAAGATAGGCCTTATTCAAGTCATAAAATTTAACACATAGCCTTATTTCACCATTCTTTTTTTGTGTTGAAATAATGTTTTCTACCCAAGTTAAGTGCATAATTATAAATATTATAGATGACTCAATGAGCTTGTGTAGTTTATCTCTCATCAAAGGTTCAAGCTTTGGGTTAATAGGCCTTTGTCTCTATTTGACTAGTCAAGTCTCATCTTCTAACTCAAAGGTATGTGAGATAGACTTGGATCAAATCCTTTAAGTTCACTATACTTCCATGTAAAGACATATGTAAAACTTGAACAAAACATAACAAAAGTTTCCTTCTCTGAAGATATGCAAACTTTGCCTAGCTTTAAACTCTTTTCAGTTATAATCTCCACATTTATATATTGTTCTTGTTTGGTTTATAAAGCAAAATTTTATTTTCTTAAATCATGATCTTTGCTAAATATGTTTCAAGGGTGACCAACCCTTTAGGAAACTTGTTTGTCTTTAATTTCATAATTTGGTCATCATACTACTGCAAATGCTTATCTTGGTTCTTTGAGGAGAATTTACCTTCCTCTTGTAAGAATTTGATAATCTGACTATCATCTTCAAATAATTGCCAATTTTCATGGTTTTTTTGGACAAAATGTCTCATAACTACCTTTATATGTGATTGAACTTTTTCCCTTATTATGTCATCTAGGATACTAAATTATGACCCAATAGCAGCCAACCTATCTACATGCTTGTTCTTATTTATTGATATGGCTAGAGTATTAAAATCTTGAAAGTCTTTAACTAGGTCCCATACTCTATGCTTATAAGACCTAAGTAGTGGGGTTCTTGCATATATTAAGTGCCCCTACTTGGTTAACCACTAGTTTACTATCTCCAAAAACTTGTAAAGAGTTGACCTTCATCTTTCTTTCCCATTGTAAACCATGCACTAGTGCTTCATATTCAATAACATTATTATAAAAACCAAAATAGAATTCAATAGAAGATAAATAACTTTTATTGGTTTGATAAATTAACATCATTCTAGCCGTAGTGCCATGTTTGTTCTTAGATCCATCAAAATATAATTGCCACAGTCCATCACTAGGCTAATCATCTTTCATCAATGTTGGAATTGGTGCATCATTTTCATGAAGGAAATAGAAACTAAGACCTTATTATTTAATTAACTTTTATGGATCATTCTCATAAAAATTAGAGGCCCATTCATTAAGGAAAATAAATAGGACTCCATCTAGAGGTGATTCAGTTTCCACCTCACTATTTTCTAGTACCTTGTCTGAGATAATACAATTAGTGTTCACCATACTTGGCATATATGGATCCAAATGAAATATTTTAATAGGTTCATAATGTATTGTTACCTTAGTACCATACATATTCCTAATCATTAAATAGGTCTAATTAATTGAAAAATATCCTCCAATATTTGAAGTAAAGTCTCTTGATAGGCACATGGGAAAATAGGGGGCAAGTCCACTACAACTACATCTTGTTGAATAAAAACATTAGGGAAAGCATGTAATGTCAATTTTATATCTTTGATTATGCCCACTACCTTCATTGGTAATCTATCTAATTGTAATACTCCTTTGGTATCTGGATCATAGACAAGACCAAGCTTGTCTATAATTTGTTTGGGTATGATAGTGCTACTAGTTCCACTATCCACCATATAATTATGGACTAAGTAGTCACCTACTATCAAAGAGATTAAAAGGAGGGTTTTGTTTGATTTTGCATTGGTTTTATCCACATTTGTCATGTTATGTACCTACTGATTAGGTTCCTTGATTTATTGGTCTGAATTAGCCAAGATAACTCTTTGTTTCTCAGTTGGCTATTTAGATACCTTAAGATTTGAAAGCTCTTGAATAAGCATGTCCTTTTATCCTATAATGGCAAGGAAATCCCACATGATAATACTAAAATTTGATTTCTTTATTTGCTCAATTTTGCTGAAAGATTCTCTACTAACCTTTGGCTACAACTTTTGAGCCACTGATTGTTCTTTAGTTAGAGGTATTTGGGGAACTTTCATTGTCTCTATATTTTGAATATTTTGTGCTATAGGAATAACAACTTGATATTTGAAATTATTTTAAACATAATTAGGAATAGTATAAGTATTACTCACATCTTGAGATTCATCAACTACTCTTCTTTTATCTCTAATCAGAGCTACCACTTGAACATTTTTGTTTCTATTTTTACCAACTTGGTCAAATTCAATATGATCATTCATTAGCCAATTAACATTGATAGCATCAATCTGCCCTAGACTTGTTGAGCTTCTCCTTGAAATACAATATTTATGTCTTGATACTGACCACCTTGAAGAGATAACTCTTCTTGTGTCATTTGTGGCATAGTAATCTCTTGTGATACCAAGGCTTGACTTTGAGTGTCATTTGGATTGGAAGGCTACCAACTTAGATCTTCCATCAAGTTATTTTGGGGAACAATAGATTTTTAACTAGAAGGTACATTAGGATCAAGGGTTGTATATGGCTGAGTTTAGATTATGGATCCTTCATTTTGATAAGGTTTCCTATTGTCCTTAAAACCTTAAAAAGGAGGTCTTTGGTTATTAAATGACTGATAAGTATTCTAGTTTTTTTGCTAGTAAGGTCTACCTTGGTACTATTATCTCTTGAGTTGAATAATCTCATTTCCAAAAGATTGTAACATTTTTTTTAGATCACCAATATCACTAGATTGATTAGGAGGGGCTATAACTTAGACTTTTGGAGATGGAATAGGGGCTATAGATACAACTTGAGGATCTTGAGAAGGAGGAACAAGTTAAAATTCTATAAATATGGGCATTAGAGGCCTTAAAACAAGTTTACTAGCCCATATTAAGCTATTTTCTACTTTTATAGAAATTTCATAGGCATTTGGCAAGGTATTACCACCCATAGACTATATCTTGACAGTTATATTAGAATTAAGGGCCTTAAGATAATACAAAAATACATACTTTGGAGATGGTCTAACCAATGCAGGGATCTTATTCCATGATTTTTGGAATCTAAGGTTAAAATTAGACATGAAATCATGGGGGTAGCTTTGTATGGCAGTTAGTTGTTTAACCAAAGATAGATGATCAGAATTATCTTTGAATTGCCTAACTAAGGCTGTACCTAACTCATCCCAAGTAATAATAGAGGTCGAAGGGAGGTTGTTATACCATTTCAATGATTTTCCTTTGAAATTAGTAAGTAATTTGATAGCCATATTATCTTGAGTAACATTATGAACATAACATAGATTGGCAACATCTTGGATATGTTCAATAGTAGTAGTTTTATCCCATTATCCTGAGAAGAAATGGATAACTTTTAGGGCAAACACAGGAATGGCATAATATTAGGTTAAATTAAGGGGACTACCCGTATAAAATGAGACATACACTTGATTCTTGATAACCATTTGGGCAAAATGGATTTGGCTTATGGGGATAATAGATTAGACTAAAATAATAGAATGACCAGTAGATGAATGCTTATTTGGAAGATAAGGCCTTATACTATTTATTATTGATCTTTTATAATAAGTAGAATGCAATTCAATATGTTCAAAATGAGTAACTTTACTTGATGATCTTGTTGTAACCTTTAGCATGAAAGCAGTGTCTATAAGATGCTCTAAAATCTATAACTAGAAGGATATTTAAATTTTTATGATGATAGATCTCTCCACCTTTTAAAATTTCTTCTTCTCAATCTTCAAATTTCAATTATACCAAATAAACTTAGTCCCACTAGGCACACCAAAACTATTGGTGTTCTAGATGTACACTCTAGCTGAGGAGGGGATTGTTCATATATTCCTACTCAAATCTAGTCCAATATGGGACTGATCCTAGGGTGTGGGTATCCCAATAATTGATTAGAACTCTAGATGAGGTTGGCTTCCTTATGGATCTATCACCTAGACTAAATCTAAACTAGCACTTGCTTGGAAAAGGGGAAGAGATTTTGATAATAACTTATAAATCATGTAAAAGAGGTGATGCACCAATGATTTGATCACTCAAAATAGCATAACACACACTATAAGAAACTTTCAAGACCAAAGAATATCAATTTCACATAAATATTTTAAAATAAGGCATTAATTAGTTATCAAATTAGCATGATAGGGTAGATATCCACTTTTAAACTAAACAATAAATTGTAAATCACACTTATAATGACCTGCAAGAACTACTAAGCACTTCTTAAAGGTGATAAAAACTTAGACATAAGAAAGGAACATACATTCACTTAACCATAATACATGAATTCATGGAACACACTTAAATCTAGCTTAGAAAAGGATGGAATTTAGTCTTTATTACATCAAAGTGGTGTCACATTACAAAGTCAATAGAGTTTGATCATACCAAAAAGAGGGGTAAAGGGATCCATTTCAAGGCTTAGGGGAGAGGGAGAGAGAGAGAGAGAGAGAGAGAGAGAGAGAGAGAGAGAGAGAGAGAGAGAGAGAGAGAGAGAGAGAGAGAGAGAGAGAGAGAGAGAGAGAGAGAGTTGTGCATTTGGAAAAGGCCCAACCACTTTTGATGGATTAGCACTCTAGAGGATGTTGACTCATGACCTTATCAACAAAGAACAAAGTCTATAAAATAATTAAATGTTCATTGCCATTATCCAAATATCAGGTTTCTTCTTGGATCTCCATGATATCATCTAATTGATCTGTTGATGAGGATTATATCTTGGAATTAAATAAATTATGCTACATCTACATTAGGTGGCCATCTATACCTATTTATTGAAAATGTGACTTTAATGATAGGTGAGACACTTCTCTATGATCACATATACATTTGTATTAGTTATATCTCCAACTTGGGTCCATTTTATAGATAGAAAACCAATCTTAAACCATTGGTTTTCACACAGTCACAATATTCATGAAAACCTACAAACTGCCTTACTTTGATTTACAATTATTGGTCTATCTTCTATGTCTGGAACGAGTCCAATATCAAACACCTATTCTTCATCTAGAACCTTGTGAGAGTTATAAGGATACTATGTATGAGGATTATTCATCTGAAAGCAATGAACAAGTCAATAGAATGACTCTGTAATAGGGTCAACAAGTTATAATCTATCAACCAAAGATTTTGTTTAAAATTCAATGGTGATAGAGCCTTGTCCTTCACCATCTTTCTTATATGATAATGTCTATTTCTGATTGATCTCTAATGGTGATATGGGTCCTTAATATTTTGTTTTCCTAGGTTGAAGAACTATTTCATCAACCTTCAATGTAAGTTATTTATATTTTTTATTTATTCATTGGTCATTGATTAACAACTCAAACCATTTACACTATGTCTAACCATCCTTATTCTTATTGGTTTCATAGATACGCTAGCTCATTAACTCTACTCACTTTGTTGATCTTCCTATCCATAGATGCTAGTGAGCCATCAATCTTATATTAGTTGAATGTATTGTTGACACTTGTCATGCATGCATTTTCTCTTAAGATTCACTGACCCCTTTGACCTTTACTCACTGTTAGGTATGAATGTATAATCAAACATGTGCCATCAGATCTGATTGAGACCCACTGTTTGAACCCCAATGATTAGTTTATGAAGCTTAAAATTAATGTCTTATGGACCATATTTGATGTCTTACAAAATATATTTAATGTCCCATAGACCATAAAATTTAGCACAAATATGTTTTATTAGTGTCTTAATTTTGACATTAGCATGAACATATTATGTTGTAGGTCTAGCTTCTAAGGCCTATAACTTGAAGCACAAAAGTTATGGAGGCACCAGATTTTTAGGAGATGTTCTTGATAGTAAAAGGGATGAATCCATTTGATCCATTGGTCTTGGGATATTTCTAAATATGTCTAAAAAATGCTCAAGTTTACTGGTCCATTCATTCCCACATGATGTCCTAAAAACGGTCTATTTCATTTGTCAAGTATGGGAAACTTGGCAAATTTTGACTGAGGAGCCAACTTTGAACATGTATAAATTAGTTTGCACTTTGGTCGATGACCTGAAACTTAGCACATAACAATTAGGGACCAAGATGAACAAACCCATATAACCAATTATACCTAACTCATCCATGCATGGTAATTATGATCTCATAAAAGTGCCTACTCAAAATTTATACCACTAGACTCAATATGTCTAGGTGAACACAAATAAAAACTAAATGAATGCTATGCACTTCCATACTTACTCCAGGCACTCTTGACATCCCAAAGGGCCTTTGAAACTCTAGTCATCTACTCATACATTAGCAACCTAATCCATATGAGTACAAGATTGGTATGTGTTCCAAAAATTACATCACTCACCATTGATGATTGATCTGTGCTTCGATGATTAAGACACTTGGCACCCTCGTGTGCCCTCTATGTACCCTGCAATCAGTCTCTAATGAACTTCCACCATTTGAAATCCTTGTGTGCCTTATGAGCATATTGAATTAATACATACCATTAGATCACTATATGACAAGATCACATGCTCCATTAGATCCTTATCTATCAAATTAATTAATTAGCATAGATCTTCATTTCTTGATTAAATGTTCATCATAGATCTTTGATAATGTAAATTTGGCTAAGTATAGGAATCACTACAATCTACATGAAAGGCCAAATTCACACCTTAATATATTTTATTATGCTTAATATCATAATATAAAATATGAAACAAATGATCACCTCTCATAGAGGAATCCATCCATGTATCGAACTAATCTTGAAACCTTCACACATGTGAAATATGATGTCATCAAATTACTTACTCAACCTTATATGCTAAGATGACTACTTAAACCTAGATAATCATATGATTGATTTGATGAATTCCTTTCACTTACATAAGCACTCTAAGAACTCATATCCCCCACAGTGTCTATGAAACATGTCAATACCATAAATATCATGCATCAATTACATCACTAAGTCAACCACTAAAGATCCATGTAAGAACATTTAATCACATTGAAGCACACTTTGTCATTATAATTCTAGCACACATGAAACCTCATCAACATCTTTGTTCACCTTGGAAACATCATTCAAAAACCTACAAAAATATCCCCATTTGTCATTGATGTCAAAAACCAATAAAAATCTCATGCTCAAACTTTGTCTTTCTCTTCAAGCACTTTCTCCCCTTTTGACACAATGATAAAGTGTTCCCAACTCTTGATCCTTCAGACCTTGAAAACATTAAGAGAGAATCCTCCCAAGTCACCTTAGCTTAGGCACCCTTTGGAGCATCATCAGACAATCTCCAATGATGAATAAATAACACAATTGACTCCATACCTTCTCTCTCATATTCAACTACATATTCCTTTGATCTTATGACCTGGCCATTTATAAAGCTCCCCCTTTGTTTATGCATGAGGATTCAATATATTTTCAAATCACCTAACTTGGTTTGATTAAGTCATTATATCAACATGATTGAGTTCACATCTATAACAGACTTCTTCATATCTCCACCATGAATGGAACATCTCATATATGTTCCCCCTCACATCATGCACATCTCTTCAAGCCTTTTAAATTAACTGAGTTAGCTCCCCCTAACTCCATTATATATATAAAAAATGATATATTCAATAGGTATTCTTAACCAATTCTATTATGACACCTAGAAACATCCATACTCTACCTATAGACCTTCAGGACTAAAATCCTTGAATACACCTTGAGCACACATACTTGCTTCTCCATAAGAAAGATGTCTCCTAAGAATCATAGGTAGAGACACCCTAACCCAAAATGTCTTAGAATAATGTGAAAATAGGATTTGACCATAACTCCTCATATTCCTTCTCCTCTTTGGTCATCTAAAACTGTTAGTTCTTCTTCTTTTTCTTAGACTTAAGAGAAGCAAATTGTTCATCCACTATAATATTTCCCTTTTATTTTAATAATTAATTGATAATACATGGAGACAATAAATATTCATGACATAACTCATCACTAGACATTGAAAAATTATGTTCTTCATATGAAACTTGTTCAAAAATAGTAGGATGTTTACTTGTATCCATACACACCTCAAAAGTAGCCTCAACTAGCACCTTGGTCTCTTGTTTTAGCTTAACTTGAGCTGACTTTTGATTCTCCTTTTCTATCTAGATAGATGACACATTATCTTGGCATTCCTGAACCTTCTTCATAAATGATTCCTCTTTTGCTTTAGTAGGCAGTCCACCTTGATCTTTCAACTCAACTGAATTATTTTTCTTGATTTTCACTTCATTATGTTTCTATACCAAAGATTGACCTTTCTTGAGAACTCTAGGATGCCCATGCACCTTCTTATGACTTGAGATATTTCTTTTACAATATCTTGAAATATGACCAACTTGATGATAATTGAAACAAATAACATCATTCATACCTTCTTTTTGATGAATATTATGAATCTCAACAAACATACCATCTTGTCTCGTAGGTTCATTATGCTAAAGATTAACTATCTTAGGTCTCCATACTTGGGTTAATCTTTTCCCATGTATTCTAGGGCAGAATCTAGAAATATGTCCCATTTCATGACAATTATAATAGACTATATCATCCATAACTCTAGATAACCATCTGCTCTTCCTTCTAAAATTTCTTGCCTTATGACCAAAAAACTTACATGTAAAGTAGTGACCATGAAATGAACTTTCATACCTTATATCATTTGGTTACCTAATTAGTCTTTTCACCTTATTATTTTGAGCTAACCTCTCTTATTCTTTCTTAGTCTTGTTTACCTTGACAACAAATTTCTCATGCTCATCATTTAATGAATCTAACTTGGTCTTCAATTGAACACTCTCATCTTCTTTAGCTCTCATACTTGATTTTCAGCCTCTGACTAAATTTTGATAACTTGGATAGTCTACTTATCCCTCTTAGCTTCTTTAGCCATGTCATCCTTCAATCTATATGATCATTATTCAATAATATTTATAGAATCAACATTAGAATTTAACTCATCATGATCACCTTGCTTTGAATTCAACTTGGCATTTATCTCTTCTAACTAAGTTTTGAGATGTCCTGAATTCTTTTTATTTTGAACTCAAATTAGTCTTTGTAACTCTTAATTGATCCTCAAGAATGTTGATCTTCTCTTTATCATCTTTTTATCTTGATCTTTCCTTCAAGGATTTTAGCTCCTCATTGAGCTTGATGCACTCATCCTTAATATCCTTAAATCTTGAGCCATGATCTTATTCTGAGCTTCTTCTTGATCATATTTGCTCATCTTACCTTTGTACTTCTCAATTAAAATTGACTTGTACTAATTATAATTTTATTCACTTGATTTTATACATGCATAAGTAACTTATACTTGAGCCTTAAAATCTTGATTCTCTTTTTTCAATTACTTAGCCATCATATGCTACTTAGGATCACCTTTAGGTTGTTAGACCTACTTTAAAAGGACATGCATTGATACCAATTGTTAGAGGTATAATCATTGAGAGGGGGGGTGAATTAGTGATGTTAGATAATATAATTTTAGTTCCAAGCTCTTAATCATTCATCACATATAATCATGAAGCATATAAATTAACCATTGCAACGAACAAAAAATATATATCAAGATCAAACAAAAAACACATGACATATGTGGGAAACCATCTTAGGGAAGAAAACCTAATGAACCCTATAAGATGGACCATAGTTCTCTAATAAAAATATCCAACATTTATACCAATACCAATTGATCAAGGAACACCCATCCCTTATTTTATTGAGACACCAATCCCATAAGGAGATACTATCCCTGTCTAGCTGAGCACCCATAACAACTAGACCTTTAGCAAGATTTATCTTGCAAGGAGGAACCAACCCCCTAAGTAAATAAAAAACAACTCAAATACCTTGAAAAAATCATATCAAACAAGTGTTACTTCTCTTCAACTAATTATTACCACCTTTGTTTGCACTCTTCACCTCCAATCTCTCACAAGCTACCTCTAGGACTAACTCACTCAAACTGACTGTTCTAGTCACATTAGGTCCAATGACATATGTGTCCTTCTATGTCAAATTTATCAGATAAGGATGAATAATACTCTTTACTCTATTTTTGTCCTCAATGACCTGTACCTTCTCTTTCAAAGTTTCTCTCCTTCCTTGAAAAAATACTTGCATAACTAACACAAATAGTCCAATTAGGCCTTGTACTTATACCACTCTCTTGGTCTAACCCATCTTGGTTGGCCAAGATTATTACCATAATTTTTATACCTTTTAAATATGTCCTCATACAAATTACATGTAAGAAACACACACTCGTTAGGTTGGACATTACCTCATTATACTGAAACCACCATTATGTCTTAGTGAGATCTAAAACAATTAGGCCTACTCACCCATGCATTATAATTTCAATGCCATGGGCCACTTTCAAATTCTACCAAAGCTTAAAACACATAAAAAAATATCTCAAATATATCATTGATTAATCCTTCATGGGTCCTTGCCACCTAGAACACCAACTCAACACGTGAACCTATTAATTAGGTCTTCTTGCTTTTCAAGTCTTTATATATAGAAAACACAATCTCAAACTTTCGAAGCAAATACTAATATATTTCACATATACATATGATTATATCACATGTGTGAAGCCTTAAATACCTATGAAACACTTCCATGTGATTTATACACTTCAACACAATCTCTAAGCACTAAAAACAACTCTCTCAAAATGACCACTTAGGCTGGTCACACACAGTCAAAATATAGTTATACTATTTTGACTCTCCACATTTGATCAAGGGCATATCATGACATCCAATACTTTCTAATTATCTTTATATAATTATATAACATATACATACTCATTTTATTCTTAATTTATACTCCGAACACCTTCAAATAATTCCTACAACATGGTCCCTCAATCTGCCAATGTATTCAACAAACACAGTAAACTTCTAAGCAATTGTTCACACTGAATATGAATTGGTCAAACCTATAAAATACAAAAAAATGGTTATCATGGTGTATATAACTATATAAAATATATATTTAATATTTAAACATAAAAATACTATCAATAAAAAATTAAATATCCTTCTCTAATCACTTATAGAACATGGTTAAACACACAATCAACTTTGGAGCTTCATATATTTGACTGTATAGACATTAAAACCTTCTAACTCACTTCTATGGATGTGCCTTGAAGTCCTATTACACTTTTATTTTTAATCCATCAACACCTTATTATTATATTAAAATATATTATCAAAATACTACAAATTAGTTTTTCCTTTTGCTAATTTAAATACCAATGGTCATTATTCGAAGTAAAACATCTGACTCTTGTCATCATCTCATGCTCCCTGAAAGCTAGATAAATCATGATCCATAAATATCCTTAAAAGTATCATAAATTTAAATTACATTGCTCATTATTTTTCTTTGATATATGCTTCCATGATTAAGACACTTGGCACCCTCATGTGCCCTCTGCATACCCTGCAATCAGTCTGCAATGAACTTCCACCACTTGGCAGCCCTACGTGCCTTTTGATCATCCTTTAACATATTGAATTAATACACACCATTGGATCACTATATGACAATATAATTCACTCTATTATATCTTTATATATTCATATTAATTACTCACCATAGATCTTCATCACATGATTAAATGCTCACCATAGATCTTTGATAATGCAAATTTGGCGAAGTATAGGAACCATTGCAATCTACCTAGAAGGCTAACTTTGTACCTTAATAAAAAAATTTAAGATCAATCTCATGACTTAAAATTTGAAGCACATGATCAAATATTAGAGGGTAATCCATCCATATATCAAAATACTCTTAAAACTTTCACATGTGTGAAATATTATGTCATCAAACTACTTACTCAGCCTTATTTGTCAAGATGACTACGTGAACCTAGACACTCATATGACTACTCAGATGAATTCATTTCACTTTCATAGGAACTATAAGAAATCATAAAACATCATAGGGTATTTTAAAAATTTACATACCATTAATATCATCCATAAATTGCCTCACTAAGTTAACCACTAAAGAACCATGCAAGAACATTGAAGCACATTGAAGCACACTTTGTCATTGTCATTTTAGCACACATGACACCTCATTAACATCCTTGATAACCTTAGAGACATCATTGAAAAATATATAATATGTAGATTAAATATAAATTTTAGTCACTCCTATGGATTTTTATAGCTCCTATAGGTCCAAATCCATGCTTGGGAGAGAGTTATAGTTCCAGTCATGTAAAAACACGTTGCCTCTCCTATCAAGCTCCTTGGAAAGCTTAAAAAGGTAATTTTAATTTTCCCATCCTATATAGAAAATAAATAATGGTGACCTGATATCTTGGAAAAAATAGGTGGTCCTATTTGACTTTATATTTATGGCATTGATTTTTAGATTGATCACCCCTCCTTTATGAACAATCATTAAGCTAGGGTGGTCTAAAACATTACTAGTTCATTTTCCTTCTTAAAATGGAATTTTTAAGCTTTTTGGAATAATAAAAGAAATGGGGGAGGATATATGGGGTCTAAAAAATCTTTAATCATG
Source organism: Torreya grandis (assembly GCA_037957365.1). Taxonomy (NCBI): domain Eukaryota; kingdom Viridiplantae; phylum Streptophyta; class Pinopsida; order Cupressales; family Taxaceae; genus Torreya; species Torreya grandis. The sequence continues at coordinate 814,377 of JARHVA010005122.1, read as the reverse complement.
ATTTTTCAATCCTCACTTAACACATGTGAGCTTAAAAGAGCAAGAAATCTCCATTTTATAGTAGGTTGCAGGTTAAACATGGAGTTATTTATATTATAAGATTTTCAAGTGGTTTAGAGCATGTTGGTGAGGTTGTGAAATATTTTACACACTCCCTTAATGATATTAAAGGTAATAAAATGTTCCTTCATTCCTACATAGACCAAAATTTTCTCAACAAGATGGTAACCTACAGTTTTCCACAAGTGCTCATCATTCATCAATGTGCAAGTAGAATATTAGCAACATAAGAGTCTTAAATTACATAAAAGAAGTCATAAGTGAATATTTATAAATTATTAGTTTATTAAACTTATCAAAACCTCCTTATATCATTGTTTAAATCCAAAATGGTAAAGAGAGATCATGTCTCATGCACCTAATAGGACTATGTGTAACTTGCAGGTATAAGAGTTTAACATGCTTTGATTTATGATCCATAAGAAACTAATGAAGGAATTAGTTTCATATAAATTTAAATTGTTTACTATGAATACAAATAATAAAACAATATTTTTCACCTCATCACCAAACCCTCCAAGCAAACACATAATGATTTCATGTTAGAAGATTGTGTGAAATTGTGTTATGCAAGAATGAACCAAAGAGACAAAATTTGCCTTGCATATGTGGTATAAGGGTCTAAAGTTACATAAATTATAGTAGGAGGTGATTTATATAGGTTATTAAAATTCCAAAATTATTAGATAATTCTTCACAAGGGGTTTAAACGGACAAACTATAGACCTACAAGTTTGTGGACCTGTAGGTCTCATTTCAAGAGAAATGCAATGAGCCCTATATTAAAATATGAGATATGAGGGTCAAGGGAGTTATGAAAGATATGATAAATTAGTTTGTATATGTTTAAATATTAAATTAATGGAAACTAGTGAGTGGTATACTCACTTTTGATCTCTAATAAACATCAGGCCAAGAATCATCATGTACAAGCCTTCCCCTTGGAATGAAAAAGTGTATCTTTGTGTTAGGTAGGATTTTTAGAGGAACAAGGAGTTTTTAATAAATATATTTAGGGATCAAAATATACTTTAAAATCATATAAATAAAATAATATCATAAATATATCAAATATTCCTTGAAGAGACACCTATAATCCTTACTGAGACCTGTATGCCTAATTGGGTCCTACATGTCTGACCTTAGATTGTGAAACAAAACATATAATTTTTATTTTTATATTAAATATCTGATGATAAATAAGGTTATTAAGTTTCCTAATATAATTATTCACAAGGATTTAACCTTGGGATGATGAAATCAAAACTCAAACAAGGCCATTAGGGCCAAACTAGCCTAATGGCCTACAAACCCTCAAATTATGAAAAGCAGGTTATCAAATATTTTGACAAGTCAATACCTATTAGATATCATTAAAAACCATGGAATTTAATATTTTATAGGAGTTATTAAGGTTCTACCACTTTAATTAAATGGCATTTTTTTGTTAATCAAGACATTATGCCTTATGAATAATGCTTAAGAGTTAAGACCACCCTAAAACCTTATTTTGCATTGTGAGAAGCTCGAGAAGGCTCAATTTTATGATTTGATATTGTAGGAGGATTTTCATGGGGCCTAAATCCTTTATTCATGGAAGGGGACCCTTGTGTACTAAAGACTTTTGGCATTGGTTTAGGGATTAAGGTCTTTATCTTTATGAACCATGGTTAAGATGATAGGTCATATTAAACCATGCTTAAACCTTTCAAAGGACCCAATGGAGGATTTTTACTTCTTAATAAATATAAATGCATTTATTTTCCATTGGAAATACTTAAAACACATTATGTACTCACATTATGTCTTCATCATTTAAATTTATTTACTTTCACTTATATGAACTCCTTTAATGTTGTACTTTTATAGGGATCTAAGGTAAAAGTAGGGTTTTTGAGCATATGTACATGTCAAAATCATTGGGAAGAGTACATTGATTTTTTTATGCCTTATAAATCCTCAAAATACATTAATATACCTTTGAAAATATTCTTATAGGACTATATTATAGAGATAGTTTGAAGGTGCTAGTGAAAGGAGGACTTGGTCACCTAAGAGAGTTGAATCAACAAATTTCAACTACCTTGAAGCTATGTACCATTACTTAGAAAGAAGGAGAAACTTAAAAACATGTCCCTCAACCTTATATCAAGGTTTTATGAAGGTTTTATAGCCATTATAATGGATACTATATAAAATGGGAAATGCAACTGATCTATAAATCAATCATAGTTTGGAGAAGATAAATCCTACTTACACTTCCAATTGTGGATATATTAGACATTCCAAGTGATGACCAAGATTTATCCACTAGACTCATCAAAAGGATCTCTTAACACAATAATATCATAAGGGAGGGTTCCAAAGGCTCCAATCAAATATAAACTATGCAATAACCCTAACTAGGTCCTATTCATATTCACTAAACTAATAACAAGTAATATTCACTAAACTAATAACAAGTAAATCAAATTCTAATCCAATGCTCACCAAATATTATGGCACAAATTGGGGGTAATAAACACTAAAAATAAACAAGCATAAAATACATGTACTCACATCAATGTATACAAAATCCTAATTCATGGGAGAGAAGTACAAATGAATATCTATCTACTCATACAAAAGAGAAACAAAGTTAAGAATACGTACCTTTGAAGATGATACCACTGAGCCTTAATAACTCCCTTGTCCAAGGTGATTCATAAGAGGTTTTTATGGTATGTAAGGATGACAAGGATAAATCATCTCTAGGATACACAACCTATAATATATCCAAAAGACTTATCCACATGACAAGATATATATCTCTAAAAAAACTATGAAACCCTAAGCTATACTTCTCAAGTAGAATGGTGGATAAATAGATGCATATTATATATCTCTTATTCTTCTCTTCTCTAATAAATGATGAAATGGATGTGTTTATTTAAGTATATCTAACCCTAATCCTTTTTAAAATTTTATGTGGATAAGGTTGATCCAATTTGACTTGTATCATTATTGTCAAAAAAAAAACTAGATATTATTCTAGGTAATTTAAATAAGTTTTATTAATTAGAGTACAAGGTTGATGGGGAAGACAATGTAACTTAAACCATCAAAAAGGATTTTAGGCTAGGGAAGGGCTATTGAATGAGGAAAATGACTAGAAGAGGGTATAAAAGAGGAGTCAAAGCTTAGGTAAATGTTTTTATGAGATGGGTGTGTAGATAAAAAGTGGTAGTATATGGACAACAATCATGAAAAACACCAATGGTTTACCCACCCCTTTCTTGATACACCCCTTAAGGTGTGTACTAAAAAATATTGAGACTCAATGGGTTCCTAAAATAGAGAAAGCATTAACAATTGATAAACTTTGAAAATATTATGTGTATACATATTCCCTACTCGAAGCTCATCACATATCATTTAGGTGCAACATGGGATGGTGCTTCAGGAAAAGAACATAGCAATACACAATGCTGAGGCTAAATAAATTATATTAAAGAGAAAATAAGATAAAATGAAAGGATATAATTAAAAAAACACATACTTTTACTTAACTTAGTGTTGTAAATAAATAAGGAGGTGCAATAAATGTGGTGTCTAATGCAGGGAACATTAGGCAAACCTATAGAGATTAGCAAAAAAAAGAGTGAAAAAACATTTTTTTTGAAATATCAACATATAATAGGTGAAACTATTCTCTATGATGTTAGGATTCCATAACATTTTGTGGTTTATAAAAAGAGATAGTAGAGACAAATATATCAACAAAATATGAAATCTAAGGGTAAATATTTGAAAGGTAAATAATTTTGAATAGTAAATATAAATAGGATGAAAAATTATTCATTTTTTATTTTTACTATTGTAAGAAAATAGAGCTCTAAGAGACCTAGTGGGAGACCAAAGAACCATCATAGTGAGGAGATGAAAATTGATATGGGGAGGACATAGTGGATGTAATGAGTGCATTACAGGTAAATAACTAGAGATTTAAAAAAATTGGATATTTTTTAATTAAAAATTGAGCTAAATATGGAAAAATGACTAGTAGGCAAAATCAAGGAACCAAAATGAACCCTAAGAAATTTTTAGGTACACCAAGGGTATAATAGGGTATTGGGTAGGAAGAACTGAGACCAATAAATACCTGAGACATTTATGGTAAATGGTTAAAACATCACTACTATGGATGAATAGAGTCAGCCTAGTTTACTGAGTCCTTAAGGTGAAAAAGATTGATAAGGTCGACTGCATAGTAGTGGGCTAATTTAATTGGCCAAGAGGGGTATGACTACATAGTAGTGGGCTGACTTAATTTATAAGGGAGACAAGGTTAACTATGTATAACAAGGCTGATATAGTCTATTCAAAATGGCTAATGTACTATTACCAACAGAGGCTGACTATGTACAATAAGGCTAATATAGTATCATAAGGAAAGTAGGTATCTAATCTAGTATTAGATAGGTTGATTTAGTAATAATTTAAGAGGGATGATGTAGTATCCCAAAGAGAGTACAAGGCTTATTTATTATTGAATAGGCCAATTCTCTAGAAAATGGAAAAACTAAATCAAACCAGCTAAGTTTTGTGATATTTTAAGAATGTATTTTAATTTATTAATGACATGAAGATCTGATACATCTTTTATTGTTTGATATTTTTTACAGATGTTAGAGGTATTGGTGACTAGTAGATGCATCATGAATACCAGGTCTATTGGATTAATTGATGGATGTGGATATAATGTGGCTAGTTATACTGGGCTTTAGAGGTATTATGGAGATGAGGCACATCCCACTAAGTGTTAATCTCATTATCATGTTCCTTAGAGCATGGGAATGGTTCACCAACACATTTTATGGGTAGTGAATGGGGATACCATGGACATAGTTATAACACTCGATAATGTACATGCTTTACTTGGACTATCTATATGATGGAAATTGATGATCACAGGAACACTAGATGATCTTGAGGAGAGATGAGCACTAGTTAGGTGGGTGATGTACTTAGATATGATATACTTAGGTTTATAGGTTAGCTTATTTGATATGTATATCACACAAATTATAGATATCTAGATGTCCATTATTAGACTTGTGATAACATGAGTGTTGTGTCACAAGTTAGATGGAAAAGTACCATTATATGTGATAGCCTTATGTCAATCCATTTTAGATTGGGGAGCACTATATGAATTTGGGTATATCATCTACATCTATATCATGCATGATATGAATGAGATGCTATCCAAAGGGAAGAATACCATGGGGTTGGTGGTTTTTTTGAGTGATTGGATAATCGAGAGGTTCCCTATATATCAACCAGATGGGTTCCCCCATGTGGTAGATGATAGGTTACCTTGGGTGACTAGATAGTTGTAGGACTAAGTAGAATAGGTCATACCCCATATGCCATATTTTTAAATGATCACATGAGGGGAGATCATATGGAAACCTTACACACACATTGATATTTTCTAGTAACTTTAGTCAACTATGGTGATAGGGTTGGCTCAAGTGTGGATCATGGGCCACTATATCTGATGGGTAGAGATGTACCTAGTGACATGCTTGTCAGGTAATTTTGGAATCCTAAACCTAGTGGCCCTCTTATTGGTGATTTATTTTTGGGCATGACATGTTAGAGATACATAGAAGAGAAAAAGAAGAGGAGTATTGGTTGAGAGACCCAAGATCAGGCCATGATGTGTGAGACCATGGACTAGTCAATCATGATAGTAGGCAGATGATGGAGGAGAGGACATGGATGTGGATGTAGGTGTGAAGTAAGCACCAAATTAGGAGGAACAATGACCACCTCATCCATATGATAGATAGTGTCACTATGGTTGAGAGTGGGTGAGAGGGTAGCAGCATAAGAGGACCCAACATTAGGTTTATGATAAAGCTGGTTAATAGAGGTACCTCTTAGGAGAGGGTCATGGCATGCATGAGTGGTGACTCTTGGCTTTGCATTAATGGGTAGGTGATCCATAGAGGATTTGATTTAGGGATAAGAAATGGACAGATGGTGATTGGTGACACCAAGATTGATGAGAAATGTTATAATTATAAGTTTTGATATAAAATATTAGTTACATGTGATTATAGTATATATATAGATTTTGAGATATATATGTGATCTAATATCTATTTAGTTTTAGTTTTGAATATCTTGTGATTGAGGAGGTCAGATGGGGATCCTTGGTTATGGCTACACACCATGACATTTTAGATGGGGTATTGGTACCATACGACCCTACCACACTAGATGATCCTATGATATCATTTGCCCTAGCCTAGGTAGGCTAGTTTAGACTAGTGGTGGAGGCCTTAAATTAGTTGTAAACATGTGGGGATGGATTTTATCCACTAACAGGGGTGGGATCAAGAGAGGCATAAGTTTGGTAGGACTTCGCTTAGGAGAGAGCAACACACATGGCTACTACAGTCCATCTTGGATAAGTATAGGCCTAGGTAGCCAACCTATAGGGATAGGTAACAAGATTGAGATCTCATACTACCTCATTATAACATACCATGTAGAGGGGATAGTCTCAATCATCTATGGGGAGCATGGCTAGGCCACAAGATAGGCATGATGGGGCCCAACCATAGAGCTGGAGCTATGTATTTTGTATTTTATACCTTGTATTATATAAAACACATGATATACATACATACATACATACATACATATATATATTATGGCTGGATTTTGATTTCATGAGTTGTATGCAGTTATGTATGTTAATGCATGGATATATTTCTTTCTGGCACATGTATTTTGATTTTGTTTTATATGCTATGTGAAATATATGTGGAGTGTTCTCTTTTATATCATCATGTGATACACATGCATGGTTAAAAATAAAAAGTCAAATATGACTTGGAAAAGTGTAATTAACAAAAAACAAATGTACTACACACTATATCATGATGGGAAATGTTTAATGACAAAATATGATTAAGTATAATAAACCAAAGATGATAAAAAGGGATAATAAAATGTTTTTAAACTATGAAAAACATTTTCACCAAATTAAAACATGTAAAATGACATTATATGACATTGATAAGTATGAAAATACTATGATATAATGGAAGGCTATGAGATAACCAAATGGTATAAAAATAAAACAATTAAGTCAATCAATCATACTAAATTCCATTGGGAAGTATAAAAGAGAAACAAACTTGAAAAATTGAACTTAAATTGATCACACTAATTCAAGTTATTAAGTATGAAAAAATTAATAAAAATGGTTATAGTCTTATATGCAATCAAACAATAAGAAGATAAAAGTGAAATATCAATGAATAAAGCATAAAACATACTATATCAAGATGGGAAGCATGTCAATAACATGTAACTCATAATCAATCACAACTTATCTCAAATTTGACACATGTAATTTCATTGTGACTTGGGTATTGGAAATTTTATGAGGAAATCCAGGTCCTATCCATGGTCTTACATTGCAACTAATAAAGGTAACACCAATGAGGTGGAAACAATGGGAAAAATATGTTAAAGGGGATTTTTGGAATGATAATTTGGTAATTGTGAGGAAGGCATGGTCCTATCCAAGGTCTTACATTACAACTCAAAAATGGAGTCCCTAAAGGGGAGTGATCAATGAACAAAATAATATTTCTCAAGGGGAAATATTAAGATTGTGGGAAATGAAAGAGGGAATGTAAAAATCATAACATATGCATCTATGAGAAGACCTTAAGAAATATGAGGCACATTAAGGACATAGAAATACACTAAGTGACTAGTGATCATAAATATACAAAGGATACCCATTCATAACAAGCACAAAGTTATATAACTATCAACTCATGTTGGTTGTTTTGAAAAAGGAAAATTAAAATGGACCTACCTTCCCATAATGTGTTCCCCATTCCTCAGGAACTCTTACAGAGCCATCAACCTACTACAAAGATTGGGTACTTGTGTGAGAAAATAGGTATCACTAAAATATTTTTGTTTTATTCTCCTTTTCTAATTTACTAGCCTAATACACCCCAAGGGACCTTAGCTCTATCATGAGGCCAATTGTGGAGTTTTAACTTAGATTAGAAAAAGGAGATGTGTTTTGAATCACTTATTTTAGTATGATTTGTAGTTTTGGAAATTTTAATATTTACTTTTGTTAAAATGATTTGGATTTTAAAGTTTTATGGATTTTAAGATTCCTCCTCTATATGGACTTAGAATGACCAATCATGATAGTGATACACAAAAATGAGCTTTAGACTTTGTCTTAAAGGAAGCTAAGTATCCAATGACATGACTAACTAGAACACTTAGGCTTACTTATTAACCAACATGTTGTCTTAAGTTTCAACCATGTGTATGATTATTTTATGAAAGGAAATAAGGGGAATAAAGGGAGATATAAGATGGATAGGTAAAATGAGATTATAATGAGATGACTTGTTTGATAACTAATCATATGATAAAGAAGGAAGACTAAGGGGAACAAGGTTTCTATGTCATAATAATGATTATCTATGTTATAAATATAAGGTAGAAAAAAATCATGAGAAATAAACAAGACATTCATATAAAAATGAAATTATAAATATAAAAAGCATGTAGTCATGAAAATAATATATAAGAGATCATAAGGAAATAAAATGACACCATAGACAACATGTAGTATGAAATATAAATAATCATGTAAGATAGATAAGAATTTGACATAGTTTCAAATTATACAAAATAGATAAATATAAACTTAGAACACATGTCCAATCCAAAATGAATAATAAAGTGAAGGAAAACCATGTTGTGTTCATAAATACTAGTAAATTTATCCACAAAAATTATCGATAGCATTTGATAAATCTATGTGAATATGGACTCTAACTACATTGAGGGTCTCATTTATCTTTAGATAAATCTGGGAGAATACCTCTCATTTAATCTCTTCAATAAAAAAATTAGGCATGCTTAAAGTATTGTGATCATGAGGACCATCATGCATAAGATACTCAGGATAAGGAATAGGATTGGAATTTGTGGGACATGAAGGAGTCATCAATGGAGAAGGGGTCATAGGTGAAGGAGGATCCATAGGTAAAGGGATCATAGGGGAAAAAGTGGCCACAAGTGGGGGAACCATGGGGGAAGAAGGGGGAGCCTTATTGCATGAATGACCTATGGGAGGAGGGGTAATAGGTGTAGTAATGGTCATAAGGTGATCCTGGAGATGCTACTAGAGGATGAGGTAATGATCTATGTGATGAGTAATGCATTGGTTCTATAGATAATAAACCTCTCCATTTTGGGAATATATTTAGGTAATAATTTTGAGGGAGATATAGCCTTGTCTATAGGATGAGGAAGGATAGAATGAAAGGTGTCTATATATTGTCAAATCTTATGAAAATGAGTGGAAGATTGATTATCTATGTCATGGAAGCAACATATATGATTTTTAGTAGACTTTATGGGTGTAATAATAGGAGTGCAAGTAGAAGTTGAGGAAGGATAAGATAATTTACAATCTCTAATATAATAACTAGAAAATCTTATGAATGTCACAATATGACTGATTAGCCCATTGGGTAGGTAAATAATCAAGATCCAATAAAGGAAGTAGGCAATTCCCAAGGGGAGGTGGTGCTAGTAGAGAGACTAAATGATGTTTGACTAAAGGAGAAACAAGATCAGAAGTAAGAAGATACTTAGCTAAAGGGAGAGTTAGAATAGGATCCAAAATAGGCTTAGATGAGGGAGGAGTAGGATGTATAGAGGGTTGAAGGATAATAGCAATCATCTCAAGGGCAAGTTGGCTATAGGGATCTTGGTGTCTACAAAAGTGATATTGATCAGTCATAACACAATCCATAAACATTCTTCTAAGAGGTCTTAAAAAATTTAAGGTATGTACACCATCTATACCCTATGAACAAGAGGAATAATTCTAAAATTAGGAACTATATAAGATAAAATATGATAAGATAAATTAAAAATTTGAAATAAAAAATGATAATGAAGGATCTCAACATCTCAATCTTGAACAATACCTCCTCTAAATGCATCATTTAAGGTATAACCATCATCATAGTTAGGTGTATGAAGATTAATTATGTAATTAGGGATGATCTTCTCATCAGAGGTGGTGTGATGAATAGAGTATCAAGTCTTTGTTAAGATGATGGGTATATTGTCACTAGGTGGTTGATGAGAATGCAAATTCAAAGAGTGTAGAAGTTGGGAAATAAGATGAGGAGAGAGATCAAAAGTTTTTATCTTGAGGTTGATATTTCTAGGCTCATCGTCATTAGAATCATAGGTTAGGTGGTATATTCTTGATGAGTTTGGGGTGACCATGATAACCTTACATAAAGTTGATAGGGAAATTAAAGCATTGATATTTTTGGAATGAAACACTTGGCAAGGGTTCAAGGGTTGAAATTTTGAATACAACACAATCTTGGAATTGTTCAAAATTATAAGGGTTATTGTTTCCTTTAATCCTATATATTGAACCATTATGAGGGAACTTGACACATTAGTAGGTATAAGAAGTGACAACTCTCATGTGATGAGTCTATGTCTTGCCAAGCAAGTTATTATAGGAGATAAGAAAATTAAAGATCATAACCTTCTCTCAAAGAATGACAAATGGGACACTGATATGGAACCACACAACCTAAGGGAGGCATTTGCCTTTGGTCATAGCCTTGACACTTGATACATGTGGACTTAAGATTACATTAAGAGTATCTAATGGTTTTAATTAAGTTGAGGGAGGTAACACAAGTCCCTGAACCCTCATCAATCAAAGCATGCTTGAATTGTATGTTACCAATTTGGATGCTTATAAAGAGGGGAGGATCATTTGTACGAAGTAGAATCTCATTTGGAATCATAGAAGTAGTGGGGAATTTGAGAGAAAGATAAGTGTCCATTATTTCATCAGTATGCATAGACATCTATTCACGCTATTGTAAGATGCTACTTTTGACCCATATAAGGTATCTTCATGTCTTACTAGGGGAGGATGAGGTATGTTCATTTAAAATAGGAGTTGTTTAAGGTAGTTACAATCATGAAAAAAATTCCACACGAGTTTGAGAAATAGAATTTGATATGGGAGATTAGTAAGCTCCATGATAGGATTCCATTCATCATAACCCATGAGGGGATTGTTGGATAGAGGGGTATAATATGGGTGGAGTTCCTCGATAAGAGGATCAAAAGTGCATGTAAATTTATGTTGATAAGATAAAAGAGGTTTTATTGGGGGACAAGTTGGTTAGTTATCATGAGAGGATGAGGTAGTTGATGTAGGTTTTAGTTTGTGATGGATTTGAAGTAGTGTTAGAAGGTTGAATATCATTAATGATGGGTAAAGAGGTTGGAAAAATTAAAGAAATGGTATGAGAGGTGTTATCCAATGGAGGTGTTAGAATTGGTTCATCAAAATTGATAATGTCTTATTGCCCCAAAATTGTTAGGTGAGTTGGGGAAGAATCTTGGATAACATGAAAAGTGTGAGAGATTGGTGTATGTGGGTAGGATGAGAATTAATTAAGGAAACTAACCTTCACATATTATTAATGTTGACCACATAATATTTTCAACATTATTGGTGGAATTAGTAGGCTTATCTTTATTATCTTTTTGATTTGGAAGAGGGTTTTTATAAATGGTCATATGAGCATTAGCCTAGTTCAAAGCTTGATTTTTAATTTGTGTTTCATGAGATTTAAAGGCAATATCATAGGCTTGTTGACATTTATGAATGAATTAATCATGGTAAAATTTTGGACCAAGGAGTAAATCCATATCTAAGTTACACAATTTCCTATAAGTCTTATGAGAATGACCCCAGCTAGCATGAAACCAACAAAATTTATTGGGATCATACCATGATTTCTTAAGGCAAGTGGGTTAAAGCTCTTATGGAAGAGGTCATGGTAGACACTTTTGGAGTTTCAATAAGCATAAAAACATATGATAATTGATTTTTATTGTTGGAAAAAAGTGAGGATTAGGGATGTGGTTTAGAGGGGAAACTTGTTATAGAGCATGGTCAGGTGTAATAGCTTGAATAATATGAATGGTATCAAAGGAATCAATAACACCATCGTTAGTAGCATGATGATTTTTATTTTTGATGAGCATGAAAGTTCCCATAAGAGGTTGGGATATCTAAAACTAATGCATGAGGAAATATTGGCACTTGGCTTGGTCGATGGCCTCTTCCAAAGTTTGTGTAAAGAGAGTCTAGACCTAATATTGTAACTTACAATAAAGAGAATTTTGAATATATGAAATAGGTTATCATCTACCATGTTATGTTCACACTTGTTAGATAAGGTTTTCCATCGTTGGATGAAAGATTATGTGATTTCCATTTCAAGTTGTTTGTAATTAATAAAATGAGCCAAGGTATTTTTAGGGAGGTCACTAGTTTGAAACTCATATACTAGAACATTAACTAGATATTCCAAACTAGTGATGGAATGATATTTGAGTTGGTTATACCAATATAAAGAGTCTCTAAATAGGTTTTTTTTATAAGATCTTGGTAGTGGAAAAAGTGTTTATCTTGACCCAATATTTATATAGATTTCTAAATGTTTTTAAGTGTAAGGTAGGATCAGTTGACCCATTATAAATAATGGTAGGGGTGATACCTAGTATATATATGTTTGTAATTTGAGTAAGAGGTTCATTTTAAGGTATTTGATTATTTTGTTAACAAGAGGTGGTTGAGGGATAAGATTACCATGGGAATCCCTAAGTGGGGTGGGGTGCACTCCTCATGGAACCTATGGTGGGTGATTTGGAGATGAATAAGGCAATTCTACATTTTTGTCATTTTGTTGGCATTATTAGCTTGGAAAGTACTCATTTAGTTAAGAGTTTACAAAAAAATCGATGGGTTTGAGTGGTGTTATTTGTAACATCCAAAGCATTAGCATTGGTATTAGTGGCTTGGGTACCACTGTGAGTAGTGGCATGCATGTTATTAGTGGATTGAGAGATATTTTTATAAAAAGAGACAGTAGTGGCATGATTATCATGGGTTGTGAAAAATACACTAGTAGAAGGATTAGAAGAAGCACTAGTGGCATGATTACCATGGGTAATAAATGATGCACTAGTGGAGTAATTGAGAAGAGGTCTTTAAAAAGGCCCCCTAGATGTTGAACCTCCTATTATAATAGAGATAGTTAGCATGGAGATTGAGGAAATCAAGGAAGAAGAGGTTAGTATGAAAAGGGGTCAAAAGATAAGGAAGAGGTTGAGAGGTAAAAAAGATATTGCCCCCAAATTTATGTTTGAATGTGGGAGAAGGTGAATGGGGTTCTTCTTCTTAACTACTTATCATAAGGGTGTAACTAGTATAAGGGTATTTTCTTTAATGTTGAGGAAATTAATTAATGAAGAAAAGAATTTTTAGAGTATACTTTAATTCAGGATGTTATTCTAATGAGAATAGAGGGTTATGAACTGAAGAGGAATGAGGATGAGTCCCATAATTTGTAGTGCAAGTGGCCACATGCACATTACTTGCATCTAAAGTAGGAGCCACAAGATATTTATGGGAAAAATTATTGTGATTGGTAAAACTAATCATATTTATTGATTTCAACTTTGTTTTGTCTTCAAATAGGAAGTTCATGATGAGAGAGAAAGGTTAAGAAGGATAAAAATGATACAAATACAAAATCAGAAAATAGGATACAAAGTTGTGTTGGTCACATGTGTTCTATAACCTAATAGGTAAAGAAGAATATAGAGTCATTTAGGTCAACTCTATATTAAAAATAGGGAGGTAAAATAGGTTGATAAAGATACACAATCATGCAAGTTGACTATGTACTGCTTGATAGAGAATTAAACAGGTGAATAAGAAAATAGCCATATAGGTCAACTGTGTATTATTAGAAGGAGGGTAAAATAAAGTCTATAAGAGAATATATCAACCAGAATGATAGAGTTACAAAATAGGGTAAATTTTTTTCAAGATAATTAAATCTAGAATTAAATCAAACCAAAAATAATTGGAACAATGTGATTGATCTAATTAGGGCAGACAACATAAAACCTTGCACCAACACTAGTCAATGCAAGTTTTTTTAATATAATATGAAATGATCATAGAACAAGCAATCAAGTGAAAAGTAAATGCTGACTAAGTGGTCATCCTATGTGTTATTAGATTATAAGATAGTTTTGATTTTAATTTGAGAGGAGAGTTGGCTAAAATAGGGAACTAGAAAGGCAATCTATGGATAGTTTTAGGATGTTTGGGCTGAAAGGGATTCATGTTGGCAATGGTACTAACCTGCTATTGGGGCTTGCCCCCTCACTTCATAATCATATAGTGATAAGGGTGTTAAGTGATTTTCCAATATATACCATGAATCATGTATTTATAATTATCTAGAAAACCAAGTTGGATTCCACCTTGGTGATGAAATCCAAGTAGGTAGGCCTTGAAAAGACAAATGTTTAAATGCATTTTGAATTTTATGTGAATTGGTAGTGTGTGCAAAAGAGTAAAATAGTGTAACTAAAATGGTAATTCAAAAAACCACCTATTTATAATATGTGAGTTACTCTAAGCATGAAAATAGATGAAAATGAAATATGAATTAATCACTAAAAAATTGTTGTTAATTCCTTGATTAAGAATAGTACAAAGTCAGTTTAAGTGACACTATAGGCAAATAGTACAGAACATAATCGACTAGGTTGCTATTATTCTATAGAATCAAGGTATTTAAAAATAAATTTGAATAGGTCAAATATGTTGAGAATGGTCATTTATGTCAAAGAGAGCATGATTCATAGTGCATTAATGACAAAGTGATCTGATTGATGGTTTAGAGAGTATTTGCCTAGTTAAGTAATTAATGAATGATATTGATGGTATGGTCATGTTGAATAGACCCTATGGGATGTTATGAGTTCTTAAAGTGATTATGGAAGTGAAAAAAATTAATCAAAATAGTCATATGAATGTATAATATCAAATAGTCTTCTTGATAGCTAAAGCTAAGTGAGTAGATTGATGACATCATATTTCACAAGTGTGAAAGTTTTAGGAGTAGTTTGATACATGGATGGATTCCCCTATGAAAGGTGATCACGTGGTTTATATTTTAGGTTGGAAATTTATCTTATCAAAATTTATAACAGTGTAAAATTGGCCTCTTAGACAAAGTTCACTAAGTTTTTATACTTAGCCAATGTTTCAAGAGGAGATCTTGTTTCTACCTCAAATTTGCTTTTCAGACTATAAAGAAAGAAACTAGAAGAAAGTAAAGGACAAGGCTTGGAAGTACCTGGACTAGAGATTGCGCACCGTAAATCCAGACGTTCGTGGGCACTCCTCTTTGGCTGTGGAGGAATGACACCTGCAAGAAAAAAGGAAACTAGGACAAGAAAAATGTTAGACAGATAGGCAGTGGGTTGCCAAGCAAAGGCTTGTTCCCAGAAGTGTAAAAACTTCCTTAAGGGAGGTCAACCCACTGTTTTGATAAGATAAGTGACTGATAAAAGACAGAATGCCAGAATACAGAAGTGACAAAAAGATTAAAAAGGAAAGAAGAAAACAAAATGATTACCTGAATGAAGGAGTATGGCTGAAGACAGTCGCCGAGGTCGAAAATGTCGCCGGCGTCGGTTATCTGATCTGTCGTCATCGGCTATCCTGCCGACGTCGGTTGGGGAGGTGACCGGCGTCGGTCGGGGTTGTGGCCTGTAGTCGGGTTTGAGCAGGGTCTGGTCTGAGTCTTGGTCTGTGGTCTGTCCGTGGACAGGTTTGAGGCTGATGGACGGGTCTGAGTCTGATGGACGGGTCTGTGGATGGTCTTAGGCAAAGATACAGGGGAGAGGAAGAGACACAGAGGACAGGGAAAAGGAGGATTCACAGAGGATGGGGCCTGAGAAGGCTTTGCAGCCTCTCAGGGGGAGGGACAAAGGAAGAGACACAGAAAACAATAGAAGATAGATGATTAAACTGAAGAAATGAAATAAAAACCAGACTAGCTTACCTTTAGCTTGCTGAGTGTTGCTGGAGGAAGATGTTGCTAGAGCCACTGAAGAGTTGCTGTAAGGAGAAGATACTGATCCAGGGCCTGTTTCACCTGTTGTTGCTGCTGCACGAGGTTAAGACAGAGGAGAGATGAGAGCCAAAGCGCCGAGAGAAGCTGTTTGCGAGCTCAAGAGTCCAGGGGGTGCAACGGATGTAGAAGGGGATAATGAAGGCTGCCGACGCCGGCAGTTTCGCTAACGTCGGCTGAAGGGTCGCTGACGTCGGCGGTCGCAGGATGGGCACAGAGGCTAAAAATAGCCTCTGCCCATTCTTGCACGCCGCCGAGCGAGGGGTCATGGGCAGAACGGTCGCAAGGTTGCCAAAATGGATGAGGGGGTATATAATGGTGAGATTTGGGCTAATAAATGCTAGGGGAAGGTGGAGGGATTCAAGGGAGGATCCAAGGAGGTAAGGGTAGGGTGGAAAAGGGGGCCTCAATTAATTAAAAGATGTTAATTTCTAATTAATAAGACCTAGGTGGGTTAGGGACCAAGGAGGACTAGGAGGGAGAAAGGACCAAGGGGGAGAACCAAGGTGCAGACACGTTTGCGGTGTCTACATTTGCCCCTTTTTGTCTTGTTGGTTGTTCTAGACGAACTGCAAGACAAAAACAGGAGTTGGTTGCCCTAGAAAAAGGATGAGGTGTTCCCCCCTCAAAGCGATAGTCGAGAGAAGGGAACCGAAGATTGAGTGTCGATTTGACAAAGAAATGGATAGAAGAGAGTGAGTGAAAATGCTGCCATAGTCATGATTGCGCGTAGTCCACTTCACGAGAGGGTCAGGTCAAATTGTCGCATGGCAAGGGTCAAGGAGTGCCAAAATTGAAGTAATCGGGCCCCAGCATTTAGTCGTCTACTGATCGGGTCACTCAATCTAAGCTGAAGCTCCAAATGGTCGTCGTGTCCCAGGTATCCAGGGCTCAGGAAGTGCTCCCAGAAACATGAAAAAGCCACAAGTAGTAGGGATCAACTGGCTCGCGATCCTATACTTGTGAAGGGTCAAAAATAGTCTGCGAACAATTCTGCTAACCAGCCATGGAATAGCATACACACAAAAACAACCAAGGCAACATTGGCTTAGAAGAAGGTCAAAGAAGAAGGAGATAGGCATGGTCGCCAATGGTCATTGGTCAAGAGGATGGATGGACGAAAGGATGCGGCCGAGCTAACCCCAGAAGACCCCATGTCAACTGAGTGCTGCCTACATAGCCCTGGTGATAGGGCCTCAGGCCGATGTAGTTCTCCCTAAAAGGGAGGGAGGGTCAGAGGGATTGATTGGTCTTGGTCAAAGGTCGATGAGTGGTCATGGTCAAAGGTCTTGGTCAAAGGGTCTTGGTCAAATGGTCTTGGTCAAAGCTGACGGAGCTGGGTGTGATAAGAGTTTAAAGAAGAGAAGATTTGTCCATCATAGAGACGAACAAACGGGGGTGGTCGAGCTAACCTCAGAAGATGTGGTATCTGAGTGCTGCCTACATAGCCCTGGTCCTAGGGCCTCAGACCAATGTAGTTCGGACTAAGAGGGTCAAAATGGTCGATGATGAGATTGGTCATGTGTCGAAATGACGAAGGTAAGATGAGGATAAAAGGATGCTACAGATGGTGTATTCTGTAGAAGTGGTCGAGGGTCTTTCATCTCTATCAAGTTTCCATAGTCGTGATGGATATATGCTAAAAATGAATAAAGGGTCTATTTATGCTTCAGCAAGTATTGGTTTATGCTTAACATAAATTGGGTCTGGTCGATAGTTTCCATGTGTATTGGTGTCCATGGGAACTATGCGAAATGGTCAAGGATGATGCCTGATGTCGTGTTGAAAATGTCGAGGCTGGAGTGAAAAATGTTGAAGTTGGCTTGATTTAAGGATGAGTCGACAATAGACGTGGCCAAAGCGTGATCAAAGTGCAGAGAAAAGGTGAAAGGCAAATTGCTCTTTCATTGACAAGGACCAGAAAGGAAGCATAGATAGGGGTGATTAGAACCAAAGCCCCATTCATGCATTACGTCGTTGACCAGTGTTGAGTTAGAACGGTAATCGAATCACTTTGACATTAAAGTGAGCTCGAAGTCCCTTGAGTCGGTGATAGGAGGAGGATAGGGTAACCCAGTGTAAGAGCAGGAATAACCTTGCCCCTTTTATAGGAGACCCTGAGACAACTACAAGCCAAGTCCGTGACTCGTTTTTTTTTTTTTTTTTTTTTTTTTTTTTTTTTTTTTTTTTTTTTTTGCGCAGACTGATCGATGCGGGAAGCCTGCGTAGAGATGTCATTTGATGTAATGGTCATGTTGCGAAGCTGATCGATGCGGGAAGCTTCTAAAGTAGTTGATGTTTATTGCCAGAGTAGTCATAGCCATCCTTCGAGGGAGTGGTCTATATTTTTGCTTGATAATGTTTGATAAGTTGGCCTAGCTGTCCTTCAAGGGATTAGTCTAGTAATACAGCAATGATAGTATAGCTTTCCTTCGAGGGATCAGTCTGTCTTTTTGATTTGACTTGATTTAGAGACCATGGATATGTTTTGACATCTTGACTTGGATATATTGATAGAAATGAGAGTCACGGACAAGACTGTAGAAGCTCAAGGACGCCCCTTTTATTAGGACGAAGCATCACTGCATCCTAAAAGGGTTGTAGAGGACTTGTTAAGGGGGAATAGGGTTGAAAGGGATGAGGATTAAGAGGATGAGGATTGCTCAAGGGACAAGCTCAAGTTACGTGCCAAGTAGACGAGTACTCGACTAGCAGAAGAAAGGTCGAAGATGCAACGCATTAAGAGGCTCAGGTTCTAGCCGTCCGTCAAGGGAAGACAGACGATAAGTCCCTGACCCATACTTGTGCGTGATGATAAAAGGTCCAAGCCAATTGGGGGCAAATTTGCCTCATTTACTTTGCTCCATATTGGTCACGTGCTGATTCTCTTTGAGGACGAGGTCTCCGATGTTGAAATCTCGTTCTCGCAGATTTTTGTCGTAGGCCTGCTTTATGCGACTTTGGTAGACATGGAGATGATTAAGGGCAGTCAGACGGCACTCGTCGAGTAACTCAAGTTGAGCTAAGTGATCTTGACGAAAGTCATCATTGGAGAGAATGTCATGCAGGGAGATACGAAGAGACGGGATTTGTACTTTGAGAGGTAAGACAGCCTCTGTTCCGTACACGAGAGAAAAGGGAGTAGCACCCGTAGAGGTTCGGATGCTAGTGCGGTAGGCCCACAAAGCGAAGGGGATATGAACATGCCAATCCCTTCCTGTATCGTCGACCACCTTCATGAGAATTTTGGTGAGAATTTTGTTGGAAGCCTCGGCCTGCCCATTTGCTTGTGGGTAGTAAGGCGAAGAAAAGCTGAGTTTGATGCCAAATGAGTTGCATAGTTTTTGGACAGTCTTGTTTTTGAAGGACTTGCCATTGTCGGTGATGATTTTGTGAGGGACACCGAAACGACAGATGATGTGGCTGTTGATGAAGTCGACAATTTTGTTGGCTTTTGTGGAGACAAGAGGAATGGCTTCCACCCACTTGGTGAAATACTCAGTGGCCGTGATGATGGACTGATGACGAAGAGAAGAGTGAGGGTTGATCTCACCGATGAGATCCAAGCCCCACTGAGAGAAAGGCCAAAAATCCTGAGTGACTTGCAAGGCGTGGCTGGGAAGATGAAGCAGGTTAGAGTGCTACTGACACTTGATGCAACGCCGAACATAATCACTACAGTCTTGATGAAGGGTGGGCCAATAATAACCCAGGCGAAGGAGGCGCTTGGCAACCGAATTTCCACTGAAGTGTCCACCACAAATCCCGTCGTGGACTTGCTTTACGGCATGAGAAGCTTCAGCGGAGGTTAGACAGCGAAGAAGGAGACCGTCAAAGCCTCGCTTATAGATAAGGCCCCCTAGCATGGTATAGCGAGCTGTGCGCTTGATGAAAGCTCACCGCGCATTGCTAGAGAGGTTGGGAGGAGTGACAGAGAGAGACAAGTAGTCCACAAGTTGCTTATACCAGTCATCTTGTGGGCTAGAATTGATAGTGTTGATATGGTCGATGTGAGGAGAGATGTATGAAGGCAAAGGTACGCGATGCACTGTGACAAAAAGGTGAGATGATGATGATGAAGACGGGATATGCGAAGCAAGAGAAGCCATGGTGTCGGCAAACTTGTTCGTAGAGCGTGGAACAGTCTGCAAGAGGTAATGGTCGAAAGATGCCAAAAGAGTGTCAGCACGATTCTTATACCTCTGTAAAACTTCATTTTTATAGAGATACGAACCGTTAACCTGATTAACGACGAGCTGCGAGTCGCCGAAGATGTTGATAGACTTGATGTGGAGAGAAAGGGCAGTCTGAAGTCCCAAAATTAAGGCCTCATATTCGGCCATGTTATTGGTACAATCGAAGTCAAGCTTGAAAGATAGAGGCATGGGCTCGCCGTCGAGTGGGATGAGGATGACCCCCGCACCCCCACCGAGTTGACATTTGGAGCCGTCAAAGAACATAGTCATCTGGTAGACGGTGTCATCGGTGGAAAGGGTAGCGATAGACTCGTCAGGGAACTCACAGTGCGAAGGTTGGTTGTCGGGAAGAGGGGCATCTGCCAGTTGGTCAGCGATGGTTTGCCCCTTGATAGATTTCTGTTGGATGAATACGAAGTCAAACTCAGCAAGCAGCATGAGCCACCGAGCCATACATTGATTCTGATATGGCTTGGAGTGCATGTACTTGAGAGGGTCAGTGTGAGTGACGACAAAGGTTTTGTGGTTGAGAAGATAGTGGCAGAGCTTGGTAGTGGAAAAGACTAATGCCAAACAGAGTTTCTCGGTATGAGTATACCGAGTTTCATAGTCGACCAGTGTTCGGCTGATGTAGTAAACCGCTTGCTCCCGATGATGCTCGTCTCGGTGCGCGATCATGGCACCTAACGAATGGTTGGTAGCAGAGATATAAAGGTAGAAGGGTTGGTCGTCCTTAGGTGGAATGAGGACTGGTGGAGAGACCAGATAGCCTTTGAGGGCTTCAAAAGCCTCTTGACAGCCCTTATCCCATTTAAAGGAGACGCCTTTCTTAAGGAGGTGATGAAAAGGTTGGCAGCGATCTGAAAGCTGCGAGATGAAACGGTGAATGGACTAGAGCTTCCCTTGGAGACTGTGAAGCTGCTTGAGATTGGTCGGGGGCGGCATTTCGAGAATAGCGCGGATCTTGGCGGGATCTATCTCGATACCACGGAAGGAAACGATGAAGCCGAGAAGTTTGCCTGAGAGGACCCCAAAGACACACTTCTTGGGGTTGAGGCGGACATTGTATTGAAGGAGACGAGAGAAGATGATTGTGAGAATGGTCAAGTGGTCGCGGCAGAGCTTGGACTTGCCGAGAAGGTCATCCACATAGTCCTCCATGATTTTGTGGAGGAGATCGTGGAAAATGTAGGTCATGGCGTGCTGATAAGTGGCACCAGCATTTTTCAGGCCGAAAGGCATGACTCGATAACAGAAATTCCCCCATGGGGTGATAAAGGTAGTCTTGTGCTGGTCTTGTGGTGCGATCAGGATTTGATTGTATCCTGAAAACCCATCCATAAGAGATAGCATCTCATGGCCGGCCGTAAGATCAACAAGCTGGTCAATGTTAGGCAGAGGAAAGTCATCTTTGGGACAGGCTAGGTTAAGGTCGCGATAGTCCGTGCAGATCCGAATCCCCCTAGTTGCTTTAGTAACTGGGACAATGTTAGAGACCCACTGTGGATAATCGATGGGTTGGATGAAGGAGACAGAAAGAAGGCGCTGAAGCTCCTCTTTGACAAGAAGTGCAACGCGAGGGTGCATCTTTCGAAGCTTCTGCCTAACAGGCTTAGCCTCTGGTTTGGTGACAATGTTATGGGTAGCAATGGTGGGGTCGATGCCAGGCATGTCGCTGTAAGTCCAGGCAAAGGCCTTGCTATGGTTGGAAAGGAACTGGGCATAGTCAAGCTGCTCCTGAGCGTCTAAAGATTGGCCAATCTTTAAGACGTGAGGAACATCGGAAGAAGAAGGGAGGTTGATGTCAATGGTGGATTCATTTAACATAACCTGGGTCTCGGAAGGGAGAAAACGCTGGACGAAAGAGTCATCGGCACCCATGTAGGAAAGGATGGCGTCATCGTCAACGCAGTGGACAGTGTGAATGGTTGCCGACTCATCTTCTACCATGCTAGGAAAGATGAGAGGGAGAGACCTGGGCACCCCATTGAGCTGATAAGTTAGGGGTTCCAGGCGGATGGTGTTTATGGAAAAAAAAAACTAGGAGGGATGGAAACCACCGACTCCGTAGGTGACGAAGGAGAAATGGGCGAGTCTGGAAGAGATTGGTCAGTGGTTGGTTCGGGACAAAGGTCGGAAGGAGCCTGAGTGGGGTCATGATATCCCAGGCCATAGCGTTTCTTGGCGTCGTGATCACTGAGCGGCTCAATGGGCTGATGGGAGCCCTGCTCATAACGTCCGAAACCAAAACCCTTCCATGCACACCTGTGAAGGTAAGTGTGTGCAAAGGCAGGGTTGCCAAGAAACAAGAAATCAGATGCGAAAGGTTGGGGTGAAGAAAGGGAAGTGCCGTAGGTAGGAGCTTGATTAAGCCCCCCATAGACAAAGTTGGTTCGGAAGTGAGGATGACCATAAGGTATGACCGTCCCGATCTGAGGGTTGTAATTAGGACTAAGGTGAAGGCGTCCATACTCTTGCGGAGTTTGGAACATGTCGAGGGTCAACAAGCGATATTCCCCAAGCGATAGTCATTGGAAGATGTCTTCCATGGGGTCTTTGGTCGGCGCTTGAAGAGGAGGGGTGAGGGCAACCGCTGATTGCGAACTGGTCGAAGCTTCTGCAGATGGAGGCGGTGCCGGAGTGGACGGCTTGATGGGGATGAGGACGTCGTTAGGACGGTAGGTGGTGTTGCAAGTCTTGAAGGGTGAAGGGTCAGCGGGAATGGTGTGGACTTGCCCGTCATGCTCGAACTTCACACAACGGTGCATGGTGGAGGGTATACAGGCCATGGCACGGATCCAAGGTCGGCCCAGTAGAAGGTTGTATTGAAACTCTCCTTCAATGATATAGAAGAGCTCCGGGACTGTGCGTGGACCAACGCGAATGTGAAGGATGACTGTGCCAATGGTCGTGGCGGTGGTGTCGTTGAAAGAGCGTAAGATCGCGTCAGTTTTGGAGACGCAGTTCTGAGGAAGAGCCAGCTGATCAAAGGCATGGGTAGAGATTATGTTGATGCTAGCGCCACCATCGATCATAACGCGTTTAATGCGTGTCCGATCAACATAGGCAGTGATGAAGAGGGCGGCATCCTGATCTTCCGTGTTAGATGTGGGAATCTCAGAATCGCTGAATGTGATGGAAGTGATAGGAGACAAAGAATGGACGAGGGCAGCGAGTGGTTGGGGGTCCTCGGGTCGGACCTCCGCTGCCTGCAAGGCTTGGATAAGGGCTTGACGGTGCTGAGGCGAAGTTTGGATAAGGTCGTAGAGAGACATCTTCACAGGTGTCTGGTGAAGCTGCTTCAGCATGGAGTCATGGATTGGCCCGGAAGAGGAAGACGAAGAAGGTTGGGACGCGCCAAGGATAGAGATTTTAGGCTTGGGCGCAAGGGGCGGCTTGACGAAGGGATAGGTCCAAGGAATGGCAGCTTTTTCCTTGGCCTTGTCCTTTTGCGATCTAGTGGTTATACGGACAGCATTGATTTCGAAAGTGGGAGGCGAAGAAGGGGTCATGTCTTGCCGGTGAGATGTTGACGTGTTTGAAGAAGTTGGACAGGAAGGAGTCGGGGTATGGTCAAGAGTGTCCTCAAGGAGAAGAGTGTCTTTCTCCATGTGGCGGTGAATGACAGCCTTGAGGGCACAGCAAGTCTCGGTGTCGTGTCCTGGTGTACGATGATATAAACAAATTTTCGTATCGTCGAACCAGGAGGGCTTGGACCCGAGAGGTTGGAAAGGCTTGATGGGCGGAAGAGTTATGTCAAAAGTCTAGAGAAGTCGGCGCAATATCGACGAGTATGAGCCCAATAGAGGGTCCGTGCTATTTGATATGCGCGAGGTCGGTGACTTTTGCTTAGGCGAGGTTAGAAGAGGTTTCCGTACCACCTTATGGGTTGATGGCGCGGTGACAAATGGAGACGACTCTTTCTTGATGATTGATACCGCCTTTTTAGAAGAGGGACGACTAGAGGTAGGCAGAGGAAGCAAAGGAGGCAACGAGTTTTGGTTGAAGGTCGGAGTGGGAAGGATACTAGCCAAGGTCGAAGGATGGGGGCCCAAAATGGATGGCAATGGTGATGGAGAAGGAGGCGTTCATTTCTGTGGTCTGGCAGTCTTCTTCACCTTGGTCGGAAGACTGCTACTGGTCGAGGTCTGGCCCAGGTCCACCTTCACTTGCGGGTGAGTGAGGGAGGAGATAGGATGAACGCCAAATGACTTGATGGGTTTGGACGAGATAGATGCAGGCTTCGGTTTGGACGGGTTTGGTTGAGGTTTGAGAGTCTGGTCTCTGTCAAAGGTCTGACGAGATTCCGCCTTAGGAGGATTAGCGGCATGTGATGAGAGGGCGCGGGTATGTTGAAGGGCTTTAAGTCGCTCCCACAACACCTGAGGCGTCACTTTCCTCGAAGGGAGAAGTTCAATCTTCTCCACTAACCGGGAAAATGGCTGAGAAGAAGATGTTGATGGTTGCGAGGTTGAAGACAGGATGGGAGTAGTGGTCTTGGACACATGGTGTGGGGAAGTCATGACAGATCTAGATGAAGATGAAGGAGAGACAAGTTTTTCCCTGGGTGGAGAAGAAACTGAGGAGCGAGGCTCCTCCAGCGGGTAAAGGGCAGGGATGACGGTGCCCTCCACTTGCGGCTGAGGAGTAGGAAGGGTCGGGTCCTCCATAGGCTGCAGAAAGGAGGATGGCGAGACGGGAGGTGCTGGTGAGGCCGAGGCATCCTCCAAGATGAGAGAGGTCAGTGGAGAACTAGCCGGGGAGAGAGGCTCGTCCACATGTGACGGACTGATGGATGGACTAACCTCAAGAGGCTGATTGGGGACGAAAGGAGAGACCGTATTGACTGTCCGAATATTGTGCTCATGATTGTCATCAATTAAGGTCTGGACATGGTTCTGAGTTGGCAGATGATTGGGGAAAGGTTGTTTGAAGATGTCAATGGCCTGATTAGGGGGTGCATTTGGATTGTCTAAGATGAGATCCCCCTTCTCAAGCATGTCTTGTATTATGTTCTTAAAGGTCTTGCAGTTCTCCGTGTCATGGCCCTTAACACGGTGAAAGCTGCAGAAGTCTTGCTCCCTATACCACGCGGGGATGGCGTGTGAGGGATCGAATTGAGGAAGAGGTCGGGCTTGAGGGAGATTGAGGACTCCCTGTTTAAGAAGCTTTTCCAGCACAGACGCATATGATTCTCCAAGAGGAGTATATCGTCGCTGCAAGTATCTTTGCTAGAATTGCCGAGTAGCGCTCTGAGATGTAGAGGGCTCAGGCTGATTAGACGAAGAAGATGAAGGTCTGACAACCACGGCATTAGCTGAAGCCTTGGATTTAGAATTGGATGATGATGGCTTGGCAGAAGAAGAGTCATTGGTCTTAGAGCTAGGATTCTTACTCCGCAACTTGACTTTGTTCTCCTCGATGGCACGCAACTCAAGTTTGCGGGCCATCGTGAAGGCCTCGTCAAAAGTGCGGAAGGTTTGAACCCTCAGAGTGGAGGAGATATGTCAGGCACAAGCTTGAGAAAAGAGTTCAATAAGCTCGGCCTGGGGCAAGGAAAAGGAGAGTTGGTTGATAAGGCCTCTCCATCGAGCAACGAAGTCGGCTATGGACTCGTCCTCGAATTGCCGAATAGAATAGAGGTCCGTGATTGAGACCTTCTTGGTTATGTTGATAGAAAAGTGATCGAGGAATAGCTGAGCCAGTTGCGTGAATGAGAAGAGAGAATGACTAGGAAGGGAGCTGTACCAGTCAAGTGCAGCACCCGAGAGAGACATAGGAAACGTGCGTAAGAGTAACGCATCGTCATGGCCAATGAGGTAGCAGGCGTGTCTGAATGCCCGCAAGTGTTGTTGTGGGTCTTCCTTGTTTTGAAAGCGAGAAAACTTTGGAAGCTCCCACTGGCTAGGATATGGTCTGATTGGGACAGAAGGATGGATGGGCTCGTTACAGATCTGCTCATATGAAAGAGTGTTACGCGAGCCAGAAACAGAGGTCTCAAGACTGGTCATCTTGTCCATCAGCATCTTGATGATGTCTGCCAACGGATTGACGGGTTGCGCGCCCCCTAAGTTGTAGGGCGCTTGGAAGAGGTTAGAGGAGGCGTGCGACATAGTCGGTTGTATAATATACGGATGACTAATCGCAGGGGCAGAAGTGAAGGCTAAAGGTGGTTGGTTAGAAGACATAGCTGGGCCCGTTGTTGCCACGAGAGGTTGGACTGTGGTAACGGGGGCCAAGGGATAAGAAGCCACCCTGGTGTTGATAGGGGCCAGGGTAGGCGGGATAGAGACGACAAGGTTTTGAAATGGAGTGGATAGAGGTTGAGCGGGTTGAGGTTGACAAGGGGCCGGAACCCCGGTGGAAGTGGGCCCAATGATAGAGGGAGAGGCCACACCCGGAGGATTGGTCAAAGTCTGGTCAGTGGTCAAAGCGATGGCTTGAGTGTCCGAAGGTTGAACTATGGATGTTTTCGATACAGTTGTAGTCGCGACAAGGGAGGTCAGCATTCCATAGATCGGATTGCCCAAGGAGTCCCGCGTTCGGCTATGCGCGAGATAATGTTGCAAAGCCTTGACATTGAGGTCCAAGAATCGCTCGAAGTCTTGGTCCCCTTCTTGGACAATGGGAGTCTGCGGTGGGGTTGGACGGACAGGAGTTCTTTCGGTCTCCGAGTTAAACTCCATTATAGGCTTGGTCACGGATGGGGTGGACGGAAGTGGTTGACGGCAGGCGTGGTCGACAAGAGTCTTGGCTTGGCTACGAGTGAAAACCATGCAAGGCAAAGAAGGTTCAGGTCTCAGGAACTGTGTTGCTCAGTTTCAGAAGACCAGGATGAAGTCTTTGGCAGAGAAAGGACAGGTTTCAGGTTGCTGGTTTTGGAAAAAAAGGACAGTGACAGAGACTGACGTCGGTTGAAAAACTGATGTCGGTATGAAATAAGGCCGACGTCAGTCAGATAACCGATGCCGGTAACAGATGAAGCTGACGTCGGTAGCAGAACCGATGTCGGTGACAGGGGAAGCCGACGTCGGTGGAAGAACCGATGTCGGTGACTGTGTTTTCCAGAGAGCCAAAAGGTTCTTGGAAAACAAAGAAGAAAACATCCTCACACACTCAAACAAACAGATGAGAAGAGGAAAATAGAGAAAGACAGACAAGCCTAAGCGATAAATCCTAGGAATTAACTTTAGAAACCGTGGCTTATGCCTTAGACGAATGTTTGGGAAGATTGGCTGAAAAATGGGTCCTAGAAGAAGGCGGTCTAAGGATGGTTTCAGGTGTTGTTTTAGGTGCTCAAAGATCTGTGTTAGGGTCTGGTACGTGGCTTGGTGCTAAGGAGCAAGCTCCCCTCACTTCACGATTCCAGTGGTTAGCTGGTCTCGCTTAGCCAAGATATACCTCGCCTAGAGTTTAGACTCCGCCAGAGAACGGAGTGGGCTTCCCCCTTGGTGATGAAATCCAAGTGGGGTCACCGGGACGGGTAAGGTATCCGCTGGGGGATGAATTCCCAGTCGGGCCTTGTCTCAGGTATGTTTTATGTGTGTTTTAGTGCATGTGATTCGGTAGTGTAACATAAAGTGTCTACGGTTTATTCAATATGCGCCTAAGTTACTAGATGTGGACTAATGCAAGCACAAGCAGAAATGAAAGTGCAATACATTTTAAGCCCAAGTCGAAATGTGATATTGCTATGAAGACAAGAAGGAGAAAGGGATGAGAGTATGATATTTAGACTAGTCTAGAATGCAAGGAAGAAAGGTTTGTTTTAGACCTGCTTATAGTGTCATTTGGAATAGAAGAAAGAGACAAGAAGAAAGGAGCCTAAATGCACCTAAATGAATGAAAAGGAAAAGGAACCCAGGAGGAACCTAGGGTCCCACCGGGCGTGCCAGAGATGTTTCTACCTCAAATTTGCTTTTCAGACTATAAAGAAAGAAACTAGAAGAAAGTAAAGGACAAGGCTTGGAAGTACCTGGACTAGAGATTGCGCACCGTAAATCCAGACGTTCGTGGGCACTCCTCTTTGGCTGTGGAGGAATGACACCTGCAAGAAAAAAGGAAACTAGGACAAGAAAAATGTTAGACAGATAGGCAGTGGGTTGCCAAGCAAAGGCTTGTTCCCAGAAGTGTAAAAACTTCCTTAAGGGAGGTCAACCCACTGTTTTGATAAGATAAGTGACTGATAAAAGACAGAATGCCAGAATACAGAAGTGACAAAAAGATTAAAAAGGAAAGAAGAAAACAAAATGATTACCTGAATGAAGGAGTATGGCTGAAGACAGTCGCCGAGGTCGGAAATGTCGCCGGCGTTGGTTATCTGATCTGCCGTCGTCGGCTATCCTGCCGACGTCGGTTGGGGAGGTGACCGGTGTCGGTCGGGGTTGTGGCCTGTAGTCAGGTTTGAGCAGGGTCTGGTCTGAGTCTTGGTTTGTGGTCTGTCCATGGATGGGTTTGAGGCTGATGGACGGGTCTGAGTCTGATGGATGGGTCTGTGGATGGTCTTAGGCAGAGATACAGGGGAGAGGAAGAGACACAGAGGACAGGGAAAAGGAGGATTCACAGAGGATGGGGCCTGAGAAGGCTTTGCAGCCTCTCAGGGGGAGGGACAAAGGAAGAGACATAGAAAACAATAGAAGATAGATGATTAAACTGAAGAAATGAAATAAAAACCAGACTAGCTTACCTTTAGCTTGCTGAGTGTTGCTGGAGGAAGATGTTGCTGGAGCCACTGAAGAGTTGCTGCAAGGAGAAGATACTGATCCAGGGCTTGTTTCACCTGTTGCTGCTGCTGCACGAGGTTAAGACAGAGGAGAGATGAGAGCCAAAGCACCGAGAGAAGCTGTTTGCGAGCTCAAGAGTCCAGGGGGTGTAACGGATGCAGAAGGGGATAATGAAGGCTGCCGACGCCGGCAGTTTCACCGACGTCGGCCGAAGGGTCGCCGACGTCGGCGGTCGCAGGATGGGCACAGA
The DNA here is from genome assembly GCA_037957365.1 of Torreya grandis. Lineage (NCBI taxonomy): Eukaryota > Viridiplantae > Streptophyta > Pinopsida > Cupressales > Taxaceae > Torreya > Torreya grandis. The sequence goes on along the minus strand of JARHVA010005122.1, from coordinate 785,042 downwards.
GGCTAAAAATAGCCTCTGCCCATTCTTGCACGCCGCCGAGCGAGGGGTCATGGGCAGAATGGTCGCAAGGTTGCCAAAATGGACGAGGGGGGATATAATGGTGAGATTTGGGCTAATAAATGCTAGGGGAAGGTGGAGGGATTCAAGGGAGGATCCAAGGAGGCAAGGGTAGGGTGGAAAAGGGGGCCTCAATTAATTAAAAGATGTTAATTTCTAATTAATAAGACCTAGGTGGGTTAGGGACCAAGGAGGACTAGGAGGGAGAAATGACCAAGGGGGAGAACCAAGGTGCAGACACGTTTGCGGTGTCTACAGATCTAACGGTAAGCATTTAATCAGGTGATGAAGATATATGGTGAGCAATTAATCTAACCAAATATGGATATAATCAAGTGTGTGATATTTTTATTAGTGATCCAATGGTGATTATTTATTCAATATGTCAAAGGATTCTTAGAAGGCATACGGGATTGCCAAGTGGTAGAAGTTCATTGGAGTCAAATAGTTAATGTGCTTAGAAGCCACACAAGGGTGCCAAGTGTCTTAATTATGAAAGTGTAGATCAATATTCAATGGTGAGAATTAAAGAGTTAAATATAGTAATCTCATAATGATATTGATGGAGTGCATTTGATCAAGCTATGTGAGGACACAAGATGAAGACATGTGTTTGTAATATTTGCATTACATAGTGATTGTTGGCATTTGAATTAGCAAAAGGAAAAACTAGTGCTTAGTGTTTGAGCAATATATTTTGATCCAAGACAAATTTCATGGTGGTGTAAAAGGAAAAATTGTAAATGAATCCAAGTTGAATCTATAAACATTTAGTGGAATGTTTGGATGTTCATACAAGCAAATTAATTGATCTCTAAAGTTGATTGTGTGTTTGAACATGGTCTATAAATGATTAGAGAAGGATATTTGAGTTGTTCTTGATAGTGTCTTGAAGTTTAAAGATGAAATAACTATTTTATAGTGTTTTATAATCCATGAATACTATTTTTATGGATTTTTAAGGTTTGACCAATCCATATTTAGGGTGAATAATTTCTTAGAATTTGACTATGTTTGTTGAATGCACTGGCAGATTGAGTAACCACTTTGTAAAAGTGTGTTGGAAGAGTTTTGAGTATAATTGAAGAAGAAAATGAGGATGGATATATTATATAAGTATCTAAGGCTTATTATAATTCATTTTTTTTCATGATATACCTATGATCAATTATGGAGAGTCAAAATAGCTTGACTATATTTTGATTATGTATGACCAATCTGAGTGGTCATTCTGAAAGAGTTGAGTTAAGTGCTTAGAGGTTGTGTTGAAGTGTCTAAATCACATGGAGGTGTATCATAGGTCATTAAGGGTTCAAAAATGTTATATAATCATATGTCTATGTGAAATATTTAAGTAGTTTTTCAAAAGTTTGAGACTATATTTTCTATGTATGAAGACCTTAAGAGCAAGGAGGCCTAATTGGTAGGTTCAAGTGTTGAGCTAGTGTTACAGGTAGCATGGACCCATATGAGAGTGATAAAGTGCATATTAAATGGTAAAGTATTAATTTGTTATAAGTAATCTCACATGTAATGTGTGAGTATGAAGGCCTAATTATTTTAGGTATCACCAAGACCTAATGGTGGTTTGGGGCTAATGAGTTATTGACCAACCTATGAAGAGTGTGGTTTTCAAATATAACCTATGTATAGACCTATGTTAAGTGTGTTTAAAATATGTAAATAATCTTGTTTGACCAAGATGGGTTAAAGGAAGAGAGTAGTATAAGTACAACGTCTAATTAGACTGATTATACTAGTTGTGGAAGAGTGGATTCAAGAAAAGAAGTGAAACTTTGAAAGAGAAGGTACATGTCAGTTAAGACCATCAGAGTGTAAAAAATATTAGACATGTTTATCTAATAAATTTTATTTAGGAGGAGGAAATTTGAGCAAGTTATCTTTAGAGGTAGCTTGAGAGAGATTGGAGGTGAAGAGTGCAGACAAATGTGATCATCATTAGTTAAAGAGTATCAATAGGTGTTCAAGGTGATATGTTCAGGTATCTAAGTGGGTGATTATTTTCCTAGGGGTTTGGTTCCTTATTGTAAGGTAAATCTTGCTAAGGTCTAGTTTTTGTGGGTGCTTAGCTAGACAGGGGAAGTAGCTCCTTATGAGATTAGTGTCTCACTAAACTAAGGGATGGGTGCTCCTTGATCAATTAGTGTTGGTCTAAATGTTGGATCTTATTTATAAGACTGTATTCCATCTTACAGGGTTTAGTAGGTTTTATCCCCTATGAGCATTTCCCACATATATGATGTGTTCATGTGATGTATGCTTTTATGTATGCTTTGGATGTATGTGCTTTCATGTTTATGTTGCTTGATTAAGTTGATGTTTAAGAGTTGGGAATTGAATCAGATTATCTTTCATCACAGATTCACCCCCCCTCTCAGTGATTGTACCTCTAATAATTAGTATCATAGTAAGAACTTATTTTTAAGTTTAACCACTTGAAGGTGATCCAAGGTGCAATATGGATAAGTAATTGAAGAAAGAGAATCCATATTTGAAGGCTTAAGTGAAGGTTACTTATACATGTCTAAAATTAATTAAAGAAAATTTGAATCAACTCAAGGAATTTTTTGAGAAGTATAGAGGTAAGTTGAGCGAGTTTGATCAGATTATGATCATGGCCTCAAGCTATAAGGCTATTAAGGATGAGTACATCAATCTCAATAAGGAGATAGAATCCTTGAAGGCAAGCTTAATATAAAAATATGATAAAGAAAAGATCAACATTATTGAGGATCAATTAAGGGTTATAAAGACAAATCTAAGTTCAACAGAGAAAGAATGCAGACATCTCAAAACTCAATTAGAAGAGACAAATGCAAAGTTGAGTTCAAAGCAAGGTGAGCATGATGAGTTGAAGTCCAATCTTGATTATATAAATATTATTGAAGATCAAGCATGTATAATGAAGGATGACATGTATACATAAGCTAAGAGGGATAAGGAGACTATCTAAGTTCTCAAAATTTAGTTAGAGGGTACAATTTCAAGTATGAGAGCTATAGAGGATGAGAGCATTCGATTGAAAACCAAGCTAGATTCATTGAAGGATGAGCATGAGAAATTTATTGTCAAGATAAACAAGGCTGAGAAAGAGAAAGAGAGGTTAGCTCAAGACAAGAAGGATGTAAGCACCAAGTGCAACATGAGAAGACCTATCAGACAAACAAATGCTATAAGGTATGAAATTTCATTTCATGGTCATTTCTTTGCATGTAAGATTTTTGGTCATAAGGTAATAAACTATAAAAGGAAGAGCAGTTGGTCAGCTAGAGGTATGGACAATGTAGTCTACTAACATTATCATGGCATGGGACATATTTCTAGATTCTACCCTAGAATGCATGGGAAAAGATTAACCTATGTATGGAGACCTAAGATAGTCAAGATTGACCATAATGAACCTAAGAGACAAGATGGTATGTTTGCTGAGACTCATAATATTCAACAAGTAAAAGGTATGAATGATGTTATTTGTTTCTATTTTCATCAAATTGGTCATATTTTAAGATATTATAAAATCAAGCTCTCAAGTCATAAGAAGGTGCATGGATATCCTAGAGTGCTTAAGAAAGGTCAATCCTTGGTATATAATTCTAAGGAAATAAAGACCAAGAAAACTAATTCAATTAAGCTGAAAGATCAAGGTGGACTACTTGATAAACCAAAAGAGGAATCATATATAAAGAAGGTTCAGGAATGCCAAGAGAATGCGTCATCTATCCAAATAGAAAAGGAAAATCAAAAGTCAATTCAAGTCAAGCTCAAGGAAAAGACCAAAGTGTTAATTGAGGCTAGTTCTGAGGTATGTATATATCTAAGAGAATATCTTATTGTTATTGATCAAGTTTCATGTAAAGAACATCTGTTGTAAATTCTCATTGATAATGTTATTTCTTCAGTTGAAAAGGTATGTCATGAATCTATGTTGTCTCCATATGTTGTCAATCCAGTCTTAAAAGAAAAGGAAAATATTATAGTAGATGAGCATGTTGATTTTCTTAAGCCTAAAAAGAAGAAGAATAACTATCAATATCAAATTACCAAGGAGAATAAGTAATATGAGGAGTTGTGGGCAACTCCTAGTTTCACATTTTTCTAGGACATTGTGGGTCAAGGTTTCTCTATCTAGGCTTTAAGGAGACACTTGATAAGTAATAAGAAGCATGGTGGACACCAATTGAGCTCTGGTTGATGTTTTAGGACAAGAATATCATTTCAAGATATGTGTGGTTAAGGGGAAGCTAACTCAATTGGCTTGAGTGTATTGAATAAGATGTGAATGATGTGAGGGGGAGAAAATGTGACGATTCTTCAATCATGATAGAAGTGTGAAGATGTTTGATAAAGTTGTGAATTTAAAAATATTGATATGATGACTCGATCAAACTAAGTCATGTGTTTTGACAAGGTATTGAATCTTCATGCATGAGTAAAGAGAGCTTGTGAGTTCTATAGATAGACAAGTCCAAGGATTAGAGAATCCCAAGTTCATATTGGTGTATGTCAAAGAATAGATTATATGTGATGGAACTTGATGTTAGGGGGAGATTTATAAGCTCTATGAGCTGTTTTTTAGGTCCAAGGATAAAAAAGTCCAAGTTTAGATTGGTGCATGTCAAAGGGGGAATAATTGATTCATATTATTGAAAGTATGTAAGTATCCTAAGCATCTTAAATATTATTTGAATGCACACATGATGTTGAGGAATGAATGTTGGCATGTTGAAGAAAAGATCCTTTGTCATTAATGTCAAAGGCGGAGAAAGATCAAAATGAAGAAGTTCAAATGGGTAAGAATTCATTTTGAGGGTGTTTTTCCATTAATGACAAAGGGATAGATTGTTGAGCATGTTCATTGATGTTAGGTTTTCATTGATGTCAAAGAGAGCATGATTCATAGTGCATTAATGATAAAGTGATTTGATTGATGGTTTGGGGAGTACTTACCTAGTTAAGTAATTAATGGATGATATTGATGATATGATCATGTTGTAGAGACCCTATGGGATGTTACGAGTGCTTAGAGTGCTTATGGAAGTGAAAAAATTAATCAGAATAGTCATATGAATGTCTAAGATCAATTAGTCATCTTGATAGCTAAATTTGAGTGGTTATATTGATGACATCATATTTCACATGTGTGAAAGTTTTAAGAGTAGTTTGATACATGAATGGATTATCCTATGAGATTTGATCATGTGGTTAAAATTTTAGGTATAGACATTGAGTGTATCAAAATTTATAATAGTATAAAGTTGGTCTCTCATATATATTTCACTAAGTTTCTATACTTAGCCAAATTTGCAAAAGGAGATCTAATTGTGACTATTTAATCAGGTGATAAAGATCTATAAAGAGTGATTAATCTAACCATATTAGGATATAATGGATAATTTTATATTTTTAGTAGTGATCCAATGGTGTGTATTTATTCAATATGTCAAAGGATTCTTAGAAGGCACATGGGGCTGTCAAGTGGCATAAGTTCATTGGAGTCAAATAGTCAACGTGCTCAGAAGGCACACGAGGGTGCCAAGTGTCTTAATCATGGAAGTATAAATCAATAATCAATAGTGAGCATTAAAGACTTAAATATATGAATCTCATGAGGAGATTTAAATATTTAATTTGATAAAGTTTTGTGAGGATGCAAGATAAAGATGCGTGTCTATAATATTTGCATTATGAAGTGGCCATTAGCATTTGAATTAGTAAAATTAAAAACCATTGCTTAGTGTTTGAGCTATATATTTTGATCTAGGATGAATTTCATGGTGGTGTAAGATTAAAAATTGTAAATTAATCCAAGGTACATCTATATACACTAGTTATAAGGTTTGAATGTTTGTACAGTCAAAGATATTGATCTCCAAAGTTGACTATGTGTTTGACTATGGTCTATAAGTAATCAGAGAAGTATATTTGAGTTGGTTTTTATATTGTCTTGATGTTTCAAGATGAAATAACTATTGGAGAGTGTTTTATAATACATGAATAATATTTTTATGGTTTTTTTAGGTTTGATAAATCCATCTTTAGTATGAACAATTAATTAAAAGTTGACTATGTTTGTTGAATGTACTGGCAGATTGAGTGACCACTTTAAAGAAGTGTGTTGGAAGAGTTCTTAGTAGAATTGAAGAATAAAATGAGCATGGTGATTTTATATAAGTATTTAAGGATTATGATAAGGAATTTTTTATCATTATATACTCCTAATCAATTATGGAGAGTCAAAATAGATTGGCTATATTTTGATCATGTGTGACCAATCTGAGTGGTCATTTTGAGAGAGTTGATTTAAGTTCTTAGAGCTTGTGTTAAAGTGTATGAAGGACATGGATGTGTATCATAGGTCCTAAAGGGTTCACCCATGTGATATAATCATATGTATATGTGAAATATTTAATTATTTTCTTTAGAATTTTGAGACTATATTTTCTGTGTATGAAGACCTGAAGGGCAATGAGACCTAATTAGTAGGTTCAAGTGTTGAGTTGGTGTTCCAAGTGGCATGGATCCATATGAGAGTGAGAAAAGGGATATTAGAGAGAATTTTGATGTATTTAAATCACTGTTAAGGGATTAAGGTGATCCAAGTAGTCTCATATGTAATGTGTGAGTATGAAGGCATAATTATTTTAGGTCTCACCAAGACCTAATAGTGGTTTGAGGCTAATGAGGTTTTAACCAGCCTAATAAAAGTGTGGTTATCACATATAACATGTTTATAGAAATTTTTTAATTATATTTAAAATATTTAAATCATCTTATCTGACCAATATGGGTTAAAGGAAGAGAGTAGTATAAGTACAAGGTCTAATTGGACTCATTGTGCTAGTTATGGAAGAGTGGAGTCAAATTAAGAAGAGAAACTTTGAAAGAGAAGGTACACATTATTTATGACCATCAGAGTGTGAAAAAATTAGACATGTTTATCTAATCAAGTTTATTTAGGAGGGAACATAAGCCATTGGACCTAATGATCCTAGAAGAGGTAGTTTGAGTAAGTTAGCCCTAGAGGCAGCTCGAGAGAGATTAGATGTGAAGAATGCATAAAAAGGTGATCATCATTAGTTGAAGAGTAGAAATAGGTATTGAAGTTAATCTATTTGAGTATATGAATGGGTACTTGGTTTCTTAGGGGGTTGGTTCCTCCTTATAAGGTAAAGATTTCTAAAGGTCTAGTTGTTGTGGGTACTCAGCTAGACAGGGGCAGTAGCTCCTTGTGGGATTGGTGTCTCACTAAACTAAGGGATGGGTGTTCCTTGATCAATTAATTTTGGTATAAATTTTGGATCTTGTTTTATAATACTATATTCCATCTTTCAGGGTTGAGTGGGTTTTATCCCTCAAGAGGGTTTCCCACATATATAATGTGTTCATGTGATGTATCCTCTTATGTATGCTTTGGATGTATGTTCTTTCATGTTTATTTTGCTTAATCAAGTTGATGTATGTTGAATGTTTAAGAGTTATAAATTAAATTTTATTATCTTTCATCATTGATTCACCCCTCCTCAATGATTATACCTCTAAAAAACTCTCTCTCTTATATATAAGATAAACTACATAACTAGGTTGACCAAGTTGACCTAGTTAGCTATACAGTTACATTTTTAAATACTTCTAACTTGTGAAAAATATAATTGAAAGAAATAATGAAATGATAGAGAGGAAATAAATGAACCTTGGTTTATTTTAATATGATTAAGATTGTAAATTTTATATTATAATGACTTAGTTGTTGCTTTCAAATTCTACAAACTATGTCAATTCGTTTGATAAAGTTCTACAAAACCCTATATGCTGAAGAAGAATAAGGAACATGGTCAACCTATTCAATAATGTTTATTAACTTGTATCTTGGTAGAAATAATTACCAGATAAATTTTACTTATTAGATAGTGTATGTTAATCTAGAATTGAAGAAGAGCACTAACTAGTTGATCCACTAACTTATAGTTGATGAAGACCTACATAGATAAAACATAGTTATTTTGAAGTGATTGTGTGTTAAAACTATGCATAAAAAGTTAGAACTATACCAACTAGTTGAATACAATACTAAAAATATAGAAAAATATAATAAAATAATAAAAACTATGGTGTGAAAGAAAACATGCAAGGGTTATATTCACGTCAGGTTCACTAGAATGGTTGTAATGGGAAATGCAACTAATCTATAAATCAATCCTAGCTCAGAGAAGATAAATCCTACTTACACTTTTGATTGTGGATACATTATACATTTGGGCTCATAACCAAGATGGATTTGCTATACCTAGACAAGGGATCTCTTACCATAATATTATCACTAGGGAGGGTTTTAAAGCCTCTAGTCAAGAAAAAACTATGAAATGACACTAACTAGGTCTTATGTTTTCATATTCACTAAACTAATAACAAGTAAAAATAAGTCTAATCTAGTGCTCACCAAAGCCTATGACACAAAGTGGAGGTAATAAACACTAAAATTAGACATACATAAAATACATATACTCATGTCAATGTATATGAAATCCTAATGCATGGGAGAGAAGTAAAAATGCATATATATCTACTCTTACAAAGGAGGAATAAAGTTAGGCATACTTAATTTTGAATACAAACCCATTGAGCTTCAATATCTTCCTTGGCTAAGGTGCTTCACAAGAGGTTTTTATGTTATGTAAGGATGACAAGGATAATTAAAATCTAGGTTACACAACCTATCAATGCATCCAAAATACTTATCCATAAGATAAGATCTGTATCTCCAAAAAAAGTATGAAACCCTAAGCTATGCTCCTCAAGTAGAATGGTGGATAATTAGATGAGCAATATATATCTCTTCTTCTTCTTATCTTCTCTAATAAATGATAAAATGGATGTGTTTATATAAGAAGATATAACCCTAGTCATTTATAAAAGTTTAGGCCAACAAGGTTGAGTCAATCAACCTTGTATCATTATTGTCAAAAATAAATTAGGTCTCAATCGAGGTTAGCTAGGGGCCGACCTAGACCCTAAATAATTTTTATCAATTAGAGTATAAGGTTAATGGGGTTGATAGTGCAATGTAAACTATTAAAAAGGATTTAGACTAGATAAGGGATAATGAAGGTGTAAAATGAATAGAGGAGGGTGTAAAAGAGGGGTCAAAGCTTAGGGAAATGTTTTTAGGAGATGGTTTTGTAGATAGAAAGAGGTAGTATAGGGATAAAAATCTTGTGAAGCACCAATATTCTGCCCACCCCTTTCTTGGTGTACCCCTTAAGGTGTGCACTCAGAGAGATTGAGATTCGATGAGTTCTTACAAGAGATAAAGTATTAGTAATTGATAAAGTTTGAAAATATTATGTGTATATATCTAATATCAAGAAATTAAGCCTAATTACCTAATAGGCCTATATGGTCAACAATAATATTCTTTATGATGAAGAGGAGAATAGAGTACAGTGTTAAAGAGATCATTCAGAGAGCATATCAAGGTGTCAAGAAAATGGAAAATGCCCAAATATAGTTTCAAACATGATGAGTTATTGAAGAATGTGAAGAGTCTATTTTCCAAACTTATGCAAGATCATCATTCATAATATGGACACATGCCAAGAAGATGAATGAAACTACTCTTAGACTCTCTTCCATTTGGCATTGTAATATACTTGAGGTGGATGACACTTTTATATACATCTCCCATGCCTCTCTTTCTATCTCTTTATCACATTATCATATATATGTTACCTTGAATGGCTTGTAATGGATCCTTCACCTAAGTATGGTGAAGCCTTACTCATTTGTGTGCCATTGATAAATAAGACTATTGTTTTTACCTCCTTGTATGAATGTAGTTAGTGTGTATGTATGGATACTTAATCTTTTTGAGTGAGTTGTTTAATATTCCTTGACATGTTATCATATTCTAGTACCTATATGTAGTTTTAAAGCTTCTCATGCAGGTCATGTGAAGTGTTCAAGTGAAGTGTAAGGGTTAAGTGTGTCTATCTATTCATTGGTGTCATTTTATAAATCTTGATTAGTCCTCTTATCATAAACATATATCACAACCTTTACATTTAAATGATAATGCAAGAGCATTGGATTGGGAATAATGTATGATCAAATTAGTCTCATGGTTTACATGTGCACATGCATTTGATTAGTAGTGATCAATAAGTTTGGTGCATCACCTCATTTAAGATTTAAAACAATGCTCTTTTCCCTTTTCTTAGTAATTTAATAGGTATAGTAGTATCTTTGGTGAAGCATCAAGGGAACTAGTATAAATCTAGAGGTTTAGTCCATTTATAGGTCACACACAACCTAGGACTAATTCCATTGTATAACTCAAGTGAGAGGCATTGAAAACACCCTATCAAGGATGAAAATTTGAGCTATAATAGTAACACATACTATTTTATGTAGAGATATCTTAGGTTGAGTCTTTTGGTACATTGAGTCCTCTAAAGATCTTTGTTCTACTTGAACATCCTAGAATTCCTTGATATCGGGCTTGTTATCCTGATCTACCTATGATTCCACATCTAGTAAGTAAATATTTTATGTGATGCACCTATGACTCTTAACCCATTTTTCATCATAATTATAACATAGTCTTTTCTCCATATGAGATCACATCTTTAGCTCAGTAAGTCACTTGACCAATATGGTTGACATTAGTCATTGGTTCACTTTACTCTTTATTGGTGGGAAAGTGGGGGGTTGACATTGTGCTAAGATTTTATCTTTAGCTAACTTGGTCAGACCTAAGGCATCTATTATGTTGTTTGGCCAAGAAATGTTCACCTCTAATTATATTGGATCTTTTAGGCCACTAATAAAACAAATCTTGAAGAAATCATTTGATAACCCTTTAATGTGATTAGCGAGTTTCTCAAATTCAATCTGATAATAACAAAAGGTGCTTGTCTAGTGAGTTTGGTGAGAGCTCATATAAATTCATTGAATTCCAAAGGACCAAACCTACCCAAAAGAAAGGATGAAAAGGTTTTATAATTGGGTTCATCATTTGAATTTAGATACCAATGATACCATTGGAGTGTTTCTTATTCCAAGTGGAAGGAAGCAATTGAGACTTTGTTGATATAAAAATTATTGTGAAGGTTAAAAAATTGCTTGGCTTGATATATTCATATTGTAAGATCTATACCATTGAACCATGGAAAGTACAACTTGGGCCCATGGGATGTGTGGGTAGAAGAGAAACTATTCTCTAAGGAAGACTCCTACATTTTCTTGAGCAAAAGGCTATTCTATTGATTTGGTCCACGCATCATATTAGTTAACTCAGTGACCTGGGTTTTTAATGCTACAATTTCTTCCTCCATGATATTTATGTCTGCATGGGTGGCTAACAAAATTAGTGTTTTTTTTCTAGAAAGGGATATAAAAATTCATTACAATACATGGTCAGTAAGGAAACATTTTAATTTTGGCTCAATCGAAAGGGGTAAATGTACTTTACTAGTTTTTTGGAACCTCCTGGTTAGGATTGACAAAGGCAAGGGTAATTTCATAATAGTAATAGAAAAAATAGAAAAATTTTCTAAGAATGATAGAATATAATAAAAAGGAAAGGAACATTGTGGGAAATTTCAAAGATAGAGGGAAAAAATAAAGAAGTTATGGCAAAACTTGAAAAATCCAAAATTGAGATTTTTGGCTAATAGAAGTGGAATTCAAATATGGACCCTCAAGGAAAAAATGTGTAAAATTGAAATTTAGGTGTTAGAATAAATTTTGAGAGTCAGAATAATTATAAAGGGATAGATATGGAAAAAATTAAAAAAATTACTCTTTTTTTGAAAAACTGGTTGTTGTTTGGTTTTTCCTGCCAAAATATTGTCTACAAGTGCGTGGTGGCTAACTATTCTCAATTGTGTTCACTTTATTATTGGTCTTCTAAAATTATTATGTTGGGTATGGGTCCTAGGTCTATTTATTTTACTAATATTTTAAAGGAGTTTTTCTGGTCACCAATGTTTTCTAAATGAGTAACACTCTCTAAAAAAGTTGTGGCCATGGATTTAACCCTGAGCAACAACTTTTGGTTTACCTCATCGGTGGAAACTAGTCAATTAGAATGGGTCCATTGCCATTTTTACTATTAGGTCCTCTTGATAGGCCAAATACTTAGGGTTCCTATGGTACTCTTCACAATGAGTTTTAGGGCTTATGCCCAAGTACTTCCCATATTTATGTAGAGAGGTATTTACGCTCATCTAAACTTGAAATGAATATGTATAAAATAGAGGTAAGAAAAAATAAATAAACGACATAACTCTTGGAAATTCACTACTAAAAAAATCTCCAAAATCTACGTGTAGGCTAAGAAAGTGCTATGATACCAAATGTGAGGATCCTTTTACATAGATTTATGAACTACATAACATAAATGAATAATGAAATGAACTTTGGAAAATAAACCAAAATAACCTTTAGATCACAAGCCACTTTAAGGGGGAAATCTCATTTAAACAAGTTAAATATAATAATATCCATGGATGCATTCATTTGGCCTCAAAAATTACTTAAATACTAATTTTATTCTATCAACTACTACTTTCGATGCATGTGGGATAATTCAAATATGCGCAAGGGATAACTTACAAAACACATGCATCCATAGTAAATAATACACTAATAATGCAAATCCAATGGTAGATCATTGGTTTTAAGACCAATAATATGTCATGTTAGTTGGTTAAGTCATCCATGTGGTTGAAATGTTCTAATATGACTCATAAGCTAGTTGAGGAAGTTGAGGGATTGGTTGGATGAGTCAACACACAGTTGAGACAAATGTGGAGGATGTCTAGGTGAGGAGGCAAATCCATATTTTTAATTGGTATTTGAGGAAAATGATGTGCATGATTATAATTAATTAATTATGATTTAATCCATTCTTTGAAAGTAGATGGAAATGATATTAATTTGTTGAGACAAATATGGAGGATGTCTAGGTGAGGAGGTAAATTCATATTTTTAATTAGTATTTGAGGAAAATGATGTGCATGATATAATTAATTAATTAATTAAGAGTTAATAAATTCTTTTAAGGTAGAGGGAAATGATATTCATTTAAATTTGAATTGGGGAAGGTGAAGAATTAGTGTGTTAAAGTTAATTTCAACACTAAATGGTGAAATTTAGATGTATATAGTTGTAGCTACTATACTTGTTACAAATGGATGTAATAATGAAAAAAATGGCATAGTTGATGAGTTTATCTACAATAATAATGATTAAAAAATACCTTTAGTTTTGGTATCCTCATAATGAAAACCAAGGAAACCTCTTCTCACCTATGGCTAGGAATAGGTAGAGGTTTCAATAAACTGAGGATCTTAATTATTTCCTTTTCTTTTGCTTGCACATCATACATTTTGCCACAAGTTTTTAGATTTTCCCTTTTATCCCTCCAATAAATAAATCCTTATTTACTCTATGATAATTTTTCAATATGCCTAAGTTCTCACCTACTCTATAAGTATGAAGTTACATAAGCACCATATACTTAAGGGTTAAATGTTTGTAGAGGTAAAACCTATCCTTGTACCAGAGAGCATCTCATTTCCACACAAATTTATCTAACACACTTAAATCTTGTTGGAGTTTTTGAATAATATCATATGTAATAAACTAATTTTCTCACACTGATCTTGCTTCATCTACTCAGGTGCCCAATAATCTGGACATAGTGTACAATATTGTCTCTATAGACTCATCCTTCCTAGATAGTACATTAACCATGACATTCTCATTTCCTATTTTTGGTAGTATACTTAGGACTGAAAAATCACAAAGTGTAAATGCATGATAATGTGCAACATAGAATTATTTTTGTAACTTATATCATTTTATATATATTTGGCCTATTTATATATTCCAGAATACTGTAGAATGCCAAAATACCCCTTCACACTAGAAATTAAAAGATAGAATGTGAAGTGTATGATCTTTATAATTTCTTTATATAGTGATCAATTTTAAATTAAAAGAGTTAAAAAATACAAATATTAATATAAATATTAGATGATGGTTTTTACAAATATCTTTTTATACTATTTCCATGTGTAACGTATACTTTGCTTTTATTAAATATGTTTATTTATGTAACAATAATGAACATTTTGTATAATTTAAGTCTATGTTTCTCTTACTAAACTTGTAATTCTGAACTGAATGAATAATTAAAGTATTATGTATTTTTTTTGTTATGAACCTATATCCTACTTTTCATAGAAACACACATTATCATGTTCTGATGGGTTTCTAGGAACCTTTGCTAACAAAGGTGTGGTGAGCATGGAACTTTGAAACATGTTGAAATAGTTACCTAGATAGGGAGATTTAGAGCAATGGCTAAAGGGGAGAATTATTAATTTCATATAAGAGGATGAAAATAGGGTAGGAATATTTGTAAGAAAGGTTATAAATGGGAATATACATGGTGAGATATACAAGATCTTTTGATGTGAATTTATTAGGTGGATAGATTAATTGTTATCAAGAATTAAGTAATAATGCTTCAAGTTGAGAGAAACATAATACTTTTTTTTAATTGAGGAAAATATAAAAAAATTGAAAAATATGGACACCAATTGGATTTAAATAATATATCATTGGCTAGAGACTACTATTTATAGTTATATCAATGAGTTTATTGTGAAATGATACATTACATTTGATGTTACGTAAAATTTTATTATTAGACACATCTACTAAAATTTTCTATAGAAAATACCTATTCTACTTAAAATATTGGTTGTGGAAAAGGCTATGGTGCCTATTCTAGATAAAAAGGAGTATTAGCTATAGACATCATGGGGATGTGTGTGATGATGAAGAATTGATAGCATAAACTCAAAACTAAACCCATAAGATGAAGGACATAGAAAAGAAGAATGAGAGAGAATTATGGGGTTATAGTGAGACCTATGATAAATTAGGAGATGGAAAAAACATAACATTCTTAATGTGTAGGAGTAGAGTATAGAGTTTATAAGATAAAGAAGGAATGGAATCTTAGGGAGGAACTAAATATTATGGAGATGAGAAAATTAGTAGGCCCAAAATAAGATAAGGCATATATGAGATTGCAAAAATGGATAGATATTGGAAAATAGATTCAAATTATATAGAAGAGAGTGAAAAGAGAGAAAAAGAGTAGATAGATTAGTTACAACATTATTTTAGATCATATTTACAAGGGAGAATATTATTTGGAGAAGATAAGGAACTATATTTTTGAAAAGCTATGTTAAATCACAAGATTAAATTAGGTTCAAGTTCAAACTAAGCAATACTCATAGATAATGATCATATATTGTGTTGGCCCAGGGAGTAGATGGAACTTACATCTTGAATAAAGTATTTTACAAAAAATATAACTATTTTTTATTTTGGGTTATCTTTACAAATAAGGTGATAAGCTTTATAATATTTTCATGAGGTGGTTATGGGACTCAACCAACATTCCCATAAAACAACAAACCTAATAACAAGCTTATTAAGTTTATTTAATAACCATAAGTTATACTCAAAAAGCATAAAGAAAAATTTGATTGAAAACCTAACAAACCCCCTTGATCCAACAAGGGGTTTATAAGATGATTTGGAGTTATGATTTTGAAGTCATCAAAAGTATCTATGACACCTTCAATTAGAACATTGTACATCCTAGTGTTGATTAAAATTAATGCCACTCTAGATAGAAACCCACCCCACAAGTTATGGCATAAAGGTTGATGAACATGATCAAGGCATTTTCATCCCCTATAATCATCATATTGTACTATAGTAGGACATGATCAAAGCCTATTCAACCACATCGATCCACATAAGGTGTCACACATAAATCCATCCAAGTGACTATTTAGTACTATGTATGGTAAATCTTCTTGATGTCCAATAAATGTTGATAAACTTTTATCAACACTACAGGTGTTAACAACCCTTATCAACTCATACAATCATTGATAACTGATCAAAAGACATGCAATATCTTCCCCCTATCAGGGGAGAGGTGAGAAGACTTTGAAACAAAAAAACAAATCAAAACTACTTTGTCTTCTCCTCATCATGAATATCAATTAAGTAAATAAAACCAAACATTGACACTAAATTTAACATACTACTACTCCCAAAATTACCATTCAAACCTTTGACCCAAACTCTAAGTGAATATATAACTGGAGAAAAGGAATAGTCCTCCAATCTCCAATAGATCCTCCAACCTCCAATGTGACACTTACACTTTTTCAATCAAAATAATCTTTATGGTCTTGTAAAGGATGTTTATGTTCACCAATATCACAAACATGAGCTGGCATTATGAATTTTTACAATTTGAAGGTGGCATTTTCCATAAAAAATGCACCTTTATACATCATGTTTAATAGATTTGTCACAAAAAATCATATAGAGAATATTTAAAACATAAAATAAACCATTTCTTTGTGTATTTAACATTTTAAAACACATAAATCAACTGGCCACATGACCATATTTGAACAAAATAGTGACAAGTCAAAAAAATTTCAACCAGTGTTGTAAATTATACCCTTATATCATTTGTTTAATTTAACAAACCTTTAACAAATAAAATATTCTCTTTTAAAAAAAGGTATATTATTAAAAATCAAATGTCAAAATAATTTCAACCAAAAATGTGCTTTGGAAGGAATTGAACATATAACCTCTAGTTGTGGAAGTAATTTGCCAAAACTTTGTGTACTAACTCCACTATAATCAATTTGAAAAATACTCTCCCAAATAACTTAAATTGTATTTTTAGAGTTTTCCAAAAAAAAAAAACTATTTATGTAAAAAATTTACCCTTTATATATTTGCATGCATGGCATTAATGCTTTGGTGGAGGGACCAACTAAGCAATGGAAAGAAAAATAAATAAATAAAACCTAAATGCATTATTGCACTTTCACTTTTGTGCTTGGTTTGAGATGCATTTTTCTTACATACTTTTGCACTTAGTTTTGGGATGACAGAGACCCATTAGATTTTATGAATCTTCTTAATAACAAGATAATAATTTGTATTGTAATCAATTTTCACTAAATTTTATAAACCTCTACTGATAACACTATATTACTACCTTTACATGATGATTAAGTCTTATTACTTTAGCTTTATCAATGTCCTTGTGCTATTTTTTCCTTTCTTCTACTCAATACATGATTTAGATGCTTATAAATCTAGAATAAATTCCTAAATCAATTTATTGATATTGTATCTGTTATAGGTCATCATCATACAAGTGAGTTTATATTATAATATATTAAAAACATATATATACTTTTCATATTATTTGAACATCAAACAACTACACCATATTTGATAGCTTCAAATGTCATACATCTACACCATATCTAAGACCATGTTTCTATTTCCAAAAAAATTCATTTGAATCACTATACATGTCTCCTAGGCTGAATTTGTTTCAATGGTTACTTATATCTTTCCTAAGCAGTATGAATAACAAGCAGAATGGCGATCCTTTGATTTAAATAATATTATTTCAAGGTTAATCGATTTTCTTTCTCCTTCACTACATCAGTTTCTTTCTCCCTCACTATATGTAGTTCATGATTCTTCAAGTAAAGTCCTCCTATAATGACAAGATTTGATACCACTATTGTTCTAAGAAGCAAGAAGAATTTACATCTAGAACAAAATATTTTACATAAAATATAACTCTGTATTATTTCTAGTTATCTTTACAAAGAAGGTGAAAATCTTTATAAGTTTTTAACGAGGTGGTTATGGGACTCAACTAACATTATTGTGAACCAAAAAACCCACTAATAAGCTTATTTAATTTATTTACTAACCACAAGTTATACTAAACAAACATAAGGAAAGATTGGATAAAAAAACCTAACACATTCAATAGAAAAAAAATTACATAAATTAGTAAAGATAATACATGGTTTGATTGTTACACACACACACACACACACACACACACACACACACACACACACACACACACACACACACACACACACACACATATAGTAATGACACTAAGAAAGTGTTAGAAAATAAGAAATTGATTGAGGTTGGATTTCAGGTTAGAGTAACTTTTAAGACACCAGTAAAGTCTATTTCACAAAGTTCATGGTATTGGGGGTGATCACAAGAAGCATGGATCTCACTACAAGATTTTTTATCACTTTATCAATGTATGATGGGTCTACTAACCTCAAATAGTACATGTTAACCTATGAGATGAAATGGAAGGTTTAAGGTGTAATATAAATGATGCGAAGAAGTGCAAGGCCATAGGATCCTTAACAAGTAGATCTCTATAGTTCATGTATAAAATTGATGTTTCCAAATTAATATTTTAGGATGTAAAAAATAATTTGATAGGAGAATGTAAAATGAGGAAATGCATGAGTTAGATAATATAATATCTGAAAGAGATTTGCCAAAAATTAGGTGAGTCGATATTGAACTATGATTAGAGGTTCTCTAATGTAATCAATAGAACATATTTTATATTACAATATATAAATAATATTACATGGTTTGTACAATTTTTATGATCTTTAATTAGGTTTTCCATTTCTCAAACTCAATTCACTTTCAAGGTGAATGATTGAGCAACTATGCTTTGTTTGGGTGGAGTAGATAGAGGATTATGGGGAAGTCTACAATCTACTAAAAAAACTAGTGAAATGATAGATGTTTTGTGCAAGATGGATGATATGCATGAAATTAATATGCCCAAGTTATTATTTTGGTGTATGGAGTGTATAAAAGAGGGAAACTATAGGAATGACTACCCAAAATTCAAAATAAAGTTCTATGAGATCTACTAGGTATTAGGGTATGCAACTGGAAAATGCCATATCTTAAAACAATATACCTAAAAACATTAGAGTATAAATTTTAATTTACGTAAATCACATAATCATTATGATTGAAATTACAGATCTCTCTAGTAGTTAAAATAATACATCACTAAGAATGTCTTTGTAGTAACAACATAATAGATCCCTACTACAAAACCATTGGTTTTGAGCCTAGATGTATAGATGACAACTATGACTCAAATGATCTTGGATGGGTGCCAAACTCACTTCAATATCAGCATCAAGCCTTATCAAGTTGGATATCATAGTCTCTACAATATTAGACAAGATGGACTCCACCTTCTACTCAATATCAACATTCATTGAATATTACATCACCTCAATAAAAATAGATAAGATGGGCCCCATATTATCCCAAGGACCATATATAGGATATGATGGTAAAACAAATAAGGGTAGGGTTCACTAAAATCATTGTTAAGTGTTAATTCACTATTCATAAACACTATTCACATTCACTATTCATGTGATGAGGTTGCAGTGGTGAGTTGGCAATGACTATGCAGTAGATGTGGCAGGGAATGCAGTATGATGCAAAAAGGTGATGTGGCATGGCCCAAAAATAGGATATTTCATATGATCTAGTGAATTTTATGGAGTGGGACATACCACTCCACTATGGGATTATTTTTTGTCATTTTTAAATACACATGCTTTTGTATTTTGGTGAAAATGGAAGACAAGGAATATATGGGCTGCCACCCTTAGTGGAATCATGGTTTTGGCATGAGAGAGAATTCAAAAGGTGTAAGGACATATTTTAGAAGCATATATGTGCACATGGGATAGTGGGCATCAAGTTACTATACCTTATTAAAGTGGGGAACAAAGTAAAAAGAAGATTCCCACTCATTTTAGCATCCCATGTGAAGTGGGGAGTAGTTTTTGGGTTGTACATGGAGTCAAGCATGCTTAATAATGTTTTTTTTCCCATATGTGGAATGTGGTGCCACATTTCCTCTCTCTCATTTCACCTCTCTCCCTCTTTCTCCTTTGTAATTATATATATGAAAGGATGCATTACTTTATAATTAAAATGTAACTCAAGCAATCCATGTAGTGGATGAGAGTGTAAGAAAGACTTGTATGTCTCTGTTAAAAATTATAATCTTTGTGAAACTAGGGAGTTATCTTTTTTTAATCTTTTTGAAACTTGTATGCATTGAATATAAGGAGTGCATGAGAGATTAGAGAGGTGTGAGTGATAGGTTATTGTCAATGGTTTATTCTCCAAGTGTTATTAAAATTAATAGTTGAATCATTCTCCATGTATGTACCTAAGTTGGTGAACCACATAAATCTTGTCTTATGGTTTACATTTTTTTTTTTTTGTAAAAGTTTTAAATTTATATTCTACATAGTTCCTCTCTGCAAATTTGAGGATATGTTTATGCATATGTTTTTATCCTAACAAATGGTATCAGAGCAAGGTTATTTGTTGCTAAGGATTAAGTTACATGAAGCTAAGGATTTTATCTTGAGTGGGAGTTAAGACAGATGAAAAATCAAAGGTGGAGAACTTTAATGGGAATAATTTCATTTTATGGAAGATGCATATGGAGGACTACCTCTTTTATAATAACCTCTATTTTCCATTGGGAGGTGCATCCAAGAAGCCAACTATAATATCATATGAGGATTGGGAGTTTTTGGATATAAAATCACTTGGAACCATCCAATTATGCCTGACATCTATAGTTGAATTTAACATCTCCCAAGAGAATACTATATAAAGTCTTATGAGCATACTAGGGAAGTTATATGAAAAACCCTTTTCCTCTAATAAAAATTTCCTCTTGAATAAATTGTTTAATATAAAAATGGCTAAAAATGGTTCAGTGGAAAATCAATTAAATTAATTTAACATGGTTACAGGATAGTTAAATTCTATTAATATTAAAGTTGGTGATGAATTTAGGGCTCTTTTTATTCTATGTTCTTTGCCAAAGATATGGAATAGCTTGGTCATGGAAGTGACAAACTCTATCTCAAACAATGCCAAACTCAAGTTTGAGAATGTGGTGGGTGTGATCCTAAGTGAGGAAATGTGAAGAAGCAATGGTGAAATTCCCACATCATAAATTACATTATCTATGGAGACTAGAGGAAGATAGAAGAATAGAAGAGGAAACCATGGGAAATCAAGGAGGAGGTCATGATCAAAATCAAAAATAAAGATGGAATGTTGGCACTATGGAAAGTCAAGACACAAAAATAAGGATTGTTGGGCTCTTCATGAAAAACCATCCAAGGACCAACATGAGGGTAATAAAGAGGAAAATATAGTAGGTGAAGTATTACAATATGCACTCATACTTTATTTGGATATTATTAATGAATACTGGGTTTTATATTTAGGATCTTATTTTCATGCCATTTCAAACAAACATTATTTTAGAGATTATGCTCAAGGAAAATTTTGACATGTTTATCTTGATGATGATGAACCTTTTAACATTGTTGGAAAAGGTAGTGTGAATATGAAATTTCATAATGGAAACATTTGTGTCTTTAAGGGTGTTAGGCATGTTCTAAGTTTGAAGATAAATCTAATATCTATAGGACAGTTCAGAAGTGATGGTTGTGTGTTCACTTTCATTGGTGACTCATGGAAGCTTACCAAGGGTGCTCTATTTATTGAAAGAGGTAAGAAGGTGGGTAATTTATATTTATCCACTGTTAGCATTGATGCATATTTTGATATATCTAATTTAGGTGTATATATAACTTTTTGTAATTACAAACTTGGACACGTGAGTGAAAATGGAATGAGGATTATTCACTCAAAGGTGAAATTACCAAGTCCAAAGGAAGTTGACTTGGAATTTTATGAACATTATGTGTATGGGAAATAGAAACATGTGTGGTTTCTAAAATTTGGACTAGCCAAGAAGAAAAGGAAGTTAGAGCTTGTACATAAGGATGTATGGGGACCTGCTCAGGTACCTTTACTTGGTGGTTCAAGGTATTATGTTACATTCATTGATGATGCAACTATAAAGGTTTGAGTTTATTGCATTAAAATAAAATTTATTGTGTTTGATAAATTTAATAGATGGAGATATTTAGTTGAGAATGAAATAGTTTTAAAGAACAAGTGTCTTAGGTCAAATAAAGGTGTAAAATATTATAGTAAGGAATTTGATAACTAATATTATCAACATGGAATCCATAAGAATAAGATGGTTCCAAGAACACCATAAAAAATGGTGTGTCAAAGAGGATGAATAGAACCATCATGTAATGCATTATGAGCATGAGTTTTCATGCAAGATTTCCATTACAATTTTGGATAGATGTTATTGATACATTTGTGTACCAGATAACTAGGAAACCTTTAATTGCCTTAGATGGTGGCATACTAGAGGAGGCATGGAGTGGTAATAAGGTTGAATATTCCTTTTTGAAATTTGTCATTTGTGAAGCTTTTTATCATATTGACAAAAATAATAGGTCCAAATTAGAGGCTAAATCTTAGAAAAGTACTTCCATTAGCTATGGTACTAATGGATTTGGATTTCAATAATGGAAAGAGGAATATAATAAAACATTCAAAAGTAGAGATGTCATCTTCAATGAGAAAGTCATGTGCAGGGAAAATTTCTAGAAAATAAGCAAAAGGAAGCCAAGAAGGAATATACAGTATTGGAAGACATCACAAATGAAAATGTCCCAAAGCTACCAATGCAAAATGTGAAAAAATATTAAGAACCCCAAACCCCCATTGGGAGAAGATCTACTAGAGTAATTAGACCACCTAAAAGATATTATCCTTATTTTAATTATTTTTTAATTACTAATGACAGTGATCTAGAGAGATTTGAATAAGAAGTGTAGGTTGATGCCAATGAGAAGTGGAAGCAAGTAATTGAAAAAGAGTTTGACTCTCTCATGATGAATAAGACATGGGTTTTGATGAAGCTTATAAATGGAAAGAAGACATTGTATAATAAGTGGGTGTATAATATGGAGGAATATGGAGGTAAAAATAAATACAAGGCCATAGTGGTGGTAAAAGGATTTGCAAAGAAGAAAGGTATATATTTTTATGAAATATTTTATCATATTGTTAAGATGACTTATATTAGAACTATTTTAAGTATAGTTGCAGTTGAAGACTTGAATTTAGAATAATTAGATGTGAAAATTAATTTCCCTCATGGGGATTGGTAGGAAGATATGTACATGGAGAAATAATAAGGTTTTGAAGTCAGTGGTAAGGATAGTCTGGTATGCAAAGTGATGAAGAGCTTGTATGGACTTAAGCAAGTTCCAAGGCAATGGTATGTTAAGTTTGATAGTTTTATAATGGAAACAAGCTATTATAGATGTCATTATAAACATTATGTGTATTTTAATAAATTTAAAAATGGAAGCTTTATTATCTTGATTTTGTATGTGGATGACATGTTGGTGGTAGGTTCTAACATGCATGATGTCAATGTACTAAAGAAATAGTTGGGATATTATTTTTCTATGAAGGATCTAGGTACACTAAATAGATCCCTGGGATGAGAATAGATAGAGATATAAATAATCAAAGGTTGACACTACCATAGGGAGAGTACATCAAGAAAGTATTGGATATGTTTGGCATGCAGAATGCAAAACTAGTTGGGACACCTTTGGTGGGCCACTTCATGTTAAAAAAAGATCAATGTCCCAAGATAGAACAAGAGAGGAATCACATGTCCCAAACACCTTACTCATCAAGAGTTGGTATTTTTATGTATGAAATGGTGTGTACAAGGCCAAACATTATACATGTAGTGGGAATGGTGAGTAAATTCACGAGTAATTCAAGAAAGGAATACTAGCAAGCAGTAAAGTGGATTGTTCATTACCTAAGAAGGACCACATATGTAGTGTTGTGTCATGGTGGATCAGATGTGACATTATGATGTTATGTTGATTCTGACATGGAAAGTGATTTGGATGGTAGGATAAACACTATTGGGTATGTGTTCACTATAGGTGGTATAAAAATGAGTTAGATATCATGTCTATAGAAAGTTATGGCACTTTCTACCATATAGGCTGAGTATGTTGTTGTTATAGAATCAATAAAGTATATGATATGAATACAAAGGTTTATGGAAGAGTTGGGACACCAACAAGGAAAATGGATAATTTTTAGTGATGGTTAGAGTGTCATTAATTTAGCTAAGAACTTAACATTTCACTCCAAGACTAAACACATTCAGTTGAGGTATCACTTCATTTGATCAATATTGGAGGAGGAGAAACTAAAGTTGGAGAAGATACATACAAGTGAGAATCCTATGGGCATGATGACAAAGGTAGTTACAAAAGTGTTTAACTAAAATTTTGTTCAACTTTAGTTGGTCTTCATAGATGAAGAAGATCAGAATGATAAATTTGTTCAACAAATGTAGTAGTTGGAAGTTATGAATACTAAATTCAAGAGGGAGAATTATTAAGTGTGAAGTCACTATTCATAAACACTATTCAAAAGTCATTATTTATAGTCACTATTCATATGATGAGGTGGTAGTGGTGAGTTGGTAATGTTTATGCATGAGATATGGTAGGTGATGCAAGATAATGCAGGAAGGTGATGTGGCTTGGTGGTAATTTAGCATGGCCCAAAAATAAGATATTTTATGTGATATAGTGCATGTGATAGAGTGGGGTGTACCACTCCACTATGGGAAAAGTTTTTGTCATTTTCAGATACACATTCTTTTTTATTTTGGTGATAATGAAAGATAAGGAATATATGGGGCTCCACTAAGGTGGGGCTCCACCCTTAGTGGAATCATGTTTTTCACATGAGGGAGAAATCAAAAGGTGTAGGTGTATATTTTATAAGAATGTGTGTGTACATGGGATAGTGGGCATCAAATTACTAACATATGCAATGTCTCTCTCTCTCTCTCTCTCTCTCTCTCTCTCTCTCTCTCTCTCTCTCTCTCTCTCTCTCTCTCTCTCTCTCTCTCTCTCTCTCTCTCTCTCTCTCTCTCTCTCTCTCTCTCTCTCTCATAATGTAACTCAAGCAATCCATGTAGTGGATGAGAGTGTGAAAAATACTTTCATGCCTTTGTTAAAACTTTTAAGCTTTTTGAATATATGGAGTTAGCTTTTTGTAATCTTGTTGAAGCTAGTATGAATGAAGATAAGGAGTGTGTGAAATATTATAGAGGTGTGAGTGAAAATTTGTTTTCATTGGTCCATTCACCAAGTGTTGTTAAAATTAATAGTTAAAACATTATTCATAGACCTAGCCAAGTTGGTGAACCACATAGATCTTGTCTTATGGTTTGCATTATTTTGTTTTGATTTGTGCAAGTTTTAAATTTATATTTTACATAGTTCCTTTTTCTTCAACTTTGAGGATATATTTTTGCATATGATTTTATCATAACAAATACAAGGAGGATATGATGGTTATAAAAATCAAGGTTAGGGTTTTCAACAGAGACAAGGGAGATATAGAGGTGGGTATTGAGGTGGGTATTGAGGCAAATACTAAAGAGGTAATCATAGAATAGATGAGAGAAAAGGTTGGTAATAGATTATATTTTATCTATGTGGAAAATACAATAAATTTTCATATAATTATCCAACCAATCAAAAAATACAAATCTACTGTGCATATTATAGAGTTACATGACAACATCACACAGAAGATTGTTGTATGTTATAAAAATCAATAAAAAAAAATATTGTGAGAAATGTAAATATGGTGAACTCACACCCAAGGGATATTACGTACATACAAGACACCTAGAATCATCACACAAAATAAGGATTACCATCCTTAGATATTTCATAAGATCAACAAATTAAAAAAATGTATCAAGAATAATCCACACCATAGAGCCCAAGATAGAGTGTGGGGGGACAACTAAGTTTGGTTATGTAGAGTGAATATACAAATAAAAAATTATATATAAGAATAAATACACATTAAATGAAGTATAAGTCTTAACTTGTATGAAATACAACTTATATTCAATAAAAAAATATGGAAAATGGGTAGAATGTGTTATAGTGCATGTGGTATAAATTAGATATGTGGAACATGATATATGTGTTATGACTATGTATTGAATCAACCCTTGGTCAGATTCGTATGTTAAATATTTATATAATAATAATACATGAGTAATTACAACTAATTTTGGTTACAAAGAAGATGGTTACAAGTCATTTCACCTCCTTTGTTTGGAAATTATTGAGCTTATAAGTTTGTGGTGACTAATAGTCCAACTAATAGAATAATAGGCTAGAAAGTGTCACCTGACAGGCCACATAGTCAGAGTAGGCTGACACATGGAGTTGATACTAAGGATTCTAGTTCCTAAAGACATTGTTAGCATGATAATTTATAAATGACAGAGATAGTAGGAAAATGACTTAAACAAGTGTTTGACAATTATCAATAATTCATTGTTGAAGCATAAAAGAGAGTCCAAAAATTTTCCAAGAATTTAAATAGAGCATATTTTCAAGAGGAGTTCCTAGATATGATCACTCTGCTAAACCATGAATTAGGAAATAAGGACGCCATAGGTTTCCATCCATGTATGTTCATGTTGATGAACATCATATTCCATGGTAAATAATTTATTTGTTCAAGAGAAATGACCAATGATTCCATACATCATAGTTTCTAGAGGTGAAATCCAATAAATAATTATTCATGACCTTCTATCATGTTTGTTCATTGGTTTCTTATATGATTTATCCAATACTTTCACAACATGTAAATATATTGCTATCACTCAAGCCTATGAATTTTTCCCTCAACTAAATCTAATAGAAATTATTAAACACTTAACTAAGGTGAAAAAATCATTTACAATGAGAGTGGTGCAACCTCTTGATGAATATTGGGACAAAAATATATTAGATGAAGCTATGCATTGATCAACTAGTATGATAACTACTATAATATCATAATTTCACCTACATCAAGGTGGGTGGTTTTGAATACTACCCATTGAGACTTATAATGCTAGGAAATGATAAAATTATATGGATAGAGCTTTGAAAATAATTGGGTGAAATAAAAAATATTATATAGATAGACACATATTGGGTGTCTCATTCCCTATTTTTTTAGCACACTTCACATGTAAAAAAATGGTAAATGTTAAATACATTGAATCATCCATCTCCTAATTCACTCTTTGATCATATGCCATTAGATATTATATGGTAATTAAGAGATATGTAAGAATATGCCATGGTATTGGTTCAACTTATGAGCATGTAACTCACTTAGAGGACTATTGGGTAGATTGTTCAAATTAATATGAGTTAGTTTGAAGAGACTATATTAGAATGATTTTAGATCATATCAAATCATTCATATATTAATGGTTTTTTAATGATATGGTTGATGACATGACTAATCTCATCAACCCAAAGTACATTGAGAGGGTTGTAGATTTTCCCTAGCCTACTATAAATTGGTTAGTAATATAAATAGTAGATGTACATGGGAAAACCCGAAGAGTATGAGATAGAACCAAGAGATGGTTTGACAAGAAGTTGTCCAAAGTGACTAGAGTAAGTAGTTATAGAAAATGAAAGACTCTGACCCCACCCAAGTAGACTCCTACACTAAATCTAAATAGGAATAGTGTTAGCATAATGATTGAATCATTTGATTATTTGAGTTCTGAAGATGGTGATGATGAAAACCCTAAGCATGGAAAGGAACCTTAAAAAATTATGAATAAATTCATGTGGTTGGCAAGAAGAGATTGGAAAAAAAAATGTGATGATGCAGTCTTCTTATACCACTCTTGATGACCCCTCTCTCAATTCCTAATACAATGCAACAATAACATGCCTTCACTTAAGGAATAATTTTGTAAGAACCCAATAAGGGGATAAGGTTGTAATCTCTTCATCTCCTTTAGTTTATCCAAGTAATCCTCCAATTCCAAAATATACTCCTCCAAATCAGACTACACCCCATCTCATTGGAACTAAAATGACTGCTTTTAATGATATGTTATTGTAATGGATGCAACCAATGCTAAACAAAATAAAGAGGCTGGTAGAAGTAGATCTTCTAGATTTTGACATAGTAGTTGATATTCTTAAGTATCCTCCTCATGAAAAAGATAAAACCACTTTCATATTGGTATCATATTCTTTTGGCACTTAGTTCATCAAAAATTTAGAGATCAATAAAAAAATATGTTAGAGAGAAGACTATGAGTGACTATAATATTAAGAGTTTTATCACTCATTGAGGACACTAGGGAGTGTTCTTCAAAAACTATATGAGAACATAAAAATAATAATCAAAATTTATGATCAAGATGAGCTCACCCAATAATAACTTTAGGAAAAAATTAAATAGTTGGTAGGCTATGTCAATTACCTACTCAACCCATTTGATACACCCACAATGCCTCAAATTGATGATCCTTCTCAATTACATGGTATAAACAAAGAATTCATTACCATAATCAATAAATATAATTTAATGGTATAAATTTGGAAGCTTGGGTGGAATTTTTTTTTCAAATGAAAAGAAATATATCAAAGAGGTGAGAAATTTATTTATGGCCATTGATTCAAAAGTTAGCAATATGAAACAACAAATCAAAGCTCATGAGACTAAGCTAAAGATATTGAAAAATGTCAAAGGTGATATATTTGAAATGATCTATGTTGAAACATCAATGTTGTTAAAATCAAGAGTCTTTGAATAATAGGAAGGTGACTCTTCATGAAAATGGTTTGAGTGCATCCTCCAAAATATCAATATTATATACAAAATAATAGAATAATTGCATGAACATGTCATCAATGCAAAAGAAAAAATATAAAATAATCACAACTAATATTTATGAGATATATTTTGATATATTTAAAAACTATGTGACCACCATACATATTGTAGACAAAGTTAAAGAATAGTTAGAGAGTAGCAGAGGAAAAGTTATTCAAAGAAAATGCTTTTAGTGTATCTTCCATGTCCATGATCAGTGAGATTCATGTTTTAATTGAAGAAATGAATAATTAATTGAATGAATTAATGTAAGTCCCAAATTAATTACTCCTAACTTCAAAAAGGTGGTTGACACAATGCAAACATATAGCAATCCCAAAATGAAATGATGCCATTAAGGAAGTATAAAGATTTAGGAAATTTAAAACTACTCAAATTAAAGAATAATCCAAAAGCTTTGTTGACTCTTCAGATCCTTTAGTACCAGTTGTAACATAGAAAAATACTTCCTAATGGAGCATATGATTTTTCCTTTCCATTTTTGTCTAACTTCTATTTTAGGAAATTCCTATTTTCATTTTTTTTTAAATTATAAATTTTAATATATAGAATAGGAAAAAAAATTAATACCAAGGGACATTTTGAATGTGAAGGGTCATCCCATTCCCTCTTTCTATAAATACAAGAAATGGATATTATAAAATGACTTTTTGATTTCTATGAGAATTGAATCTTGAAGAGGAAGAAGAAGGAAACTTTGTGTTAAATATTTAACCATGAACCAAGGAATTTTAGAATTGTGTGTATTATTTTCCTTTATGGGTGTGTGTTTTCTTATGTTAATTAATATTTCATAGTTCCAAGTGGTGATCACGTTTGATTCAAAAAAACACGTTACATCCATTCATTTATTTTTATGGTTACATGGCTGAATTAAATCTACATTTGCTCATTCACTTGTGACTTTTCACCCCACTTTCTCCATTTTTTGTTTAGTTTAATGTCATCAAAACAATTCCCCCTATTCAACCTATAAATATTGTACATACTTTGGATTATTTTTTATATATTTCAATAAATGTAACCTCCCCTCATAATAGAGGAGGGACTTTTCATCTCCTATATTGTTGTGAAATCCAGATTTATCACAAGGTAAAAAATATTTCACCAACATATTATCCATGGGTACCTCATCAATATTTGTTGTCAAGACCCATATTTAAGGTTGAGAATTAAGTGTTTTAAAGCCTCCATAAGTTTCAATTAAGGGGATTGTTTGTATAAATTACTAATTATACCATTAGGACTTAAGCTTATTTAGTTAATAAGGAAATTTCTTAGGATTTCATATTTTCCTATTTAATAAATAATGTAGTTAAAAATTAAACTTAGTCAAAGTTGCACACACACAAGTATAAATGAACTAAATTATAATTATCACAACAAAGTGGACTTTATGTCTCCACTTCCAACCACTTTCATTTATGCAACCACCTACATTAATACAACTAATTTTATTTATGAGGCTCTTTAGGATCTATATAAGCAAGCCTTTGCTCACTTATTTTAGCAATTGGTAATGGGAATTATTTTGTTAATCCTTTGTAAGATTTATAAAAAAAGAGGGTTCTATTAATTTATCAATTTTTCATGCAAAATATCTTATGTGGCTTTTTACAGGAGCATGGTCCTCGAGTGTATAAATATTGAAACAACTTGTGTGTTGTTAATTTCTCCTATTATTTGATACTAACCTATGAAAAATTTTAAACCATACTGACCTATGTATTTATTATTATAGTACACCTACCATTTTTGGTACATACTTTCACTATTGAAGCAATTCAATAGTATTCTTTCACTATCAAAGGGGTACAATACCAATCACATTAGTGGAGATTAGTCATATTTATGGAACTTATTATGTCTCAAGGCTTGATTATAATAATTTAAAATGACTATTAGGATATTTATGAGCCTAAATTTATATATGGGCCTATAAAAAACCTTGTTAATTATGAATCATTCTAGGCATTTCCA
Organism: Torreya grandis; assembly: GCA_037957365.1. NCBI lineage: Eukaryota > Viridiplantae > Streptophyta > Pinopsida > Cupressales > Taxaceae > Torreya > Torreya grandis. The sequence goes on along the minus strand of JARHVA010005122.1, from coordinate 754,301 downwards.
TTATATACATCGTAGTACATAAGAGGGTCTTGATGATTACTATTTATTTTATTTATATCAACTTTACTTATGTTCCATTTTTTAATTTATTATTATAATTTTAATTAGTTATCATGAAGCTCTTTCAGATATTTGTTTAAAAAGTTGGCTCACATAGAGTCTTGAGTCAAAATTTATGGCTCCCATAAGATATGTTTCAGCATCAAGCATGATTCACATTACACTAATACCTTTTTGTCATTTATCTCTTATCTAAATTAGAGTCAAGACTTATTGTGAACTTATATGTATGGTCAATATAATGACACCTTATTATTGTGTGTCATTGATTAAGCATTTCTCATTGGGTGCATACCCATCTACCTATCAATTTTAAATTTATATATCATATATTGAGGAATCTTTTTACAATGGGGCATATCATTTGTTCCTAATTTTTCCAATATGCTTATATTTATTCTATTTTTTTATATTAGTATTAATTTATATATTTTTTTTTTCATGATCAATATTTATATATTATATATGAAAATATCTAAATTATATATGAGACTATGTTGTACATGCATTTTCATAATTATTACAATTTTGCTTTTATCTATGTCCTTTTCATTTGAGATGAGTGATATTAAGTTAATCACTCACCTCAAAAGGGGGAAACATAATTATATTAGTATATTCTTCATTTACATGTTTTTAAGAGGTTACAAATATGTCAAGAGATTACATAGATATTTTAAGATGTTACCAAGAGATACAAGATGTTTGTTTCTTTAGTTGGGAAGTATATTTTATCACTTAACATGGTTAGTAAGATCCAAATTTTAAATATTTATCTAAATGGCATGGTTAGTATAAACCATGAAATATTCATATTTTTTAGAGATTGTAATATAGTTTGTATACTACTACATGTATTTGTTTCCTTTATTTTTTTGATTTTATAAATTATTTTATCGGTTACATTATTATCTATTTATCTAGACATTAATATAGTTGTAAATGTAGACACTTCATTTCCAAAATCTTTATGTCTAAGCTACAATTAGAAAAACTCTTCACAACCACATGTAAATTATACATAAATTATAAATTGATCCAATTTACCCACACAACTACCACTCTAATCCAAATTCACAACAACATTTTCCTAATTGGGGCAATGCACCAAAATGTCACATTGATTTTATAAAATGCACCCCAAATGAACCTAAACCTTTACAAGTGTTATTTTGGGAAATTAAATGAACATTTAATTATATAAATGAGATTACAAATTCACAATTTTTCTAATTGTCAATTAATCACTTGATTAATCATCCTGACTATTCCTCTAATACAAAATTCCATGGCATTGTAGAAACTTCTATTTCCTAAAATCAAAAGTAATTTTAATTCCTCATATTATGACATCACATGGGGAAGTCAATGGGAAAGGAGAGGAGTTAAAGAAATCTCTTACACTCTCTTACACTATTTTAAACATGCATAACTATTACACCCTCTTACACACTCCAAAAAGGTTCATGATTTCAATTTTCTTAAAAGTCTCTCCACACTGCAAAATTACCTTAAATAGACCCTCTTATATTCCCATCCTTCAACATTAATGAGGATGATGAATCATTCTTGGCCCTATATTTGGAGATCAAAATGGATGGTTCTTGTTGATTTAACCAATATATAGATTGAAGGTTCCCTCTATATTATAGATAAGATTCTTCAACCTAAACTTAATCTACAAAAATGCATAAGGAGCTTCACCATTGTCATGCCAATTTCCAAGCCAAACCAAGTATAGACAAGGGGAGATGCTTCCCACATGTAGATTCAACATTGTCAAATACCTCTAGTTCTATAAGTCGAGCACATACTCTTTAGACCAAAAAATAAAGGAATTCTTCTAAATAAGGTATAAACATTTATGTTTTGTATTCTATTTGATTCATCATTTACTTACTATTGCTCAAACCTAGTGGATAAGCTGATAATGTTATGGTGTTTCAATTGTTTTGATTTGCATTTACTAATAATTATCTAACCTTATTTGGATTTTTATTCTACAAAATGACATGTTTTGTATTCCTATTCTACATGATCTAACAATGATCCATTGTATTGTTAGTATAATTTAAACTAATATGAAAAACTTTGGGAATAAGATATCTCTTAAATTTGTGCAAAGTTAGATTACTTATGGATTATTGATAATTAGGATGATATTTTATAGCTACTTTGAACAGTATATGTGATGAATACATCATGCCTCCAATAACTTTTCTAATTATTTTTTACTAGTATGGCAATTTGAGGATCCATTTTTCTTAGCTTTTGTTTAATCGGACTTGCGTCTAGGTATATATTAAGGTGATGTAAAACTAAATAAGGATCTAATCCAGGAATAAATGAATAGGACCAATAAAAAATATCAATAAAATCCTTAAGAATGGTATTAAGGATCTCATGTTCCTCTTCAATAAGGGGTGCTCCAATTTTAATCCACTTGGGATTGTCTAGGGTTATGATGTTTACTTTTGTGGTATCTTCCATGATTAGTGTGGAACCATCTTCTATAATAATTAGTAATGTAGTGTGTTGATCTTCTTAGTCATCATGTGTCTCAATGGAATCATCAAGATCACCCATGTATGAAGAATAAGAATCACCAAATGCTAGTAAATGCCATTCACGAAAGGTAAATGGTAAACCTTAAACCAATTATTTAAATGCCTTCTAATCATTTAAATTGATTCCTAATTTGAATTAGGTTATAAAATTGGAGGTACCCTAGGATTCATTTGAAAGAGGTAAAATTCCCCATCCAATGGTGCTTGAAATAGGTTTTCACCTTAGGACTCATATTTTTATTCACCATTTTCATTGTCCAAAAGTGACTCAAATATGTTTTCACTTTGGGACCTCAATGTTTCATTTTATTTTTATTTTTATTTATGACCAATAAAGTTCACCTAATCTCAAATGTAATATAAAATCCTTGTTTATGATCACCAATTGAAAAACCATCTTAAAGGACCATGAATTTAGAAATTATCTCATCTTTCTAGAAATTGTCTAATGGTATATGCAAATCTTGTTGGTCCTAGTCAATTAACCGAGGATGATAGAGGAAAAGCGTGGAATTAGAAGTGACATAAGTGATGGTATAAATGGTACTAGTATTAAACATGTTGGTATCAACTAAATGATCATATATGTTTTAATATAACTTTACTTCATTACCAACATATTCATCGTTACATCATAATCAATGTCACTCTTGAGATCTGAGGGATCAACCCCAAGTAGTTTGTATCCATTACCTTTATTTCTTTTGTGTTTGGTATAAGATGTAGGATCAATAGGATCTTGTTGGTTTTCACTCATATGTTTTCATTCATAAGCTTGATTATCCATTATTATTAGAATAGGATACTTTTTGCTTTGGTAACAAGCAGTGAAGTCATCATTATACAACCATGAATGATGATCACCTTTGAGCTATTATTGGTCTTATGAGGTAGTTTTGATAAAAACAATAAGTTATTTTGGGTGTAATTATCCTTTTTATTCCATTCCATTCTAAAACTATTCACTTTGTGTCTACCATATGATTTGGGAATTTTAAGAAATTTCACTATATGAAAAGAATTACCAATCTAGTATTCGATAAGGCCTTGGTCTTTAATAGTAAAATGGGAGGATATTTGAGGAGATGGTAAAAATGAAGTAGATGTAAGGGTGTTTAGATCCACATAATTTGACTCAAGAGATTGAACATCTACATATTTATCCTGTTTAGGGACATGATCTAGGCCAAGTAAATAATTGTAACTCTCATACTCTACTTCAAGATGTTTACAACATTGATATGGATACAAATCACTAGGAATTATAACTTCTTATCTAGAATGGGAGAATTTGATGCACTAATTCAAAGTAGATGGTAATACATGTACTTCATTTTGTAAGGTTACCCAAGGAGTGATTTTTATGACAAATCTAGATAAATAACATGACAAAGGGTATCACACATTAGAGGCCCAATAATAACATGAGAGCAAATCACGTCCTGTGATTATATCTCCTCATTGACATATGATTTAAAGGTATTAATGTTTGGTTGAATATCTACTATAGTATATCCCAAATGTTTAACCATCCTCAAATTCATATTATTCAAACCCAAAACAATGTTTATGAGGGCACACTTGATCTTATGTCTAAAATAACTACTTTTATGTAAAGTGGATTGTTGTGAAGAGGACCAAGGGATGACATATCACTTTGATTAAAAGTAATTTGTTAGCCTAGGATATGTGGATTATAATTTCTTGGAATGTTTTTGGAGCAATGTCATTTAGGACCTTAGATTGGTTCAAAAACTCATTTCATATATTCCTACGTATGTTTACACAAAATATCTAAGATATAAATTTACATCAATTTATTTTGTAACTGTTCCATAATATCATATGGGTTGTCATTATTAGAATTAATTAGCTTAGATTTTTTAAGGCAAAGGGCCTATAATGGGTTTATTGGAGGAAGAAGGTGTAGGACATTGGATTGTAACCTTAGAACATCAAGTTGAAATTATGTAACCTTGAGTTGGAGGGGGTTTACTATAATTATTATAAGGGGAATGAGGGCCTAGATTTGTAAATTTTGGGCACTGATGAGCATTAATGAAATTTTGAGACAAAGGAATATTACCAACATATGGGGGTTGAGGTAATAAATTATAAGGTGGTGATCATTGGTTATTTTTGGTTGTTAGATTAGGATTAATTTTGATAGTGGCTATTTGACTACTAGTAATGCGACCTAAAATATTACCATAGTCATAGGGGAAATTATTATAGTTAAATTGGTTAAAATGGGTGTCTTGATCTTGATTCTAATTAGTTTACTGATACTACTAATTTGGTCCTTGATTTAAATTTTTACGAGGCATGTTTTGGTTCTAATTATTGTCTTATTGCTAATTTTGATTTTGATTGTTAGAGTTGTGCTATGGAAAAGGGTTTTGATGAATAAACAAATTTTGATTAGATGTTGAGGCAACATCATCAAAATCTATTTCACCATTCTCTAATAAATATTGGATGAAGTGGTGAAGTTACACACATCTATGAATGGAATGACCCTTAACCTGATTGTAATTATAGAACTCATTCTCCCTATACCAATTGGGTTTAGGTTGTCCTCTTGGGAATGGTTTTAGAATTGGAAAAAATAATCATGTTAGCTAAAACTGTCTTATGGAACACTACATAGATAGTTCACCAAAAATACTAAAAACTTTGTTTTGATATTGATCTCTTCTTGGAGGTGATATTTACAGAGTAAGTATCTAAGTAGGTGGAGTTGTTTGGGTAGGTTGTGGGTGCACTATTTACACTTATATAAAATTTGTTACCCTATCCCCTATAACATGTTTATTCTTATTGAATAGTTTAGTTTTCTTAGATGCACTTTCTTAAGTTTTCATAGGAGTTTACATCTAAATTTTATTATGAATTTGGTTTTGAGAATAAATTTTGAATATTCCTTATCGATGAAAGTTTGTTAAATTTTTAATCCTTTGTAAATAATATCTTCAAATGTATTTTCACACTAAATTTTGAGATTGTAGGCTATGTCTAGTTGTAGGTTAACAATAAAGACTACTACCAACTACTTGTCAAGGAGTTTGTGTGGTAATTAGATGGTTGATGCATCTCACCATTGCAAATAACTAGTAAAACTCTCTCCTCCTCTTTTTTTGGCATGGCATAAGTCAACCATGGTCACCTCATGTTCTACATTATATGAAAAGTGTTACACAAACTTTTCATACAAGTCATCAAAATTATCAATAGAATTCATAAGAAGATGGAAAAACCACTCAAAATCTTGCCCAACCAAACTATAGGGAAATAAATGAAAGTAAATACACACTATTATATGCTACCTCTTGGAAAGTAGTGAAAAATTATGTTAAATGCTCTTTTAGATCACCTTGTCCTTTGTAGTTGTCAAATTTAGGCATCTCAAAATGATGTGGAAAAGGTATCTAGAGATAACTCATATCAAAGGGATAAGAGCCTATGTCATATAATTTTAACTTATTACCCTCATTTCCTACTTGGATAGTAGAAAATACATATTTCACCTCTTACAAGTCCTAAAAAGTGGGGATAGATTGAGGGGGGATGGGTACATGGTATTGTGTATTCAAAGGTGGATTACCTTGAACTAGATAAAGTGATGGTATGGGATATTTGGAAATGTGTACCCTATTCATTCTACTAGGAATGTGATGTTATATTGATGATATGGAACTTACTATTGATAAGGCACTTGTTAATGAGTACAACACTGATTTGGAGGGAATTGTGGTCTAAATGGAGGAATGTTATGTGGGGATTGAATGAGACTTTTGAGTATGAAAGGGAATGTATTTTTGAATTATAGGAATATGTTGGATGAAAAAACTTGTTATTGGTTAGGTGGAACATGTTATTGATTTGAAAAGACATATTATTGACTAGAAGTGTTATGTGGCTAACTAATAAGAACACATTATTGATTAGACAACATATATTAGGGATTATCATCCATTTATTGTTGAGGAAGATTAGTCACCACTTGATGGGGTGGAGGATTGGTCACCACTTGCTAAAGTGGAATATTGGTCAAAGTTTATTGCATATTTGAAGAAAGGGGTGGTTGTGGTAGGGTATTTTTAACCTATTATTATGGATTAGGTGTGTTTTCAACTTATTGTTATGAAGTGTTCATAGCATTGGAATAAATGACTTGTTTATAAGTTAGAATAATGTTCTGTTGAGTCTTGGATGACATTGGATGTGGGTTGAAGACATTACTTGATGATTATCAACCATGTGTTAGAAATAATCCACTAGGGTATTTGAATCAGGGTTATCTATTAGACCAATGCCAGATATAAGAGTCTTAAATAAATATATGACTGATGTGTTAATAATAAATGGAACAGTATTGGGTGTAAAATGAACTACTAAATCCATTTTTTTGTTTAGTTTGTTGATTTATTTATACAAGTGGTATCTTTTGATTATCCAAAGCATCTATGGTGTTAACCAAAGTAGTCAAAACCTAACTAGCATATTGTACTTGAGAGGTAATGAAATGGATTTGTGAATATGGGCCAATGAGTTGACCTTTTCCTTTCCTAGATGCTATAAGGGTTGGACTAGATACTGGTATAAGAGTCTAACTTAGGCTAGAAGTAGCTTGATTGATAAGGGTGTCTCTTCAAGAGATCTAACTAAATAACATAAATTATCTACTATAAATCCAATTGGAAATCTAGATCCAATATCTAAAAATATCATAATGTCTATCTTTATTATCAAAAAGGTGACATGTAAATTGGCCTTGTCCATATTATACACTATATGACACATTACAAAGATATTGTTGATGTTGTTTAGGCTTGACATTAGATGACAAGTTTGTGAGGTATTATTTATTTTTTCCTAGTTACTATTAAATGGCACATTGATGAGGTATTCTTGATTTACCTCTACTTTAACATACTATTCATATCTAGATGGATTGTAAATTACCTCCTCATTGAAATATGGGGTTTAAATAGTTCCATTGCATGTATACTTTGGCATGTTTGGATTTAAAATATTTGTATTAGAATAAATTTGGATGCTTAAACCTTATTTGAATTTTGAATATGATTTTGATATAAATAGAACATAATGTTTTAAATAACCTAGTTTCATTGTGTTAAGGTGAATATCAAATTAAAATGTTTCAATCAAAGTGTGTCAATGTAAATTGTCAATTGAATTAGGGTGTGCGAATCAAATGTGTTTTCAAAAATACACACAAGTATAAATATATCAAATGTTTGTGTCTCAAAAAGGATGAAATTTCTCAATTTTTATATTTTATAAGTTTTTGAATTTTGGTTCAATTTTGAATGTTTCATCTTTGACTTTAGAATAAGATTGGACTTAGTCTTGGAAACTTGACTCATGAATGTGAAAATGAAATTGATCACTTATGAATATTTGAACTTAGAATGTTTATCCTAGGATAATTGATTTGATTGTAATATTTGACTTAGGATTTGAACAAGCTTACTTTGGAATGTTGGAACTTTGGATCGAAGTTGGCTTTACACAATGTTTGACCTAAATTAAACTAGGTTTTAACTTTATAAAAACTAGAGTTTAAATTTGACATCAAAAAGAGTTTAATTTTAACTTTGAAAGAATTGACCTTTGAATTAGACTTTGGTTGAATGAGATTAAATTCATTTAGATTTGACTCTAGTTAACCTTTGACTTTGGTTTGAGCTAACATTTGACTTTGTCATTGGAACTAGAATTTAGATTAGTTTTGAAATAAAATAGAAAGCATAATGGTATTGGTTTGGACAAGAATTTGGACTTTGGTCTATAATTGGTTTTGAATCATAAATTGAAATTTGATTAAAACTAGAACTTGGTTCAAAATGGAGAGTCTAACAACATGATTTAAATAAGATGGGTGTGTACTTGAACAAAGTTTGACATGACATCTAGAAGGGGTGAATTTTGACTCAAAATATAGATAGAGTAATGTTATATTGCATAGGTGTGTATGAACTATGTTTTTGACTTGGTTTTGAAAACACAATGAGTTTTAACACAACATCCAAATAAATAATCATCTTAGTGCATGATCCTATCTTAGTGGTAGATCCAGAGTGCATAAAAATCATTGATCCTCCAATATAATCACTTTGAGAGGAGAAATTTAATGATTAATTTAAATAAAATTATTAAATGTAGGTGAAATTCCAACCTTCTCTCAAAGTATATATGTGTGAGTCAATATTTTATTGTTTTTTTTATACCCCTACATCAGTGAAGGTTTTGAAACCAATAGGTATTAATCTAAAAACTTATTAGCTTTTAGATGGTCCCAAAATGGGTACAAAATCCATTAAAGAAGAGATCCAATTTTTGAGATATTTTTAGTGGATACATCCCCTACTAAAAAGGCCCTATATTCCTCGATGGTAATGTTTAATGGATTAGTGTCAAGTAGTTAACCCTTTACTTTCATGAAACCCTTTATGGGGAATTTTACTATACCCTAATGATCTACCTGCTAATAATTTATATCCCCTATTGAATGTACATAGTTGCTATGAATACTGAGATATCAACCCCTAGTCACCACACCCTAAAGACCCATAATAAGGAAATGACACCCCAATCAAATAGCCTAAAATAGAAAGGGGAAGGTATCATCATTTTTGATTTTCAAGAATCCCACTAAGGGCAAGTGAAGAACATACTTTGATAAATCTCTCAAAATAAATACAAATGGTTAACTTCACATTTATGGGTCACCCAAATAAGGGAAGAGTAAATGCACGAAGGAGCCACATAAACACACACACTCCAAGAATTTATAAAAATGAATTATACAAATTCATGAAATGAAATAACAAGGCAATGAATAAGGTTTTAAAACCCAAATTTGAAGTGTTGGTTCATTTTAAACCTAAATTGAAATGTTTGAAAAGAAGAAAAGTGCTTTGTTTTGAGTTTTAGATCCACTTATTTGGCCAAGGACATAAAATAAAGGGGTTATAAATTTACAAATTGTTCTTTTGATGTTTAGGGATTTATTAAGATGTTTTTTTAAGACTTGGTTTTGTGACATAATGTGTTTTCATTGATTTGGTCATTTTCATTGATTAACATGACATTTTTGTTTTTTTTAATACATGCATAAATAAATAATTTTGGAATTTCCATTGATTAGTAGGTAATTTCCACCAATTAGGGAATTTATACTAATTTTAATAATGTTTTTGCCAAAAACCAAAAAAGCATAAAATTTTACCACAAAGTGTTTCCATCAATTATGTCGATTCCACTGATTCGAGGGACATTTATACAAATTTTTAAAAGTGTTTCTACTATTTATCAACACATTTTCACCATTTATAAATACCTTAAAAAATAATAAAATAATAAATATAGTGTTTCCACCATTTTTGAGATGAAACCATCAATTTTAATTTACCATGAAATTGGTAGAATTGCCTATTTTTACCTAAATATAGCATTAAATACACTTAAATTCAAAACATGACCAAAGAGAAATTCACTCACCAACTACCCATGCTCCCATAGTCACTTGTGCTCTTGAACCCACTCATTAAGGTGCCTATGTCGTGGTCATCAAGCCATTCTTCATTGCTCTCTCTTGTATAAAACCAAATCTCAAATATTCAATAGGAGAGGGTAAATATGAGTAATGTTTACCCACTGAGGGGTGAATATAAAAATTTTAATTTGAATTTTTACCCCCTACTTCCCTATTTCCATTATGTTCTTCATTGGAGATCGATTTGTGGCTTTGTTGACCATTTATTATTTATTCCTCATTATCTAGACCTCTAAACCTCTGATATGTGATGTTTCCTTATTTTTGAGGGCCCATACATTTTAATCATTTTATGATCATTCCCTTGAGAGGGTATCTAGGGATTCTCAAATTCCCTCTTGGACATCAATTTAAACTTGTTGGCCCATAAATTTAGAGATTTTCAATACATCATTCTTCAATCTTTAATAATTTATTATTAATGACTTTTTCATTATTTTAAAATATGTTATTGTGCCTTATGTATCACAACACCTTATAAAATAGGGGAAAAATGTAGACACTTCATTTTCACCACTTCTATGTCTAAATTACAATTATAATGACTCTCTGCAACCACATGCTAATTTAACTAGAAATCATCAATTGATATAATTTACCTGCATGACTGTTGATCTAATATAAAATTCATAATGTCACATTCCTATTTAGGGAAATTGACCATAACATCATAAATTTTTTAACAAATGCACCCTAAATGAACTTGACCCTTTGCAAGTGTTATTGAGGGTAAATTAAAGGAACATTTAATGAGATAAATGAGATAGCAAAAGCATATTTCTTTTAATTTTCAATTAATCACTTGATTAATTAACTTAATCATTCCTCTAATGTAAAATTCAATGGATTTTTTGAAACTTCTATTTCCTAAATAAAAAATAATTGTATTACCTCATCTTGTGACATCACATATGGAAGTCAATGGAAAAGGATAGGAGTGAATGAAAGCTCTTACTCTCTCTTTAACCATCTTAAACACTCATCCCTCTTACACCCTCTTACACACTCTGAAAAGGTTCATGATTACACTTTTCTCATAAATCTCTTTCACACTCCAAAATTGACTTAAATGGATCCTCTTAAATTTCCAACCTCTAACATTAATGAGGGTGAGGAATCATTCTTGTCCCTCCATTTGGAGCTCAAGATGAATGTTTTTCATTGATTCAACCCATCTATAAATTTAAGGTTCCCTGTCCATTATAGACAAGCTTCTTTGACATAAAATTACTCTACCAAAATACATAAAATGCTTCACCATTCTCATGCCAATTTCCAAGTTAAACCAAGTGTAGATAAGGGGAAATGCTTTTGCATGAACATTAAACATTTACAAATACCTCTAGTTCTACAAGTTGAGCACATACATATTTAGATGAGAAAGCAAATGAATACTTCTAAGGTATAAAAATTTATGTTTTGTCTTCTATTTGATTAATCATTTACTTAGTCTTTCTCAAACCTAGTGGATAGTCTTAACATGTTATGGTCTTTCAATTTTTTTGATTTGAATTCACAAACAAGTACCTAACCTTATTCGGATTCCTATTTTACATTAATCATTCACACTTTTTATAGGTACATTTGAGATGTTGACATAGGATCATCCATGGAACCTTAGTGGTATTCAAGACATTCATGTTAATAGCAAGAACACAGGGTTCTTTTTTTAGGTATCTAGAGTTAGACTCTAATATGAGGTAACCTATCTCCTCCTTTTGACTTTGAAATAAATTTCATAACTGATATTAATTTGGATAATTACTTGTAGGTAACAAGGTGAACATATCAAAAATAGTATCCAGCCTTGTTTAATTTAATTAATATCTAAATAACCTAAACTATATTTTTTTTTGGTTTTGTATAAGTTTATAGGGCATACTTCCCACCAAATTCTTAGTTAAACCTTGAAAAAGAAAGGCCATACTTAATAATGCAAATAAAAACCACAAAAAATTGCTTGTAGGAGTTCAAGATCTTATTTACACTTAGATTTTACCTAATACAAAACCTTATCTCCCAATTTATCTTAGGTTCATACATCTAGTCCTTGGGCCACAATAACATACTATTTTATTAACATCCTATAAATTAAGTATAGATAACAAGAACTGAAATAATGAACAACATTTATTATCTAGATAATGTTGCATCCTTAAGTGAGTTAATATAGAACTAATGCATGTACCTAGCTTATTTTTCACCCCTTTAGTGCACTAGGTTCTAATATAACACTAAATTATTTCACTTTTTCCAACCTATTTATAAATTTTCCCTTTGTACTTTCTATAATTGTTTCTTCACAACTAAATTAAACTTCATCATCTAGTGTGACCCTAGAAAATATCAAGTCCTTATATATCTAAATAATATTAATATATGATGAGATTGGTTTTTCATCTTCCTATTAGGTATAACATGAATTAAATTATTTCATATGAGAAACTCAACCACTTTTCTACTCTATTGTCTACAAAAAAAAGTAAGATGAAAACTAGAAAAGAACCTTTAGAAAAGATCACAATTCTTGGGGAAAATATTATTTAATATCTATAGAAAATTTTGACTCTAATATAACTTTCAACCTTTCCATTTTTTTCTAGTTTTTCACAACTATAAGGTATCAAATACCTTAACAATCCAAAAACAACTAAATCTAAACCATATTGGTTTTCACCACACCTTTGCTCAGATTTTTGTAAGCAAGAGAAAGAATTAGAAAAATTATGATCCCAGGTGGATTTTATTATTCCCCCATCATACATTTACATCATGTAATACCAATATTATTGGATTATCAAATTCATTATTCCATATAAGGGTCAATTTAGATTCAATACCTAACCATATACTCAGAATGTCAACACAAACAAGGGAAATAAAAGTAACTTATAGAATGACTCGTAGTCTTCTAGATATAATGATGTTATATTTTTGCTAATGTGTAGCTCAAAAATATTGAGGAAATAATTATTACCATTAATGTCATAGAATCTGAAAATAACTTAAATAAGTGTACACATCAATCCTAAGTTGTAAATATTTATTGTGTTTGGATGTTTCTTATTTTTTCTTATTTAACTAGAATTTTACCAAAAATAACTTTAATATTTAAGTAATATGGTAATACACCTATATAACCTAATGTTAAAGGAAACACTTAGAAATATAACATAGTACCCTTCAAGAATAGAGAATATTAAATTCTTATTTTAATTAGTTCACTTAGTGTTAAAACATCATTCTAAGGAACAACCACCCATAAGGCATTATGACTACTTGTTCAAAAAATGTTAGCCATTAAAATATATATAATATATGATTTATAAAAGTGGATATAGGTTTCAAAATTAAGAATACTGAATGAAAAAGGTTTCAAATCTAACCAACATTTTTACAGTCTTACCAAGGACAATTTCAGAGGAATCCTGACCACCATGGCTACTATTTGAGGAACATAAATTAATGATATACTCAATGCAACAATAATTGATGGGTTTAACTTAGAATCATTGATCCACAGTCATAATCTAATACAAATCTCTCTTAAAAATTTATTTCCATATTTTGAAATATAATCCACTTTAATAATTCTTGATTTGTAGTGTACACTTATGCAAACTAAAGTGTAAAATAGCAAGCCTCCATAACATTTAGTAAACTAGCATAAGAATACAAAAAATACCTTGGTCAAAATAGGGTGCCTAATGAGTCATATAATTCACCTTATAGGCCTATATAACATTGAAAATTATCAAGAAACTAAAGATAAATATAGTATTAACATTATAACACATAATCACCTATTTATGCACATGGGATTGGATGTATTAATATGACTGTACTAAGTTATGCCAATTAGTTTACATAGAATCATGCCAAAAAATAATAAATTAGTAAAGTACAAGAATTTTACTTAAATATCCATTATAGTTGTATTTAAATAAGCCACACACTAATTAAAAACTAGGAATGAGTATAGTCTAATTAATAAAAACTCATTAATGTTAAAAAATTATGCAACCTTGGTTTGAAAGTAATTCCAAGATCCTATCACTTATAAAATAGGGTTAATAAATCTATATACATTTAATTTGTTAATAAAATACATCCATACATATACAACCAAGTCTGAATCAATGATATACAACTAATTTTGAGTTCAAACAAGGCACACAAGAATAGTCAACATCTAAGCCACTTATAATTTTCAATCCATGCATTAAACAAACATGATAATAAGATAATTAAACTTTCCTTTGTTAATGTTTGATACCAATACAATAATATTTCTAGGACAACTTAGACAATTCATAATCTCAAGTAAAGTTCCTAAATCATTACATCTCATATAACAATTCTCCACCTTGGCCTAACATGAATAATTACAAGAACTTATTATTGTAAATGGTGTTTTAAGAGTAAAATAGGGTTTTTTATAATAGAATTTAGGTTTGTCAAACTTGATAATATTATTTATATAAATATAACATCACTTCATCTCATATATCTTCAATTGGAAATGTTCTCATAAATTATTTCATACTAAATTATATTTTCTAGTTTATCATTATGAAAGCATAGTGATGTTTGATACAACTTCTTATAAAAATAAAACATTGATTATTTCAAAACAAGTACATCAATTTTCACTTGATACAAGAGCTAAGAATAGTAGTTAAACAAAACTAAAATACATAATCCATCTATAATTATGTTGCATCTTGTTGGGTGAATATTTTGTCACCAGCATACTGATGAGCAAAATAGGTTTGATCATCCATAGCAAGGGAGATTGGTCATCCAAAGTTGCAGGTTTAACACATCCAAAGGGGACAAATCTCTCCTATCATCAAGGGGAGGTTCCCTATAAGTATGCAGGAGCTATATGCTATATAAATATGCAAAAAATAACACTCAGGGGTAGGATACACCATCCATCTCTCTTTTTTTAGAGATGACGTTCACAAATAAAGGAGAAATCTAGGTGAAAACACTGAAGGAACTTCTCTTCTTTAAAAATTAGTCTTGCAGTGAATAGCAGGAGTTCTTTCAAGTAGTCAAAGTAACTAGTAACCAAGGCCGTAGTAACCAGCAGCCTGAGATGTAGCACAAAGTCTCCACCTCAACTATCCAAGAGTGAGATACGAAGGACAATGAGGGCAAAAAGTCATCCCAAGGTCCTTTACATAGAAACAAAATACAAAGGATAATGAGGGCACAAAGTCATCTCAATATCCTTTACACAAGAATAGAAATAAAATACTCTAAAGGCAATTATGGGGGCACAAAGTCTTTCCACAGTTGGCTTCAAGACACCTTCCTGATTACTTTCACTAGTTTTTCTTGCCAAATTAAATAAACAAGAACACATATAGAAGATAGACATAAGAACAATCTCCTAAAATGATACAAGCTATGACAGCACAAAGTCTGCAAACAACTTACTTTCTCATTTAGATAAAATGATATGAACAACAATCTGAGCTCAAAGTCTCAGTATTCACCTTTCAATTTGGGAAAAGATTTACTTTTGTATTGGGAAGATCTCCCTTAGAATGATACAAGAGATTAAAATATATAGCATCCAAGAAAGACTTGGCACTTTGTTCCATAAAACGGCCCATGCTGTGCATTCAATGCCTTGAATGCATTTTTAATTTTGTCAAAGGACTGCATTGAAAATAGGGTAACTATCTTAACTATGGCATGTCATTTTATCCCATATGTCTTATCTTGAGTCTGGATCATCTGGTCTATCCCCTCTGATGTCTACACAACTATCCATTTTGTCTTTACTCCAAACGAGACCAACAGGCTGTGCCTTCAATGTTTGCAAGCTCAAAAATCTACTTTGCAGACTATTCTAGCTACCAGAATAACTTCTACATAGATATTTTCCTCTTTGTCTCTTCTTACTATGATTTAAGCTCTCAAGCTATCTTTTCAGTTAGTCACTTGTTTCTTCCTTTAAGTTTTGCACTTTATTTAAATTTCAACGGATATTCCCTTACTTTAAATTTGATGTCTACAGGGCTGTCAATGGTTGCTAGCCACTTGAACCATGTTAAACCTTAAACCTTTGAACCTACTAAAAGTACATTGGTTCATTGGTTCATCAATTCATTCTATCTCTTTTGTTTCATCACTTCCTAGTTCAATCACTTTCCCACTCCTTGGTTAAACCATCCATTGAACCACTTGATTGCTGCTTCTTTCCTTGGCTGAGGCCACCTTTGAACCTTTGAACCCATGAACCATTAAAATTTGACCTCTTTTGGTTCAAGGTTCAATCAGTTCATTGGTTCATCCTTTATCCATCACTTCCTTGTTCTTTTTAAGCTCTTTGATCTTCATCACACTGGTTGAACCTTTAAACTTGTGAATTTGTTGAACCTTTTGGTTCAAGGTTTAACGGTTCAATTGGTTCATTCTTTTTATTTGGCTAAGTCCTTTTGACCTTTTTAAACCAAATGCATTGAACCATTTGGTCATTGAACCTATTGAACCTTTGAACCTATTAAACCTTTGAACCAAAGTGGTTTGATGGTTCAACAATTTAATGGTTCAAGCCTTCTTCTCTTTGATAAGTGTTTTGAAGTCGTTGAACCTAGAAGCAGTTAAACTTGTTAAACCTTTGCTAAAGCACTTAACTCTTGTTGACGATGTTGAACCTTGAACCCATTTAACCCATTGAACTAAAATGGTTCAAGGTTCAATGGTTCAATGGTTTAATGGTTCAATCCTTGCTTAGAAGTTTGTTGATGAACTCTTTTGGTTAAACCTTGTCATTAAACCAACCTTGAAATTTCCTAAGTGTTGAGAGCTTGCTTATTTCCTAAAGAGTCTATAGATTCAAGTTCGTAGAACTGGGGGAGTCCATAGAAATGAGTTCATATATTTGCTTCCTATAGAGTCCATAGATTCCTTCCTATGAAGTCCATAGAAATGAGCCTGTAGAGTCGATAGTTTCAAGCTTGTAGAGTCCATAGATTTATAAATAACTTGAATAATGAAGAACTTGAATGCTCAAAACAATTATTGAAAAGGGGAGAGAGTATTTTGGTCTGTTGAACCAAAATAGTTCACAGGTTATTCCCAAAAAGAGTGATATTTTTGGGGGACAACATCTGGCTCTAGTTGGGGAACTTCCCTTAGTTAAAATTTTTTAAAAACTAAGTGGAGTAGAAACCATAATCTATGGTGCCTGGAAGTATGCCATTGGGCTATGGAGTCATGCTACCCAAAAATAAAGGCTCCATAAAATGAAAATGAAAAGCACAAAATAGAACTAAAGACTATACAAAGGTACATATGTGTAGGTGAACTTATCTGATACTTCAAGAGTTGAAGTGATTCAAATGTTGTCCATTGTGATATAATGAAGATGTCGTTCCATCCTGACAAACTAGTAGGAAACCATTTTGTCCCCAACATCGGTGACAGGTGAATGGAACTCTCCACTAGGAATCACATTTTATGTGCACTCCTTTTAGTTCTCTCTTCTTGCCCTATAGCAAGACATGGTCTTCAATCTAAACACCATAAATCTTTGCTCTCTTTGTGAAGAGTTCCTTTTACTAACTTCAAAGTATAGTAGCATGGTCCACTACCATAGCTTACTATTCTACTAGTTTAGTCTAGCACATATTTTGACTGTCAGCATCAGACCCCTGACAAACCACCAGTTCAACATCTCCTTTGGCATGAAGGAGTTTAACATCTTCATCCTGAGTAGCCTTCAATCTGAATTTTAGTTTTCTTGACATGGTCGAATATGTCAAATGACTAAAATGGACTAGGAAGAGAGGATGGGAGTTCATCCTTTTGGTTTTTGAGAGGGGGACGACTGATTTGTGAAGTTGAAGTGGAAGGTGCAGAGATGTTTGGGGTACTTACTTTTTTGGCAACCATCGGGTCCTTTGGTTGGAAAGGTAGAGAACTTCCTCATTTGGAAATTGAGATTGTAGGCTAAGCTCACTTCTTTGTTCTTTCTTTATCAGCTTGTTGCGCTGACTGATTCTTGGACCGAGTGAATACTACATATGATCCCTTGACTGCTTCACCTTTACTTTTGGGTTCATCCTTGTAATTCAAGAAACCAATGTGGGAGTCACCAATTGATTCTTCTTGATCCTCCATGAAGAGACCAACTTCATTTTCTTGATCAAACTCAAGTTGGAAAGAGAAATCACATTCTATTTCCAAATATCCAACTACTGAGTTAGTTGGAGGTGTTTCAAGGGCAAGGTTCCTCTGTGGGGGAGGAAGATGATTTGGTTACCCTTGACTTTTGGTAGCATTGCCTTGATATGATTGGTTCTAAAATGTCCCCCTTGGCATATCTTGATAAGGAGGAGCAGACATACCTTGGGCCACTTGTCTTTTCAAGGCTAGCAGTTCATTTGCTAGCTTTTGCACCATTTGATGAGTAGTGCTTGTAAATGAATTCTCAAAAGATGAAGAAGATTTACCTTTGTTAGGATCTCTTCTTATCTTCCCTGCCAAGATGAGATCATCTTCCACCTCAGTAGCCAAGTCCTGAGTAGTAGTAAGGTCTATGTGGCCAGCACGTCTTAGTAGAAAACTCACTTTAGGTAGCTGTGAGTTGATGAAGAAGCATTTACGATTTTTGGGTGTTGGATGAGAAATTAAAATAATTCTATTCCTGAGCTTTTCAAACTTGGAAATGAAGTCCCTCATAGGCTCATGAGGCTCCTTCTTCATTTGTGTGAGCTGGGCCAACAAAGAATGTGCATCTTGTGTAGGCTTGAATTTGGCTTCAAATTTAGCTTTAAGAGTATCCCAGTCAGTCACTAACCTAGCCTGGAGATGGTAGAACCAATTTACAGTAACACCTTGTAGTGTTTCCATGAAAAGCCTGATTGCCATGTCCTCAAATTCCATGCCTATCACACCACAAGCTATGTTGAAAGCTACAATATGTTCACTAGGGTGAACTCTCCCATCACCAACGAATTTGGGGAAGTTCTTTCTTAAGCTGTGTGAAATTTCATATAGGGGTGGAGTAAGATTTAGTGGGCCAAATGAGTTACCCTAGGGGCCTTGAACTACCATGATGGGATTATGAAAAAGAGGGATAACAAATTTAGGCAGTGTGTGGATAGGCAAAGATTTGATAACAGCAGAAAAAGTAGTTCTACCTTAGGCTATACAGCTTCTTGTATAGCGTGGATTTACTAGATTATAGAACAAAAATGGGAAAGAATTGGCCCTGCTTCAGCATGAAGCTTGAGGCTTCAAACTACGTGTTCTATCCCAGTGGCTCTAGTTTTATAGGATAGATAATATAATGGACATGGAGGAAGATGATAAGGCTATAATGATAATGGGTAAGACATGGAATGGATTCGCTAGAGTCTATAATGGATAAGGGTAGGGACTGCTTCAATCTAAAACTTGAGGCTTCAGACTATACGTTCATCCCTAGTGGAGTCGCCAAAGAACTATTGGGTGAATATTTTGTCACCAGCATATTGATGAGTAAAATAGGTCTGATCATCCACAGTAAGAGAGATTGGTCATCCAAATTTATAGGTTTACCACATCCAAAGGGGAAAAATCTCTCCTCTCATCAAGGGGAGGTTCCCTATAAGTATGCAGGATCTATATGCTATATAAATATGCAAAAAATAACACTCAAGGGTAGGATACACCATCCATCTCTCTTTTTTTAGAGATGATGTTCACAAACAAAGGATGAATCTAGGTGAAAAGACTAAAGACACTTCTCTTCTTTTAGAAGTGGTCTTGCAGTGAACAATAAGAGTTATTTTAGGTAGTCAAAGTAACTGGTAACCAAGGGCATAGTAACCAGTAGCCTAAGATGTAGCACTAAGTCTCCACCTCAACTGCCCAAGAGTGAGATATGAAGGATAATGAGGGCACAAAGTCATCCCGAGGTCCTTTACACAAACATAGAATATGAAGGATAATGAAGGCATAAAGTCATCCCAAGATCCTTTACACAAGAATAAAAAGAAAATACTCTAAAGGCAATTATGGGGGCACAAAGTCTCTCCATAGTTGGCTTCAAGACACCTTCCTGATTACTTTCACTAGTTCTAATTGCCAAATTAAATAAACAAGAACACATTCAGAAGATAGACATAAGAACAATCTCCTAGAATGATACAAGCTATGACAGCACAAAGTCTACAAACAACTTTCTTTTTCATTCAGATAAAATGATATGAACAATAATCTGAGCTCAAAGTCTCAGTATTCACCTTTCAATTTGGGTAGAGTTTTGCTTCCATATTGGGAATATCTCCCTTAGAATGATACAAGAGATTACAATACATAGCAGCCAAGAAAGACTTGGCACTTTATTCCATAGAATGGCCCATGTTATGCATTCAATGCCTTGAATGCATTTCTAGGTTTGTCAAAAGACTATGTTGAAAATAGGGTTGTTGTCTTAACCATGGCATGTCATTTCATCCCATATGTCTTCTCTTGAGTCTGGATCATCTGATTTGTCTTGTCTAACATCTGCACAGCTGTTTATTTTGTCTTTACTCTAAAGGAGACCAATAGGTCATGCCTTCAATGTTTGCAAGCTCAAAAATCTACTTTGCAGACTGTTCCAACTACCAAAATAACTTATACATAGATATTTTCCTCTTTGTCTCTTCTTGCTATGATTTGAGCTCTCAGGCTATCTTTTCAGTCAGTCACTTGGTTCTTCCTTTAAGTTTTGCACTTTATTTGAATTTCAATGGATATTCCCTTAGTTTAAATTTAATGTCCATAGGGTTGTCAATGGTCACTAGCCGCTTGAACCATGTTGAACCTTAAACCTTTGAACCCGCTAAAAGTACATTGGTTCATCAATTCATTTTATCTCTTTTGTTCCATTGCTTCCTAGTTCAATCACTTTCTTGCTTCTTGGTTGAACCATCCATTGAACCACCTGTTTACTACTTCTTTCCTTGACTAAGGCCGCCTTTAAACCTTTAAACCTATGAACCATTAAACTTTGAACTCTTTTGGTTCAAGGTTCAATCAGTTCATTGGTTCATCCTTTGTTCATCACTTCCTTGTTCTTTCTAATCTCTTTTATCTTCATCACACTGGTTGAACCTTTAAACTTGTGAATTCATTGAACCTTTTGGTTCAAGGTTCAACGGTTCAATCAGTTCATTATTTTTATTTGGCTAAGTCCTTTTGATCTTTTTGAACCAAACGCATTAAACTATTTGGTCGTTGAACCTATTGAACCTTTGAACCCATTGAACCTTGAACCAAAGTGGTTTGATGGTTCAATGGTTCAAGCCTTCTTCTCTTTGATAAGTGTTTTGAAGTCATTGAACCTAGAAGCGATTGAACTTGTTAAACCTTTGCAAAAGCACTTATATCTTGCTAATGACATTGAACCTTGAAACCATTGAACCCATTGAACCAAAATGGTTCAAGGTTCAACAGTTTAATGGTTCAATGGTTCAATCCTTGCTTAGAAGTTTGCCAATGAACTCTTTTGGTTGAACCTTGTCATTGAACCAACCTTGAAATTGCCTAAGTGTTGAGAGCTTGCTTCTTTCCTATAGAGTCCATAGATTCAAGTTCATACAACTGGGGGAGTCCATAGAAATGAGTTCATAGATTTGCTCCCTGTAGAGTCCATAGATTCCTTCCTATGAAGTCCATAGAAATGAGCCTACAGAGTTTGTAGTTTCAAGCCTACAAAGTCTATAGATTTATAAAAAGCTTGAAGAATGAAGAACTTGAATGCTCAGAACAATTCTTGAAAAGGGGAGAGAGGATTTTGGTCTATTGAACCAAAATAGTTCATAGGTTTTTCCTAAAAAGAGTGATATTTTTGGGGGACAACACATCTAACCACCTATAATATACACACTCAAAGTGCAATGCAACTTCAAAGTAGAGCCATTAAAACATTAAATCCAAGTTGATCCTTAGCATCAGTAAGTCCAAGTTAGCATTGAAGCCATGAAAATTGACTATTATGGGATCATTGGTATAATGGAAGGGAATGTGAGAATTTATCCCAACCATTAGTGTCCCCATCCACCCCATCCATAATCCTAACATTGATGTAGACATCTATGAATATAAGTGCATACTTAATGACAGTAACATAGACAAAGAGAGATATGGATAAAACTAGGTTCCTATGGTGGTTTATAATCCAATAGACATAAAGAAAAAAACTAATAACCCATCCAAGTAAAATCCACATAAAATCAACCAAGGAAACAAGCATAAAACTCAAAACACAACCTAGATTCAAAACCCCATAATCTAATACCTTAGGGTCATTACTACACCTAGTCCACCATGGAAGAATTAATCTATGAAATTAATCCTCAGTATATCCCTTAGTCATTTAATGACTATCCTATAACTTATACAATCCATCTTAGGGAATATATTATAGTTAGGATTTTATAGTTCATCTTTTCTTTCTAGCTCAGTTCTTAAGTTCACAAATATTCATAATATATATAAACCCTTGAACACTTGATTCAACATAAAATCATAGACAAATATATGACAACTTAGCCACACACATCTTGAATCCTCTTATCCTTTATAAATCACATGAACTAAGTGATAAAGTAAAAATAATACTACCATGGAAATAACGAACATTGAGGGAGGAAGGAATATGTGGGATTTACTAGGGTACAAAGTACCCTAGTAGATCTCACTTCATCACTACTTCCACATCTGCATCATTTTTCCCCAAGCACAAAACCTATATATATAAATCATATGTTTTAAAGTATTAAAGGTATAGTAACTTTCAAGGATTTTGTTTAGTGGTTTCAAAAACATACTTACAAATAACACAAATAACTAAGATACATATGTTTACACTTTATGACTTTTTTCTTCTTATTTTATCTACTATTCATCCTGGTATATTCCTTTGTGTGTTATGTTTTGTTTCTAAAATATAAGTCAATTTTAACTAGCTTGAAAACCCTGTGGAATTTACTCAATCCCAGGGTTAAGGCATGAAAAAGATGAAACTATTGTTACACATTAGTAGTAAGGACTGTATTTCTCTAAGGTAACTTTATAAATATTATCTCTACAATCTAATTATAATGAAAATACCCAAGTTTTCCCATGAAAATACCATGAATTAATAGAATGGGATACCAAATCATTTCACATTCACAAGTTTAAAAAAATAATGATTAATGATTGCATCTTAAAATACCAAAATACATCAATGATACAAAAAAAAGGAATAAATATAAAAATATTTGCATCATATAAATTAAATAAATGTGAAAATGTCATAATCATAAGTACATTAGTTATTAAACACATTCATCAATAAATTGCTAATATATCCAATAACTCATAAATTTTTAAAATCCAAAACATAAATAATAGATGCATAATCAAAATAATTATTTTAAAGTCATTATTACATAATGAATCAAATGGTAGATTATTAAAAATATGTAAAAATAGGGGATGTTACATTCTTCCCCCTTAAAGAGGCATTGTCTTAGACCCTGATCAAAATAAGTGAGGATAATGACTATGAAAAATACTTTCATCTTCTCACATAGCACTTCTCTCAATAATTTAGTCCCACTAGACCAACATATATTGAATTTACCTACTTAATAGCTTAGTTTTGTGATGGACCAAGATCCTAACTAGGTCAAACTGCATTGTCTCCTCATCCAATACCTATAGGTATTTCAATTTCAAAACATGGTTGGGGTTAGATACATATTTTATTAATAAAACTATGTGAAAAATATCATGTATTTGAGAGATTGAAGAAAAATAGCTAAACAATAAGCCACACGACTGATCTTCTCAAGTGTGTCAAAAGGTCCTATAAACCAAGGAGTGTGTTTTTAGGCCTTCCAAAACTTGATAAATGTTTTTGTAAGATGCACGTAAAGGAATACATTTTTTCCTTCTTGGAACTCTATATGAGCCTACTTGAGATTAACATAACTCTTATGTCTAGTAGATGGTTCCTTTAGCCTTTGAAAAATGATTTCCATTTACACATCTTACTCTTAAAACATTTTAGGCCTAGTGATGATTAAGTTTTCTAATCCCTAATAACCAAGGGGAGATAAACACTTATGACCATACATAATTTTATGAAAATTCAAATAAGTTAATGAAATCTTACCACTTATTTTTTTGGTCCATGACATACATCCACAACATATCTTCCACTACCTAATTCACGCTTTTGGCTTGGCCATCAATTTTAGGGTGATAAATGACCTAAAGTTTATCCTTGTGCAAAATTTTAAAGTCAAGGTTTTCCAAAACCTTGAAGTGAATAACTTATGCCTATTTGAGATGATAACCTTAGGGATCCATACAGGCAAACTACGTCCTTCACAAATATTTCAATAAATATGTGTCTACCATTAATGAAATTTATAGCAATGAAGTGAGCTACCTTGGTGAGTTTGTAAACTAACACCAAGATTTAATCATAACATCTATAATACTTAGGTAAAATAGATATAAATTCCATTCAGATAGTCTCCCATTTGTTCTTATACACATCAAGTAGGTAAAATGATCCTCCCAGATGAAAATATTCAACTTTAACCCATTGAAATTCAATGCATCTAACCATGAATATTATAATATATTTCTTCAATATCAGCCAAAAATATAACCTTTTGAGTTAATCTATCATTTGAATGACACCAAGGTGTGTAAAGTGTGGATCCATATGTACTTATTCCAAAATTTTCTCCTCATGTTATTAGAAATGGGGAAAAAAACTTCCATTAATATCTTATAATACCATAAGATTTAAAGGAATAAAAAGAAAAAATATTGTCCATAGGGACCATTTCCAATTCTCAACTAATTTTTTTTAGATCTCCTTGATTACTTGGTTTTTAAGTACCAATTTATAGCTAGTATACTTGAGTATAGATTTGGTATATAGGTAGGTAAACCTATTATGAACATTAACTTCCCAACTTTCATTAACCCTAATAGATGAAATTTACATGTCATAGTCACTTATTGGCTAAAGCCAAGTTCATTTCCTAACATTCATTTTTTCCTAAGTGTAAATATGTTCTATGAGTAGATGGTTAGTTTTTAACTTAATATTTTTTCCAATAGTGAAATGCCTCCACATTTTGAGTGAATGGACTACTAATACAAGCCGAATATGATGAAAAACATAGTATTTCTAATGTTTCTTGATTTTTCAATACTCGTACACAAAAACTTAGTCATCTTAGGTCAATATTATTGCTAAATCCATTAAGGGATGTATTGGTACAAATCTTAAAATTTCCATTTAGATCTGATATCATGAGAATTGATGTAAAATTTTGGATATTTTTTATTTTTAGGAAAGCTACATCACATTATGAGATTTTACACTCTTGAAAAGTTATCCACAAACCTGCAGTACTACTCTTGATGTTATAGGACCCATCAAACTATGTAATCCATGCATACTATTAGGATTAGGATATTCCTTTATTTCTTTGATAATTATAGGATGGAATGCAAAACCTTCCTTAGAGATAATATGACCAAAATAGTGGATCTTTATTTCATAGAATCAACTCTTAGATAAATTTACATAAATCATTTGTTGGTTGTCTTTGTAAGAATAATAATTTATGATGTTTGTGCTCATGTTCATTATGATAATATAATATAATATTCTCAAAAATATTAAGACAAAGTGATCCAAGTAGTATCGAAAGATATTGTTTGTCAATTTCATGAAGGAAAAAAGTGAAATAGTTAATCCAAATAGTATGACCACAAAACTCTTATTTCCCATAATGAGTCTTGAAAGTTTTATAGTATCATATTCTTACTTGATATGGATTTGGTGACACCTTGATCAAATATCTTTTTTCTATAAAAAAATGCTCCCTTCATTTTTGTAAACAAGTCATTGATATTAGGCAAAGGACATATATTATTGATAATAATATCTAATAATTGATAGATAATCTTAAATTTACATCTTTATTAATGAATATGATAGGTGCACCCTAAGGTGAGACACTTAGTCTGATTAACCCTTTAACAAAGAGTTCTATCAATTTCACTTTGAATTTTTTAGATTGAAATTATTTAAATTATATGGCTCCTTATATGCAATAACAAATATGGGCATGTTCTCACTAGGAAATTTGAACCCCCTTACCAATGACAAGTCTATAAACTCATCAATAAAAACATCATTAAACTCTTGTAAAATAAGTTAGTCTCTTAGGTTAGCTTCCTTTTCCATGGAAAATTCCTCCTATTATATGGATAAAATGTAGCATCATCTCTTAGTTTATTTTATAAAGTAAAAGACCAATATGAAACATTGTGAA
The DNA here is from genome assembly GCA_037957365.1 of Torreya grandis. Lineage (NCBI taxonomy): Eukaryota > Viridiplantae > Streptophyta > Pinopsida > Cupressales > Taxaceae > Torreya > Torreya grandis. The sequence continues at coordinate 727,743 of JARHVA010005122.1, read as the reverse complement.
ATAGGGATTATAATTACTCAAAATTACACTAAGTTTCCAATATTATCTTAACATTAGACCTTCTTACAAAAGTATTCAAGTCTTTATTAGTGGGTTTTGATTTAATCTATTCATATAATTATATCATATTATCCTATTGGAGATAAATTTATGTTTAGCTTGGTTTTTAAAACACTTAGTTCTAGCTCTATTTGTTCTATGTGTTTGGTCACTAGAAATTTAATTCTTGAACCATATTCAACCTCCCATCATTAATTTAATCTTGTGGATTTTACTTGAGAATTTATTTCAACATAAGGTGAAATGAAACTATCTAATTCTCTATAATCAATTAAAATAGATTTTAAAAAATAAATAAGATACCTCTAATTTCTTATGGCATAGACTGCATGTCCTCTTACCAATCATCCACTGATACAAATTTTCTTTGATTTGATAATTATTTTCCTAGAACACATGTCCATATTTCTTGTAATGCTCCTTCCTAAGTATCCATAATTAAATAGGTCCTTAATAAGGCAAGGGTACCTTATTGACACTAGTGGTTTATATATTCAATTTAGGATAATATGTAATTTTAAAAAATTCTAATGTCTGAAAGCTCCCTTTGATTGATTTTTAAACTTGATTGAAATTGCATTATATTTTCCAATTTTTTTAGGGTCAATATTATTGAAATAATTTTTTACGTGATCAATGGAGGATTTATACTATTGGTTATTCTTATTTCTAAAATCCTACCTAGGTTTTAACCAAGAATTCTCCTTATATTCAACCTTGTGTCTTAACTCAATGGTAAAGGCTAGGATATTAGGGTTTGTTATATTGAAATCACACATTATTACTTATTTTAATTCAAAATTGAATTTTAAATTATTTAATTCCCCATAATGTTTGTAGTCAATGTACTCAAAATTTTGGTCTCGTATTTTGCAACCAAAAATTTTCCTTGTTGAATAAGTTGAAACTCAATTATCTTTTGATCCTTCTACGTAAAAAAAAAATATATTTTTTTTTCTAAACTATTTCTCAAAATTATTCCATTTGATAATCATGAGATCATATCCTTTTATGGCACATAGGTGTTTCCACTAACTATCAAAACTTAGAAGACTCTTATTTAGGCTCAAACATTATATCTCATGTTGTGTATTCTAAATTGCTTATTAAGGCTCACAAAGAAGGCCTAAATCATGTCTTTTGGTTCTTTACAAGTGTATCTATGGGTTGTCATATTTTTTAGATCTTTGGTAAAGGGTTCCAACCCATGCCTAGATACATAGTGATTTTCTACCATATCTTCCTCCATGTTATTATTTTATTGAAACCCAAACTAGTTATGTTGACTTCAAAGTTGACCATGTAGCTATCTTGTGCATTAAAACAATTTTAGATTGTATTAAGTAATCCAAGTAATCTATAAAATAATTCCTCATGCTCAGGAAGAGGAGGAATTCAAATCTAATATCATTATCATTCACATTCTTTTGGGGCACATTATTCAAGTTTATATGTTTATTTTAGTTAGATTATGTAATAGTTGGCCACCTCAATTTTGTCTATCGTGATCATTCCTACCATCACTCTTTCTACTATATATTCTCATCATTATAAGAAACACACAACTAAATATAGGTAAAAAAATCCCAAATATATATAATATATGAACTAGTGTTTTGATACCATATTTAATATCCCCAAAAAACCAAATTCAAAAAAATTGGTTTTGTAAGAGTTTAAAAGGCATAATTCTCACCAAATGCTTATCTCAACTTTACAAAAGGAAATAATACAAGTAACAACTACATTTTTTTTAATCTCATAAGGGTTCAAGATATAATTTACATAGGTTTTACCTATCTCTTAGAGTTTCCTAAGTTCATACATCAATTTATTGGGCCATAATAACAATTTATTTGATTGACATCTTCTAAATAAATTATAATTAATAATAATTTAAAATAAGGAACAATATTTACCATTTGGTTGATGTTACAACCTTAAATAAGCTAGTTTAACATTAATTCATTTATATAGTTTATGTTTCACCCCTTTAGTGGACTACATTGTAGTATAACCCTTAAAAAATACACTTTTTCCAACCTATCTAGGAACTTCACATTAGTATTTTATAAGCTTTTAATTCACAACTAAATTAACCTTCATCATATCACTATTAAATTTCAATTCTTTATATCTCTAAATAATATCAATGCAAGATGAGATTTGGTCTACATCTAACTACTAGGCAAACCATAAATTCAATTAGTTCACATGAAAAAATCAATTATTTCTCTACTATATTATGAAAACAACAAGATGGAAACTAAAACAGAACATTTAGAAGAGATCATGGTTCTTGGAGTAGATGAAATATTCAATTTTTAATTAAGATTTTACTTCTAACGTAACTTCCAACCTCTCCATTTCTTTTTTTAGGTTTTCAAAACCATAAGGTATCAACTACATTAAAAATCTCAAGACAATCATATATAAACCATATTGGTCTAAACCAAACCTTTACTCAGATTTTACAAGGAAAAATAATAATAAAGGAATTTTTATCCAATTAGTTTATATTTTTCCCTGCCATTCCTTTTCATCATATACTACTTAGCATTTTAGGCTTCTCTAAGTCATGAGTCCATATAGGGGTCATGTCAAATTCAATACCAATCCATATACTTAGAAACACAACCCTAAAAATGAAAAATAGAGAACCTTATACAAAAATACAAAGTATTCTGAATATAATGATGCTATCTTTAAGTTAATGTGGAACTGATCAATATTAAGGCACTAAATATTACCATTGACTTCATAGATTTTGAAACTATATTTGAAATTTTCACACAACAATCCTACATTGCCTAAATTTATTATGCTAATATTTTCCTTCATTTTTATAACTGAAAAAATCCCAAAAATATATTTGCTCTTTAATTAATGTGTAAATATACCTATACATCCTAATTTTAAAGGAAACATTCAAAAATACACTATAGTACATTCCTAAAATAGGGGATCTTAAATTAATATTTCAATCAGTTCGCTTAATGCTAAAACATCACTCCATGGATTATCCACCCATAAGGTGTTGTCACCTAATTGTTCAATTAAATCTATTCAAATAAATATATACAATAGAAGAGTTATAAAACTCAGTATAGGTTTCAACTTTAATAACATGGAATGAAAAAGGTTTCAAAACCAAAAAACACTTTTACATTCTTACCAAGAAAACTTTTATAAGAAACCTAACCACAATGACTAATAATTGAGGAAAATTAATAAAAATTTTAGTTGATGTAATAACCATATATGGATCTATCTTGGAATCATTAATACATAGTCATAATCTAGTAAACTCTTTCCTACCACTTTTTTCCATAGTTTAAAGAACAATCCACTTTAATATGTCTTGATTTTTATTGTACATTCACATTAACTAAATTGGTAGATAATAGGCATCCATAAAATTTAGTAAACTAGATTATAAAAACTTAAAAAATACCTTTGTCAAAACATGGTTCTTAATGAGTCATCTACTTATCATTTTAACACTATGCGACTTCACACAATATCAAGAAAACATAGAGCAAATAAAGTATTAACACCATAACACATAACCACTTATTTATGCATATTATTTTGGATGCATTAATATGATTATACTAATTTATGTCAGTTACCTTACATAGAATCATGCCACTATCTGATAAATCTACATAGATCAATAATATAACTTAAGTCTTCCTCACAATTGGATGTGAATAAAACACACACTAAGTAATAAGTAGGAATGATGAGATTCTAGTTAATAAAAACTCAATCATATTAACAATAATGCAACCCAAGTTTTAAATATACTCCAAAATCCCACAAAAAAGTGAAAATCTCTAAGCAATCCATATGCTTTCCATTTATTACTAAATTCAAATATACATATACAACCAAGCATGAATCAATGACCTATAACCAATTTTGAGCTCAAAAAATGTACATAATAATAATAAATGTCTAAGACACTTATAATTTTCACTTCAATCATTTCAAAATGATGATATTAAGGTATCTTCCAAAACATTTGATTTCATACAAAAATTATGTGTCTTTCCAAGAAGTTATTCTTGCAAATGAAAAATGTTCTAAATTTTATGAACACAGTTTTCTAGGATTAAAACAAGGTATTTTATAATATCATTTAGGTTTACTAAATTCAATATTATAATTTTAAAAAACATATCTTCACTTCATTTCATACAATTTCAAGTAGAGATGTTCTCATAAACCACTACTTACTAAAGCATATTTTACACTTGACCCTTATGACAACATAATGATGTTTAAAAAAACTTTAAAAAATATAACCTTAATTAATGTATATCAAGTAAATGGATTATGCACATAATAAAATCACTAAGAATAATATTTAAAATAAAACAAGAAAATATATTCCATCTAACATAATGTTTTAGTTGACCAGATCTGTTATACACACTCAAGACAAAATGTAAGTGAAAAGTAAAGCCATTTAAACATCAAATCCATGGTTACCCTTGGCACTGATAATTCCATGTCACCAATAAATCCATGAAAATATATCTATTATAATATCATTGGTATAATATAATGGAATGGAATAACTGAGCCCAACCATAAGTGGTTGTATCCACCCCATCCATCAACCTAACATTGATGTAGTCCTCTAAGATAATAAGTATAAAATATATGAGGGTGAGAGAGATAGATAGAAATACAAATAGGTTTTCAAGTTGGTTTTCAATCCAAAATATTTAAATTAAATATTAAAAATACATCCAAGTATAGTTCACATAAAATCAACCAAGGTAACAAGCATAAAACTCAAAACTCACCTTGATTCAAAATAACATAGTTTATGACCTTATGGCCATTATTACATCTAGGCTACAATGAAGGAATCCATATAGGGAAATAATCCTTAGTGTGTCCCTTATTAATTTATTTACTTTCATTTAAATTCTTCAATCCATCTATGGGCTCATATGCAATTAGGTTTTCATAATATACCCATTATTTCTATCTCAATTATTAAACACACAAGCATTCAAAACATATTTAAACCCTTCAAATTTTTATTTTACATATAATAATAGATAAACAAGTGAAAAATAATACACACACATCTAAAATAATAAAATAAAATTAGATGATCCATTTCAATCACATCAACTACTCAAGAAAGCAATAAGGGTGCTACCAAGATAGTAAGGAGCACTAGAGGGGAAAAGGAAGAAGTAGGATTTACTATCGTACAAATTATCTTAGTAGATATCACTTCACCTCCACTTACACAAATGTATCCTATTTCCATAATCATAAACCCTAAATTCAAAAAAAATACATTTCAAAGTATTAAAATCCTAATAACTTTCAAGGATTTCATTTATTGGTTTACAAAACTTACTTGAAGACAAGGGAAATAACTAGGTTTCAAATATCTAGTATGATTCCTTTCTGTTTATTTAATCTTTTATTCTTAATTGTGTCTTCCTTTTCCTATTGTGTATCTTAAATAAAAATCCAAAAAAAGCTTTAAATGACTTGAAAATCCCATAGAATTTGATATGTCTTAGGCTTAAGAAATCAAAAAGTGTAAATTATTGCTACACCATGGTAGTAAAGATTACATTAATCCAAGAAAACTTTATAAATATTATCTCTACAAGTCTAAATAGACTATGAGTAGAGGAGGAAGAAATGCTAATGAAAAACCTTAAGATTTCCTTTGAAAGAACTAAAAATGAATAGCATGGGATACCAAATGATTCTACACTCACCTCAAAAGTTAAAAACAATAATGATTAACTTCTTAATAATTATGTATTTATTTTAACAATGATTTAAATCAATCAATATGACTACATGGGTGTTACATCCATTTTCCCTTCTGTAAAACATAAAACATTATTGTCCTCTCATAAATTTCCCTTTAACATATCAAAGGTCTATATGTAAGTTTTATAAATGAAAATCCTTCAATCATAGTTTTGAAAGATAAGACCACCCCAATCATCTTATAAATATATTAAACCTTATATTTACTTAAATCATGATTTACTTAAGTCCTTTATGATGGACCCTTTTTAAATTTATAAAGCTAAAGGACATTTTTATCATTACCATTCTCAAGGTTAACCATCCAAACTAAAAAAGATGTATTTTTTCAAACAAAATAATGACATTTCTAAATTTATCACCCCTAATTTTTAAAAATGTATAAACATGTTGTCACCTTTACTTTTTTACTTTAGCCAATACCATATTTCATGGTAGGGGGCATGTCTCTTATTCTTGGATAAGTGAATTTAGGATTTTTCATTCAATGATTACTTTTGTTTCTTATAAAATTGATTGATATATTGAATAAATTTATTAACTATTCTATTGATCTCAAATAATAATATTTTTGGACTGGATAGCTACACAATTTCATCAGTAGTAATAATAAAAATAATCTTGGGTTATTTTAAGGTAGAAAACATTTTTTAAGTGATTAGAGTTGTCGTCACATTTTTTGACATATCAATTTCAAGATCAAAACATAGGTATATGATGAGGAGGGCCACTAGAGTAATATTGGGACTGAGCATCTACTCAAAAGTCACTTGCAAACATGCAAGGCAAGGAAAATAGTGAGTTTTTAGCTAAAAATTAAAAAACATTGATTAATTATTTAGTGATGTTGATGACTTATCCGAATGTATTTGAGTTATTTATTATCAAAAAGACTTAAAAAATTGGTTTGATAGATCATTTGGAAAATGCATTTGGAATGTTGATTTATTTAACAAGTTGGTTAGGGTATTTTTGAAACATAAGAATTTATGTGGTATTTTTGAAGAAATTATCTTTAGTAACCATAGCCATGGATACACTAAAAAGGTTTAATATCAAATTCAGGATGAAAATATATTTTTTGAGATTAATAGGGGAAATTTTGATGTCAATTTTTATAATAGTGAAGAAGGTGTCAACACCATTTGTTCACCACTTGCCATTAATACTCTATGTGTGCTTAGATTCAACATTAAATTCCTTTTCCTTCATCAAAATTTATCAAAAAACTAATTGAAACTCTTTTAATCTTATTTTTATTTCCATTTCATATTTTGGTCTTATGAGGTAGTGAACCTTTATTGAAATTCAATTTTAGAATTGACCTTACTTGTTAAGTTGTAGGTAAGGTAAGCTTTTAGACCTCTATTGAGATTTTTTTGTTCATCATGGTCATTGATTTGACATAGTTCATGTTCAAGAAGAGGTATTTTATAATATCAAAGATAAATAATATGTTGAACAAATATTTGAAATCTGTAGTATTGTTGGAAAAGTAATACCCATTCTAGTTTTAACTTCCTGTTGAGAATAGTGTTTTTGGGTGAATGATGTTATAAATATTAGTGGAATGAGACAAATTCAAGTTAGTTAAAATTTATATTGGTGCTCAAATTAAAGTGTATGGAGATTTATTATTCCATTTACAATTAAGATATGCATGTTTCATTGAAAATAAATGGCCTTCATTCATGTTGTAGTTTTTTTCAGTGATTGATTTTGAATAACTTGGATTATCTTACATATTATTTTATTTTTATTAATTCTATTCTTATTTAATTTCAAAGATAAAGGAAATATGGAATATATTATTTCAATAGGAACTTAGATTCATGATGTATTGGAAAGATTATGATGTGTATCATAGGCTAAAGTGTGTTTTCATTTTGTTTGTTGTGAAAAAAACCCTAAGGTGGTGTTATTTATTAATATAAATATTTTAGAAATAATTAATTCTAAAAAATGATTTATAATTATTAAGGTTTTTATGTTATTGTCATTTTATGTATATTTAGAATTCATTTAATTGAAATCAATATTGGGTGTTGTTGAGGAGGTAATGAAATGAACATATGTTTTTATTTATTAATGTTAATGTATTTGGATATAATATTTTTTGTTTTTTTTTCTCAAGTATAATGATGTGTGTTTCTCTCTTTCCCCAAGAATTAGAAATTTTCATGAGAATATTTTTGGATTTGGATATAATGAGATTGGAGACAAGATTGTTAGTTTATGTTGATCTAGTATTGAAATTTTTTTTATTTGACTCTACTTTTATTTTTTGTTAAAACCTACTTGAAATTGTGTCCAATATAGAGATATTGGTTTATAATGTTAGATACTTTTAATTTTGGAGATATTGTTGTTTTGACTTTAGCTCTTAAGTTTGACACCATAAAATATTATGAAATGGTCATATGTTGAGAAATGAAGTATTTGTTAATAACACATAATAATATAGGAAAATACTTTTCATTTTTAAGTATTAAATATAAATTTACATGTTTATTATTTTCCATGCATTTTGGAAAATATCAAATCAGGGTTTTCATTGACAAAAAGTTTTTTTTTTCATTTGTTGATCTCATGAGATATTTTGATTTATGAATATAGGATTTTATATCATAATATATTTTTGATTAGAAATTTTAACTATGTTTTTAAAATATTTTTTGGTTTGGTTCACTTCAATCAAAATAAATAGTTATATCTTTGAGATCAATTTTTAGAATTCAATCTTTATCTGCAAGAAAGTTTCAAAGAGGTTTTTGCATATTATGTAATGGTTTGATTTTTAATGTATTTTTCAATTTGTTTCTTTTTTTAGTTTTATTTGATATTATCATGTTGGTGGTCAACTATGAGAAAATCATTATTTCTGACTATGAAATGTTGTGATATCTGAAGTTGAATTTTGCATTTAAGTTTGTAGATGTTGTCAATGGTAAAAAAGATAAATCATATAAATTTATTACCACCTCATTTTTTTGGATATATCATAGTTTAGAGTGGGTCCCTAATCATGAAACAATAAGTACATTTGATCTTATTTTCCCTTCCCAAGTCTTTAATTTGGATCATGACTTAAGTATGTGAAGTTATAAAGTGGATTTTAATATTTTGACTTAAATGACTTTATTTTCATAAATTTCACTTATTTATGCATAATTTATAAAATTTATTTATAAATATCTCTCAATTTATGTTTAGTTATAATCAAAATTCTAATGAATCTTGACTATATTTAAAGGTTTGGATGGTTCATTTTGAAAGGAGGTCACATAGATATAGAAGATTTTTTTTATTTTTTTATTCATCTTATTTTCATGCTCTATAAGAATAAAATATATGCTCTATAAGAATAAAATATTAAGTTAGGTTATGATGTTTTTATCTGTAAAATAAAGTTAAAGGTTCTCTCACCATTTTCATGAATATCATCAAATATTAAAAAGATTTTTTTTCAAACTATTAATTCTAAATTCATCTAAGAAAGAGATACAAAAAAATGCCCCAAAAAGTAAAAAATTATTTCTCCCAAAATCCTAATAACAAAAAAAAAACAAATGTTACATAAGGAAAACTTTCATATCAATATAAAAACATAATCAAAACCTTTTGTTGGAACATATGAAAAATAGTTACATGTACCAAGTAACTTTTGTAACATTAGACAATTTCAAAAAGGTGTAGCATTAGTGTTTTAGCATTAGAATACAAAATATATGATAAACCAACCCAACCACTTAGTTACTCATTAAATACAAAGGATAAGGGATATTTATTGACCCACCCCCACATTTTCTAACTGATCTATTACTTTATTACACTCACAAATGAAATGCTATAAAGAAATAAAAAATAATTGCCTTGCCAACTTCTTGGCACCACAAAGGATATTATCCATTTTCCAATTTAAAGTCCTAAATTTTATTATAACATAAATTATAACTATTAAATCACATTATATAATGAAATTTTAGATATATTTATCTTTTTCAAACATAATCCCTTCTATTAGTGCAATGGTCTTGGCTTCATTATTCATAGCTATGGGTAAAAAAATAGATTAAAAAAAACATTCTTTGGGGGAAATGGATCAATCATCCTATACCATTTATCAAAATATTACTTTGTGAAGCACCATCAAAATTATTTTTTACAAACCCAACCTTTGATGAGATCCATCTAGCATCTCACCTATATTTATCTCTAGCCTTAGGCTACTGAACTATGAGCAAGTCAGTCTTGGGCTAGTTTTCTAAAAGAAAATAATTTTATACTAAACATATTTTTATTAATTTTAGATAGAGGAGATATGTTACCAAAAATATCTTGCTATATATTTTCCCAACGTATTTCTCATTCAATCCCCATATCTTCAAAATATCTATTATTTTATTCTTTACAAATCTTTCAAATAAGAGTTGTAGGAGTAGCAAGCTAGAGGTTAGAAAGGAGTTTCACACCAATAGGATAAGCAAAAAATGTTTCCTTAACATTTATTGGTCACACCTATGGTTGATATCATCTATAAAAAAGGAAATAACACACCTTCCTAACATAAACATAATGGAGGATAATATGTTCCATAGATTCCTTTTCTTCTTTATGCATTATGCACATAGATAGACCAACATAACATATCCTATGTAACCTATCATGAGTGAGTATTCTTTCCAGACATGTGAAAAAATAAAAAGAGTTGGCCCTATGAGAAATGACCACATTTAAAAATTAAATTAATTTCAAAAACATCTTGTGTATCGTCACCTAGAGTTGTACATTTATACCCAGCTCTAGCACTATATCTACCCAATTTGTCCCTTGTCCATCTCAAAATATCCTCAATATTTTTAATATATTTTTTTCTAACATTTAATATCTATGAAATAAAATCTTTATACTCCACTAGGTAGTCAATATCTTATAGTGTTTTCCATTTCCTGAAACTACCCTCGCAGGGATTTGAATTGATCAAATAGTTACACACTTTCACACCCTAAATTATTTCAATAATTTTTTAAATTTCCCAATATCCCTCCTATGTTGAATCACCATTTCACCCTACAAAAATTATAACCAAATATTACCTAATTGCACATTCCAAACATCTTAATTTAGATTATCATGGATTAAAATTCTTAAAATGATTTTGAAGTTCTAAATGTGAGAGCCTAAGGGGAGATTTTCAATAGTAAAAATCCTCTCATGCTACTTATTATCTAAATAATTTCCCCTTACCAATCTAATTTTAAGGGTAAAACTCTTCTTCATACATTTTTCAAGCTAATTTTTTCCCTTTAAAACAACATTTTGAGTTTGCAGATCTTTTAGCCCTATCCCACCTATTAACTTAGGTCTACACAAATTTATCCAATTTTTTAAAATAAATTTTAATTTTTTCCTCCAAACCATGCTATAATAAATGTATGATATTTGTATTCATTATTTTTACTTTTTTCACAAGAACTTGAAAAACTAAGAATAAATAAAATAGAATATCTTTCAACACAAATTTAATCAAGAATTTTCTTCTAGACAAGATTAACCACTTTGATTTCCATCCTTCCAATATTTCCTACAAATTATTGATCATATTTTCCCACAACTTTGTTTTTTATATACCTAAGATTAACCACTTTGATTTCCATCCTTCCAATATTTCCTACAAATTATTGATCATATTTTCCCACAACTTTGTTTTTTATAGACCTATGAATAAAGGTACCCTAATTTATTCACTATGTATATTCTCAATAAGAACACTTGCACCCCAAATATCCTTGCCTAAATTTTTTGGGCACATTTACAAAGAAGATTTATTTAATTTTTTAAGTTGATTTCTAGACTGAAGGCAACCTTATATTTCTTCAAAATTTATTCTAGAAATAATGCTTGATTAGTCTCTAATAATCCAAATAAAAGATTATAATATAAAAAATTTAAATGAGTGTTTGAGTTACCAACCTCATGTGCCTTAAGACCTTTTATTTTATTATTTTTTCTCAACCTCACCAAGACCCTACCCAAGGATTTAACAATAACAATAAAAAGTTACGGAGAGAGGATGTCCCCTTGCCTTATTCCCTTAGAATTTTGGAAAAATATGACTAGAATCCCATTGAATTAGATAAATAAAAACACCCCAATTATATAATTCATGATCATGATATCCATTCCTCTATAAAATCGAAGGTAAACAAAACCTTTCTCAAGAAACCAAAATTAACTCTATCATAAGCCTTCTCAATATCAAATTTTAATAGTATTCAAAACTTATTTTCATACTTAAGATTATGTTAAATATCATGAGTTGTGATAACCCCATCCAAGATCTATCCTTCACTAAAAAAAACCCTTTGTTAGAATAAATAATTAGGGGAAGAAATAATTTCAATCTTTACGTAATTATCTTTGAAATTATTTTATAAAATTTATTGCAAAGAGAGATTGATCTAAACTCCACAAAAGTAGTTGGATTTTATTTTTTACGGATGAAAGAGAAAAATTATAGTTAATAATCCTTAAAACCTACTTTGAATCCCTATATTAATTTACCACTCTTCTTAACTCACGCCCAAAAATATCCCAAAATCATTAGAACATATCAGCTAGGTATTCATCTAGTCCTAGTGCTTTATTTGGCTCTATCAGATGAATAAAAACCTTAAATTATTCTTATAAAAAGGTTTTATTAAATCCTTATTATATCTTAGTGACATTTACTAATGTAATTTTGTGATCAAAAACTGTTGATGAGAATAATCCCTCTCATTTTAAAACCACAGACCATGACCCAGTGTACAAGTTGTGGGTTGTGACTCTTCTATATAGTCATGATGGAATAACTTAGTTTGAGAAATGTTATAATATCTTATTTTGATTTTTTTTTCCTAATGAATAATTTAGCCTCACTTAATAAACAATCAAATCTTATATAAATATGGATATTCAGAATGATGTTATATTGCAAGAGAGAATTCTTATTTTAAAAAATCAAATAAAAGGGAAATGAAAAGGAAAGAAATAAAGTTCCAAACTTCACATTCATATAAGCTTGTTAAATCAAATATTTTATGATATTTAATGTAATTTAATACAATGTTTATTAAGTCTATAATTCTCTTAAACTTTTACAAACATAGCATAGATTTTAAGGAAAAAATATTTTGAATGCATAATGTTGTAAGATGGATTAACAATACTATTTTTTTTTTTTAAATACACATTCATCCATAGGAACTTATTTTAAATAGAGATAGATATAAATATGTTTGTATTAATTAATGATTCAATCTAGCCATTTCAAAGAGAAATAATTAAATATCATATAATGATTACCATAAGATAAACATCTTCAACATAAATCTATATCTATAGAAATTATAAAACATCACAAACTTATAGAACATCTAAAGATATTTATTAAGCATGTTTAATATCCCATAATATTCCACTCTTAAAACAAATATATAATGAATTTATTTATTATAAATGGATTGGCACCACCACCTCCATAAAATTAGCTTACACGTAATTAAAATTCTACTTTAAAACTAAGACAACTAATTTTTATTAGATTGGTTAAAATTGGGTTAATGGGACCTTTTCCTAAACAAAAGAAACCAAAATATAGATGTGAATAATCAGCCAAAAAAATAGGGGCAAGAAATAAACTCAACATAAAAACACCCACCCAGCAACAAGACACTAAACTTTAGTCAAAATCCTAGTAAAGCAAAAGAAGGCAAAGAGAGAACTAGCTAGTTAGATTAAGAATAAATGACCATTTTCTTGGCCACTGAGCTTTCCCATTTGATGTTCACTTTTCCTCTAGTTTGGTTTCTCACTTACTTTTCATTTTCATCACCCTTCCTCTTAAATTTCAAGATGGAAACCTTGGCTCCTTCCTTCTCCTATTTGAGCTCCCTATTATCTTTCACCTCTTCACTATTGACCTATGCAGTGAGTTCCTCAATAGTGATAGGATATTTTCCAACCTATATGGATGATAGTCTAAGACCCATAATCCCTTTGAGATTATCAAATTCTTCCATGATCTCATTGTAGAGAAATTTATGCATTACAATCTTAGTAAATAGCTTTTCTATTGAGTGTTCAATAACCTCCTTGTTCTTCGGATTTAGAATCCCCCAACCCCTACTATAAATAGGGGACACATGGATGATGATTAACCTATTGATGCCTCTTGACATGGATTCCACCTAGGAGGACTCACCTTCAACTCCCTCAAACTATTCTTTACCATCTTTTTCAAAACCAGATTTGGTAAAGAAGTCCTCATCCTTATCCAAATCCTCCTTCTCACTAGTAATATTGATCATCTCTAAGATGATTTTGCACCATAAACATTCCCTCTCTTAACCAAAATAAGAATCATGCCTTGATGGATGATATTTTTAGAAGGTTTGCCTTTAAGTTCATCATCATGGCTTCCAACAATTTTAGCAAAAAAATGGGAGACTAATGGTGTGCCCTTTGAAATAATTGAGTAAGAGGAAGTGGTGGGAGAATAACACCATTTTTTTACCTTCTAAAGTAATATACCACATGATTTTTAAATATATATTGGGCCACTTGATAATTCATTCTTGGTGAACCCTTTTTGGGACCCTGCTTTGGGTTTTTTCTTTTCCTTGCTGAAGAAGGTATTAATGAGCTCTTCCTTTATCTTCTTGTCCTTGACCACTTTGACACTAGATTAGTCCATGCCAGTAATGTACCTAATAAGCTCTTATATTATCATTATTTTCATTCCATTCATATGAACTTCCCTATCTTTCCAACCCCTGGTGAATTCCTTGGATAGTCTTATATCATGGTTGACCAAAAGCTATATGAAGGTTTCCAAGCTACTTTGAACATTTTATGCCAAATACACTCATCCACTTTAACATCCTAATAGGATATGGTCTCAAACTAATCACAATCACCACCCATGGTTTGATTCTACAAGCTTCTATCGTAGGCTTCCTAATATCAACCCTTAGAAATATGATGCATGTTAGAATTGGAACTGATTAATTTAATATTGTGGAATGTCAAATTGGGATGAGCATGTAAAATCATAAGAGAGGACTAGATATTAATCACCTTGCATATTTTTCCATCAATTACCTTAAACTAGATTAGATTCATCATTAAAGGGGTCACCATTTCTTTATGCGGGTTATCCTCTATCTAAATCAATTAAGGGAATGGCGTCAACAAGGAGGTTAGTACCATGCCAAATAAGGAAGGAGCTAGAATGTACCCTAACATTAGCCATATTATCAACACATTTGTTCCATTATTTTTACATGTGTGCCAGTGACACCCCTTTGAAGTAAGATAATAATTTTTTAGCATTGTTTATAATCCCTACAATGTTCCATGATGGGTGAGTCAGACCTTTTAGGCAATTTATGATGTTCATGGAATCACCCTCAATTTGAAGAAACTCCATTCCCATCTTGACAATGAGGTTGAACCTAAGAGATCTGCTTAGGCTTCATCAACATGGTTTATTTAGGTCCTAAGGGAACCCACATATGTAGCCCTAATATTATTGAAAGAATCCCTAATGACACCTCTTTCTTTCACTAGACCCAAGTTGCCTTTCATCAACCCATCAAAATTTAGTCTAAGCCAATTATGTGGAGGATGAGACCACTAGAATTTAGATCTATCTACAACCAATATATGGGAGGTACCTAGGAGAACAAGATTCAAGTGACTAAGAATCTGGGAATAAAGAAGGGAATTAGGCTTATCAAAAAAGGAAGCAAAGGACAACCAATTTTATTTCATAAATGCCATGATTCTCTTGAAGGTTAAGGATGGAGAGGGACTATGGTTATCAAATATTATTGAATTTCTAGATAACCAAATTCTATAGAAAATATGGGGGAGGGCCCAGTTTCACCAGAATTTTAAAGTTGGGGAATCCTAAGGTGGCTTTTATTTCAGTGATTAGATCCTTGATGCTTCTTGGGGTGACCTAGGAGAAGTTGGAAAGGTTGAATAAAGATAAATAAATGGATATGAAAAAGGATTGGATAGGAAAATAGGCTTAGTGGATTTAGCCTCCTTTTTGTAGAACACACACTGATTAGGAATAGGGATTCCTTTCCTCATCAAATTCTCCACTATGAGGATCTTGTTTTGGGTAGAAAACCAAAATAAGACATTGATTTTAGGAATAATATTTTAAATCCTTAAGATATTCCAATTATCCTCAAACTCCCCCTGATCCTAGAGAGAAAAATATCTAGATTTGACTGAGTAGAAACCACTAGGGTCAACTTTCTAGACAATGTCATCCTCTTTTGGGAAGATTTTAATGTGAGTGTTTTGAAGGGTTAAATTTAAATATTAGATGAGAGTTTGGTGCTGATTTTCATCTTATTTATGAAAATATTTCTATACTTTTATACCTTATACAACTTCCAGTAGTCATAAACCTTTTGGTTGATGGTATCCCTAAAGAAATTGACCAGCTTTAAGCCTTAGAGGGATGAAGACAAAGGGGATATAATCTAAGAATCCTACCAGAAGTCAAATTTATTTTATTTACCTATGTTCCATTTAAGACATTTTTTGGGGATACCCTTTCCTAATCTTAGTGTACACCAAAAAATTGAATAGTTATGAGGACCTTCATCAGTGAGGAAGAGATGACCCTTCCTAGAATTTAAATACTTGGCCCTGATAATTTTATTCCAAAAGTTGTCTTAATTTATCACCCTCTAGCTTTGTTTCTTTAGGAGTTCTTGGTTCATGAATCTCACCCTTCTCAATCCTAGTCCTTCTTTCAAGGTCAAAAGACAAGCCTTATTCCAAGAAATAAGGGGAAATCTAAATCTATCTTTGAATCCTCTCCACAGATTTTTTTTTTGAATTTGTTTGATCTGGTCTACCACTTTACTAGGGATGACAAATAATGACATGAAATAAACTAGGATGCTTTGTAGGGAGCTCTTCAAATTTTGTAAATTTTTGGCTTGTGAAAAGAGGTTTCCTCTCCACCCAAATAACCTCTTCTGAATCCTATCGATAAGGGGGTTCTAAAACTCATATTTTATGGGGTTGTCAAATAAAGGGATATTAGGGTATGAAGAGGGAAGGTTTTTGATAACACATCTTAGAATCATGGATATATTTTCTTAAAATTCTATCAAATTGATAATTAAAACCAACAAGATTTTCAAGAAAAATTAAACTCTGATCGAAAACATTCTCATAGATTTCTAGGATTTTTTTGAAACACTTGGCTTTAGTAATCAAGGCTTCCCCCATCATCAATGTGTCATCTATGAATTACTGATGAGTGACTGGTTTAGTGTCTAGGGCCACTATGATTCTTTTGATGGTGTTATAAGTTCTGGCCTTGTCTATGATCCTACTCAAATATTTTGCCATGATGATGAAGAGATATGGGAAAGAGGATCTCCTTGTATAAGCCATCTTCTAGCTAAGAAAAAACCCCTAGAGACACCATTAATAATAATTGAGAACATGGGAGTAGAGATGTAAGAAGAGATCAAATTCATGACAGACTGATTAAATCCAAACCTAATAAGAATTTTGTTGAGAAATTGCTAAGAGACCCTGTCATAGGCTTTGTTCATGTCTAGTTTGAGGAACATACCTTATCTAGAGGAGTTGGCCACCAAGTGGATGGTTTTTTGGGATACAATAATACCATTTGATATTTTTTTTCCAAAGATGAAATCCCTTGGTGTTCCATAATCATTTTGTCCAAAAGAATTTGAATTTTCAAATATAAACTTTTCATGCAAATTTTGTAGAAGGTGGAAGATAAAGTGATGGGCCTAAAATCTATCAAATGAATGCCCACCTATTTCTTTAGTTCAAGGACAAAAAATGTGTTTTTTAAATATTTAAACATGGTTCTAACTTTTAAAAACTCCAATACTACTAAGCACACATCGAATTGAATAATGTCCTAGAAACTCTAAAAAAAGAATAAAGGGAAACCATCAGGACCTGGGGCTTTGTCCCCTTGCAAAGGAAAGATAATAGATCTGATTTCATCATTCAAAGGGGGATATATGATGAAAGCATTATCCTCTTGGGAGATAACCCATTCAATGAGACTTAACACTTGATCTTCAAGATGATCATCTTAAAGGGGAGCAAAAGTAAGCAAATTCTTGTAAAAATTGACAATTTGACCCTCGATGGCTTTTCCTTCATTATACCAAATTTCATCCTCCCATTTGATTTCTAAGATGAATAGGTGTTGGTGATTCTTGGATGTATAGGTATGTAAAAGCTTAGTGTTCTTGTCCTCCTACTTCAACCAGATCTTCCTAGATTTTTACCACTAGTAAGTTTCTTCTTTAGCTTCCAGATTGTAAAAAAGGCTTAGAAGTTCTTTTTATTTTTTTGGAGAGATGGGGTGGAACCTGATGCATTGATTTCCAGTTATATACTACTATTTTCCTCCTCTATAAGCCATTTTTGAATAAATATGTTCCCAAAAACTTCCTTATTCCAAACTTTGAGTTTATATTTGACATGTTAAGCTTCATAGCTAGGATGTATAATAAAGAGACTTATACCAAGAATTGACACCATTCCTTGATGGAATCTTTCAAAGTCTCATTATAAAGCCACATTTTCTCAAATATAAAGGGAGTACATTTGGCTCTAGACATCTTCTCTCTTTAGAATAAAAGTGGGTTATGGTTAGACCTAATCCTTGGCAAAGAAGAGAGAGAATTGGTAGAATCAAGATTCCAATTTAAAGAGATCAAAAAATGATCAATTCTAACTTGGATGAGATTATCACCCAATATCCTATTAGACCACATGTAGGGATTAAATTTTAAGTCCACATCAATAAATCTAGCTTTGATAATAAACTCACTAAAGTCTAGCATAATGTCGATCAGGGAGCAGATTCCCCCTTTAGTTTCTCCTGGGGACAGGGGTGAGTTGAAGTCCCCTGCCACCATCTAACACTAATTTTTGAAGAGATTTATAAAGGATTTTATATTTTCCCATAATCTACTCCTATCATTCCTATAATTTAGGACATACACATTTATGAGGACCCAATCATTTTTAGTGAGAATATCTTGGAAAAAACTATTATATGAGACTCAGTTATAGTTAGGGGGTTAACATCCAAGACCTTGGGGCCTCAAATCACCACCACATGCACCTCTAGAATTGCTACAACTACATGAAGCTTTATTCCAAATGTTAGATTTAATATTCAATAAATTCCTTGCTAACATTTTAGATTCTTGAAGTGAAATAATATCAAGTTTGTAATTTGTAATTAGATTTATTGATAGTCTCTATTTCTTAGGGTTATTTATCCCCCTTATATTCCAAGAGAGTAATTTCATTTATTATTGTCTATAAAATGTCTAAGGGTCATCTGCATACCCTTTTCAACCTAACTATTTGTTTCTTCTTTTCTAGCACTTTGAGATGATATTCTGCTTGGAGGTTTTTGGTCTCCTCCAACTTTCACTTTTTTCTTACCTTTTTTCTTTTAAACATTCATCCATGGTTCTTCATTTGATTCCATGGATAGATCAGGGCCTTCCCCTTTATTTGTTTAATAACACTAGCCTTTAGAGGGGGAGGATTTCCTTGACTCCTCTGAGCATTTGGAAGGAGTTGTAAGAAACTGAGAGGGGCCAATTTCTTAGAGAATTGGGTCTTTGTCTAATATATTAGCTACACAAGCAATGAAACAAGAAGAGATAGGGAAAAAAATATCTTGAGGAACCTTAAGGGGATGGGAAGGGTTATCTAGGGATGCAAACATGGCTTCAATAAGGATATCCATCAAAGGAGAGGGGGTTGTGACTAAAGGCACTTGCATCAGTCCAGCTAGGGAAGCTGGCACAAGGATGTCTCGAGGGGGGCTAAGGTCCTCAGAGCTATGGATAGTTTTAAGGGGGGCATGTCAAAAAATTTATTCCCCAATAATACTAAAACCAAAGTTCTAAATAAAGCCTATCTTCTATTTAAAAAATATCTAAAAATAGTCATTAACTTTTCAAAATGCATGTTGACTTATTGTTTGGTGAACTAGATTTTTAACTATCCATCTATTTTCCATTAAAATCTTTTAGGCATAATTAATAATCTTCTTCAATCTAGGAAATGTCAATAATTAGTTTCCTAAATAATATCTCAAATTTCAGTGATTAAAAAATCATGGCAATGCAAGGGACTTGTAAGATATCTTTTAAAATATTTATCCTTTTATATTTATTCTGTAACATGGGTGACAAGGTCAATAACCTATCAACTTCACCCTGTTTTATCTTAGCTTTTTATAAAATTAAACCATGAAATTATAGAGGTAATTGCTGAACTCAGTGAGGCTTATCAAATTATTATCAATTATAAATAAATAATGTATTTGATCTTTTGAGAACATTTCCATAATATTCTCTATAAAATCAGTGATTGGGGGCATTTTTTCACTTAATTTTGATGAGGCTTCCTCTAGTGAAGGCCTTTTATTCATAATAAAAGTGTGGCATAAATTGATATCTGACACATTCATGAGTCAAAGATTTGAAAACATGCCTCTCTTGACTACATGAGTGATCACATTTACTTTATTTTACTTTTTTTTATCTTATCCAAGTAAGTCTTGATATTTTGAGACAACAAGTCATTTTTCATCTTGGCTTCTTAGACCTATTAATGAAATGAAGAGTGACTCAAATGAATTTTCCACTATCTATATTATATCTTGGGTAACTATGGTTTTCTCTTCCACTTCTAAAATCTTAACCTTATTCTTCATCCGTCTAACTAATTTTTAATCAATTTGATTATTATACCTTAAAACTAACTCAGGGTCTTCTACATATTCTTTTTCATTACTACTAAAATATTCTACAATTCCAGCTATAGTCTTACTATGTTTATTTCCCTTTTTGTTTAAATGGAATAATTCCTCTTGTATTTAAATTAGAATAAAGGTTTTATCGTGAATAAATTTCCTTGTAATTACCCTTTTCAATTTTCTAATAGCCTTTCAAATGTAAATTAAACTTCAAGTTCACTTTAAATAACTAAACAAGATCTTCAAAATTTCATGGGTTATTCAAAATGAAGATTTGAATAAATATGTTTTGAATATTGTAATTTTCTTAGGACATTGTATATTATCTGACTTAGACTTGAGTGAAGATAGGTGAAAAAGTACATCTAGTATAAACATGGGCTATGACTTGATTAGTTTAAAATGTTTAAATGGGAGAAAATAATGTATCCACATTAATAAGTGTTGGGGGAGTGGGAACAAATGTTTAAAATGCTTATGAATTAATAGGAAACCCAGCTACCCATATACTTTGAGTTGATGAAGAGGATAGTAGAACTAAGGATGATGAAACTGAATGCATACTTTGTAATAACTTTCTCTTACAATGCACACTAGTTCCTTGTGGCTCTTCCTTTTTTGTTGAATCTTGAACATGAAATTTCTTCAATCCCTTTTGTTCTCTAAAGTGGAGGCCTTGATGAAGAATCAGTCAATCCAACTAATTGTAATTTAGCTTTCACCTCCTTAGTATTCTAAAGATTAAGATAATATTTATCATTAGGGATGAAACATAATGATATGTCATATTAAACTTGATTATTAGAGAATTTATAGGACTGAAAACATTCCCATATAGTGTATTATATAATTGTCATTATATTAGTAACTTACTTGGAAATAAGTTAACAATAAATATATACCCAATATGAATTGAATAGAAAGAGAATAACAATATTGTATTGAGATGATGGAATATCAATAAATAAAAATATCATAGGAATATTTGAGAGGGAAACCTACTTTGACCATATCTCAATACAAAATATTCAATTGATAATCTTTGCTTTTATCCAATCCCTCTATTTAAGCTATTATACTCAAGACAATTACTATCTCCCATACATATGTGATAATTACAAATAAAAAATGGGATGACTTACAAAGCATATGTACCTAAGATTTTATTAATAAAACCTAATATAAACTAGAATATTTAGGATGCATAGGTCACTCCTACCTTAAAAATCCTTGTTCTCAAAGTTTGAGATGAGGAAACTACTAATGTAAAAGGATTAAATTTCCCTTGTCACATCTTCTAATTTCATGTTGTGCCACTATACCAAAATATATGTGATAATATGATGACAGAAATAATGGGAGCACTTGTTGAGAATGGACTTAGGTTCTGAGAGGATATACCCTTCAGTGTCAATATCTAGTAGTGTCATCTGGGCTTGAACATGTTAACTAATAACCTTTGTCATGGAATATCCAGCTTGTATGTTACATGATCAATCTTCGAAATCACTTCGTAAAAAAAAATGGTGTGCTTTTTTATGACCTTTTAGCTTCAAAGAGGATTTATTATAATGTTTAAGTTAGATAAAAAAACATGTCATCAAGATAGAAATCTTGTTCTGAGTGGTGTTGATCAACATTTGCTTCATGTAGTTATGTGCTCTATGGAGGTTACCTTTGATATTTTGAAGGATAATTTCAAATTTACGGAGTATAATATAAAATATTTATACCTTGATTATGCATGGAAGGTATGTACAAATCAAAGGTAGTAAATGACCTTAAACAACCTCATATGGGGTCATCTTGGTGGTAGTGTGGTATGTCAAGTTAGACCATCATTTAATGAGTGGTAACCATTTGACCCAATGGTCTTATTTATAAGATGCAAAATAACATGGATAGGTCTCTAAGTATTTTTTGAAAATTTTAGTTTCACCACTAGTTTTTTGTATGGTAGGCATAACTCATTTTAAGTTAGGTGCCATAGTGGTATAAATTTTCCTTCTAGAAGTGGATAGTAAAATTTGAATCATATTCACACAAAATTAAAGAAGGTATCCCATGGAGGTGGAAAATCTTGTTGAGAAAGGTTTGAAAAACATTGAAAGAAGTAAAAGGATGGCCAAGGAAAAAAAATGGAATAATTGGATATCCAATCCAACACCATGAGAATCAATAATTTCATGTTTGACTTGGGTGGTCCCTCAACAAAGTCCATGGAAATATCCAATCATACTTGGATAGGGACATGCAAAGGTTGGGTCATGTCCAGGGTGGTGATAGTTTCCCATTTATTATGTTGACATGATTGACATTCTACTACAAACTATTTGATTTAATATTTAATGCCTTCCCTTAAAAAAATACAATGTGTGCTTTCATATGCTTTTAAAAAACCTAAGTGGCCAAATTATTTCAAAACATACTATAGTTTTTTGATAGGCAACCTATTTTGGGTATTTAGGTTTAATGACAAATGAAAAATTATAAGCAAATTATTAAATGATAGGTAACACTTTCAATGAAAAATTATTTGGAAAAGACAAGCATACCTAGAATAGGTGTAGCACACATTGTATGCTTGAGTAGTTTGAAGGCTTTTTATACTACCTCAAACCACTACAATACAATTTTTTTCACATGGCCTTTAATGAAATGTATTTTCCCATAGTTTTGAGAAAAAATTCTATAATACCCAATCAATCCAAGAAACTTGCAAAATCTCTTGAATGATTTGTGTTTAGGCCAATTTTTCATAGCCTCATTTTTGTAGGATCCACTTTCGCACCTTCCTCACAAATAATGTGTCCAATATACCTAATATCCATTTGTCCAAAATCACACTTGGACAATTGGGCACATAAGTGGAGTTATCAACAAGGAGCTAGAAGGTGTATTCTAAATGTATCAAATGTTCCTCTCAAGTATGACAATAGAAAAATATGTCATAAAAAAACACCAAGATGAATTTTCATATAAATGGATGGAAGATCTTGTTTATTAAGACCTTAAAGGTTAATGGAACATTGGTGAGTCCAAATGTCATGATGAAAAACTCATAATGGGAATCATGATTTTAAAAGGTTAATATCATCTTCCTTAATGTAGATCCAGTGACACCTTAATTATAATTCAATCTTCTATAAGAAGTGAGATCCATATAATTATAAAACAAATTATAAATTACTAAAGTGGGAAACTTATCCTTGGTAGTGAGTTTTTTGAGTGTACGAAAGTACATATAGAGGAACCAATACTCATCTTATTTTCATGGAAATAATATAAGAGAAGAGTAATGATTAATGATAGGCTTGATGAATCCAACCTGCAACAATTCTTGCACCAATTTTCCTATTTCATTCTTCCATAGAAATGAGTACTAGTAATGGAATTTTTTTGGAGATACACTACTTGGAATCAACTAAATTACATGATCTTATATTCATTATGGTGTTAATTATTTAGTTTACTAAAAATTAATTGCATGCTTCAAAGGGGTTTATATAAATCTAGTGGGTGTTTGGAATCAAAGGATTCATTGAAATAAATGGCACAAATATTGGCAACAATCCCATGAAATCCTTTTTTATAAATTTCTCCATGAGTGAATGATAATTTTAGAGATAGGTGTGAGGCCTATCAATGTGTATTGTTAGTATTTATCATTGAATTGCATCAATATCTATAAAAATTCCCATAGGGTAGGGCCTAGTGTCTAAAGCCACTATGCTCATAAAACTATGTTACAACCTCCTAGAGGGAAAAAAAATGTTTGATTTCAAGTTATAATCCCTATTTAAATGTGGACATTTCAAAATTTTCCCTTATAAGGTAAGATTCCTCCATTGGTTATTATGACTTAAATTTTGAACAAGGATGAACATATCAATCAGCCTATTTAGCTATTTTAGGATCAATGAAGTTATGTATACTACTAGACTTAATGATAATAGTGAAGGGGTGTTTACTAAAATAATCCCTTTACTCTCATAGTATTAGGAGTGGATACTCTAGCCAAGGAATACACTAACATTTCTAGTGACTCTATGGTGCTAGGTTATTTGACTTCATCTTCTTCATCATGGAAATATTTAGCATCTTCCCATTCTTTAGCATCTGGTGGTAACTTGACATCCAACAGATACACTTTTGTTCAATGTACTTGTGTCCTTAGGATAATTTTTCATCGTAGTTGTAGCATATCCCTTTTTCAACTTGAGGGCACATTTCTACCTCTTTAAGACATTTAATGGGGGTAAAATTTAGAGGATGGTTTTTCATTGGCTATGGTGTTGTATATGTCTTACAAGAACTATAATTAAAATATTGATACTAGGAGGTGATATTATCTTCCATAAACTTGGCCAATCATAAGGATTCCATCATGTTATTTGGTTTAAACATCTTTGCCTCTATGTGAATTGTATATTTTATTCCACTGATGAAACAAATCTTCAAATTTAACCTAATAAGTGTGAATCATTTTTTTTACCATAGTTTTGTTAGGGCTCTATTGAAATCATCATAAACATTGGGACCAAAGAGAACCAAAAAAAAACTTGAGAAAATCATCCCAAGTGGGTTATGTATGAGATTTTTGATATCATTGATACCGTTGGAAAAATTCATTCTCTAAATTAAATGATGTGATAGGCACTTTGTCTACCCCCAATGTAATGTGCAAGTTGAAATACAATTCATCATTGTAAATCCAATTGGTTGGTTTTGTACCATAAAAGTTTGGAATTCTAATTTATGGCCATATGGTATGGTTTAGGATAGAAATCCACCTTTCAAAATTTTGGTCACCATTAATTCTATTGGATAATATTTTATTTTATGCATTGATGCCATGTAGTCACTCACTCAACTCATTGAGTCAAGAATCAAACTGAGACTAGAATTTAGCTCAGAGTTCTTCAATGTTTTGTGCCATGGTTGGGCTTCCTTCACAAGTAATAACCATTTACTAAAAGGGTCTGAGGGTGATAGAAAAATATGATCAAAGTTACATGTTAAAATTTTCATCTCGTAGAGATTATTACAATTGTATAATTTTTACAAGGGTGAAAAAAATGATTTCATGGTTGCAGACAAAAAATAATTTTGTATAGAATTTTTTTCCTAAAATTTGAAACACCCATTAAAGTTGTTAAAACATTTAATGTCTAAGTGGTTAAATTATAAAACCCTTAGTAAATTTTAAGTAATTAAATAATTATTATTTATTATTTATTAACATAGGTTAACAACCTCATATAAATAATAAATAAAACATAAATGATTTATTACTTATCAGTAAAAATAAAATTTATTTATTTATTTAGTTATTGGTAATTTAAAATGTTCTCAGGATGGTTGGATGCATTTTTTATAGTAGTCACATCCTTCACATTTCACTATAAATAGGGTTTTACCCCTATTGTGAATGTGTGTGGAAATATTATACTATGAATCATGAATTATGCATGAAAAAAGAGTTTTGTGAAGGCTATTGAAGAAGTGAGGAGGAGTTTATGTATTGGGTTGATATGGTTTCTCAAATATACGAATATCACTTTCATGGGTTTTTTTACCTCTTTGATATTTTCCCATGATAATTTTTATGTATTGGTTCATTGATATATGTTTACTATTATCCGTGTATGATTTGCTTATTCATGTCACTCTAGATCTATCATGTGTATTGATATTGCTACATTTATTTTGTCACCATTTTAGAGCCAGTGGGGTGTATGTGATTAAGCAAGTGATATATATATATATATATATATATATATATATATATATATATATATATATATATATATATATATATATATATATATATATATATATATATATATATATATATATAATTGATTTATATTTAATATAAATAAATTTTTAATTTTTTTTCAAGCTTGTGTACAGCATAGAGGGAGAGAATTTTTTTGGATCTCTGAAGATGCCTCTCTTTCAGAGTTGGAGCATCTCAACCTCAAATAAATAGTTTAGACCTAATTCAAATAACCAATTTTAATTTTGAAGTGACAAATTTTCCTAGGACACCATTTGTATGATCAAGTACAACCTTTTACCTGAATAAATCTAGAAAAAATAGTTCTAGGTTGTCTTTAGTGTTATTTTGTTGTGTACATCTATCAACAACCAATTATAAGTCTCTTAAAGCTTCGACAAAGCATCCAAAGGATTTTTTTGATAAATTTGATTTTTTTCCTACAACTTGATGCAATTTATATGGCCAAGTATGGATTGAGAATGAAAAAAATTGAAAAAACTTTATTAATGCTTATAAAATCTATTTGATGGTGGTTGAGGGCTTGTTTTGTCATGTATTTAACCTATAAAGCATCTAAATATCATCTAAGGCAATCAAAATTTAGATTTGTATTTTTTATTAGCCACTTAGGTGCCATTGTATGGTTTAATCAGC
Source organism: Torreya grandis (assembly GCA_037957365.1). Taxonomy (NCBI): domain Eukaryota; kingdom Viridiplantae; phylum Streptophyta; class Pinopsida; order Cupressales; family Taxaceae; genus Torreya; species Torreya grandis. The sequence continues at coordinate 700,570 of JARHVA010005122.1, read as the reverse complement.
TCAAAAACCCTTTTTTGTCACCAAAATCCTATTTTGATAGCATATCTCACAATGGCAAGTAAAGTTAAAAAGATTTAAAAATTTTAAGGACCTGTGGTGGCCTATATCTCTCTCAACTTGTCATGTCCCCTTTTTAGGTGACATCACTCAGAGTTGATGATTAGCCTATCATGCGACCCTCATAGGCTGATAAGATGGATAGAGGGTCATAATAGAGCTTGGCTTGACTTCAATTCATAGAATTTCTATAGTTGGTTTTCATTCAGGCTCTTTCAGACACGTTTTCCTGAGCTCCTACATGTAGTGGAGCACCCTTATTTTGGTATGGTCATGTGCAGAATCACTCCCTGATTCACTAGCATCAGTCGATTCGAGGATCGGACATATATTGAGGGAGATATTAATATTTGATTGATTTAATCAAATATTAATTATTTGGCCTATTTTTAATTAAGAAATCCTAATTCTAATTTAAGAAACCCTAATTAGGGCAAGCACATCTTTTTGAGGGTATAAGGGTTTCTCATGGGAGGCCATTAGAATTATGTATCGATTATTGACTATTGATTTTGAAGAATTCTTCTGTGAAGACTGAGCCAAGGGTTCCAGGATTCCATTTGCATTGGAGAACGTCCACTCTTCAGTGTGTGCGATTCAGAGGTTGTGAAAGATCAGCCGATTTATTGCCAAATTGAGAGAGAGCTTCATACAGAAGTTATCACAGAGGTTTACAAGTTTTGAGAGATAACTTCACATAGAATTTATCATAGTATTTCAGGTATTTATTTTATTAAGTTTGATTCAATAAATTATACAGATAAAGCTTTTTCTGTATTAGAGCCATATATCTTCGAATCAGGGGTTAAAACAAACAGGGTGTGCTTTATTGGCAGTCGTATGAAGTCTGTACAGATCCATATAGATTCGTACAAAGACCGACATCGACAGGCAGAGATCCATAGAGACTGACATCGGCCGTCTGTAGACTGACGTTGGCAGAGAAGCCAACCGACAGAGATCGACGACGGTAGTTTATTGACCGACGATGGCCTTATAACCGACGTCGGTGACTGTGTGTTGACACAGTGAACCCGAGCAGTCCAAATTGCAAGTTTATTTCCAATTTGCTAGAGTAATCAAGTTTTTAAGACAGTATTTCAATATTATTTTATATGCATGTGAGAGGATTGTAATTGTAATCATCTGAACAAGTGATAAGATCTTTGATTTGCTATTGAGAGATTATATTGTGCTTGATTTATTTATTTGAAGATATTTTGCAAAATCATATCTTTGTTCAGAGTTGTTTGTTTTTTTATATTCCCAATTGGTGATACCACTGGAATATCCCTAACCAATTGGGAATATAAAAAAACAAACAGCTCTGAACAAAGATATGATTTTGAAAAAAAATCACAATCTGTTCTTATATCATACAAAAAATCAAAATATTCAGACAAGCAATTTAGAGCTTTTGCCTTTCTCATATCCCTATTAGAAGGGGATATTACAATGGTATCAGAGCCAAATTCCTGCCATCCTATTGGGTAGATCAGAGCCAAATTTCTGCCATCCTATTGGGTAGATTGATCTGTATAGTGATAGCCCTGTTACACTGGTACTAGAGCTATGTCCTACCATCCTATTGGGTAGTTTGGGTAGATTGGTCTGGGCACTCAAGTTATAGAATAGCAGCCAATCATCATGAGTGATAGACATGATGGTAGCCCACACTGGGGCCACAGGCATAATGATGATCAGGACACTAGAGAAGCCTACCGTGAGATGACACAGGCACTACAAGCACTCACTACTATGGTAAAGAGGACGAACACACCTGTTCAATAGAATGGGGAGCAAGGAGATAACAAGAGTGCTACTGTTAATTAGAGACCACAACTGGCCCATTCTAGGACAGTTGTTAGGCCTACACGGCCTACGTTTGTTAAGAATGATTCAAAGGCCAACCCAGCAGCACCACCTTTGGATCGAGAGGCTCTTAACGGTCTATGCAGGAAAAAGCTTTGCTTATACTGCAAAGGTCCATATGATGCCAATCACGATTGTCATTTGAGGCCTAAGGGCAAGGCATATCGTGTAATATGGGCATATTGTGAGGATTCAAAATCAAAAGATTTCGAACAATAGGATAGTTCTGAGGAGTCAGAGGTAGAGGCTTCAGAGCCTAAGGTAGAGGCAATGAAGGTGGCTCACCAGGATTCTGAGAGACATGTGGTTGAGCTTAGTCATGAGGATTTGGACTCTCAGTTAGTTGCAGAGGATGAGGGAGCTAGAGATTGTGATGATGAGGTAGTTTCAGCAGCAGCTTCTTTGGAGTTAGATGAGGATGAGTCTGATGCTTGCATTCAGAGTGTGGAGGTGTACTTAGATGTTAGTACACTGAGTGTTGGTGATGAGTATGTTTCTGTAGCTACTGATGAGGAGCATGTTGTTGGGGCTGACACACATGTTCAAGATTTGGGAGTACCTGGTCATGATGAGTTTGGGATACCAGTGGAGTCGAGTCTCCAGATTGATTCTTCTCACATCGATGACAGTGTGGTATAGTTAATCATGCCACCTTTATAGAGGGATCAGTTATGGGATGGATTGGTACCATCTTTTTTAGATGGAATTGGTAGTTGCAAGTTACACAGCTTGCAGTATCAGCACACCCAGGATAGTTTATCAGAGATTGGATTTAGTGTCAGTGACTCAGGTACCTATGGGTGTCATATCCACAGTGCAGTTGGGTGTGAGTTTTAGTTAGACAGGGACTTGAGTTTTGATAGAGTTGATATTTTAGATGGCTTGAGTTCCACATAGTGGTTTCTTTTATCAGCATCTACAGTTGGTCTTCAGATAATTTTGTCAGTGATGTCAGTTGTTTGGGTGTTGAGTGCAAATTTTTAGTTGCTGATTTTGGTACTTTTGATGCTGATGATTTCTTCACAAGGGTTGATTGGTGACATGAGGGATGTTACACAACCTTTTCCTTGGGATCCAGGTGGATCGAGTGGTTCATTGTTCTGCGATTGCTTGGGGACAAGAAATTTTAGGAGGGGCAGATTGTCATGTCCTCTTTTTAGGTGACATCACTCAGAGTTGATGATTAGCCTATCATGCAACCCTCGTAGGTTGATAAGATGGATAGAGGGTCATAATGGAGCTTGGCTTGACTTTGATTCATAGAATTTCTACATTTGGTTTTCATTCAGGCTCTTTCAGACACATTTGCCTGAGCTCCTACTTTTTAGGGATATTTGACATGCAGTGGAGCACCCTTATTTTGGTATGGTCATGTGCAGAATCACTCCCTGATTCACCAGCATCAGTCGGTTCAAGGATCGGACATATATTGAGGGAGATATTAATATTTGATTGATTTAATCAAATATTAATTATTTGGCCTATTTTTAATTAAGAAACCCTAATTCTAATTTAAGAAACCCTAATTAGGGCAAGCACATCTTTTTGAGGGTATAAGGGTTTCTCATGGGAGGCCATTAGAATTATGTATTGATTATTGACTATTGATTTTGAAGAATTCTTTTGTGAAGACTGAGCCAAGGGTTCCAGGATTCCATTTGCATTGGAGAATGTCCACTCTTCAATGTGTGTGATTCAGAGGTTGTGAAAGATCAGCTGATTTATTGCAAATTCATACAGAAGTTATCACAGAGGTTTACAGGTTTTAAGAGATAACTTCACACAGAAGTTATCACAGTATTTCAGGTATTTATTTTATTAAGTTTGATTCAATAAATTACACAGATAAAGCTTTTTCTATATTATAGCCATATATCTTTAGATCAGGGGTTGAAACAAATAGGGTGTGCTTTATTGGTGGCCATATGAAGTCCGTACAGATCCATATAGATTCACACAAAGAGTGACATTGGTAGGCAGAGATCCACAGAGACCGACATCAATCGTCTGCAGACCGACGTCGGCAAAGATGCCAATCGACAGAGACCAACGATGATATTTTATCGACTGACGATGGCCTTATAACCGATGTCGGTGACTGTGTGTCCACACAGTGAACCCAAGTAGTCCAAATTGCAAGTTTATTTCCAGTTTGCTAGAGTAATCAAGTTTTTAAGATAGTATTTCAATATTCTTTTATATGCATGTGAGAGGACTGTAATTGTAATCATATGAACAAGTGATAAGATATTTGATTTTCTATTGAGAGATTATATTGTGCTTGATTTATTTATTTGAAAATATTTTGCAAAAAAATTGCAATCTATTCTTATATCATACAAAAAATCAGAATATTCAAACAAGCAATTTAGAGCTTTTGCCTTTCTCATATCCCTATTGGAAGGGGATATTACACAACTCTTCCCTATTATTGTTACAGCACCATTACTCCAACATGAAACTTTCAAAGGTATGTAATAGTTTATAGATAATATTTATTAAATAATTTTTTTAATAAATACTAGTTTTTCATTAGTCCCACTATTTTTTTTTACTTTTTAACTAAACAAGTTAAAAAAAAACTTTTATATTTTTTTAATGAATATATATATATATATATATATATATATATATATATATATATATATATATATATATCAAATAAAATCATATTTAAAAATGAATTAGTGCATATAAATTGTCAAGAAGTTTGTTAGATGAATTGGTGGAACTTACTTTGCTAAAAACTTGTGAATAGGGTGGTCCAGTGTTCAAAACGCCCTATAATAATTGTTTTCTATTTAATTTTTAATTTTTTAAAATTTCATTTCATTTTAATTTTTTTGGTTCATTTGCCAATCTCTCATGTGCAAAACCCTTCACCTGTCGATCATGTTTTTTAACATTTGACCTAGTCAAAACCTTATCGAGTAAAATCACATCACTAGTTGATCCTTAAGTTTTGGCACCTTTAAAACACATATACATGGTCCATTTTATGTTTTAAAACATACTATTATTAATTTTATAACTTTTTAAATAATAGTGTCTAAGTGGTTATTCTAAGTGAAACTCTTTAGACACCTAGTTTAGTGCAACTATATTTCAAATTTTTACATGCAACTATATTTCAAATTTTTACATTATTTGGCATCTAAATTATGTAGTTAAGTATAGTTGCATGTGTGATTCACTTTATTTTATAAAATATTTTAAAACCTCATTATTATTATTTTGTTAAAAATTATACTTACACTAATGTTTTTTTGTGACACTTGTGACACCTTATTTTATTGCAATCTTTTGCAATTTTTTTACTTTGTCTAACATTAAATTGAATAGTTATTGTGTGTTTACACTTGAAATATTTTTTACTATGAAATAAATTTAAATTCACATTAAAAAGGGTTCATTTTAAAGCATTTATTTACTATCATTCCTAAAGAGAAGCTATGACTTTGCCTAATTTTATTTTAGATAAATCACAAATAGTTAATGTAAATAACTATAATATATATAAAATTCATGTCAAAGATGAATTTATGGCCTAAAATTTGTAGAATATTATTATTTGGATTGAAAAATATCTTTCTAGATGACATGTGACCCATGATATTACCAATACATTTCAACAAAAATTATAAGAAGCTATGTCCATTATCTTGCATAGTGTTAAGGATGAATTCTTTATCCATATTAGTAATCAAGAATCTCCTATTGATGCTTATAAACTCGTTGAATCTATGCATGAGGGCACTCACCTTTCAAAAATTATTAAACTAATCCTTTAATTGCCAACTGTACCTATGAAAGATGATGAAAAAGTTGTGAATTTTCTAACTAAAATTAAGAAAATTAAAACTCAGTTAGATGGTTGTAACTATAATTTAATTCAAGATCAACTAATTTATTTTATCATTCAATTAAATATTCATGAAAAATTTATAAATTTCATTTCAATTTTGAATTCTAAATATCAAAGTGAGCAAGATATTTCTGACCCTATCACTTTGTATATTATCTTAATTTAAGAAGAGTAAGTTATGTCTAATTTTGATTCTAAAGAGAATGCCATTCAGGAACTTCTCACCTTAAATAATTTTTATTATAACAATACAAACCATAAATCTAATCCTAATTCTACTTCTAGCTCAAATAGGAATAAGAAATATAGTAATAAGAATCATAAACCTAAGTTTAATAAGAATTGTAATCTATTGCAAATCTGAACATAGAATGGAAAATTGTTATATAAATAGAGATAGAGTTACCAATAAATATTATAAAAATATAAAAAGTAAGAAATATAATCAAAATAAGTAGAAAAATCAAAATCCTAATCGTGATAACAATTAGTATCAGAATGTTATTACTTTAAAGCCTGTTTTATTTGCTTCAAATGAAAATAAATAAATTTTAGATAAGAGTGCATATCACCATATGACTAATCTAATTTATTTTTGATTCTAGATATATATTTGAAATGATTTACGTAGGATATAATTATTTTTTATAAGCAACTAAACAAGGAAAAGTAAAGTTTTTTATTGAAACCCTACTTTTACATGGATTATGTGTACAGAATGTTTATTTGGCTTAGTGCCAACATTAATGATGTTTTCTATGTACCTAAGCTTAAAAATAATTCACTATATTTATATTATCTTAAAAATAATTATTTCATTATAATATTGCTTAAAAGTAGTTGGTCTGTTAGAAATCAATCTAGTTCTTTGATTATTGAAGGTGTTCAAAAAAATAGTTTATACAATTTCTCTCATTCTTTTGCATGTTTTCTTTCATCGCATAGTAAAAATTAATCTCAAGTATGACATGAGATATTATAACATATTAATTTTAGAAGTTTACATGATATGTCTAAAAATAATATTGTTGTGGGACTTCCTTCTATCCCCTCTCATCATAAAACTTGTGAGGGTTATTTACATGCTAAGCAACATACTAACTCATTTCACAAGAATCATGATTTGAATTCCTCGCATCCATTAGAATTAATTCATAGTGATGTTATAGGACCTATTAAATTTTTATATCTTAATTATTCCTTGTATATTGTTATTTTTATAAATGATTATAGTAGAGTGATTTTGTCATATTTCATAAAAAAATAAATCAAAAATGTTTTGTAAATTCAAAGAATTTAAATCTTTTATTGGAAATACCTCTAGTTTTTCTATTAATATCTTAAAATATGATAATTATGGTGAATAAATTAGTAAAGAGTTTTATTATTTTTACATTAGTAATGGTATTCAAAAGTAACTAACAACTCATTATTCTCCTTAGCAAAATGGTATTGTTGAAAGGAAAAACCACACCATTATTTAGATGACTATAACGATGTTGCATTCTAAAAATGTTTCTCCTAGTTATTATGTGCCAAAGCCATGAATAATGTTTTCCATATTCTAAATATAATTCATGCTTAATTTTTTTATTTTTTATACATCAAAATACATGTATGATCATGACATTTCATTTTTTATGATAAAACTATTTTACTATTAATTTAGAGATGTTAACTATATTTTTTATTAAAGTTAAAAGGGATTTTTTTTTTTTGAAGTAGGGTCCCCACACCCTAGGAGAAGTACAAAAAAAGAAGGAACAAAGGTCTACCAAAGACCCAAAGGAAAACATAGTCAAAATAGGGCCAAAAATAGCTAGAACGTAACCCAGATACAACTGAGATATAACAATAGTATAACAAAAAGAACAAAGAAGATATTCCATATAAATAATTTCCAAGAGATCCTCCCAAAAAAAATTCATCCTTTTCAGATTAGAATCAATTTTTAACATAAATCTTTATCTAGATCTTTGTGATGACTACTACATTGAATTTTTTTACCTTTTCCTTTATTAGTGGACTTTATGTCAAATAACTCACTAGGTGAGCCCTAAGATTCTCAATGTTTTGAATCCCCTCATTTATGGTAGCATTTCTACAATTTACCAAGAGACTAATAATGTTTTTGAGCTTCTCATTCATTTTCTCAAGCATGTTGACCCTAAACTAAAGAATATACAACTATTAATTATCCTCTTTGGACACATTGTCTTGATGAAATCTATCATTATCTTGTTGTAAAAACTTGACCTTCCCTTTGATATAGGTTAAATCCATCATAAACCATCACATGATGGATTTTTAAAGATCCATCTCTTCAACAATTTTTTTATCATTTTCCTTTCAAAGAACTATCTAAAGAATTAAAATTCTCATTTAAATCATTCTACTACTTATTAGGGGAGAGTTTACCTTTATCCTTCACTTCATCTCTATTCTTCCTCTTATCTATTTTAGGATTATTAGGTTGAGGGATCTTACCAGTACCACCCAGCTCTTGTTGATGAATAAAAACTTTAGTTCTAGCCCTATCTTCTTCAACTAAGATAGAGTCATCAATAGATTGACCTGTATTCCCATTCTTGTTTAGAGAATTATCCATCACATTGGGAGTCTTAGATGCACTCCTTAAATGTTTCTTGATGTTTTCTTGATTCTTAGAAGGTTTCACCTCTAAAATTTTATGAAATTTGATATTTTCACTTTTAGAAGGTTGGTCCTCTATATTCTTAAGAACATTGTCCAGGTATTTGATCCAAACCTTCTTGATATTCCTAATGTCCATAGGTGTATCCTTAATAATTTATTATGGGATTAAGATATATCATTGGTTAGATGGTTCATGCCCTTGAAATATCTATGTATTAAAAATATAACCCCTTCATGCCTGAAAACAGGTTACTTACCATCCTTGAATTTCAATATGCAAGCTTCAAGGGAGTGAAGAATATAAAAGGAAAGGCTCAAAGACATGTCATGTCTAGAATAGTTTAATAAAATTAATAAATACCATCTAATGACATTATAACTACCTTTGAGCATGATGTATTACATAAAATTAAAGGAAACTTCCCCAAGTGGTCTAGGTAGAGATTCATGGTCAAAGCCATTGTGCAAAGTCTCCAAAGTTTCCCCTTATTCCAAAAAAACATCCTTGTCTCTTTTAAAATATTTGGATTTGAAGATATTTGTTTCCTCTATATTCAAACCTATTATGTGCATAATTACATCCTTAGTGATTTCTAAAGTGACCGCAATAATGTTGATTGTTCTATTTTTCTAGGCATCAGTAAATAGGGTCAAAATATGGCTATCATGACCTTCAATTTTTTCCATGAAACCTATGAAACCCCCAACTTGTAAGGCCTCCAAAATTATTTCATTATTCTTAACTTATTTTGGTAATTTTGGTTTAATCCTATTTGGTAACCCCATAATGATCACAGAGAAACCCAAATAGGGGAGACAAAGTCTATCCCAACTCCAAAAGATAAAAAAACTAATAAACCCTAGAGCTATCTTATTTTTACCTTTGGTTATGTTAAAAAATACAATAAAGATGACGATTAGATCTAGAAGCTTCCTTATGAGACTGAAAAAAAAAGTAAGAATAAAAAGAGGACTAAGACTATATATTAGTCTAAGGTCCCAAAGTTTCCTTCACCTAGACTTAGGATAGTTCCCCATTTTGTCACATATTATGAACATTAGGAAAAACTTCATTCTTCATCTTTTATACAATGTCCCTAAGAAGCTATTCAAAATCCATCAAAGTAAAGTCACCCAAAGAGGTAACTCACATGTCATCGAACTAGTGCACTATCATGTTTCCTTCATGAGAAATGTGCTAGATTAGAGCCAGTTATCTAGAGTCATGAATGGAGATTACTTAATCTATTAATGGATTAATGGTCCATCTAATAGAATTATTCTTAGATAGGTAATTAAATATATTAAGGGATTCTCCCTCTATAATTAGCAATTGCACCCCCATTTATTGAACCAATTTAAGACCCCATAGGGCAATCAAGGCTTCATCCTAGTGATTATACTTGACACCCATATCTCCTGCATATGTTACCATGAAATTACCCTGATGATCTCTTAGAAACCACCTCCTCCATCTGGTCCTAGGTTCCCTTTGGATGCTCCATAAAAATTGATCTTTAGCCATCCTAAAGTGGGGGTGGGGAGGGTGGTGATTTCCATTTAGTTATTTTTATAATCTCATCTTTTGGATCCATCTTACCCAAACTAGAAGTATTAATTTTCAAGTTAAGAGTTAGAATTTATTCTACCTAAAGAAGGATTTTACCTTTATTATTCGATTTAATGTTGTATTTCTCTAGGATGGCCTCAAATATCCTTTTGGATAGCAATTTGCTACTACATTTCTTTTATCTAAAAATACTATTATTGTGCTCTCTCCAAATAGCCCAAATGATATGATGAAAAGAGAGCTTCCATATTTTATTGAGTAGATCATTCCTAAAGAGACACTCCCATGACTACCATATTTCCAAAAGAGAACCTGCATGAACCCACATCACACTAAATTTAGGGAGAATATAGCTCTAAATATCATGATAGTATGGGCAATACATAAGCAGATGGAAGACATTTTCATTATCTTTTTCACACAACACACATCTATTGATTAAAATGCAAGATCTTTTTATGAGATTATCCATGGTTAAAATTTTATTTTGAATAGATATCCAAAGGAAAAAATTTAATTTTGGGATTAACCATTTATCCCATAAAATATCCCACTTCACATTAAAACCAAGATTCTGTTCCAAAAGTGAATAGCCTGATTTTACTTGATATTAGCCATTGAAAGACTCCCTCCAAACAAGTTGCTTATCTCTATTACTGAGAGGTAAAGGAAAATTTATCAATAAATTATTTAAACTCATAATATCTTCTTGATTAAATTTTTCTAAACTCAAAGATTTACATGTCTTCACACCTTCAACCATCTTCCAGTAACCATGTACTTTGTGACCATAGTTGTTATGAATGTCCTATTGAAAATGTTACCAACTTTCAGTTTGAATAAGGGGAATATCTAAGACCCATGTATACTTTCTAAATTCCACCTTCTTCCCATTACCAATCTACCACTTAGAACTAGTGGAAATAATATCTTTATTCGAAATATAAAAAAATTAGAAATGTGAACTCCTGACAAATTGATCTTCAACAAATATGCACATTGGATCACAACCCTCTAAATATTTTAATCTCAAAATTTTAGCCCAAATGGTATTTTTCTTAACAATTCTCCAAACAAATTTTGAAATAATAACTTTATTCATTAGCTAAAGGTTACTGAGACCAAGACCACCATATTTTTTGTGAACATAAACTTCATTCCAGAATATAAGATGGAATCTATTTCTCTCTTTAGTTCCTAACCACAGGAATTTTTGTTGAATTTTTATTAGCTTCTCTTCAATGCTCTTGGGAATATTAAAAAGAGAAAGGAGATACACATGGAGACTTTAGAAAACACTCTTGATAATCAAAAGTTTACCTGCTTGTGATAGTAATTTACCTTTCTAGCCTGTAAGCTTCCTTAAAAAAATTTCAATAAGTAGATTCCACTCAAATATTGAAAGATGATTACTAAACAGAGGCATGTCAAGGTAGCATGAAGGTAAGACTTTTATTTTACAACCTAACAAATGAGCAATTCTAGTTTGTCTAGCAGTAAGAGTATTAAATAAAAATATTGAGTTCTTGTAAACATTAACTTTATAATTAGAAGCCTTTTCATACATTATCAAAATTTTCTTTAGAGTCCTAGCTTCTTGAAAGGTATCCTCAGCTAGGAGAATGGTTTTATATGCACTAAAATCCACTCACCCTGACAATTACACTAATTTTAATAATTTAACTTATAAATATATTTCCTAGTTAATTATAATAATTATCCTAATACCTACATCAAAATTCCAACATCCCACAAACATTATTCTACCCCACAACCAATTAATCCCCTTCATTAATCTACTAACTAAACCTATTTACCTACTCATTAAGCCACTTGCCAATATAAAAATACAATTTATTTACCTAACCATATACCACCCTACTAATTAGTTATTCCTACACCCCTAATAGAGATTTTTGAATTGGATAATTTTATAAATCTCCTCCAATTTAGCCTTTTTTCCTCTAGAATTATCTATTCTAGAGATTTCCAAGAAATTAAAAATTCCTTAGAAATATCCTAGCCATTGATTATTGGAACACAACTAGATACTAAGAGGGGGGTGAATCAATATATGAATTAAAACTAGTTATTTAATTTAGATTAAGACTATATGCAGAGATCACACCAAAAAAACACATAACACAAGATATACTATGAAAAACTCAATAAGGGAAAAACCACCATGAGAATAGCTATTAGAAACAACCATTCTAATCCAGCCTTATAATAAAGAATCTCACTTATTATGATTTTAAAGGGCACCAACCCTAGGTAGACACCAATCCCCTAATCGAGTACTAACTCAGCTTGTCTAATGGTACCAACCAATTAAATCTATAGAGCTATAACTCTAAATTACAAAATAGATTCATAAATAAATCTAGATCTTTGTTATTTATTACAGGTCTAGTTTTTAACTGATCATACTCTACACATTCTCTTTTTTCCTTTATTCTCTCTACCAATCTCATTGCTTTCTTCATATTTGGATTGATTTTGCTCCATTGATCTTTGTAGACACCTAAATCTAGCCACCAATAACATCCAACTAGGATTTTGACCAATTTCCACCAAAGTGCACAATTTGGATTAGAAACACTAAAGAACATTAAATGAGTCTAAATTGACATATTCAAGTGCCAATTTTGGCTAGGGTATCACTAAATGGGGCAATGCAATTTATGGGCCAGCTAACTTTGATCAGATCATTTCAAGTCAAAATTCCAATTTTACACTTGGGTGCTCTAGATTGCCTTTTTCTATCAAATTTTTTGTATGATATGCGTGTCTTTGATATTTGGTGTTTTCAACATCTAAAATGGGATAACGGATTCAATGCATCTGACATTGACCTCCAATTCTAATCCAGTTGAATTTTAGACCAATAACAAGGCATTCCAATCAATTTGAGTAATTTGTGCACAAAATGCTTAATCATGCTTAAGAGATAATTAATCCAAATCAAGGCCTAAATAATAATTCCATAGAAACTTATTGAAAACTTGTTTTTAGAAATGAATATTGAATATATGCATCATCAGGGAACTTCATTTCTTGGGAAGACATCCCTAGGCCATAAATGCCATAAATATCAGGATTATGGGTCTTTTATGCCTCTTTATTACCTTCTATACCTCATTAATATCCCTTCTTCCAAAGTCATGATGAGGATAATTATGAATTTTAATTACATAATTCAATCAATCCATGACCACACATCTCATTCTTGAGATGGATGGTCATGGTTGATTTTGATCATTCTTGAATATATGTAAATAGAGAGGCTATGAACATCATTTTTAAGCCTAATTTGAGAAAATTTATAATGCAAAACTGATTCTAAAATCTTCATGCAAACTAGTGTTACCATGCCAAGTTGATTCCAAGCTAAGCCAAAGCCAAAGGTGCCAAGGAGAGATAGAGGTAGCCAAGCTTCCATTGCCAAGGACTTCATGAGAACAAAACTGATCAAGAAAATAATATAAATGAATTTAGAGCATCTAAGTAAGGTGAAGGAATTCTTGTGTTTCCTTATTTTTTAGGTGTGTTTTTCATTTATTTTTGTTACTAAGCTCACCCTAGTAACTACACATGAAAATGTTTGTTTAGTGTTTTTATTTGGTTTCATTCACTAAAACGATACTAATATACTCTTCTTATTCAAATTTCTAGTTCACATAATGGCACAGCTGGTGGGATGATCTTAATAAGAGCATAATCCATAAACTTTTTTGTGTTTCAGAGTTTTGATTTTTTTTTTGCTTTGAGTAAAAATGGCCAATAAAGAAGTCATAAATTTTTATTTACTTAATATTTTTGTCTAAATTTTTTTATCACATATATAAATATGTCATGTATATTATTTAAAAATTTCATAAAAAAATTCTTTATATTTTAGAAGCTATAGATGTTTTAGTGACTATCACTTTCAGTTTTTTTATTTTTCTAGTAAAAATAGTTATAAAAGAGTTTATAAATTTTTTACGTTGACTTTTTTTACTTTAATTTTTTTTAAATATTTTAACCATATAGTTATTTACAACCTCTCAAAAAAAATTTATCAAACCGATCTATATTTTAAAATTTATGTTAAAAATACTAACTGCAAGTTTTTATATTTTATGTGATATGTGTTATATTTTATTTTTATCCTTCTAATTTGTTGTTTTCAGATGTTCATATATTTAATATTATTTTTTAAAATTTTCTTTATATTTTTTATAACATTTTCTAATCTAACATATTTATTTTTTGGGTGATGCCTTAGGGTAGACAGGTAACCGACAAACTTCAAATTTGCTAAAACATGTTTTAGACCATCTTTTGCATGCTTTTAAAATGAATTAGGAATCTTGTTTTTGGTGATTAATAAAACATTTAGGTTCTTAAGTAAATGTTTTGATAATTTAGGATTTCAAAGTTACAATTTTAATACCAAGGGGTCAAATGAACACCACCAAATCTTTCACTTGGGCTTAAAATTGAACACACTTGTCAATTTTGTTTTCTTTATTTCAATTATCATTTTGTTTTCACAAAATACAAGGATGTTGTGTGTATGCTCTTCTATTTTTACCCTTTAGGGAACCCTTGGAATCAAAATTGTATTCCTTATTTTCAAATTTCCTAGTCCAAGGCATAGAAAGAACATCATCTAAAGCACTCCTTAAAAAATCATAAAAGTATTGGGTGACATTGACAACGACCTTAAAGTCTTTATATTTTATGCTTTTTTTATTTCATGTAAACTTGGATTATGAGGGGGACATCACTACCTCCCATGATTTATTTAGGAAATATTTGACCTAGGGTTTCACTTGCCAACATTGACCTCATTTGGCTCCATATTGGAGTCGCACATAGGACGTAGAGACACTTTGGATATCGTACTACACTAAGCAAATAGTAGGATGTAGTGGTTGAAAAAAGGATTCGACCTTTTTTCAACAATCTAAGTGATATGGACCCAAAATTCATGCTTTTCATTTGCATTGTTTGACGTGAAAGTCATTGTGTAATTGATTCCCCTATAACATTTGAAAACTTGTATATCTTAGAAAAATCCCCACTTGCCACAAAAGTATTATTGGTACAAGGTGCACCTCAAGGTCCATGTCATATTACTATCATTTGAGAGAAGGGGGAGTGTAAAAATCCTACTATAAATGTGCATTTACTTTTGGATGAACACTTAAAATACTCTCAAATAATGTATATTAATAGATTCCAATAATACCAAGCAACCTTATTAGTTTAGGATCTAAGAGAGCTAAATTAGCTGGTTTTGTCCTATATTAAAGTCTTGTGTGAAGTAAAAACTAGGTGTAAACAAATGATGCAAACCAAACACATGGTCCTCATTTTTATTTTGATAAAGAGGCGTTATGTTTCCCAGGTGAAATCATCAATTTGCCTTGTTCAAAGTTCATCAAAACTTGGAGTCATATCATCCACTTTGGCACAGTTATGTTGCCCAATTGAGTCTAGACCTTTGCCAAAAAAATTTAAGTCCTTCGTTTATAATCTAAATTTGAAATTGTACCTTTATAAGTTCATATGGTTGATGTGTTAAGTGGGTTCACTATTTGCACTAAACTTGAGGGAACTTAGGTTCAATTTCCAATTTGGGTTGAAGGTTATTTAAGACTCATGATCATTCTCACCACTTGATAGACTTAAGTCATTTCATGATAAACACTTGCACTTTGAGTCTATGCACCACAATATTTTGAGTCAAGAAAGGTAGTGTTATGTTGTCAATTTTTTGAGAAATTATCTTTGCCTTAAAGAGTTTTTGAAATAAGAATTTTGTCACATCTTTTGGGTAGTCTAGCACTATTACACTACCCAAAACATTTCAGATATTTTTGCATAGGCCTTCTTGCATAGAGTTCAAATTTGTTCTTACATTTTCAAACCAATCTAAGTATACTTTTATGAACCTTTGTCTAACACAGTTATGTCGTTCACTTTTGTCTATCTTATTTGTCAAAAGAACCAAGTTTTATACCATTATTTGTAATAAAATAAAATATCTCTAAAGTGCCTTCTGTTTCATACCTTATACCTATTTGATTGAGTCCATGCCCAAGAATCAAATTCCTAATGTTTGTTAGAAGTGTTTCAAATTTTTTAGATTAAAATTTTCATCTATTTTCAAAGTCTAGATTTTGACAGTGTTTGGCTAAGAGTCCTAGCACATGCCTTGTTTGAGAATATATTTTGACATTGTGTTTGGCCAAAAGACCTAGCATCTTTTAATTTTCTAGATTAGACTAATTTAAAACACTTTGACCTTAGTGTTTGGCATTTTGATTTTTGGTTCATTTACTTAATCTTTTTGTGTAAGATGTGTAACATTAGACACTTAACATTGGCTTGTATTATCATAAATCTTTGCATAAACCTTTTTATCCTTTTAACGAATCTAGACCAAGTTTGAACATCATCTATTTTAGAAATTGTATTTTTAGAGTTTGAATAACTCTTTGACCTTTTATCACAAAGCATTGACTATGGATCCTAACATGTATTTTGACACTCATAGTGGACTCATGTACAATCTGGGGATTAGTAATGTGGTTACATAAGAAGAAATGGTGCAATACCCCTACAGAGATAATTTTACTTTATGAGATGGATTCTTATCCCTCTTATAATACTCAATTAGGGGAACAAATCCAATATCCATTAGATAATTATTTGGTTAATACACCACCTTATTCAGAATAAACCACACAATACCTAGCTATAATACCCACAGTTGATGAACTAGTTCTTCAACAGTCATATTCTACTAATGTAGATTCCACGTATGATCCATTTTTATTTTAGCATCATTTATTAGAGAACAAAGATGAGATTTTGGTTAGGGCCATAGAGTTAGGGGCCAAGTTTCTAGTAGACTTCCCTCATGAGAATTTACCAAGCCTAGTAATAATGCCCCATAATATCATTTATGATCAACAGGCTTCTTCTATCAATCCTTTGGCTCTAGTCCAAACAGCATATCAGGACCCTAATATGCCTATCATAGGAAAAAACATCATGGAAGACCACTTTAATCAAATGTAGATAGCATATCAAACCTACCTAAATCTAACACATAATCTTAATTAGATGAACATGGTGAGCAAACCTCTTATTGACTTAATTTCTTCAACAAGATTTTTGATAGAGTCAACTGGTCAAGAGAATCAGAGTTCAGACCCATTCATACAAAATACTTTGGTATATAATTTGTTGCATATACCCATTATTGAAGAAGTGTCTTTTGCTTCTACATGGAATAGTAAGCCAAATATAGTGTACAATGTGCAAACAACATCCAATCTCAATCAAACTGGTACTAATGCACAAACAACTAGTCAACAACATGTGCCCATAGTTAATACCATGAGTGGATCATCATACCAAAGAATAGGAGCCTCTGTACCCCAACTGTCACCACCTATTTCCCAACCTCAACTTGTTGCTTCCTCAAGTTTGCAACTTATGGGATTAGGTATTCAACCAACAACCAATGTCATGCCTCAACAATAGAATGTAGCAAATCCTAATCCTCCTTAATAAGTGAGGAGTAGTATTCCACAACATCAGGTGTAATCTAGAGTACCAATGCAGCTAAGGCTAAATATATTGCCACCTCAACAAGGGGTTATTAATTTTCTACATCACCAAGTAATGACAAACATACCTCTTTAGTCTCAAACTAGTATATCAATCTAAAACCAAATAATGACTTGTCAACAACATGTAAATATTAATCAATGATAGATATTAAATATTTAATCTAATTTCACTTCCCCATAGGGATTCATGAAATAAAGAGGCTCCCATGTTTCTCAAGTACCTACTAGATAACCATTGGTTCAAAATGTGCCACAAGTTCAGAGACAGGATCTTGGTCCACAAGTTCCCACTCATTAGCAAGGTTTGATTAGTCAGCGACATGTCCATTTTCAACCACAATAGGTACAATATAGTTATATCCCTCCATCCCAACCATAAAATCCTCCAAATCAAACCTTCATAGCCAACCCAAACTAGAATATCACACAACTAAATGTGTAATTTTAAGTACATCCTAATACATGTATGCATATTCCTAGTCCATTTCTCAACCAAACCAATATACACCAACATATATCTCCATCATACCCTAGTCAAAGTGTCCCTCTTGTGACCACCCAACCATCTACCCAAACCAATATTCTCCCTCAAACTAATGTTCCTTCTAGTTTCTTATCCCAAGAATTGCAATAGATGAAAGATGCAATTGCTACCATTCAAGTTGGGAAATAGACTAAAAATTTTAAGTTGGATGACATGTGTTCTTATCCATTCAACATGGAGGAATTATAGATACCATTTCCTCTAGGATACAAACCACTTAAATTCAAAAAATATAAAGGTAAAGGTGACCCTAAGGCCCATTTAACTGGGTTCTTTGTTATATGTCAACCAGTGGCATATAGTGATATATATCTTTTGTTGTTGTTTCCAAGGAGCTTGGCTAGACAAGACTTGGAGTGGTTTTTAAAGTTTCCAAAGAATTCAATAATAGATTTTGATGATCTTTATGATAATTTTGAGTAACACTTTTCCTATAATCTTGAACATGAGATTTCATTGGTTGACTTAACACAAACAAAATAAAAGGTTGGTGAGAGTTTTTTAAGTTATTTATATTGATGGATATCCCTTGCAAGATGATTCACCCATAATTTACTAGATAAATAATTAGGCACTATGTTTACTAAAAATTTGCATAGTGAGATAGCTTATCATCTAAAACTACAATGTGTATATACTTTCAGGGATATCATCGACAAAGGTTTGTTGATTTAATGAGACCTTATTAATAAAGGGATCATCATTCTTACATCAACTAATCATAATCAAAGTACCAATCAAGGAAGTATCCAAAACCAACACCCAATTTAAGCACATCAAAACCAACATAAACCAATAACCAAGATAGACCAAAATAATTCAACTATAATAGGAATGTTGTGGGTAATGGAGTAATTGAGTCACATCATGTCTAAATAATGTAAACATCATCTACACCACCTTTTTAGATTACTCATACCCAACAACCTCTTGAACCAATGCCACAAACACAACAACCAAGACCCACATAATAAATAAAACAACATTTACCATTACAAACCCTTTCTCTAAGGAGAATTATGTGTATGTGTCATGTCTTTAGTGACCTAGGAGAGCCTATTGAGTCTGTATTTCACAAAGTTACCACTGCTAATCTAATTAGTTGGCCTATACCAAAGCATTATCCACAAGGCATTCCTTATCCTGATTGGTACCATGAAAATGAATTCTATGAATATCATCAGGTCAATGGACATAATCTATGAAGATGTGTGAAAATCAAGCATTTGATTGAGAATATGTTGGAGAATGGAGAGATAACATTGGGTAATAGTGCTTCACATCCAATCAAACTCTTGGGATTTATCAAAACCCCTTTCCCCAACATAACACACAACAACAACATAACAATCAATAATAAAAATAAAAACAACACTAGTCAGTGCAACAACAAAATTAATAGTATCAAAATTAAAGGCCAAACTAATAAAATTAGTAAAATCAATAATATAACCCACAACATCAGAACAATGGAAAAAACCAAGGTTATAATGGTAACAACCAATGAACCTACCATGTAGTTTCACATGAATACAATAGGGTTGTAGCTCATATTGTAGGGGGTAGCATTAATACCATCTCCATTAATCCTAGACCAAACACTAATCAATCTTGACCATTGCTAAACAATACTGCTCAACCAAATTACATGGATAATACTTCTTTAACCTGGGACTACACACATGCAAACCAAAAAATTAGGACTCCTACTTTTGGACCATATACCGATAAATCACCCTTGCCACATGACCACATATAAGTGCATTGGCAACTGAGACTTGTCTTATCTATTCCCACACCATTCCCAACATTTATTAACAATTATGGTCTAACATATAATCTTGATTATGTAATCACAACTCAGAGGTCAAATATTACTATCCTAGGTCCACAACCATTTACCGCTTTGCTTGTTATCCAACCAATTATTTAGCCTCAGAATAAACCATTCACCATTGAACAAGATAAGAAGTTTGATATTGTGAAATATTTGTAAAAGACACTAGCATAATTTTATATTTTATATTTTTTTTGAATGTCAAAAATCCATAAAAACATTTTGAATGAGTTTTTAACCCAATCCACTATTACTAGTGACATATCCCTTGATAAATTTCAAGCTTTGGTTGGACACCTAGCTCCAACCCAACAAGTCACATTCAACTAAAGTGATATATCTTCCCTTGGCCCACTCCATAATAATCCATTATACATATAAGTTTATATAAAGTGGTATAAAGTGAAGCATGCCTTATAGACAATGGATCAGGCCTCAACATAGTGTCTCTAAAGCTCATCAAGCTTATTGGGTACATAATGGTAGATCTCCAGCTAGAAATGATAACTATCAAAGCTTATGATAATCAAAAAAGAGAATCATAAGGCACCATTAGCTTACCAATTATCATTGTCCCTTTAACCCATGATACTCTTTGCCATGTTCTTAATATTGAGTTGTCATATAATATGCTTCTAGGTAGGCCTTGGTTACATGAGATTCATGCAGTCCCATCAACATTGCACCAATGTATCAAATTCTCCCACTCAGGGATGGAAGTGAAATTCCAAGAGATTTACACCCATATGAACACTACAAACATCTTGAGGTTGAATTTCAAAGCTACAATCACCAATATAGTATGAATCCAAGTTCTAAGCAGGATAAAGGAAAGGCCATACTTATTGATCCTCCACAAGATAATAACATAGATCATAATACCTTGGATTTCCTTTCCCACATGCTACCTCTTGAAACTTCCAATCATTTTACCATTTTAGATAATGGTCTAGGGGAGTATGTGACCCATGATACCTTCCATATTGTTAATCTTTCTTAGAATCCAAAGACCTTTAGGTGACCTAAAAATACCCCACACATGCATTGGCAACAAAAGAACAAAAATAAGGAAACCGTCATGTTTGTACCAGTATCTAGCCTAGAACCAAACCCTCTTGAATGGGATGAATCATGGTTGTACAATGACAACCAAGCTAATTATTATAAAAGTGTAAAGTATCCTATTCCCAATAGGATCATGGAGCATCAAGATTATGAAAGAAGAGGCCTTAAACCCAATCAACAAGGAACCATTGAGCCAATTTCTGTGACTAAGTACATAATACCCTATGGACTTGGATTTAAACCACTTGGGGGTGACCCTGGATATCTTATTTGAGTTTCATCACTGATGGCTAGTGATGATGATGTTGATAGAAAAGTAGAGTTTTATCATAACCTCACCTTTGATGACCTAGCTAAAACTAACCTATTTGATAACAATGCCATATGTACTCTTACCCCAATCATTTGTCATAACCTATTACCATTATACTATCCCCAACTGATAGATTGGGACCAACAAGAATCCAATTTGTTGATTGATGAGTTTTAGAATGATGAGGAATTATATGACTTTTTAGGCCTTAGAGACAACATTCCATTGGGAGATCATAAATTAGGATTCTCAATTACATTAGATCTTGAAGCCTATATTGGAGAGTGGGTGAACACCCTTAGCCAAAATAAAATAAATAAAACATTGAGGTCCCCAAGTGAAAACCTCTTTGAGGAAATTTTTGACCAGGGAGAAAGTAAAGATAAAGGCTAGTCTAGTGGTGAAAACCTATTTGAAGCACTATTATATGGGCGTGTTCATTCTTATTTGAATTTAGACCAAGAGACCACCAATGATGAACTTGCCTATGGATCCAAGTTTAGTTTTATGAAAAAACAAGTATTTGATTGAATTCTTCAATAATTTTTGACTATTTTTGTCACATGGCCAAATATCCCATTGGGGGACTCAAATTCATCATGCCTAGGAGATGTTGAAGAGCAAGTCCTAATAAAGGACCCTAATATAGTCTAATAGTTCAAGTCTTTACTTACTATCCTAGAAGATGGTTCAACCCTTATCATCAAAGATACAATAGAGGTAAACATCAAGACTCCATCAGATCCAAAATGGATAAAATTAGGTGCATTCCACACTGAGGAGGAACATGAAATCTTTACAGCTCTGTTGAGAGAATTTGTGGTATCTTTGCATGGGCTTATTCTGATATGCCAAGTTTAGACCCCACCTTGGTTTTACACCACTTTATGGCCAATCCTAATGCTAAAATAGTAAAATAAAAGCTATGTAAGATGCATCTTTGAATTGTTATCTTGGTAAATAAAGAGATGGAAAAACTCTTAGAAGTAGGATGTATCTGATCCATTGACTATTCATAATGGATATCTAATGTTGTAGCTATTAGCAAAAAACTTGAAGAAATCAAAATCTATGATAATTTTTGAGACATCAAGAAAGCTTTCCCTAAGGATGAATTTACATTTCCTAATATTTACATGATCATTGAATCCACATTGGGTTATGAAATTATTTCACTCATGGATGGATTTTCAAGATACAACCAAATCAGAATAGTATCAAAAGACCAACATAAAACAACATTCACCACTCCATGGGGAACATTTTGTTATCAGGTAATGCCATTTGGTATTAAGAAAGTTGGAGCTACATATCAAAGGGCCATGACTTTCATATTCTATGATATGATGCATGCTATTCTTGAAGACTATGTCGACAACATATTAGGAAAATCTAAGACTAGGGCCAACCATCCAACAGTGTTGCGTAAGATATTTAAAAGATTATAGGAGTACAAATTCAAATTCAAATTCAATCTAAAGAAATGTTTATTTAGTGTAATTTTAGGAATATTTCTTGGCTTCATTGTGTCTTTTAGAGGCATTGAAGTTGATCTAGTTAAAGTCCATGCTATAATTGAGATGCCACCACCAACTAATTTAAAGCAGCTCTATAATTTGTAGGGTAAGATTCAATCAATATGATGCTTCATCTCTCAGTTAGTAGATAAGTGCCATTTATTTATGCATATTCTAAATAAGGGAGTTGCATTTCACTAGGATGATCGCTACTAAATATATTTCCAATAACTCAAAGACTACCTCGTTAATCCACCTATTCTAT
Organism: Torreya grandis; assembly: GCA_037957365.1. Lineage (NCBI taxonomy): Eukaryota > Viridiplantae > Streptophyta > Pinopsida > Cupressales > Taxaceae > Torreya > Torreya grandis. The sequence goes on along the minus strand of JARHVA010005122.1, from coordinate 677,376 downwards.
TACCTCCTATGTCGGGAAAGCCATTCTTTTTATATCTATTAGCTACCTATAATGCTCTAGAGGAACTCTTGGATTAACATGATGAAAATGGAAAAGATCATGTTGTATACTACCTAAGTCATACCTTGGTCTCATATGAACATAATTATGCACCTATTGAAAAAGCTTGTCTAGCCATGGTCTTTTCAGCTTAGAAATTGTGTCATTACATGTTGAATAATAAAACCATGGTCATTTTAAAATTAGATCCGCTCAAGTATTTACTATCTAAAATATCTTTACAAGGTATAATGGCCAAATGGATCATGCTTCTTAGTGAGTTTTACATAGAGTATGTCAATCAAAAGGCAATCAAAAGATAGGTACTTGTAGATCAACTTGTTGAAGCACCCCTTACAAACATAAATCCACTCACATTTCATTTTCCTAATTAATCCATAATGACCATCATTGACCCACCTCTTGTAGAGCAACACTGGAAGGTATATTTTGATGGTTCATTTACTGCACATGGACTAGGTATAGGTCTCTTATTTATTACACCATAGGGGGATCTAATCCCTAAATCATTTAGAATAAATTTTCCTTGTACAAACAACATGGTCAAGTATGAAGAACTTATTTCAAGACTTAGACAAGTAGTAAAATGGAATATATATCATCTAAATGTTCATGGTGATTCTTAATTAATCATCAATTAAGTCATAGACCATTTTTAGACCAAAGATGACAAGTTAGTTCCATATAAGGCTATGGTTGATACCTTAAAGTAGAAAATTGAAAATATCCAATTTGAGTATATACCAAGGGCTAGTAATAGAACTATAGATGCTATGGCTACTATCAGTTCTCTGATTCAACAAATAGACAAAGCTAGAGAATATTAGTTTTTTGTTGAGAATTTGTTCACACCATCTCATGAACCTTCAACCATTATAATTATTTATGATATTATTGGTCCTAATTATATCTGGTACTCAAACTTTTACAACTACCTTCATGACCAAGTTATACCATCTAACCTATTTTGAAAACAAACCAAAGCCTTTATTCATCATGCCACTTGTTATAATCTACTTATATCTACCCTTTACTATCATAGTTCTGATAAAAATTTGCTTCATTGTTTAACTTTGGTAGAGTCTACACTGGCATTAAGAGAAGTTCATGAAGGAGTATGTGGAACTCATTATAATAGGGTAGTCTTATCTAAAAATCTCTTACGTACTGATTATTATTCACCCATGATGGATGAAAATATAAATGCATATGTAAAGAAGTGGGACAAATGTCAATGATATGTTAATTTGATTAATGCCCTAGCTCAAAGTCTGAAATTGATGTTGACACCATGGACATTTGCTACATGAGGACTTGACCTCATTGGGAAGATCAACCCAACTTCATCTAATAGCCATAAACATGTCCTTACCACCACTAAGTATTTCACTAAGTGGGTTGAAGCTATACCTCTCACTTATATGACTGGAAAGCAAATTTCCAAATTCATCTTCAACCATCTCATTTGCCACTATGGTATCCCCTCTAACATTATATTTGATAATGGAGGATCATTCAAGAACAAGGATGTAGACCAGATATGTATCAAATATAACATCACATAATATTTTTCTACAACATATTATGCTCAAGGTAATGGTCAAGTTGAAGCATCAAATAAAACCATTATCAATATTCTCAAAAAGATTGTCAATGATGTCGATCATGATTGGTACCGACAGATATTCCCTGCCCTTTGGTCATATCATACTAATCATCATACTCCTATAAGATCCACTCCATACTCAATTGTTTATGGTACTAAAGCCATCCTTTTTATTGAGGTTGAATTGTCTTCATTACATATATCTTTCAAACATGTCCTAGATGATCATGAATATTTAGTAGCTCACTTGTAAGAGTTAGACCTACTTGATGAAAAATGCATAGCTACACTCAACAATCTTTAGGAATATCAAAATTGACTAAAAATCCACTACAATCGATGTGTCAAATATAGAAAATTTGAAATTGGTGATCTTGTTCTTAAATAAAACCAAAAGAATACCATGGCTGAGAAGAAGCATAAAGGTAAATTCAAACCAAACTAGATAGGGATTTTCATCATTACTATAGATTATGGATTAGGGGCATACAAGATTACCACACTAGATGGAGATGAACTTTCTAATCCAATGAATATTATTCACCTCAAAAGGTACTATGATTCAGTGCTAGGGTGTATCATTTGTAAGGACCATTTCAGTTATGTTATTTTATCACTATTCTTCTTTGTACAAATATCATTCTTATCCATATTCTTAGTCGTATCCACTTTACATTCCTGATCTATCAACCAAATGTGTTCTAAAGCCTATCCCATTTGACCTTGATTTTTTGTCATTCATTACACATTTTAAGCACTAAGGAATCTAATTAGTTTCATCAGTTGTTTCAAATACTTCAAATAGAGATCATATTTTATAGTAGTATGATAGAAGTTTCATTAGGTGTATCTTTCATTTGTTATTCCTTTCTTATCACCAATCTTGCTACTAATTATAACCACCTTTGGGTAAATTAGTACCATTGATACATGCCATTTTGTCCTAGTTATAACTACTTATGGGCAAACTAAGGGCAACATTTGTTTCTTGAACTTGGCGTACCAACTTGCCACTTCATATGCCATACTATGCCTATATACCAATTATGTCTATTTTTTTTGAATTAGCTACTACACTAGTCAAATTGTTTCATTGTAAGGGTACAACTATAGTGACTTGAGGTCCTACTCTAGGAGTATGTAGGAAACACTCAATACTTATTAAGGTTAGCTCAGTCACCCCCTTGCCATGCTCTCGTCATTTTGTGAGCAACCTAAGTTTAAATGCTCTCACCATTTTATGAGCTTGAACCATTTAGTGTCTCATCATTCTTGATCAAGTTGAGATACTTCAAAAAATTACAAAAACATTTATAAAATCATTATAAAAAACCAAAAACATTAACCATTTCTTTGCCTTAAGGATTTTGGGAACCCTTACTAAGTTGCAAGAAAACCACTTGTCACTTAGTTTCCCCATCCTTTTTGGCATTTTCTCTCATGCACTTACTATTTTTCAAGACCATTCCTATTCTTCTATCATATCCATTATGTTTATTTTATCATTTATCACATTCTTTCCATTCCCTGGGAGAACTACATTTGGTCTGATGTTTTTTATTAGATATTACATATATATAACTATGTAGGTAGCATCTACTTACCTAGTGCATATAGAGACAGTTTGGCCACCCCCTTCCTTTTTTTATTCCCCTATTTTGTTTATTTGTAAAGTTGTCACCTATTTTCTATGGTAAATGTTCATACGGTTTCTATTGCATTGTTTGTTTGTTTGTCTCTACTTATTTTGTTTGTCTACCTATTTGTTTGCTTTCAACACTAATGCCTTGATTCAATTTATGTGTGTTCATTGGGTGATTCCTTGCCCACACATATACTTGAATCCATCCATATTCATATGTTTACATTGTCATCATGGTTTCTATCATTGGTGCATTATTTTCTATTGAGTATTAGATTATGAGAGTCAGTCCTCATGCATATTTTAGCCAAGTCTTCATGATGCTATACCATGATGCCTACCAACACATGTTAAAACAATCCTTAGCTTCAAGAAGTCTATTAAAAAATGGTAGCATCAACATCTCTTCAACACCAGCATCTCGATTCAATCCCAATCATATCCTAAATAGAGTAATTGACCACAAAAGAATTTAAACCTTTATTAGTTCAAACGAGCATCTCCCTACTAGTAGGCTGGTCCAATTCATCATTACCCTCTATTTTAAGTTATCATCATCCTCAGCCAAATTTATCATGTTTTCCATAATTGAGGTCCCATAGTTATAACCACCTATGGGTAAATCATTGTACACCATCCCACCTACATTTCTCAATGATTATAACTGCCTTTGGGAAAATCATTGTGTTCTCACCATTTTATTTGTTTTACCCATGCAGGGTCACGTTATCATCTTGTTTGTCTATCCTAACTGGGGTAGCTCCATCTTCTCAATGATTATAACCACTTTTGGGCAAATCATTATGTTATCATACCATGTTGCCATTATCAGGGTAAAATGCTTTTAACCATCTTTAGGCAAACCATTATACACTATCTCACTTACATTCTCAATGATTTTGACTACTTTTTCAAAATCATTATGTTTTCACCCCATCAACTTTCCTTTCTTTAGTCCCCTCATTTCACTTCTTATCAAGGGACCGTTTATCGACCTACTTGTGCCAACTATTCCCTCGAAGGGGCAAACCATCATATAGTTAGTTTATCATCATTGAAATCATAGGCATATAGGACATTTTCATTCTTTGAGAAGATGTTACTATGCTTATAGTTTACAATGCCTTTCCAAATAGGGGCAAACTATAGACACCTAAATTTGGCCACTAATGACCTCCAACCAAGCTTTTGACCAATTTCCACCAAAGTGCACAATTTGGCCTAAAAACACTAAAGCACATTAAATAAGTTGAAATTGACATATTCAAGTGCCAATTTTGGATAGGGTATCACTAAATGTGGTAATACAATTTATGGGCCACCTAACTTTGATTAGATCATTTCGAGTCAAAATGCTAATTTTGCACCTGGGTGCTCTGGATTGCTCTTTTCTATCAAATTTCAAGTATGAGATTTGTGTCTTTAATATTTGGTGTTGACAATATCCTAAATGGGATAATAGATATGCTGCATTTGACATTGACTTCCAATTCCAATCTAGTCAAATTTTGGACCAATAACAAGGCATTATAATCAATTTGAGTAATTTGTGCACAAAGTGATTAATCATGCTTAAGATCTAATTAATCCAAATCAAGGCCTAATTAATAATTTCAATAAACTTGTTAAAAACTTGTTTTTAGAAATGAATATTGAATATATGCATCATCAGGTGACCTCATTTCTTAGGAAGACATCCCTAGGCCATAAATGCCACAAATATCAAGATTATGGGTCTCCATGCCTCTTTATTACCTCCCATGTTTCATTAATGTCCCTTCTTCTAAATTCAAGATGAGGATAATTATGGATTTTAATTACATAATTCAATTAATCCATGACCACACATCTTAATCTTGAGATGGATGGTCATGGTTGATTCTGGTCATTCCTAAAAATCTATAAATAGAGAGGCCATTAACATCATTTTTAAGCTTAATTTTTACAAAGTTATAATACAGGATTGATTTCAAAAGCTTCATACAAACTAGTTTTACCATGCCAAATTGATTCCAAGCCAAACCAAAGCCAAAGGTGCCAAGGAGAGATGGAGGTATCCAAGCTTCCATTTCCAAGGACTTTATGAGCACAAAACTAAGCAAGCCACTACTACAAAGGCATTTGGAGCATCCAAGGAAGGTGAAGGAATTCTTTTTTTTCTTACTTTTTAGTTTTGTTTGTCATTTTTTTTGTTACTAAGCTCACCCTAGTAACTAGGCATGAATATGTTAGTTTAGTGTGTTTTTGATTTGGCTTCATTCACTAACATGATACTAATCTCCTCTTCTTAGTCATATTCCTAGTTCACAATCTTCTCAAACATGTTAAGTCTTTAACTTGTCACTGTCTCGTTAAATGTCAATACTCTCAATTGAGTCTATTCACTCTATCAAATATCCTTTATACGATCATCCACTCACCATCAGATCTTCTAATAAGATTGATATATGCCTCTGACAAGCTTACACTCATTAGGTCTCTATCTAACAAGCTCCATGAATGTGACACTTGTCACTTGCACGTTTACTCATAGGTCCTTTAGATAATTTAACTTCACTACATTTCATTAGATTTTTTGCATACAATGAAGTGATAGTCATTGATCAAGCTAGGTCATAATGTAAAGTCTAAGACTTAGGAAATGTTAAGTCCTTTAAACTAGTAATTGCTTGGTTGAGGGGCTAGTTTTACAATGATAACAAAGGCTTAAGTTATAACTTAAGTTAATGGGTCCTGGCTATATCCAGTCAACATCAAAATACAAATTACCTGGTGATGCCATGCATAAACCCTTAGGGTTTAGCTGATAAACCATATTTTGTTTGAGAGTAAAGATAATTCAATTTTAAGATAATTCCTTCTCATTTGAATCTATGAACCACATATTCAATATGCTCTTGAAAAACCCTTAATAGATATTCTATTTGTTTCCCTTGAAAAAGTCCATAAATGATATTTGTAAAAGCATGACAAATTTTCAAGACCTTGTACAGATTTTGTCTAAGTATGGAGACCATTTCAATGTGCTTGGAAGGCTAACTTTGTAATTGCATATTGTTTCACTTAGTTGCATGACTTTCAAACTATCACATATGTTCCTCTTACATAGGGTATTCAATCAATATATCTATTTGCTCCTGAAGCCTTCATATATGCAAGATATGATATTATCAAAATTCTTACTTATGTTTATCTTGTAACCTAAAAATTTGATTAAGTGTTGGAAAACACTGTCAAAATATCCTAGAGCCATACTTTGCTTAATCATATCTTTTATCACCCTACATCACGTGACTTGGGATTCAACACATATAAACTAGGCACAAAAATGAACAAATCCAATTGATCATTTTATCCTCATACCTCCATATATACAAACATTTACCTCATGAATATGCTTACTTATCTCTACTAAACCCTTTTTCAAATTTGGTTGTGTTGGAACTTAGTGATTTTTATCTGAGCATCCAACTTTGCATGCCCATATCCTCAACTATGCTTCATCACATGTCTTCAAATCTAGTTCATAACTTCTAGGGACTAATGTGATCATAACCATGTAACCAACTCCCTTATACTCATTAACATGTGGAAATGGTGATGTCAGAAAAATGTCTTCTCATCTTTTCCTGTCATAAACCCAAAATATCTAGATGATCAATATGAAGAACCAGATGAATTTCAATCATGCACGCAAGCATTTAAATAATTAATAACCTTTTATACGATCCTTTAAATATATTCTAATCACCATATTCATTCTTGAACATTAGTTACATTCTCATAATGTCCCTTTTTACATCAATGATTATCATATTTTCAACAATCTCCCCCTTTATCATTGATGGCAAACTAAATGTTCTGATCATTTAATATTTTGCTCCTTCTCTAGCATTTCTTGCATTAGCTTCTGATAAGTATAAATTGAATCTATTCATACCAAACATGCTCCCCCTTAGGTAATGGTGAATTTTCCTCATACTCAATTTGGACACTTATTTTACTTCTTATTTTACATTTGCACTTCTGATCCAAACTGCTATAGAGAGGATTTTGCTCTTCCCCACAAAAAGCATTTGCACTTTTCCTTCCCCTTTGACATCAATGAAAAATGGAATCTTTATGATTTTTTGTCCAAAAATTTACAACCATCAATTAATTAGAATAATGTAAAGATATACATACCTGAGTTTCCTTTTCACTATTCTTCTAGGGATGAACAAGGATTCTTTGAAACTCCCCCTAAACTCATGCCCTATCACTAGGATATAGTGATGTGGTGTAGGAGCCACCACTTCCAAATTCTATCTTAGATACTCAAATTATTATTTGGGAAGAGGTTTTGTGAATATGTCTAAACTTTTATCCTTAGTTAGTATATATTCCATTATGACCTCTTGATCTATCACCCTCTCTCAAGAAGTGATACTTGATTGATATGTGCTTGCTTATTGAATGCATCACTAGATTCTTTGATATATTTATAGCACTTGAATTATCACAAATAATAGAGATAGGTGGCTTTTAGTCTACCTTGATGTCCTTGAGTGTAACATGCCACTATTTCTATATACTTTACTTTTATTTTAGAAAGAGTAACAGACTCTTTATTTTTTCTTAGCCATAAAACAAGTTTGTTTCCAAGGAAAAATGCACCACCACTAGTGTTTCTTCTATCATCCACACTTCCTACCCAATCAACATATGTATATGTTGTCAAAGTGAAATCTTGACTTGTAGGATATCATAGGCCATAGTCAATTGTGATCTTGATATATCTAAATATCCTTTTCAATGCATTGACATATGACTCTTTAGGAGTAGCCTAAAATATAACGACCATGCATACTACTTGCATGATATCGGGTCTTGATGTAGTTAGTTATAATAAGCTACCTATCATTGATCTATACATATTCTAATTTACATCAAGCGACTCATATTATTTTCTCAACTTACATCCAATTATCATTAGAGTACTAACTGGTTTGTTGTCTTCCATTCCAAACTTCTTGAGCATTTCCTTTGTAAAATTAGTCTGGGATATAAATATCCCTTCATTAGATTGTATTATTTATATACCAAGGAAGAAAGAAAGTTCCCCTAACATGGACATCTAAAATTTACTTTGCATTTATGTATAAAATTATTTGCACATTTTGTTATTGCTACCACCAAAGATAATGTTATCTACATAAACAACAACAATCAACATATGCTCACCTTCTAATTTGAAGTATAGATTGTTGTTTGTACATCCTTTATTGAAACTTTGTTGTTGCATGTATGATTCCAATATTTAAAAACATGCTCTAGGTGCTTGATTTAGACCATACAATGCTTTATTTAGTTTACATACATAATATTCTTGTTTTGACAATTGCAAACCTTCAGGTTGTTCTATGTAGACTTCCTCTTCTAGGTTCCCATTCAAGAAAGTTGATTTATCATCCATTTGATAGAATTTAAATTTATTATAGATTAATAATGCTAGAAACATTATTATAGCTTCCAATCTAGCAAGTGGAGCAAATGTTTTCTCAAAATCTATACCCTCAACTTGTGCATATCCTTTGCACACTAATCTTGCCTTATTTCTTATGACAGCTCCATCCTCATTGAGATTATTTATATAGACCCATTTTATACCTATCAAATTAGTTTTTTAGGGTCTTAAAACTAACTACCAAGTTTTGTTCTTTTCAATTTGTCTCATTTTTTCTTCCATGGCTTTTATCCATTTCTCATCTTTGCTAGCTTAAACATAGATCTTAGGCTTAGTTTCAAACATTATAGCAAAACTTGCTCCTTGTTCATTTCAACTTTTCTTCTTGTCTTAACTCCTTCATTTTTATTTCCAATTATTTGATCTTTAGGATGACCCTTTTGAACAAATCTTGGAGGTGCTTTTTCATTTATTTACTCAACCTCTTCATTATATACTTCTTATTCAAAATCTAATTCTTCAATACTAATTTCTTTATCAGGTTTAACATGTTTCAATGCTTCTTCAACCTTGACATTGATGATCTCTACAATTTTGTGTATTATTTTATTATAACATACATAGGATTTGCTTTGAGTGGAATAACCTAGAAATATTCTCTCATCACATCTTGATTCAAAGCTTCTCAATTTGTCCTCTTTTCTTCTGATGTAGCATTTGCTTCCAAACACTCTAAAGTACTTAACAGAGGTAGGATTTCCATACCATAGATCATAGGGAGTTGTGTCACTATTTACCCTTAGTTAAACTCTATCTAAGATGTATATTGATGTTTGGACTACTTCTCTCCAATATCCATCAGGTAACTTGGCCTCTTTTAGCATTGTTTTGGCCATCTCCTTGGCTGTCATGTTATTTATGTCAACAATTCCATTTTTTTATGGAGTCCTTAATGCAGAGTAGTGCCTTTTGATCCCATGCTTCTTAAAATACTCTATGAACTCATTTGAGGTGAATTTTCCACCTTTATCAAATATTAAGCATTTGATCTTTCATCCAATCTAATTCTCTACTATGGATCTAAATATCTTGAATCTTCCAAATACCTGAGACTTGTTCTTCAAAAAGGTTACCCATGCCATTATTGAGTAATCATCTAAAAATAACATGAAGTATTTTTCTCATTTATATCCTCTGGTCTTAGTAGGACCATAAAGATCAGTATGAACTAACTCTAAAAAACTTTGTAGTTACATACTCCTTTGTTTGAAATTTGACCCTTGTTTGCTTGCCTAGTTGACATTCTTTACAAGTAGTGTCTGCAAGTTTGGTTATCTTGGGAATATATCTTAAACACTTAGTTGAGCTTAATTTGACTAGGTTATCAAAGTTAACATGACCCATTCTCATATGACATAACCAACTCTCATCAATATTTCCCATGAGGCAATTATTACCATTTACTTCAACAAGATTATAGATGTTACTTTTAGTCCTTTTACCTTCTGTAATTATTCTTCCAGATCTATTTAACTTGTAGCCTTTTGCATCAAATGAAACCTTATATCCATTGTCACACATTTGACTAACACTTAGTAGGTTATGCTTAAATCCTTCAATATAAAAGACATCATGTGTAGGTAGTTTTTCATCTATGTTCAATGTTCCTTTACCTTTTATCTTTACTGTTGTGTTATCTCCCAAGCTAACATATCATTTCTTACATTTGCTCAATTTGGTGAACTTGCTCTTGTCACTAGTCAGATACTTTGAGCAACCACTATCTATCACCCACAAATTTTTCTCCTTGTCATCGAGTGTAGTTTGAGTAATCATGGATTGTTTTTTCACTCTCCACAGATCCTTGGATTTCTTATTTGGATTCTTTTTTGAAACTTATGAACCTTTGTTCACATTGGGAGGCATGCCTTTATTCTTACTTTTCACTTTAGATCTTATAAATCTTATTCTAAAATATTTAGCTATGTGACCAAAATTATTGAAATTATCTCACATTAAATTTGTATCTAACAAAGGAGTAAATGAGTTTTTACTTACAAAATTTATTCTCCTTATAGGTAAAACTCTACAATTTATAGCTCTATGACCAAACTGATTATAACTATAATAATAAACATAGAAATATGAGGAATACCTAGTCATAGTATTTCTTAGTGAAACATAAGTGGCTCTTCTAATCTCTGGCTTCTTCATGTCTCTCACTTTTGTGTATCCATATACATCAACTACCTTTGTATTCTTCTTATCTTTAGGATTCTTTTCTCCTTCAACTTTATTCACATCAGCTATGTTTGAGTTTATCTTTGTAACCTTGTAAGATTTCTATTTCTTTGCTCCATATTCTCCTTCTACTTTGAATTTTTCATATAGGTTGGAAAATGTACTAATTTTAGAACATTTTCACTTTTCATAACCAAGACTTGATCTCTCTTTTAAGGGATTTTAAGAATTGATCAGTTGATCAAGAATGTCTGATCTTCCTATCAACTTTAGACTTTTGTCTAGTTGACCTTTAGATATATCAAGTTCTTTTCTAAAGGTCACTATCTCTACTTCAAGCTTTAGACATTCATTAGATTTAGATTATAGTTCAAGTTAGACTACATCTTCTACTCTCTTGGCCTCTTCAACTAGTGTCTTTAGGCTCACTACCATTTGGTCAGATTTCTCAAGACTTTTAGACATTTTCTCAATTTCCTTTTGTCCAATATTCTTTTAATTTGTGTTCTCTTTTCTCAGCTTGTTTATTTCTTCTAGAGCATAGATAATTTCACATTTTAGATACACCTCTCCTTATTCTTATTCATATGATTCTTCAACTTCTTCTTAATCCATAGAGGCTGATGTTATTGTCATAAATAGAACTTCTTTTTCCTTAGCCACAAAAGCACAATCATGGTCATCATTAAAACTATCCCTATCATCTACTAAATCACTGCCTTATTTTATTTATAAACCTTTCTTATTTTTGAATAAGTTCTTATTATTCTTGGGATAGTAGGGTTTCACTTCTTTCTACTCTCTACTTGCTTAGAGTTATCCTTTTTATTATGAGGTCATTTAGTAGCAAAATGTCCTACTTTATTGTATTTAAAATATTTGAAGGGTAACTTACCTTTGTACTTTATAGATCCTCTCTTTAATCTTCTAAAAAATTTGGCTTCTTCTTCATTAGTCTCCTTAGATCTAGATGTAGTTATTTTTTCCTTTACTTGCTTGGCTACTTTGAATGCAGCTTCTCTCTTGAAGGTGTCTGTCTCTCCTATTCTCATCTCATAGGTTGTGAAGTTCCCATGACACTCATCAATAGTGAGTTTATCTAGATCTCTTACTTCCTCTATTATAGATATTTTAGAATCATATCTTGATGGAAAATATATTAAGACCTTTTTTAAAATGATTGATTCTTTTATTTCTTCTCTAATGCCTTTGATTGCATTGAATATTTCATCTACCCTAAGGAGGTAGTCTGCAATCTTCTCCTCTTCATTCATCTTAAGGCTCTCAAAGTTGTCTTTCTAAGTTTGTATCTTGGCCTGCTTTACCTTGTCATCTCCTTCATATATTATCTTCATTTTTTATAGATATATTTTGAATTTTAAAAATGCTTCACTTTGACAAAATCTAAGTTTGACAATCCATAAAGAATAGCATTCTTTGCCTTGACATTATCTCATATGCCTTCTTGGCATCCTGATCAGTAGAAGTTTTAGCATGGGTTGTATATCCATTTACCATAGACATCTATATATCAAACCCTAATGAGGATAGATATGCTTTCATTCTTATGATCCATCAAAGAGAGGTGCTTTGTTTGATTCAGATCATTCTTGACTAGCCATTTGTGTTCATTGTTCTAAGATCTACCTGAGTTGATAAAGTTTCTTTTAAGGAATCAGGGTACTGATACCAATTGTTGGAACATAACTAGATATTGAGAGGGGTGTGAATTAGTATATCAATTAAAACTAATCCTTTAATTTAGATTAATACTATATGCATAGATCACACAAAAAAAACATATAACACAAGATATACCATGGAAAACCTAATAAGGGAAAACCATCATGAGAATAAATTATGTAAAATATCATTATAATATAGCCTCATAATAAATAACCTCATTAGTTACAATGTTTAAGGGCACTAACCCTAAGGAGATAGCAATCCCCTAACCAAGCACCAACTCAACTTGTCTGATGACACCAACCAATCAGATATATGGAACTACAACTCCAAATTAGAAAATAGATTCATAAATGATTCCAAATATATATTATTTTTTACAAGTTTATTTTGTAACTAATCATACTTTTCACATTCTCTTTATGTTTTTATTCTCTCTACCCCTCTATCTCTATGTCTAGATATGTCTCTATTTGACACAATTCATCTCCCTTTCTCTCTGCTCCTCTGTGTCTCTATATTTTTAGTTTGACACAATTCAATAGCTTCACCAAAAATTTGGATTTATCATAGATATCACATGTATAAACAATTGATTCTAGGGTTTCATATTTTCTATGTGTTCACACTCAGATTGTAACACATCACACTCTATTTTGGACTTAGTTCATTATGACTTGAACTATACGTTTCATGTGTCTTAAACTCATGCAACACCACCATAATTTTCTAGTCTCATTATTGTCTATAACATTTTTTAGACTCTAGTTTTTATGCACATGATTATTAATATAGATTTGATCAGTTAGATCAATTAATATCATTGTCTATGTCATGATATATGGATTACATGCATGTTCTTGCATGTTCCTACAACTTACCTTTAGACTAGAGTTATCTTTAAATATTGATCATTGATCTTGCCTTTGGCATCACAATCTGATGGTTCATATTTAAATAACTCAAATTTAAAATGTGTTTGTTGATATTCTTGATTTGAGCTTCTGCATGCCATTTAATCTTTGAATATGCACATTATTTATCTACATTTAAATGTTATACATTGAACTTCTTTATCCATCTCATTACTTCCTTCATCTTTGGATTTCTTTCGCTCTGTTGATCTTCTCAAACATGATCAATCTTTAACTTGCCAATATCTTTTTAAATTTCAAGCACTTACTCTCATATGAGTCTATTCACTCTATTTTATCTTCTTTTTATGATCATCCACTCATTTTCAGATCTTATAACAAGCTCAATATTTATCTATGACAACTTTACACTCATTGGGTCTTTGTCTAACAAGCTATGTGAATGTGAGTCTTATCACTTGTGCATTTACTCATAGGTCCTTTAGATAATTTGAATTTGATGCACTTTATTGGATCATCTATGTAAAATGAAGTGATATCCATTGATCAATATGGGTCCTAATGTAAAGTATAAGACTTAGGAAATATTAAGTCCTTTGAACTAGTAATTACTAGGTTGAGGGGCTAGTTGTACAACAATGACAAAGGCTTAAGTTATAACTTAAGCTACCGAGTCCTAGTTATATATAGTCAACATCAAAATAAAAAGTGCCTATTGACACCATGACATAAACCCTTAGTATTTAAATGAGAAACCTTATTTTGTTTGAGAGCAAAGATAATTCAATTCTGATCTTATTCCTTCTCATTTGAACCTACGGACCACATATTCAAGATGCTCTTGAAAAACCCATAACAAATATTCTATTTATTTCCTTTGAAAATTTCCATAAATGATCTTTAAAATCATCACACTTTTACAAGACCTTGTGCATATTTTTTCTAAATATGGAGACCATTTTAATGTTCCTAGAAGGCTAACTTTGCACCTGCATAACTCTTGTTATGCTTAGTTTCATGACCTATAAAGTAGGGCATATCTTCATATTACATATGGGATTTAATCCATATATCCATTTTCTCTTAAATCTTTTATATATGAAAAATATGGCATTATCAAAGTTCCTACTTATCTTTATCTTGTAACTTAAAATTTTGACTATGTTAGAAAACACTATCAAAATGTCCTAGAGCCATACTTTGCTTAAGCATATCTTTTGTTGTGATATATCAAGTGACTTGAGATTTAGTGTATATAAAATAGTAAAAAAAATAAACAAACCCATTTCATCATTTTTTCCTTGGACCTCCATCTATACAAACTCTAACCTCATGTATATGTTTACTTGGCCCTATTGAACCCTTTTGTAAATTTGTCTAAGTGTTAGAACATAGTGATTTTTTTCTGAGTAGATAACTTTACATGCTTATATCCTCAACTATGCTTCATCACATGTATTCAAATATGGAACATAACTATTAGGGACTAGTGTGATCATAACCATGTGACAATCTCCCTCATACTCGTTCACACATGGCAATGGTCACATCAACAAAATGCCTTCTCATCTTTTCCTGTCATAGACCCAAAATGTTTAGATGATCAATATGAACTAGATGAATTCCAATCATGCACACAAGCATTCAAATAATTATTTAACTCTAAGAGGATGTTTTTTATATCCTTTAATCACCACATTTAATCATGGACATCAATGACATGCTCATAATGTCCCTTTTGACATTAATGAAAATCATATTTCCAACATTGATATTTCCCTCCATTACCTATATAAACAAATTAAATCCTCCATGAAAGATAACTTGAGAACTTTGAAACTTTATAACTTGTTTCCATTATCATCTCTCTTTCATCCATATATCCCTATCAAATCCATCATCCAATCAAGAAGTCCATTGGAAGCCATTATCAAGCATAGTCAAGCAATCTGACATCCAACACATTTTACATCAAAATCCATTTGGTAATCTTGAAGAGTAGCTACAAGAGGCAAAACAATGGTAAGAATTATCATTATTTTAATCTGATTATCTCTTTATCATCTTTGATTGATGTTGTTTATGTTTTGGGTTTTTATTACTAAAAATAGTAATATAGGAGAAATCCAAATTTTAGGCTACATTTTGGTGACCACGGTGGGAGATTACTCCCTAACCTAACATATTAATCTTGTTGGAAGTATTTTGGAAGCTTTTAGGTCTAAATTAATGAGACTTAAAGGCCAAATTTTGAAACAATCATCATGTACAAGAGACTTGCAGTTTTGCACTAGTATATGTGGTATTGTAGTCATGATATTGCATTTAAATTAGCAGTTTTCCACTAAAAATTGACTTTAAATGCTAATAGTTTTTTTTATTTTAATATTATTTTAACCTTTATGTAAAATATCTACTTTGAAAATAGTGATCTTGCTCTAATAATTGTAGTTTTAACTCTAATGTTATAGTTTTACAAAATCTCTGGGTTGTCATAATATTACTATCCTCTATCTATTTCTAACTTTTATGTAATATTTTTTCTCTATATATATTTTCTAGTATGTGTTTTTATCTCATTTATGTATAAAAATTATAATTATCGAAGAAATTGACTGGTAATAGCTAAGGTGCAATATCACAACTCTAAGACTTGCAGTTTTGCTTTGCTAATCATGACCTTGCAAGTAGAGTTATGATTTTGTGGAAATTTGGGTTTTCTTCACATCACTATTTTCCATTTGTTGCTAACCCGTGTGAAATTCATTTATTTATGTTGGTGTTTCGTAAAAGTAGCTTATGTATCCTATGTGTATGGAAAGGTAGAATTGATCAAGACTCTACCTGTTGGTAATTGAAGCACAATATTATGACTCTTGTACTCATGTTTTTATCCTAGTAATTATGATATTTCCATTGAAATTCATGGCATTATGGCTTTGGGAAAAAATAATAAACTTTTCTTGTTAGTTTTTTTTTATAAGGAATAATCCTTTATTCTATGTTTGCAGGGTATATAATCTTTTTGATAGGATAAATCTAACTATTTTGTTTTGAGTTTAACCATTATCAATTTTTGTGACTAAAATATCTATAAAAAAAGGTGCCTATGAGTGTTGTTGTGTGCAAGTTGGTAGGAAGAAGGGACATAAAATAAACCATATAAGCTAAAATTTATTAAATACCTACTGTAATATCAATAATTTAAGTCATGTGGCTTTGCCCTACTATCAGTGATATTGCATACCTAGTAGCAATTTTGTAATTAGGAAAATTTAGGACTTAATTTAACTTTATATTTCAGATTTTTATCTAATAATTAGCATAAAACTAGTTGCTTCTTTATCTAAAAACATCTAGGTGCCCTTTTACTAAATTTTTTGATAGTCTAGTCATCAGTTTATAATCCATCATAGCTATTTGTCAAAAGCTTCTTAGGAAGTGTCTATATTTTGAAAACATTCTAAGATTTCCATTTTAGTGTTATTTTTTAACATATCATCCATTTGTATTAGTAAAAAAACTAAATATTTTGTAATTTTTTTCTTCACTATAAAATTGCTAATCTTGAAATTTTGGTAGTTGTGGTTTTTCACTATGTTTTACATTGTGTAGTTGTAGTTTTGTAGGGAGTTGCAATTTTGCATTAAGTAAAATTACTAACCTCTTTTTGCAGGTCCCATCAAGACAAAGGCACCCCATTTGTTCTTATAATCCTTGTGTTTTTATGAGGGGTGCCAAAAAATTATATTTCAATCTTGTTTCTTGTATATATTTTATTTTTGTGTGCTTTGATTGTATATATATTTGTGCTTCCTCACATAGGTAATTAATTGGGAAAAAATAATTGTGCTTGCCTATTTTTATCCCCTTTGAGTCTAGGGTAGCACATGACATGGAATTCATACCTACACATGGGATTAGTAAATAGGGGTTGGTTACATGGATTTCATCACCATGCACTAGACCAAACTCCATGTTTTGTTGGAGTATAAAAATCAAGAGAGATATCCTTAGGTGCTAAAGTGTAATTTACCATAAAGGGCTCTATGGAGTGAGGAGAATTTAAGATCCAATATGCAAAGTAATTATATAGCATCTTATATAAACTTTGGCTTCATTGTACCTTCATGTATATCATGGATTCTCCTATAAAACCTTGTATAAACCTATTATAGGACTTTTTAGTCGTAATAAGAATTTTTATATCAGAGTCATGATCAACTCCTAAGAAGTTGTTAAGTGCAGATGGGGTTGAGAAGGTTTAGTTGACTCCATAATTAGTCGCCATATTATAGCCTCACCTTCAAATCCATTATATAGTACACGCATCATGTTACTCACCTTTTTTAGTTTACTATGTTAGGGCTTATTGTTGAGTGTATTATTTGTGTGTTGTGTTAAACCTATGTTGTTTGTAAAATTGAGTCAGTCATTCTCTTTTTGTTTAGATACCTTAGATACCCCTAGGATTAAACTCATTCTTAAACCTCATCATAACATCCATCTCACTATCTTAAATAACATTTGGAATTTATCTCTTGTATCTTCCATTCACTATTTTAAACCACATCTAATACCCATCCCATTATCCATATCACCATCCCAAACAAATAGCTAATATCCACCTCATATTTTCCCATCCATCATATTTAGATAAACCATAATCTTTGGATACTATATTTAGTCTTAGAACCAAATTTTATTGGTCACCCATCCTTCCATCTCTTTAGTGTCATCCTTTTGACTAGGTATTATCGGCATACATAACCTTGCCAAAAAATTTAGTCTAGCACCCATCATTTCCTATCAGTGACTTTTCATACCTAGTACTCATCCAATCACTATGTTGATAGTTTAAAAGGTATTTGATCCCATCATCTCCTCATATTATTTATAGAATGGAATCTTACAAGGTTTTGTCTTGTGGTAATCCTTGGTCATCCTAATCTTCACATCCCTTTCTAAAATCACCACATTTCTAAATCACCTTTTGTGACCACTATTAGATTTGATTTCTAGACTAAATTAGTATTCAAAAACCTTGACATCACCCATCACACTTCATCACACCTCCACTCTCCTCATCCAATATGGTGATCCAAACCCGTGCTCAATAGCTTAGGATAGGACAAACCTCCAACCAAGAGAACAATTTATTATGGAAGTTAAGTGATCAAGATCATGATGACACACATAGTGATATGCACACTCCCAAAGGAGAAGATAATTGATTAAATCCCCTCCATAATGATGATGTTAGGAACATAATTTATTAGTACATCTAAAAAAATCACAACTATGTTCTAGCCTAAGTAATTGAATGGGAGGCACACTACCCTCAAACTTTGACTGTAACATTCTATAGTATTTAGTCCATCCCTCCACCTGGGCTAATACACCACATCATCATGCCTACACTTATTATTAATCAAAGAGATAAATTTGTGAACCAAGAACTTAAATAATAATAATGACCTACACCTCTCTAAAATAACCATGTTAAGGCTAACAAGAGGCAAACTACCCTAGAGGATCGAATAGATCAACTCACATAACAATTAAATATTTTACATTGAACACAAATTTAATGACCATCATCCCCCCATCAAAATATCCACAACTCCAATAGACCCCATAATATTCATGACCAAACCTCCAATCCCCTTAGGGACCCAACATTTGCATAAGAATGGAAAGTGATGAAAGAGACACTCCAAAAAATTAACCCATACTCACAAGCAATGAAATATAAATATGAATATTTATGCTCTTCTCCCTTGGACATGAGAATTTTATAAATATCTTTCCCACCCCACTTTGAGGTACCTAAGTTTGAAAAGTATAGAGGGAAAGGTGATCCCTATGATCATGTACAAGAGTTTTATGTGGCTTCTCATGAAGTAAAATATGATGATGCCTACTTATTAAGACTTTTCCCAAAAAAATTCACTAGACCAGCCCTAGATTAGTTTATGTATCTACCAAAAAGGTTTATATCAAGTTTTGGATAATTAATTAAATAATTTGTAAGACATTTCTCATTTAATATCAAACACATTATCTCCATTATAGACCTATAAAACACTAAAAAAAGAAGTGGGGAAAGACTAGGATCTTTCTTGCAATGTTGGCAAAGCTTAGGAAGCCACCTTTGATGCATAGTACTAAAAAAAGAACTATCCAAAATATTTGTTGGAAATCTCAATATTGAACTAAAACATTAGTTAGAACTCCAATGTGCCAAAAAAATTGATGAAATTATTGAAAAGGGGCTATAAATCAAAAGATCACTTATTAGAAAGGGAACAATTAAATTGTATTCCCAAAATGAACACTGTCAAAATCAAGATAATTCCTTTTCAAGAAAGTCAAAAATATTCAATAAGAATAAGAACCTTGTGGGAGATGGGGTTATAGATTCCAAACAACATGTTTATATGGTGTAAAATAAAAATCCCATAGATCATTAGAATGTCTCATCTATTCAAGTTCCATGAGGTAAACTAAAGCCTTGAACTAGAAAAAATCATCTTACCAACCTTGGAGTGCCCATTGAAATAGTCCTTGAGCAATTTATTGTTGTTAGCATGATTACTCTTGCTAAAATTAGACCTTTGGATGATCAACAACTTTGACCTGATTGGTACCACAAGAATAAATTAGGTAAATATCACAGATTCAAAGGTCATGATATAGAAAGGTATATGAAATTAAAGCATTATATTTAGGACCTCATTGAAAAAGATGATATTAAAGTAGAAGAGGAGAGTACTCCAAATCAGTCTAAAAATCATTAGCTAGGTATTTAACAGGACCCTCTACCCAAGCATGGTCAAAGATAAAGGAAGCCACCAAGAGACTAGGGTTAGGCCTTCACTTCTAATTGCATGGACTATCACACCATTATGTATCACTATGTCAACAACATCATAATCCATATCTCCCAAGAGCCCACTCCACCATCACCCACTATATTGAAAATCAATCAGACCACTGTTAATTGCATGGTTACTACCATATGTAATAAAATCATAGTTCATGGGGCAGCCCAAAGGACTCATCAATATTTAAATCTCAAAATTTTAATATCTTTAAGAAAATATCAGTATCTTCTAACAAATCCTATGATATAATTTAGTAACTTGATAAGACACCCACTCAAATCTCATTAATGGATCTTCTAAAAACATCCCCTATACATTAGGAGATACTTAATCAAGTCTTAAATGACCTAAATGTCTCTATATATATTGACACCAATCAATTATAAACATTAGTAGGTCATTTGTCTCCTCAATAAATCAGCTTTAGTGCCTAAGACATGCCTCCCATTGGCCCCCATCATAACTACCCATTATTCATAGAAGTCTTCATATCCAATCATTACATTCCCTAGGTACTCATAGACAGAGGGTCTACATTAAAATTATTTAATTTGGATTTCTTAAATAAATTGGGGTATTATTAAGATTCTTTAGGTCTTACTCTAATCATGAAAAAAGCATATGATGACAATGAATGGTCATCTGTAGGCACCATCTACCTTCCCATTATTATGGGACCCATGGTACATCAAACCCCACTTCATGTTGTGGATGTGGATCTAAACTATAATATAGTATTGGGTTCCCATAAATTCATGAGATGTAATTTGTCCCATCTACACTTAATCAATGTCTAAAATTCCCATACTTAAGCATGGAAGTCACCATTCCCAAGGACATGGAACATTTTTACAATTTCCAAATGGGTCAATCCTCATCCTCCTGCTATTGTCCTACCACTAATAGCTCCACTCTAAACCAAACATCTGCTAAATTTATATCCCTCAATAACCTCGTGCCTACTTCTAATCTATTACCTAAATTCACTCAACTAAAAATTACATCCACAGGGTGTAGGGAATATGAATATAAAACATTTTGTGTAGGTAACCTACCTCTTTCCCCATGAAATTATGGGTCCCTAGATATGTAGAAAACTAATCCTATTAGCTATCAATTTGTAATGATGACCAACTATAGTGTAGGATTATTATCAAAATAATATATTAATAGATGAAAATACCCCTCACATATTATAGATGAAAATACCCCCACATCTAAAAAATGTTACAAAATATTCACTATCAAGGAAAAGAAATAGGGAGACATGAACAAGGAAATATTAAACCCATAACAATTCAATAACATCCATAATATCTTGGATTAGGGTATAAACTAGTTCATAATGACTTGAACAATATTATTGTGGATACTACTTTGATCCCTAAGGAGTCTCTTCCTAACAAAAAAATCAAGATGGGTTTATTTTATAATCACTATGAGGAGTTTGATACCACAAACCTTTTCTCTAACACCACTATCTCCATGATCAACATATCCCTCCACTATCCCTCATTAATTTTATGGGATTAACATCAAGAGCCATCTTTTGATATGTTTCAAAATGATGAGGCCATCTTAGAATTTTTGGGAGCTCAAGATTTCATGCCTTCTAGTGACCATAAAAAAGGCTTTTATATTAATCTTTGTTAATAAGCTTACTTTGGGGAAAAAATCTTCCCCTTGACCAAAGTAAAGAAAAAGAGTCTAAAGAAGAAGATCCACCTTAAAGTCCAGAAGAATTTCCACATGTTTTAGCTGAATCAAAAGAATACATTGAAATAGACATAGAACTCTTGGGTGGTTTCACTTCAGATATCCTAGATCAATCATTGCCCCCTTATCTCCAAGATCAGTCACCCTCTCTCATTAAGGAGGTGATCTAAGTTAACATTGGAATTAAAGAACATCCTAAAATTTTCAAACTGGAGGAGACTCTCACACCTTAGGAGCATTAGATTATTATTGAGTTGCTCAAGGAATTTATAGATATTTTTACATGGTGTTATTATAACATGTTAGGACTTGATCCCTCCCTAGTTATGCATCATTTTTTTGTTCATATTAATGCCAAACCAACCAAGAAAAAATTATTTAAGATGCACCCTAAAGTGGCCCTACTAGTTAAGGAGGAACTACAAAAATTCTTGGAAGCAGGACTTATCTAACCCATCAATTATTCCAATTAGATATCTAACATTATTCTTATGTCTAAGCCTCAAGGTGGGATTTAGATCTATATCAACTTTTGAGACATTAATAAGGCATGTCCCAAAGATGAATTCCCTCTCCCAAATATTGATAGGATCATGGATTCAATAGCTAGGTCTGAAATTTTATCCCTCATGGATGGCTTTTTGGGCTACAACAAAATTAAAATCACACCCAAAGATTAAGATAAAGCAACCTTCATCACTCCATAGGGGACCTTTTGTTATCAAGTCATGCCCTTCAATATTAATAATGCATAAACTACTTATCAATGGTCAATGACAATTATTTTCCATGATATGATGCATGATATAGTTGAAGACTATGTGGATGATATCCTAGGGAAGCCCAGACTTAGATTAGAACATCATGTAGTTTTAAAGAGAATATTTTAGTGGATACATGAGTATAAGGTTAGATTAAATCCAAAGAAATGTGTGTTTGGTGTCACCTCAATAAAGTTATTATGGTTTATTGTATCCAAGAGAGGCATAGAAGTGGACCTAACCAAAGTCAAAATAATTATGGAAATGCCTCCTCCTCATAATTTGAAACAACTTAGGAGACTTTAGAGAAAGTTATAATTTATTTGATAATTCATCTCTCAGCTCATAGATAAATGCCACCCCTTTACTCACCTCTTAAAGAATGGGAGTAATTTTAATTAGGACTCTAAATTTTAATAGGACTTCAATAATCTCAAGCAATATTTGGCAAATCCACTTGTGTTATCACCCCCTATCACAACAATGCCCTTGCTTCTATATATTTCCACAACTCTATGTGTAATAAGGGCCCTACTTGCACAACATAATGATGAGGGAATAGAGAAAGTAATTTATTATCTCAGTCATACATTAATCTCATATGATTTGAATTATACTCTAATTTAAAAATCTTACTTAGCCATTTTATTTGCTTCACCAAAACTCTGGCATTATATGCCTAACAATCAAGTCCAACTCATTGCTAAAGTTTATCCTCTCAAATATTTACTATCAAAATCATCCCTCACAAGATGAATGACCAAGTGGATTATGTTTCTCAGTGAATTTGATATTGAATATGTTCATCAAAAGGAAATTAAGGGACAGGTGATAGTGGATCAACTCACCAAAGTACCTCTTGTAGTGACTAAAATTATTACCATAACTTTATTGGATGAATATATAATGAATACTTTGGAGTATAATGGTTGGAATCTATATTTTGATGGCTCTTTTACCATGCATGGATCAAGATCAAGCATCCTTCTAATCACCTCACAAGGTGACCTTATTCTAAAATCCTTCCACCTCACTTTCCCATGCACTAATAATATTTTTGAATATGAGGTTTTAATATCTAGCCTTCAATTAGCTATCCAATCAAACATCCAACATCTTCAAGTGTTTGATGATTCATAGCTAATAATTAATCAAGTTAATGAAGAGTTCTAGACCAAAGATGAAAAATTACTCCCTTATAAGCAATTGGTAGATCAGTTGAAGTAATATTTTGTCTATTACATTTGAATAGGTGCCAAGAGGAAGTAATAAGGTAGCTGATTTCATGGCCACTATTAGATCTTTAATTTATCCCCTTGAATATGTCCTCAAATTAATTTTTTTGATAGAGTATTTAATTTTATCAACTCATCAATCAATAGCTCCTCTACAAATTTTCACTATTTTTGATCCCAGTCTCCCCTAGTATCATGACATTTATAATTACCTACATGATAACATTCTTTTACCTAACCTCAATTACCATCAATACAAGGTATTCATTCATCATACCTCTTGTTACACAATCCTTGGAATCATGCTCTATCGAAGAGGTTATGACTAGATTTTGTTGATATGTTTGACCTCGAAAGAGGTTTCTCTTGTGATCAAGAAGGTCCACGATGGTATCTGTGGTGGCCATGTTAGTGTAATGACACTAGCTAAGAATTTTATCTAAATTGGATATTATTGGCCTACCATGGAACAAGATGCATATCTATATGTGTAAAAGTGTGTAGCCTACCAAAAACATGGAAATCTCATCCATGCACTCACATAAGAATAACAAACTATTATGAGTCCATGGCCATTTAATATATGGGTACTTGATCTAATTAGAAAGATAAATCCAACATCTTCTGATGGACACAAATTCATTATTACTACTATGGATTATTTCACTAAATGGGTAGAAGTATTGCTGATTACCTACACTACATGTATCTAGATATCTAAATTCATCTTAATTTAGATTATTTTCCATTTTGGCATTCCTACCAACATCATATCTAATAATTTTAAGTCCTTCAAAAATTAATAAGTCAAGGCCCTGTGCAAGCGGTACCATATCAAGCAACATTTTTCTTCCCCTTATTACTCCCAAGGGAATGAATACGCTAAAGCAACAAATAAGACTCTTATCAAAATTATCAAGAAGATAGTTAATGATATAGGAAGGAACTAACACTTAAAATTATATCCTTCACTCTGGTCTTAAAATTATATCCTTCACTAGGGCCACTCCATATGCTTTAGTATGTGATATAGAATCCATATTTCCTATGAATGTGCAGCTTCCCTCCTTGTGAATCTCATTACATGGAATTATCACTGATCACAATTTTTGATAGGAAAGGCTAAAATAATTGGATCTTCTAGATGAAAAATGCAAATGGGCCCTCAATCACTTACAACCATATCATAACAGATTAAAAGGCCAATATTGTAATAAGATCCAGTCTAGAGAGTTTAAGGTTAGTGATCTCATCCTAAAAGAAAATCAAAAAATACCATTGCAGATAAGGATAAGAAAGGAAATTTGAATCCAATTGTCTTGGGCCATATATAATAGTTTTTAAGTTTGGATATGGAGCCTACAAGTTAGCTACACTAGATGGTGAAGAGCTTGAGGACCTAGTGAATATAATGCATTTAAATCATTTTTATACTTGACTGGATCTACTTTACCTCTATTTATGGGTCCCCAATCTTAGGGTCATATCCATTTCCATCCCACCTCTCCCTTTTCATTCCTCTCCATTCACCCATCATTGACCCTGGTCTTAAAAGTGGGTATCCATTATAGATTTTTATG
The DNA here is from genome assembly GCA_037957365.1 of Torreya grandis. Lineage (NCBI taxonomy): Eukaryota > Viridiplantae > Streptophyta > Pinopsida > Cupressales > Taxaceae > Torreya > Torreya grandis. The sequence goes on along the minus strand of JARHVA010005122.1, from coordinate 651,641 downwards.
CAGGAATAGGAGATAGATGTTTTTGATAAGAGACAAGTCATTGCTTTTTGGGTGAAGGGGATATTTTTTAGGGAGTCCTCTAGAGTCTCTTTATCCATATTCACACACACACACACACACACACACACACACACACACACACACACACACACACACACACACACACACACACACACACACACACACACACACACACACACACACACACACACACACACACACACACACACACACACACACACACACACACACACACACACACACACATACACACACACACATATCCAATCCTATCATAGCCTTATATCTATCCTTCATCCCATCACCCCATTGCATCCTCTTTGAGAGTGTGTCTCCTCTTAGCCTCAAGTTAATACTACCCTCATTTGTCTCTTGTTATCCCAAAACCATGGTCCATACCTTCCCACTAACTTTATCACTATGGAAGGGTCAAAAAAATAGATTTTATTTTAGGGTTTCAAATACACTATGATACTGAATCTTGATTGATTATCCTAAACCCCATATACGATTGCTTCTAACTTTGGTTTGGTCCTAGTTTCAATCCATTACTATTGGGTAAAATATTCCCCACATACATATCTCTTATTGTTATTAAGACCATTATCCATAATCCCATTATAATTACCTCATTATCCACTTTTATATCCCTTTTGTTATCCCTATCTTTATTATGTGTGTCTTATGTGTACATATAAATGTGTGTGTGTTTTGAATAGGTGTGGGTGTTTGATTATTCATTTAGCTTTATATATATTAATTACATTATTTTGTTTCTTTTAATAAATTTTCTTATAGTCTTGTATATATTTTATCTTGTTAACTTTTAGGGGAACAAGGATGGTCTAGGTGACCCCTAAACTTTTTTTGGGCCAAGTCACTTCAAAAATAGAGTTCCCTACACACCCTAATTAAATGTCCCTTTGACTTATTTTATGTCATTGGCACACAATTATTTGTTAGTTTAATATTAAAATAGATTGTGTATATTATTAATGGCTTCCAAATTGCCATCTATCCCATTTACCCCAATCCTATCATTTATCCCATCTAACCTATTACCATCCTAACTATCCCCCCATCTCATCATCATCCTACCTCCTTGGTACAAGATGATTCCTATCCCAAACCCAAGTTGTGAGACATAACAAATAAAATGGATTAATATTTTATTTTCACATTTATTTATATACCTCATCACCATCATACCCATATATAATTTATACCATGCATCTAAAAAAAACCATTATCTCATAATATTTCATCACATAACATGTCATCTACTCAACCATCTATATATCATATCAATTAAATCCATATCTAACATATCCATCAACCTATAAAACACATCATCTACCATGATCTCACATCATTTTCATCAAATGCATACATCAACATATAAATTACATTATCTCATCAACATAGTATCCAAATCACATCCATCACAAACATGAAACAATATATCTATCTAATCCATATATGCATCCATTACATTATAATCATATAACAATTATATCAACCATCTAAAGCATAAATAAATATAACATATCAATATCATATCCTCATGTGAGTATCCATCATCAATATCCCAAAATTATAAACATACAAATCCATCACACCACCTTATCCACCATCATACAAATAAAAAAAATCCATCTAATCACATCATAAATAAATCCATCATATAATTAAAAGTAATGTATCCATTTAATCCATCTAATTACATCATAGCAAGCCATAATCAATGCATAATACAAAACACATAACACATCACATTATATCCAAAATCTCATAATAATATATCAAATGTCCACATGGAGTCCATGTCAAAAACTATATATATAAAATATGTGAGCCCCATGAGAAATAATGTGCTATAATAAAAAAAATCATGTGGGAGGTGTTCTTAGGTGTTGGTGCACTAAATATGATGAGCTAGCTCTAAAGGAAGTTGCACACTATCCTAGTGGCACTGTCACCTCATACAAGTCCTTATAATACTATGCCTCTTGCATCAACCTCATTATGTTCCAAATGACTCCATCCATCCCACCCTCTCACATTGCTATGTATGCCTCCTCCTTGGCCTTCTCAGCCACCTCTACGTCTCCTATCAAAACCTTAATTTGAGCCTACATCTAGGTAATATGTGCCTAATAAACTATAATTTTTATATCCTAGCTATAGATCTAGCAATAAATCATGACTATCTAATCCTAAATAAAAATGATCTAACCCTATAAACAAGTGACCTATGCCTAAGCCTAGGCTAACTACCCATCCCTCTATGTCATTTGAGCCTATAGATGTGCATGTAGCTGATCTTTCTTTAGTGATCCTAGTTACCTTTATGATTCATGCTAATAAAGATCTCTCATCCTCAATCAAAGGTTGTTGGGATGGTCTTACACCATCCCTACTTCCACCATCCCCCACCTATGTATCAATATGTGCACCACTGCCTCCATATTGGGTCCCACTCCCTCCTACCTACCCTATAGCTACTATGTGATCCCCCTTACCTTCATCTACATCTATACCATCTCCATCTCCCTATCCATCCTAACTATCCTATGTTGGTGATTTCATCCTCCTCATTTACAACCTTGCTTATGTGTATAAAACTCTCCTCAGTAATCCACTCAATACCATATCCATACATCAAAGTAATCTCATCAAAACCCTTTGATCCCACTATGTTATATAGGATATTTTTACCCCTAGATCTAGTATTAGAGTTTAAAAATCCCATGGGACTAGGGAAATGATATCTTAATTTGTATGTGTAATCACTTTATCTACTAACATACCCACTATGCCCTCTCTCAATCACTCTGGTAAAAAATGTGCTCCTCCCCTGACACATCCTATGGGAGCCTAAATTACCTCTACACGTGATCTATGTCCTATCAAATAACACTCAAAAAGCATATACTAAGTCACCACTACCTCATCATCCCAACCAAATTATAGTCCCATGTATAGCATCCATGTGATATGCTTTGGACATAAGCTATCAAATGTCTATCAATAAAATCACATCTCCCTAGTGTGTCCTCTCTACACACCTAATAAGATATACCATCTAGCATCATAGGCTGATGTGGCTCCCTAAATGCTAGAGTACCAAGCAGCTATTAGATTAAAATTTGTTCCCAACTCTAGATATTCAATAATAAGGATGGACCCAAGCTCATTACTCCCCTATACACCTCGAAATGTAATGCTTGATATAAATGAGCCAATACTACTAGCCCCCATGTAAAAACCCTAAAGTCTTATACCATGTCTACTACCACATCCCCAAGTCCCAAGTGAAACCACTGACCACTCTCATTTGACAGGAGTATGTTGATAATAAGAGACATAACTACTATAATCAACTGATAAATCATCCCCTCTCATTGTCATCTATCAATTTTTACACACCTATCTCACATACCCATATGTAATCCTCTTTCCATTCTATGCAATGTCATATTAAATGTGTGTGATCTCTAATATATCCTATCCCCTATCATTGATAGTCAAAAAATTGATAGGTGTCCTCCAAATTCACCATCATCTATCTAATAACAAAATGAAAATTAATCATCTCCAAGTGCCATTGCTCCACTAATACATTAATCAAAGCATGATCAATTTTTACCATCGACATTATAGCTATATGATTTATCCTTATCAGCTCTAACACTCCATAATAAACATTAGTCAATTGGTGCATCTCATGTAGTACCTCTGGTTTTTATAATTGAGATACCATCACACCTAAGTCCTCCTATACTAGTCACCATAATCCTATCACTAAATTGAACACCCCAAAATCCTAAAATCCATATTCATAACCTATGACTAATCCTTTTTAATATATCCATCTCCTACTTTAGGGTTTAACCTAAGTTACCCCTAATCCATCCTAATCTCGCTACCCCTCCCCCAATCCTAACCCTCATCTATCTTCACCTAACCCAATTAATATAACCCTACTTAGCCTACAACCTTCCCCTTTTAACTCATCTACACTCCTAATTCATCACCTATCTAGCTTAATCAACCTTATTAACCCTTCCCATTATATTCATCACTTTAACCTAACCCATCCTAACTTACCAATTCTAACCTACCCCATCCTCACTTATCTCAACAAATTAACCCTAAAACCATCTTAAACATTCATAATCTAACTTAACTTCATCCTAATCATCTTTAAACCTCCACTAAACACTTCAACCTAACCCATCCTAACTTACCATCCACATTCATCATCTAACTTATAACTAATTAACCCTAACCCATCCTCACTTGACTAAACCTAATTCATACTAAATTCACTAATCCTAACCACCTTCATCTTATGTCTTCACACCTTAGCTTTTATCACTAACCATCTCTAACAACTTATCTATCCAACTAAACATCTCTAAGACCTTATCTATCTAAATAACCATCTCTAACACCTTAACTTATCTAAATAACCATCTTTAACACCTTATCTATCTAACCAACCATCTATAACTAACCATTTTCTACCCATGGCAATATTGCAACTCATGAGTTTTCCCTAACTAGTAGTCTTGGCATAACCACTAATTTACTCTTGTGGTTTTGCATAACCAAGAATCTAAACTTATGATTATGTAAAATCAGAGATCACTAACCTATAATATTACAATATCATAAATTGATACTTATAGTATTGCAATACTACCATTCCCCATGAAATAATGCAAGTCATGAATGTAATAATACAACTAAGGGCACTTTCCTCAGTCGTGGTATTACACCCATGGCAGCATTGACCTAAATAACATGCAAAAAATCCAGAATTTCAACAAAAATTTGACAAAAAACACAAGCTAGGGGATCATTACTCATTGGTGGTCTAGCATCCTTGGGTCTCTAGAATTATCAGACTCTCTTTCTATGATGGGAAGCTTAGGGGATATGGGCCATGTTTTTTAGCTTAGAGTCAATTTTCACCAAAGATAAAAGTTAAAATGACTCTCTTTTCACTATTTTTCCTCTTTTACCCCCCACCCTCCCTACTCTTTTACCCCCCTTAACCCCTAACACCCTTTTTTCTTACCCTAGCACATCCTAATACTATAAACTTAAATAATTACCTCTATTTGTTATTCACTATCATTCATAAGCTATTAGGGTATGGATTTTCCATTTCCACATTATCCACCCTAATCCTACATCATCCTGAGGTCTCCTAAGATTATGTAGGTAACACCTAGACATGACTTTTTACCTAGGGATAGCTCAACTACTATCAACCCCTTATCCTCTTCCTATCACCAAATTAATCACTCAATCATCCTGTATTATCTTAAGCTATGTATCTCACATAAAATGGCTCTCTATCATTAATTATCTCATCTAGTCTCCAATATCAGTTTTCAAGCCTCCCTGGCATGTACCCTTGCTACAAGAATTGTCACTAGCTTTTTTGTCTATTTTTTAATTATTTCTTGGCCAATATCTCCATCACAATAATTTAATCTTATCAATCATAACTCCTTTCTAGACATTGGTCATTTGTCTAGAATCTATCTCACAACTAAGCCACTTTATCCCCTTGTATCTGGACTTGGGGCATCTCAAACATATCCATGTCATCACTTGGGTCATCCTTACTCCATTTTATCATCCTAGTCTCATCCCACTGAGTGACCATTCGGGTCAATTCTCCCCACATGTTCCCTTGAGGGGGCATCATACCTACTAACACCATTTCCATATATGATTATGTTTTTTATTTAAAATACCATTACTCCTTCTATCATGTCTACTCGTAATAATTTTTCAAAGAGGGGCAAAATGTATGCACTAAAATATGCTCACCTTGACAATTACACTATTTCTATTAATTTAACTTATAAGTATATTTCTTGGCTAATTTTACTAATTATCCTAATCCCTACATCAAAATTCCAACATCCCATAGACCTTATTCTTCCCCACAACCAATTAACCCCATTAATTAATTACTAATTAAACCCATTTACCTATTAACCTACTCATTAAACCACTTGCCAATTTAAAAATATAATTTATTTACTTGTCCATCTACCACCCTACTTACTAGCTATTCCTATACCCCTAAACCCCTAATAGAGATTTATAGAATTGGAAAATTATATAAATCTAATCCAATTTATCCCTTTTTCCTCTGGAATTCTCTATTCTATATATTTTTAAGGAAATAAAAATTCCTTAGAAATATCCTAGCCATTGATCGTTCCCTCCATTTCCTATATAACCACATCAACTCCTCCATGAAAGTTAACTTCAAAACTTGGAAATTTTATAACTTACTACCATTATCATCTCTCTTACATCTATATATCCCTATCAAAGGCATCATCTAATCAAAATGTCCATTGAAAGCCATTATCAAGCATAGTCAAGCAATCTAACATCTAACACATTTTGCATTAAAAATCCATTTGGAAATCTTGGAGAGGAGCTAAAAAAGTTAAAATGATGGTAAGAATATGGAAATATGATTATCTCTTTATCCTTTGTTTGATGTTTTTTATGTTTTGAGTTTTTATTATTTAAATAGCAATATAAAAGAAATCCAAAATTTAGATACAGGGTTCATCCACAAATTATTGATCGGAGATAGGTTCTACAAAATGATCTAGTCTAAAGCCTTTTAGCTCAATTTAGTTAACCACTTTAGAGATGAATCTAATAAGATATTGGCCATGATGATGAATTAAAAAGTTGAGATTGGGTCCCCTTATCTTAATATTTTGGGGATTTTGAATAAACCTTGGGTAATGCCATTAATAAGCACCAAAAATATACAAGTGGAAATATAAAATCTAATGATTTTTTGATATTTATCCTAAAATCCAAATTGAGCTAGCACTCTATCCAAAAATTTCCAATCTAATATTTCATATGCCTTAGCCATGTCCAACTTTGGGATCATTGTATCCATATTACTCTTACCTATTGAGTGAATAGATTCATGAAAAATGATAACATTGTCTTGAATTTGTCTGCTAGGAACAAAGATACCTTATTGAGATTGAAAAATATTTTCCATGATTGGCTGCAACCTCAATGTTATCAACTTAGAAATGATTTTATAAATGGAATTACAAAGACTGATAGGCTAAAGTTTTGAGAAATTAACTACACCTTCCTTATTAATAATTAACACTAAAAAGATGAAATTGAATTATTTTAATAGTTATTCTGAAGTAAAAACTTCATTGACAACAAAAACCACATCATCTCCTAATATGTCCCATAAATTTTGGAAAAAAATGATTGAAAAACCATTCAAGCCTAGGGCTTTGTCAAGATTCATTTTATTAAGAACAAAATTTAGATCTTCATTTATGGTGACAACTGTAAGAACATCATTGTCATCCTAATTAATCAATTTGGGGATCACATGTAGGAAATCTTTCTCAAAACCTATGTTTTTCTTAAAATCTTTTTTTAACAAGGTTTTGAAGAAATTAACACTTTCCTAATTAATGTGATCAAAATCAGCTGTGATATTCCCTTCACTATCAGTGATTTCCTTGATGGCATTATGCTTTCTATGCTTTAAAGTAGACACGTGAAAAAATTGAGTGTTGTTATCCCCTTCTTTGAGCCAAATATTTCTATATTTTATATCCAAAGTGTTTCTTCCCTAACAGCCATGGTATGATATTCACATAAGAGTTGTCTTTCCTTATTTTGAAAATCAATATCATACCCATTATTTTTAATCTCTTCAAACTTTGAGATGTCAGATTTTAATGCTTTATTCACATAAGAACATTACCAAACACTTGTTTGTTCCACTATTTAATATTAATTTTCACATTTTTCATTTTTTAGCTAGCTTAAACATAGCTAAACCATTTACATTAAATGACCACCACTTTAAGATCCGATCATGTATGTGAGTGTGAGAGAACCACATGTGTTCCATCCTAAAAGGATATCTATTTTCCTTATTATATTGATTAACAAAACTCAACTCAAGGGGGTTATGATCTAAACCAATATGTAGGAGTGCCTTTAAAGACAAGTCCTTAATCATTAACCACTCCAAAGAGACAAAAAATTTATCCAACCTACATTGAATAAGATTATCTCCTATTAATCCAAGTGAATTTAGGCCCTCTTAACTCCATATCTACTATTGATAGTGTCTCATCTACATGGTATTTTTTTTAGTAAAACTATTTAATTTTGATTCTTGAAAAATACTTATTACAATTATATTATAATAGATATATTTATCTTAGATTAGAAATAAAATAAAATATATAGATATTATTATTATTTTTAATTCATATTTGTTATCATGTAAATACATTATATTCATAACATCATGCTTAATTTGACAAAATGATCATGTTTAGTTATTGCATTTTGGTAAAAAGATCGTGCTCAATAAGTTTAGATATTTTATGTTTCAATTATTAAGATGATTTCATTTGATTAGTGGGGAATTTCATGCTAATATACTTAAATACTCTCATTTTATTGTTTAATAATAAGATATGTTATGAAATGAAATGTGTAAATGGAGTTTGTATTATTATCTCTTCATCATTTTTCTATACATTCTATTAATACATATCTTAACTTATATGTTTCAGTCTCATATCTATATTATATTATAATAGATATATTTATCTTAGATTAGAAATCAAATAAAATATATAGATATTATTATTATTTTTAATTCATATTTGTTATCATGTAAATACATTATATTCATAACATCATGCTTAATTTGACAAAATGATCATGTTTAGTTATTGCATTTTGGTAAAAAGATCGTGCTCAATAAGTTTAGATATTTTATGTTTCAATTATTAAGATGATTTCATTTGATTAGTGGGGAATTTCATGCTAATATACTTAAATACTCTCATTTTATTGTTTAATAATAAGATATGTTATGAAATGAAATGTGTAAATGGAGTTTGTATTATTATCTCTTCATCATTTTACTATACATTCTATTAATACATATCTTAACTTATATGTTTCAGTCTCATATCTATTTTATTGGATGATGACATTTCTTTCTAAAATTAACCATATTTGATGTATGAGAGGTTAGACCTCAATATTTTGTTGAAGCATATTAAACTTGCAAATTTTTGATAAAACTCAAATGATAAAATGAGTTATTGACAATAGGGTATATAATGTTTAAACTTAGTATTATATTATTAGTAAATTATTATATGCACATCGCATGATAGTTGGGGATACTCATCTTTTCAAAATTGGAGCATATTGAAGTTCATGTAGACTTTATCCAAGATAAATTCCTCAATGGTGATATAGATCTACCATTATATCATGTAGAATAACTAGTGTCATATATCTTCACAAAGACACTTGGTGTTACCGAGTTTTGGCAAATTCATACAATGTTAGGCCTCTTGGAGTTCCCATTGAGGGGAAGTGTGCATGACAATGCCACTTTCTAATAGCCATGTTTTTCTTCTCCTTCTCATACTTCATATTATTATAAGGCATTGTAAACTTTGTGTATAAGTTTTCTAATTGAAGTAAAATTTGTGTGAAAATTTTAATTTTTAACCCCAATACATTAAAATCATACTTCTTAATAATGGTACTTATGTTATAAAAGGCTCCAAATATGCTTAGTGATTATTCATGAGAAATTGTGAGATGTAGTCTCACAATCATGCTATCCTAAACTTACTTTTGAGTACTTTATGGATTATAATTCATGTTGTTTAAAAAGGTAATTTTTGGCATAAATTTTTTAAATCATTCAATTTTTTACATAATATAATTATTTTTTAAGGTGACTATGGCATTTATCCATGCTTAACATTAAGGGGGAGTGTTAGAACATTTAATGTCTAAGTGGTGAAATTATAAAACCCTTAATACATTTTAAGTAATTAAATAATAATGATTTATTATTTATTAACATAGGTTAAAAACATCATGTAAATAAATAATAAAACATAAATTATTTATTACTTATCGTTAAAAATAAAACATATTTGTTTATTATTGTTAGTAATTTAAAATGTTCTTGGGATGGTAGGACCTATTATTTACAATGGTCACATCCCTTCATATTTCATTATAAATAGGTTTTTACCCATACTGTGAATGGGTGTGGAAATATTATATTATGAATCATGAATTATGAATGAAAAAAGAGTTTTTTGAAGGCTATTGAAGAAGTGAGAAGGAAGTGTTTATGTATTGGGGTGATTTGGTTTCTCAAATATATGAATATCACATTGATGGGGTTTTTTTACCTTTTTGAGGTTTTCCCATGGAATGGTTCATCGATATGTGTTCACTATTACCTATGTATGCTTTGTTTATTCATGTCACTCTAGATCTATCATGTGTATTGTTATTGCTACATTGTTTTGTCAAAAGTGATAATGTATGTGAGAAAATTACAATGGTGTATTCACCCTATGGGGAAAAAATTATGATGGTTTTATTTATTGTGTTTATGTCAACTATAAAATATGATATTATTTTTTACTATTAGTTATTAATGTGGTTTTTAATAAATCAGAATTAGATTTGTGACTGTAGAAATTCTAGGGTTACAAAAAAGGATACTAATGGTGGTTTTAGTTTATGAGCTTAAAAGTCTACTAATATCATTTATAAAAGAATGTGTAGTCAATATTTTAGAGTGTTAAATATGTAAAATAACCATTATATATACCATTATCACATCTCTAAGGTAAAATGTAAGTAACTTCCCAAGACTAACCTTTTACTAGTGCATCGTAGAAACAAATGACTAAAGGCTTCTTATGGCTATGTTGTGAAACAACTAAGGGGTATTCCCATATACCTAAAGTTATGTGGAATAAAAATTCCATATAAAATATTATCTAATGTCTTTATTATTTTGGCATAACCCTTAACTCCATAGAACCATGTAAAATTAAGAATCAATTAGCTTGAAACATCTTTCTGTTAGTTTTAAAACTATTGAGACATGGTTAATAAACTAAGGAAATAAGAGAGAAGATTTAAAAAATGGGGATAAATCTTAATGAAACCACACTATTACCATTTTATTATCACCAAAATCCTAATTGGGTGAGGTGAGACCATAAAGTGAATCTAAGTAGAGAAACCTAAACCACTAAAAATTGTTTCAAAAAAAAAGACCATGGAAAGAGTTTTGATATCAAATATTAGGAACCTACTTATAGACAAGTTAATATAAGAATAGAAATATAAATAATATGCACTAAATAGAAAGAGAATAAAAAATTTGTATTGAAATGACATAATATCACTACAAATTATTGTTGGCATCTTCGAGGGGGAACCTATTTTCAGCACAACTCAATATAAAATATTTAATAGATAATATTTCCTCTTATGCAAGCACTCTATTTAATCTATTATACTTAGACAACTACTACCTCCCATAAATGTTAGATAGTTATGAATAAAAAATGGGATGACTTAAAAATCATATGCATATGAGCTTTTATTAATAATACCTAAATAGAATAGAAAAGTTAGGATGGGGGGGTTATAACACATTCAGTTTTAAATACCATGTGTGTGATGAGAAAATAGAAATGGAGGGATAATTATTAAGAAATGACCTTCCAATCATTAATAGAATTAGTGGCCATATTTTTTTGTCTATGTTTGAAAAATCCTACAACTTTTGTGACATATTGATATGTGATATATTAAGTAGCCAATCTATAAAGTACATAATACATAATCTTGAGTGAGGGAATAAATACACCTTCAATCCTTATCATGGTGAAAATTTGATAATTATGATATGAACATAAGTAATTTAATGAACACCCTGTGCCTTGCCTATATAATGAGATGAGGGATTCAATAAAATAAATTGAATCAATAGACCTTCAATCCTTATCATGGTGAAAATTTGATAATGCCAATATGATCCAATTTATTTTATTGAATCCCTCATCTCATTATATATCCAAGGCATAGGGTGTTCACTAATTACTTGAAACACAAATAGATATAAATAATTACAAATATCCTTAATACATTCTTCATATTAATAAATATAAGGTTTGTAATATAGCACTTGAATCAAAGAACAAGAATAATTTGGAGAATTATGTAAATATGAAATATTAAAATACACTGTGGAAAAACATTCATCAACGAAATAATACAACATATAAGAACTTCACCCTTTCCTGACCCCTAAAAACTACTACTTCAAATTATATTAAATGATCTCCCCCAAGGTTGGTCTATTTCCTTCATTTATTAGCATAGTTAGTAAAGGGACCCAGAACTTGTTCACTTGTATGATATCAAAAGTCCCATAAATTTTTATCATTTAGTCCATACCAACCTTGAATCCTTTTCTAAATTTTTTAATGGTGTATGTATTAATAATCACTTTGTCTACCTAATTATTTAGGTCCTCTACCTAATTCTTCAAGACTTTTATGAGATCATTTTCATCAAGCTATCTTATTTGTAATAAATTTCAAAATCAATGTCAAAAATAAAATTTACCCTATTCAATAGGTTGGGATAGTGAATTACATCATATATATGATCACTTTCTATGAATTCACCCTAGAAAATATCATTACATGGAAATACGTCTAGTTTTGTAACTACTTGGTGAAGACTAGATTTATGAAGTGCCACTAGGTCATATTGATATTCAACATCATCTTGGTTAATTTCTTATTCATTTTATATTGAACAATCCTGATATTTAGTTTGATATGGACCATTATAATGATAAATTGAGATGACATTAAGTGAGAATGTAGTGTCTATGAATTAATATTATGGGCCTGAAGAAGAGGATGTAGACATTTCAACTATCTCATGTACTCTATGAAGTTTGGATGTCCTTAAATTTTTTGAATTTTCTCAACTTTGTGAAAATTTTTGTAATAATGGTGGTCATTCAAGATCAATTTTGTTTATATTAATTTTTCATGGTTTTTTGGTGAATTTCAAATCTTCAAAAGGAAACTTTGTCACATCATTACCTTCAAAATCCATGACTCACTAAAAATAATTAATTTTATTGAATTTCCCTTTGATATATCCATTGTGATATGATTTGGGGATTATGTGGCTTTAGAAAATTCCATTCACAAATGAAATTTATTTTACTTATTATTATACCTCAAGGTAGTCTTTGATGTGAAAAGTGTAGTTTTGGATCCCTTTCAATGAAAATAATTTTTTAATTCATGTGGCAATTTGAAAACAAACTCCCCATTTCCAATTGATAATAAAAAATAATCAAGCATAAAATTGATATGTTACTAAAAATTAATTAGTATTATAATTTTTCACACATTCATAATGTATTTAACTATTTCAACCAATTAAAAATGACTCAGACCTCTAATGGTATGATCTAGGTAATCTAGTCAAAATTAAATTCAATGAATGATCAAGTATTTTAGGAGTTGGTCATGTGAAATATATATTATCCCTCTCTCCTCTCTACCATCATATATATTACTAAAGGATGAGGTTATATGGACTATTATATACCCTCACCATATATATATATATAATGTATCCAACTATTTCAACCAATTAAAAATGACTCAGACCTCTAATGGTATGATCTAAGTAATGTGGTCAAAATTAAATTCAATGAATGATCAAGTATTTTAGGAGTTGGTCATGTGAAATCTATATTATCCCTCTCTCCTCTCTACCATCATATATATTACTAGAGGATGAGGTTATATGGACTATTATATACCCTCACCATATATATATATATATATATATATATATATATACCTTTGTCATTAGGTCAACTTCAACGAATGCATTTATGCCAAAGCCAAGAGGCACTCGATTTCCAGATGTCTATCTATGTAAATTGAGGTGATTATGAGATCAAAGAGGGAGAGGGTATCTATATAATATCTAGACTATATCAGGGATAGGTAATCTCTTGATGGCCTACTATAACTATATTTATATCTAGGTGGGGGAGGATATCAAAGGAAAACCTCAGTCCTATACCCATCTATCTATAGGGGGCCAAGCACCACATATATAGATAGTGATAGGGTGACCTGTTGGTTGAGGGAGAGACCCTCAACCTCCTTATCCTATCACCATATAAATATATATAGTGTGTAAGTCCCTAACTTTATCATATAAATATATAGGGTGCCTTATCCCCCCTAATAATAAAATATATTAAACGTTATTGACATAAATAGATAGAAAATATAAATGTTTCTCCCTATCTAATTTATCTATTTTATATTGTATACAAGGATTATTAAATTATTATATCAATGAATAATTTAAAAAAAGTAAACTATTCCAAATAAATAATATAGCAATTCCTAAACTATGAAAATAAAAGACCAAAAAATAAACCAATATAGCTAATGTACTTATGCACTACTACTAAATTAAAACTCATAGTTAGTTTGAGGGAAATAAGGATGGGACAATTGATAATAAGTTCAAGGATTTTCCATTCACTGGAGTGAAAAATTGTTTCCTTCTAAATGATTTAATCAAAATAATTCTTTCCCAGTATTTTTGAGATCTAAATGGGCCAATCCAAATAAGGTATAGTTTGGTGTGCTGACCTTTTTTATCACGAACCTTGTCCCATAGTAGAACTAGATATAACATTATAAATTATTTTACCTTTTATTTTTTTTGTATCATATTTTGAATGTATCTTTATATTTACTAAAATTATTTATAGCTTCATCTCATGTGTCTTCCATTTGAAGGATATTAAGAAATATTGATTAAACTCTATCATCACCTTCCATGTACTCTTATAAAAATTGATAAGTGGGAATCTTAAATCTAATGATAAATACTAGTTCCTACCTATAAACAAGTAATAATGGAGAATATTTTAACACATGTTTATAATTGGTTTTATCATCCCATAGTGCATGCTTCAAACATGATTGTCAATCTTTTAGTTGCTTCATAGTATAATTTTTTATGACATCGATAATACTCTTGTTTTTGGATTCAACCAAACCAATTTCCTTGGGGGTAATAATATAAATAAACTTTTAGAGTGATATTGTTTTCACAAGCCCATTTAGTGAATTATGTAGATTGAAGTGCAGGTTCATTATCATAAACCAATGAGAAAATAGTTGTAAATTTTCTAACAATGTTTTCTTTGAGGAATTTAATAATTTCCTTGATTGTGTTATTATTTATGTTCACCTCTTCATTCCACCATATATAGTAATATGTGGCATTCAACATGACCTTGTGGCCTTTGGTAGATTTGGATTAATATTACCAACAAATTTTAATCACCATTGGGTATAAGGTCTACTTTTGATTAGTGGTTGTAATGGAATTACGATATGATTTTATATTTTGGATAATGTCTGCCACTCATGAAAAGTCCTAAAGTGATTAATAAACTTAATTGAATATTTTAGGATAAAATAACCTACTTTAAGGATCTTATATGTTGTTGCATTTTCAAAGGGATGACCACTTCCCAATTTTTTGTAAGATGTGTTGATAATATCATTAGCTTCTTCCTTAGTCATACACTTGAAATAAATACCTTAATAGTTTATATAGTACAAAAATAATTTATTTAAAATATAATGGTTTGATTTTAATCTCAAAGTTCTTCTTTGTACTTTGTTAAATTCTAGAGGAAAATTTCCATATAGAAAGAAATGAACAATGTGATTATACCTCAATTCTAGTTTTGTTTGTGTTTGATTCATTTGCATAATTGTAATACTTGGGTTGATTTATGTGATTAATTTAGTGAGATCTTAGACTTTTTCCATTTTTTATAACTTAATTTAAATTTCATACTCTTGTATATTAGCCATCAAATTTCCTCTAAGGTCACGAAATTATTTCTAGCCTAACATAAGCTTCATGATAGGGTCTAGTAGAATGGCATGAACCTTTTTAGAATATGTAATGTTTAAAATTATTCATGGATTTTACTATTACATATGATTTCTTTTCAAGTGTTGAACATTTTATTTCTTTTAATTTGAGATTTGTTCTCATAAATGTGATGGGGTGTTGCTCTTCATTAAAATTTTGTGTCAAAATTGTTGTTATCTTGTGATCTAAAGTGAATGAGTAGAGATAGAATTCTTTGGTAAAATATAGAATAATTGGTATTGGGTCCTACATGATATTATATTTTATTTCATATTTTTATTGAGGTATCCACTACATTTTACATCATTTTTTAGCATAACATTAAGCGATCTAACAATCTCAACATAACTAGAAATAAACTCATGCATGAAATTAGTTTTGCTAAATAAATATTTTAATTCCTTCCTATTATTAGGAAGTGGATTTTTTAAAATAACAAAAGTTATTTTAGGTTCAATATAAATACATTATTTGGTGATAATGTGGCCTAATAACTTACCTTCAATGATACCAAAGATACTCTTTTTTGGATTTAAATAAATGTCATACCTTTTGCATCTTTCAAATACCTATTATAAATGATATATGTGTTCTAACATATGCTTTAAATAAATAATTGGATCATCCATGTAGATAAATATGCATTTTCCATAGAGGCAATGGTGTTGGAAATGAAAACCTTAATTCAAAAATTTGAGAAATTAACTATAACCCATACTTACCATGAAGCCAATGGGGTTGCTGATTGGATAGCAAATTATGCAGTTCGAATAGGACACAAGGTGAGCTGGTAGGATACATTAAATAAGAATGTGGATCTTAGAGCACTCATTAATCATGACGCAATTCATTCAAAGGAGGGAAAGATCTGCTTGGAATAGAAAATCAATGATTTGGCAGAGTGGCCTCACGGAGGAAGGATCACACTCATTAAATAGAAATATTCTAGAGAACGTGAAGCAATGGTGTTGGAAATGACCACGCTCATTAATTCTTATCTATAGAGGCAATGGTGTTGGAAATGAAAACCTTAATTCAAAAATTTGAGAAAGTAACTATAACCCATACTTACCGTGAAGCCAACGGGGTTGCTGATTGGATAGAAAATTATGTAGTTCGAACAGGACACAAGGTGAGCTGGCAGGATACATTAAATAAGAATGTGGATCTTAGAGCACTCATTAATCATGATGTAATTCATTTAAAGGAGGGAAAGATCTGCTTGGAATAGAAAATCAATGATTTGGTAGAGTGGCCTCATGGAGGAAGGATCACACTCATTAAACAGAAATATTCTAGAGAACGTGAAGTGGGTTTTGAATGTGCTAGAAAATAGGTGAGTTTCATTACAAGTTGATAATAGTTGGTTTCATTGCTCAGTATTCAGTGTTTGGGTGATACTGGATATTTGTATGGCTCACAAAATGAAAGGAGAACCAAGGAAGCAAGAACCTAAAAATTGCAAAGATTGGAAAGCAAAAAAAGAAGTCTAGAAGATCCTGGAATGGCTACATGGCTCATATAAAGATGGCTTTTTTCAAAAATTGGATTGATGACAGGGTAACCCTCCATGGCATCACAGTGAAACTCACTGAGGAATTCATAGCAGAGGTCATGGGGCTTCCAATGGAGGGAATAAAATTCTCAAAGTAGACCAGCATTTCTAATGAGGCTTTTAGCAAATTCCCAAAGATGGATGCTAAGGAGCAGTAGTTGGAAAAGAGTGGGGATTTTTTCAATCTAGAGCAAATTAAAGGAATCTAGAGAGACGTCTTATGTTGCACCCGTGAGTACTTCATACTTGATGGAAGAAGCAAAAGAGTCCATAAATTTCACTTTGTCTTTCTTAATCATTTTAGACACAAAGTTATAATTTCCTTTCCTTTTTATTTTCAATTCTCATTGCTCCAAAGTCTGTTTGCTCACAAGAAAAAGGAGTCTCATCCTATATTACATGAGGGATTAATTCTAATAATTGAAGGTTACTGCAAAAATAAGGCCATTGTTTTGAATCCTTATTTAGATAAAAATAAGGACTCACAGAGTAATAAGAATGAAACAGTAAAGGGGAAAGAAAAAGCTAAATCCAAATCCTCCAGCTTCAAAAATCAGATTGCTGACGAGGAAACAGAGTGGGAAATCACTGAGAGTTCTGAGGAGGAGAGTATGGAGGAAGAGGTAGGAACAAAAAGTGTGGAATCAAGCTCCAGTGAGGAAGAAGAGGATAAAGGTAAGAATGAGAGAGCAGGGGTCACTATAGAGGAAAAAACTAAAAACACTAACTATGATCTTGAGGAAAACCAGCAAGTGCTAGGGGAAATTGAAAAAGATTTGGATGTTCTAATTGAGGACCCTACATCAAAAACTGAGAAGGAACATCTAGTTCAGGATGCCAATCAAGTAATGGAAACTGGAGATCAAGTAAAGGATGATATAATCCATAACAAAAGCCCTATTGAAACTAAGGAATAGAAATGAATGGAAAGGGAGGATCATATAGAAAAGGATGAAGACAATCATAAAGAGAACATAGAAGATTTAAGTGATATAGGGAAGAATGAAAAGGATGAAGACAATCCTAAAGAGAACATAGAAGATTTAAGTGATATAGGGAAGAATGATGGGAGGCATCCCCTTATGAGCTCGGCCAAATGCAGAGTAGATGTTATCCTTCAATTCGATTCATGAATGTACAAGGAGATAATGGGCCTCAAGAAGAAAATGGAAATATTGGAACGTAACCAGGAAGTAGATTGGAATAAAATCAATAACATGGAAAAGCATATGAGGGATATTCCTATCAAACTTAAAGACTATGAGAACAATCTAAGGGAACTCATTAAGGAAAGCAGAATGAAGATGGAAGAGGTAACCTCCAGCATATGTGTAGCTGCTGTAAACATTGGAAAATGAGCAAATGAGGAAATCAAATCCTTGGAGGGGCCTAGCAAGAGAACTAGACAGTGCTCAAGAAAGAAAACAATGCAAGAGGGTGCTACGGTGGTGGCTACAGCTATTCTGGACACTGCTGTGACTGGTAAGGAAGCAGTGAAGATGATTTTGGAATTAGAAGAATAGGTCCTTTGAGTTCTTACTGTCTTGGTCCTTTTAGTTGGATGTAATATCTAGTTCCATATTCTGGTTTTTTGTTTTCTTATCACACTGGAGTTTCCAAGTCTCTGTAAAACCTGGGGTCCATCTTTTGATG